>CM074185.1:26940279-27540279 GCA_037179385.1 Holothuria scabra | reverse complement strand
CAGTGACCTAAATCTTAAAAATGGTAGCGATACATTTTGTTGGTTATTTTCAGATTTTGTTTTATTTTAATATTATAATTTTGTTTTATTAATAGTAACGAGTTTTTCCGATCTTCAGTTCAAAGAAAATGACAGATTAAGATTCCACTCTAATGCCTGTTAATGCCATTGTAGAGTGTCCGAGGGTTGCCGATTTGAAAAAAAAAAAAAATCTGTAGGCTCCGCGCCAACTAGTGGTGGAGCTCCGCACGGTCGACCGGTTTGTGCTAAGTCGTGTACTCCCTGGTACATTTCCATACCATTTGAAACACTCTGGTTTGACACAAAATACTAATTTAATTGAACGTATTCTAACGTCATTAATTACAGCCATGGTTTGAACTATACAAGGAATATTTCAATTCCAACGGGCTCGTAGATGTCATTTTCGGTGATCTGGATGGTATTTTAGGCAATAGAATTCTAAAACTCTGAGCCAAATGATAGTGACGCTCCTTCTTTTTAAATTGATTGACGTCCTGATAAATAGACATATGGCAATATGGGACCCTTGGCCACCATCCCGGGAGCCCTGCACAGTGCAGTGCCAAACCGAAGTTTGCACAAAATTGAAGTTGTACTTGAATTTTTGGATAATTGTGCAAATATTTGCTCACACTCTAAATGTGAAAGAGTGAATTTAGTCACTCTTTGATAGAGTGAAAATTGTAAATTCACTCTATTAGATTCACAATTCACTCGAAGAGGAGTGAAACTCACTCCAAAAAGAGTGAAATTCACTACAGGAAGAGGGAAAAATTCACTCTCTCACGAGTGCCTGCAATGATCACTCTTGTTTTAAGAGTGATCACTGTACACTCTAAAAAAAGTTGGTTAAAAAAAACTTACCAACACTGGTCACGTATGTCAAATACCTGAATTTGGTTAAAGTTTACCCAACAATTGTTGATTAATGGGTTATCCAAGAGGTTTTTTACCACTTTATTGGGTAACCAGCGTGTGCGGTAACTAAATAAACAACAAATATTGGGGAAAACTTAACCAATTTCAGGTATTTGACATATGTGACCAGTGTTGGTGAATGTTTTTAACCAACTTTTTAAGAGTGTAGGCACTCCCTCAAGAGTGAAACTTCGCTCGTTTTAAGGGGATTTCGCTCTTTTTGGAGTGAAGTATTACTCTAATGGAGTGAATTCACACTTTTCACTCTATCAAAGAGTGACTAAGTTCACTTTTTTGATTTTAGAGTGTATGTTATAATATAGCGATAATTTTTCCCTAAATAAAAGCTCAAGTCAACTTTTGAGCTTATTGTACTAACATTGCCGACTGCATTGCCGACTTAGTGCTTAGAGCACCCCACATGCAGCCGGTAGGTCTAGAGTGCGACTTCTGACCGGTTCATACCAAAAATTTTCAAGGGGAAATGCAATACTGAAGATGTTAAATGCTATAGATGGAGTTTTATGGACCAGTTTACAACCAATTTTGAATTCTTTAAAATATTATGAAAGTAATTTTGAAGATGAATAAGAAAAGAATTGTGAGATGAAGCTGTTATTACAAAATTAATTTTGGGCTACTGCTACCGTGAGTGCTTGGAGCGACTCAGCAATAAGGCGCAGGTCACACCACAACAATAGGATTACGCTCCGATTTTTGTGAGTTTTAATTGAAATCTTCACCATCTTTGGTCTAAAAGGAACAAAAACATTTTGCCAACATTTAGAAATATACGATAGGTATTTCATGACTACGAAAATTAAAATGATACTATAAGTGGTCCGATAAAAGCCGTTTGTCAACGCCATGTCACGAAATAATAAGTTTATATTTTATCTTCATTTTCCTCTCATACGAACCATATAACTACACAGAAGGGCAAGTCTTTGGTTCTTTAAGACAATGGATGACGGAAATTTAAATGAAAAACACACAAAAATCAGAGGGCAATCCTATCCGATATCGTCGCTGTACTAGTGTGACCTACGCTCAAGCAATGGAGTAGAGAAAAAACAAACGAGCTTTAAAAACAAAAACCCAGAAATAACCCGTTTCCGATCGGATTTATTGCAATTGGTTCAAATAATAAGGTGTTAATTTCCATAATTACTGTTCTATATCTATACTTACAAGTTAGGAAAAAAATGCCACTTCTGGCTGTCGAGGGTTCGCAATTTTCGAATTGTCCTGCTCACTCAGTGCCAACCTGCAGCACAGTAGCGTAGCCAGGATTTTTTCATGAGGGTTGGAGCACTACATGAGGGAAGAAAGGTCTAAGGAGAGGGAAAATTAATGGCTATTTTAGGTGTTTTTTGCACTTATTTTTTTTTCGAAGTAGGGTCATGCCGGGTTCAACCCGAAGCTACTCCACGTACTGACCAACCAACTGACTGGTTGCACTCGTTAGTAACTTAGCTTAGTCTTTCGGGCAGTTAGTTGTCTGTCCAGGCTTTTTTTCTTAAAGATTTAATTCTGTTAAAGTTGGGTTTCTGCTTCTCCAGATAATTTTTATTATACCGCAGTTTAAGCTCTGCGCGAATCTTTCAGTGATTTTTACTTTTGAAATCATTGTTCTTATTTTTATTCCTTTCAGTTCAGTTTTATCGACTTTATCTCAGTCTCATTAAAAAAAAAAGAATTATTTCATTCAGAAAAAGACTGATGACCATAAACAATTACTTAATATTTAGGCTTTCATTAAAGATACTTTGATTCAAACTGATGAATATAAACAATTACTTCATATTTAGGCCTTTATTAATATCAATTGATTCATTAAACAACTATGAAGAGCCCGAGGAGTGTCGACAAGAAACTTGAAATGCTGTGCCGATATGCATCTCCAAGTCTTGAAACAAGTAAAAAATTACTATAGAAATGGAAGATATACAATATAAAGAAATAAATGATACTCAATGACAGTGGCGTAGGTACAGGAAGGCAGGGGGCAATTACCCCCCCCCCCCCTGGCTCTGAAAGGAAAAAAATTCGGAAATTCGGAATTCGAAGCGAAGCGCTCCCCCTAACGGCGTGGGTCCAGGGGCCCGCCTTAGGGCTAATGATGGGGTCCAGGGGCAAAGCCCCGGTGGTGGTTCAGGGGCGAAGCCCCCGGAAGCTCTTGGGTATTTACGAAATTGTAGGCATTAAAATAATAAATTTTATCTTCAACTTTAAATTACATGAGATGGGCCCTTAACAGAACACAAATATAACAATTTGACTTTCTTCAATTAGTATATCCTTACTCCGTATGATTAAAGTCGACGTGAATCAATAATGCAGAGGGTGCGGGGAGGGAGAATGGATTACTTAAAATGGAGGTTCTTCGGGGGCTCCCTCTTTGGTGCCTCAGATCTTCTTTTCAGAAATCTAGGGGGCTTTTTATGTGATGTGAATTCAGCCCTTGTCTATGATGCGACGCCCGAAGCGTGCCGAAAAATTTAACGTTTAAGACATCTCAGTAATGAAACTGAATGAAATTAGAGAAAGAATCGACCACTTTTAACCTAAGCTGATAACGGTGGCCTTCTAAAGACATTCTTATTGAAGCACAAACATATTCTGGGTTCCTACGTAGTCTTTTTCAGGTGACTTTCACAGAGCCGTTACCTATAAATGGGCGCGCGGAGTGCGCCGAAAAATGAATTTTTACTTCAACTCAATAGTGAAATTGAAAAAAAAAAATAGACAAAGAGTGGTCCCTTTTCACTACAGCTGAATAAGGGTGACCCCTGAGGATATTTGTACTAAGCAAAAACGTACCGTTGGTTTCCTATAGAGTCCTTTTCATGAGATATTTATGGAGTCCTTATCTGTGATGGGACGCGCAGAACACGCCGAAAAATGGACTTTTGATACGTCTTAATACAGAAATTAATGGAAATTAGAGAAAGGGTGGCACCTCTTACTTCAGCCGAAAAAGAGTAGAGCTCCATAGTAGGGTCAAATAAGATCATCGTCCTTTCAGAAAGCTTGGAGGCACTTGGTGAGAGAAGGGGACCAGGAGACGACCTCCTCCCTGCCTCCTCCTTTCACTAGTTACGGTTGACCTTCAGCTTTGTACCGCCCGGGCACTGGTGATAAGTTTCAGTGACAATGGAAGAGGTGTTCTACAAGAAGTAACCCCGAATACTGACAAATTTAAAACGGGTGCACCCGAAGCGTGTCGAAAAAAAAAAAACAGCGTCCAGACATTTATTGGAAGAATATTGTTATTTAGTTTTCAATGCAGTTTATAACCTGTTTAAACATTATACAACTTGATTGGGTATCACTCGCGTAGCTCTTTCAGTTCCAGTTTGTACTGTATGTAGCAAAAGCAACCAGACAAAGACGTAAAAAATAAGTTCTGGAAAAAAGTAGGGGGCAAGTGCCCCCCCCCCCCGGTAATTCCGCCTGTGCTTGCCAATAAGAAATAAAGATTCTTCAGCTATACCGAACTTTTCACATTTCCTTGTGTAGAGAACCCCAAATGCCGATTTTTTCCAATACTAGCTCCACGTTTTCAAAATTTTGCTTACTAAGGATAGAAATTTCTGCGCGCTTCGCCCACCGGGAATCACGTCCCTGGTGAAAAAAAAACAAGAAAATTCGAAAAATTGGGGCGCTTGCCCCCCCCCCCCCCCGGAAAAAAGGTTTAGCTACGCCACTGCTCAATGATTTTCTTTTCACTCGATTCAGAAACCTTATTCCCCTTGACAATCAGACAACTTTTACTTTTCTGTACTTTTGACGATAGGCCTTATCCCCTTTTATGAAATAGGCTTCTGACAGCTTCTATGATTTCGCATTAGATAACCCAGATCAGTGGCGTAGCTAGGATTTTTTCCAGGGGGGGCAAAGGTATGAAATTTCCCCAAAACTTTTCCCGGTCAATGTGTATGTATTTCATATAAAATATGCAAACTTACAAGTATAACAACATTACCATGTCATTTTGTAATATTACCTGCATTTTAAAAAAAAACATAGAGCAATCGGAAATAACAAAGTATATTATTTTGGTAAACAATATCTGGTTTATTTGTATGTATAACGCAGTGGCGTACGCAGGATTTCTGTGAAGGGGGAGGGACATGCAGTATGGTCTAAGGGGAGGGGTGTCCGGAAATTTTTGACGTTTTCAAGGAGCCTAGATGCAAAATGGTGCAAGATTTTCGACTTTGACAGGAACAGTGTTAAAAGTTGAATCGTGGTGGTTCATGAGGATAAAACAGAAAATTTTGTGTCTTGACATGCATTTCCTTATGCCATTTATGCTACCTTACGAAGAAAGACTTATCATTAAATTTACACACTTTTAGGAGTCAAAATAAAAGAGCATTGATCGGTATTTGTGGTTTTTCTTGGCCACAAAATGTTATTTTGTCATAAAGATTATCTAAGCGGAGCGCCACCATTGGTTGGCGCGGAGCGTAGAGAAAATTTGGAAAAATCAGACCCCTTAGATGGCCGGAAATAGCATTTTCCAGGCTAATGCGAAGGATCTAGCCAGTCGCTGTCTTCTTTTGTCGTTTGCAATAAAATGCTCACTTCAAAATATGTTCGCAAACTGCAAAGTGATCAGAGAGTTAAGAGCTAATTTTACCCCAAAAATGTAATTTTGCCCAAAAGACCGAGCGAAGCGCCACCATTGGTTGGCGCGGAGCGTAAAGAAAATTTCGAAAGATCAGACCCCTCAGATGGTCAAAATAGCGTATTTATGCTTGCAAAGAGAATCTAAACATGTAGTCTTTTTTGTCGATGCCACCAGTGGGAAACAGAGTCTACCTTTTTAGGTAAAATTGGAATTTGACAGGATTTGCCTAGATCTATTTGTAGGAATTAAAAAAAAGTTGGCATCACTGAAAGACCTTGCAGGGACAATCCTTCCCCTTTGAAAATTTTTGAAAAATTGGGTGCCCTTATAAGCAATCTGGTGCCACATATGCTATCTTTTGAAGTATATCTGTGTTAATAAAGTTAGACTACGTATTTTTAAGAACAAAGAAAAAATGGCATCTGTGAGGGGGCATGGCCCAATGGTTTCCCCTTCGCACGCCACTAAGGAGGCCTAATAGTGGCTCGATCACACAGGATATCCTGTTAGAAAAGCAGTCTGTTAAGTGTAGAAGGCTACAAGGTACTCATTGTCCATTTATTGTTACACTCAAAGTGAGCAGAAAACTATTTTCCCGAACTAGCTTGTAAGCCTCCAAGGATTAGGCTAAGTAACAAAATCTAAAGCCGTGTTCCCATTTGATCCAGGGAGGTGGATCTTGATCTACCGAGGTGGATCAACATCAGTTACTTTGATCGAGATCCGCGTTCCCATTTGAGTGAGCGCGGTAGATCAAACGTGTTTTATGAACACATTGCGCAAGCGCGAAAAGGTCACCAATGTTTACAAGTCGGCCTGCCATGCATTTCGTATCGATGTATCACAAAAACATACATGAGTGTAACCGGAGATCCAGGGTCACTTGATCTACCGATGTGTTCCCATTACAAACTTTGATCCAGCGCGGTGGATCTGATCTACCCCGAACGGTCGATCAAAATCGGTGGATCTTGATCTTGAGTGAGTGTTGTTGATCTGCGTTCCCATTAGTGTTTGATCCACCTCGGTAGATCAAGATCCACCTCCCTGGATCAAATGGGAACACGGCTTAAGTGTGCCAACGAATCCCGTTGATTAACTTTAAGTTTATCGTTGGCCATGGATTGTTTCAGCCCCATCCATCGTTATGTACACAGAGTAAAATCGTACAGCTACTGCTGGCTCGTAGAAGAACATAACAACCTCGGGGGTCTACGGTAGTGACTTGTCAGTTTTCACATCCATTTACTGAATTCCCAAAGTATCACCTGAATAACAGCTTCCTGTGCACTGAAATGCACTGATCATAACCCCCGTGCGTATACAAGCACAAGAGAACATTTAATCTGCTACGCGGCGAGGACATTTCTGTGGAACGCGAATTGGGCCGGTTCATGCGACACTGACGAAATCTGAGTTAATTTGTTGCATGAAAAAAATTTTTGAGAAATTTTGGTAATAATAAGAAGATTCATCAAATTTCCCCATTTTCATCAAATTTCCCCAAAAATTTTTCCGGGGGGGGGGCAACTTGTCCCCCCTGCCCCCCTCCCCCAGTAGCTACGCCACTGACCCAGATAGGGCATATCCGGTGATCTCAGGCGGTTTTTTTGCCGAAATTTTCTCTGTTCGTTCCGCTTCCATGATGGTGGCGCTCTGCTTAGACATAGTGACACCGATTACATGCCCCCCCCCCTTCCACTTTCAAAGACGGATCGCCGCCCCACCTCCAAAGACGGATCGCCGCCCTTGCAAATGATGATGGTCACCTGGCAGAGGCTTCCCCTCCCCCCTAACAATTAAAATCCTACATCCGCCACCGCTGACCCACCCATCCCCACATGCCGCCAATAACTAGACTGCGTGGCACCACTACCTATATCCGCATTCAAAACATGGAAGTAATCACCTCGGAGGTAGGTAGTACCTCCATCATTCAGCCACCAGGCACAACATACATGTCCTGCGAATACTATATTCAGTTATTAATGTTACGCAACTTTCTAAGGTAGCTAGTAATACCGGCTCTTGCTGGTATCAATGTTGATAAGTCTCCTACTCGACCAGTGCGGAACCTGACACACACATCCAGCTACGCAGGCCATGTAAACACATTGACATGTCAGCACATGGAAAATTGCAGATATCCCTCTGCACGCTGTACATGCATGATACGTGTTGTGTGTAGCATGCAGCCTAACGACACCGTACACTACAGTACAGGTACCCGCGTAACTTGTTACCGGTGTATGTAAATTCACACAGGTCCTGGTATACCACAATAACAAATGTAATGTGGGCACATGGCGCAAATATACAACCAGTTTCAGTACAAATACAACTGTACTTACAAGTTACGACTAGTGTACCTGCAGGTCCAGCTACCTAGTAGAAGATCACGGACCCATAAGAACGTGTTCACGGCAAATACGCACATGCGGCGCCTTTGGTGAAACTGGAAAGTATGGATTTACTATTTAGAAATAAAATAAGAACACAATAGCATATCACTTCTAGCCTAAGTTAGGTCCAATTTCTCCAAATGCAACGAGTTGACCTAACGTTATTATTTGTATTAACGTTAGGCCTTACGGTAGGCCAACGGGAGGCCTAACGTCACTAATAAGTTAGACCTGATTCTAACTTAGTAATACCGTAGGGGTAGAGGCACCAGTATTCAACCCCCCTCCAGTATTCAACCCCCTAAGGTATAATTCTTCATTTTTCAGTGAACTAAGGCTCCATCCGACATAAAAATTATACCAAAGGTGAAAACAACTTCTCTGCTTAATTGCCATCCACTTCTGTGAAACTGATTTGCAGCTAGCCTAGCCTAAATACCTTTTACAGATATTTTTATGCAAGAATTTGGGGAATTTTCTTGAAAATAGCTAGGCCAATTCTTAAAAGGTCATGTAAGGCAAGATGGTTAAAACCAAAGGAATGTAATTTTCTGTCATCCATTTAAAAAGAGACTGGTTTAAAAAATAATGAAATGTCAAGGGTTATATTTCATCATTGTAGGCCTAGCAATTTATACACAAATTTTAGGACCATAGTGAAATTACGGAAAATTTGGAGGGAAATTTTTAGAGGGTCGAATACTGGTGCCGCAATCTTTATCTGCTACCCAGTATTCAACCCCCCCTGGAACATTTATGGAACCAAAGATGCTGTGAATGAAATCCAGTAGGATTTTCTGGTCATTATCAAAGAAGTTACTAATGTTTAGTTATTCAGCATAGTTCTGTAAAAATATTCTGGGTCTTTTAGAAAATATTGTAGAATCAATAATTTAGCACTGAAATGTGTCTTATTTGCCCCTACTGACCTAATAAAAGCAAATGGATATAACAGCAAGGTGGAATTTCCCTCAAAATTGCATCAAAAAGTTGTTCAAGAATCAAATACTGAACAAAAGTAATGAAGGTAATTTATATTTCCATCCTGTTAGCATTTTATCTAAATTGTACTTTATGGAATAATTTTTGGGGGTATAATGATTGGGGGGTTGAAAACTGGACCCCTAGATTGAATATTAGTGACAGGGGGTTGAATACTGGGTAGGCAAATCCAAACTGTTATGGTGAGCTATTTCTGAAAGGAAAGACTAAATCCAATATTTTTTTTATGGTAACATGTTGGCCATCATTATATCTTACAAAAACATTTTGAGCCATATGATTCCACTCTGGGAACTAGATCTGCATTTGCTTGCAAATACGCAGAATTGCAGTGCGTGTTAGACTGTCTTTTCAGTTAACATAACATAACATAACAAGTTGAAGGGCAAAGGAGGGCCAAGGCCCCATAAGATGCCCTGAAGACCAAGCCCTAATCAAAAGTCAAACCACCAAAGCTTGACTACAGCCCCAAACAATCAGATTCTACCACAGCCATGGAAAAACCTGTCAATGTTAACCTTAAAGCAGTGAACTGAGGGGGAGTTAACTACCCAATCTGGTAGACAATTCCACTCGTTGACAACTCTATGGGAGAAACTAAACTTCCTAATGTCAAGCCTTGAAAAAGGCTTTTCAAGCTTTTTACAATGCCCACGCACCCGAGAATTACCTTGAACCCTTAAATAACTACAAGTCAGCAGGGGATTTCTTTCACAAAGGAACTTGAAAACCTGGAGCATGTCTCCCCTAATCCTAATCCTTACAGTTAGTACAGTATCCCAGTTATAATTTGAACTTTAGATTTTGTTCATGGTGGGAAGAGGGGCTGTTGTTTCTTTTTGGCCACTCCTCTCAACCCTATTTCTTGATATTACAAAGATGGACCACTTGTCTCCCAGCTCCCTGGCTGGAGGCATAAAGAAATCATAGAAGAGTATCCAATGATAGAGTAAATCCGGACCTTCTATGCTAGTAGTCAGTCACTGGCTCTATTTTGAAGCATATTTGCCAACAATGAAGCAAGTGCTGAGTAGTCCTTGAACAGGACCGTGTACTGCAGGTAATGGTAGGACTTACTCTGTATACAGTCTAGTGTGGAGTAAAACGAAGTGGACGAAGCATAATCCTGTTCAAGGACTCGTGCTGAGTAGCCTACTTAGCCATACGATATGCTCTGTCGTGTTGTTTACTCCTGCCTAAAATGGTTTTATGGGTTCTCGACTCCTCTTTCACTGTTCTTTATGTTAAATAATGATGCCCTCTCAAGCTCTCTAACTGCACCGCTGCATGCATATGACAACGGTCTCCTGGAAGGCCGAATAACTGTTGACGCTGTGTGTTGTAACATCCGTGTTTCGTTAATTCACAGTGCATGCTACATGCATGCTGTCAAAACGTTCCAGCCAGACTGCTGTCAAAATAGCTTCTGCTTTTACCACTGAAATAAAGCATGATAATAGAACTACAGCACAAGTCGTTTAATCCAATGCAGTGAAACCAATTCGTTCCGTACAGGGAATTGGCAATTCCCTACTCCGTAGTAGCTAGATGATGATACTGTACAATAACGTCTTGATACTGTTAAACGATAGTGGACGCAATGGCGCCGTGTTGCGTGTTCCAATTTGGAAGCAGTGATTGATTCTTTAGGCTTATCACCTCAGTGGGAAAAGGCCGAACCACATTACATCGCGTTTTCTAGAAATTTATCCGCAATGCTCTTTCATGAAGCTGACTCCTTAAATCGGTCTTGTAGTTGTAGTATTTGCTTTTCTGAAGTTGATTTTTGTTTAAAGACGGCCACAGGTTGCACTTACTGCTATTGTTAAAGGGTAGAGCATGGATATTTGTACGAACTAAGTAACGGTACGCGCAGGAAATTAGTTGTGAGCCATAACAGGCTTCACAAAAGAAATTGTCAGTCGGCCAGTAAATGCCAATATTGTAGTGCGGCGCACTACAATAATTACATGGTAATACTTTACTTTGCTCTCTGTTGATATAAGGTCACAAAAACTAACTGACCCGAATGCATGTATTGTGCATGCTATTATGTAACTGCGGTGGAAAAGCCAGCCGGACGTGTGACCTTTCAGACGGTACAATGCCTTTCACTTAAATAATAGGGAGTAAAGCTGTATCTTGAACTAAAAAAACCTCACAATTCTTTGCGAGAGCATCGAAGTACCTTTTACAATGCATAACGAGTAGTAAAATTATAATTCGAAGCAAAAATGTTGACAAAGTAGTGATGTATAAATGTCAGTCACTTTGTGGAAACATGAAAATATTTGACTATGCCCTGCTATCAAGTAATGTACAACCACTTAGTAAAACAAAGCTTCTTCAAGATTGCTACATTTTACAGAAGGTACACATATTTCTGACGGCCTCATGTGGACATATTTTCTAGACAAAATTTGATGTTTATGCAATTATGCAATCAGAAATTACAAATATACCTGATGAAAGTCACAGTATTTTTTCAAAAAGAAACAAACAGGCAAACATTGCAATATATATCTGGTAAATTAAGTGTCCAGCAATACCATTCTCACAGATGTCCCTCTCAAAAATGATCTACCCCAGCAACAACAACCTCAACCATCCAAAATGAAGACAGGCTTTGGCTTGGTACTATTCTACTGAAAACAAAACTAAACAAAGAAATAATTCTCAATCGATGAGCTTATAAACCATAGTTTTAGCCACCGCTAAAATGCACGATCCTACACATGTTTTGCAAAAGTGTAGTCTGCATGAGTCCAAAGGATTTCCCTTTTGGGAAACCAATAAACCAACCCTTGGAGAAACCTAAACCACTAAAAAAAAAGAGGGTGACAAAAGAAAACACCATACCCCACCCCAACTAACCCACCCTAACCCCCCCCCAACCCACCTGGGTAACAGTCGAAAAACATGGATTCAGTCCAGTGCAGCAAAAGATCAAGCATTACAATTAAAATAGATCTACTTAATAGGTTTCAATTAAATATCAGGAGAAGTTACTTCTAAAAGTTTTAATACTAGGCTTATCTGTAACAGCATGTGGAAGAGAATTCCACAGCTTGATGGCACAGTTACGGAGAGAACTTTGTTGTGAAGAAGTCTGAAAAGTGTCTTGATGCAGGAATGTAGATTGAAGGGTATTGTGATCATGGATTGAAGAGTTGTGTGTAAAGAAGTTTAGAAAGTGATCGGGTACGATGCCTTTAAGAGAGGGGTAAGTAAACGTAGCAGTGCACACATTTATTACGTCACAGAGTTACAGAAGGTTTAGTGATTTGAATAAATCGTTTTTGTGATCATTTGGTTTGGAACTGGTGATATGCCTAATAGCTCGTTTTTGTAAAACATTTAACTTGTTCAGTTGGGAACGACTGGCAGCAGACCAAATAACAGAACAATAGCTAAGGTGTGGATAGAAAGTAAGATATAGATAATTCGAAGAACATTTCTGGGGAGTACATACTTCAGTCGTCCAAGTATACCAACTACTTTGGAAATTTGGGATGATATATTACATATGGGTATTTCCATAAAATAGGGGTCCAATAGTGTGACGACAGGTCAAAATTTAAAAAACATTTTAACTTGTTGAAATTTACACTCTAGGTAGAGTATAGTCAGCAGTTACAAAAAATACAAATATTTTCACAAACAACATTTTGTGTGTGATGGGACTCATTCAAACAAATGATGCCAACAAATTTACCAACATAACAGGGGACAACAAATCAGTCCTTAAGCTCCTCTTAAAAGAATGAAGAAAATCCTAGATGGTTGAAAATCCATAGTTGAGTGTGATTTAGGATCCTGCCTTGAAAAAATATGGAAGAAGTTTGAAATAATTCTCCAAAACTTAAAAAAAATTATGTGTCATTTTTGCCAACATTTTCAGGTGTTGAAAAGTCCACACCTTTGCACATTTTGGACAATTTTGACTATTTTTTACAAGAAAAGGATATTCAAGTGTACAAATTTTCCTCTTTGGGACCTTTAGACTGTTAGACTTGTCATTTGGTTTCTTATTTTTTATCACCTTGTGAAAATATGTGATATTTGAAAGATATTTTACTCTGTTTTTGAACCAAGGTAATGGGTAGGGCTGTCAATTTGCGCTTATTGAACTAAATGTTAATCCCATCTTTTTGTGATTACTCGGCGATTAATCGCATTTGCGTGTGCATAACCAACCCATGTAGATATCGGTAATAGACCTACACTGTACATATATGTGTGTGTTTCCGTAGTAATAATTCGCAATCGCTCGCCAATACTGAGTTAGCGTTAATACAACGCACAGGTCCGTCTAGAAGCAGACCCCATTTTAACTTTTTTATCCCCTTTATCTTTAATAACAAAACATTTCCTGCAAAGCAATTTTTAGAGAATTGCTTCCATTGGAGGTTGATATAGATCGTTACACCACACACCGGTAGCCAGATGAAGTTTCAGTATTTCAAAGCAACGATTGTTCACAAAGCATAGGCTAGGCCACAATACAGTATCCATGGCGAAAATAGCTGACGAGCCCCCTATACAGACAGCTGCAGGACCGACTACGATATATTGAATTTTGACACTTGCCCAATCTACCCATTTGTTTCATTTCTAATTTCCCCCCAAAAATAGTGTCGCTTGAAGCCACAACAAAAACTAGGCCTAGGGCCTAACCACATAAGTTTACAGTACAAAATGTAACGTCAGAGCTAACAATAAAAGGCTACGATCAAATCTAGACATCGTAGTTTTTAGTGTTTTACCGATCATCTGTTAAGTAATCGGCATCGGGCCGATTATTCCATTATCATTAAATAATCGGCATTGGTAAAATTCTGCCATTCAACCGATCACTACCACATATTATTTGCAAACTGGAAAAAGGGGCTAAATATACTTGAAACTTGCTCTTAATTTCGTTAAAATTCCTGTAAATACTCAATCCTTTAACTTCCCGCCAAAACGGGATGCATTGGTAATCACAAACGTATTAATTTTACCCCTGCCATGCAGGGGTGGCGCCAGGATTTCCCCGACAGGGGGGCCAGCATATCAAGGCCCCGACAAAGGCTTTGAGTTAGTCCCAGTGGGACTGGGACATGAATGAACAGATTTTAAGGTGCGCGCAGCATACAAAATTTTTGGCCTTCTTTTCAACAAATACTTTAAAATCTGGAGTTTTTTTGGAAGACAAAATTGTGAGGACCATTAAAAAGTTGGGATGTTTATTGAAGGATCTGTCCTCCATATGGGAAAAAATCAAAAACGTTATATAGGCGACAACTGTAAATATTTTGGGGTTACGCATTTAATCGTACTAGGCCTACGTACTAAGGCTTCAACATGAGACTAGGTTGCCCGACATTTTTTTTTCCTTTTTGAAATGAAGATTTGAAAATTTAGAGCTCATTTTATTGGAGAAATTTTGGAATTTAATGGAAGAAAATTTGGTTTGGAGGTAGAGTTATTATGAAATATTTGGGTTACTTATTAAGTGATATACCTTCAAGAGCGAAATTAGGTAGAATGTTGGGGTGATTAACAGAGTCGGCTTTGGTTAGTTATTGTACGGAATATCCATCGAAATTGGAAAATTTTGCCTCTTTTAACAATCTGAAGCTTATACTGGAGAAAACTTGTAATTTTGTGACAGATTTACCGGTTTTGGAAGAATCTTCTTACAAGAAAATCAAGTAGGGCGTGATCTGTAGTTTTCTTGGGGTTACTGAACATCATCATGCAGATTAAGGCCCTCGGACCATATTGGGAAAATTCTCCCGTGGAAACAGTTTGGCTTCCCATACATTTGAAGTTTTATATTTTATATATTGACATAGACGTACCTGAGCGTTTCAGTTTTGGAGGGCAGAATTGTCTTTTTTGTCTGAAAAATGTAATTTTGCCCGAAAGACTATCAAAGTGCAGAACACAGAAATTTTTTAAAAATTGAGAACCTCCAGACAGCAGAAAATGACATTTCCCAGGCTCGTACCTACAAACAAATCAGTCATTATTTTAAGCTTTCTTTCGCAATGAAATTTTCAACTTCATAATACTGTCTCAAAACGAAGAACAATTTGCAATCTTGCAAGGTTCTGTTAAGTAATCTGTTCGACCAAAACACTCTATCTAAGCGGAGCGCCACCATCAGTTGGTGCTCAGCGTACAGAAAATTGTTAAAAATTCTAACCCCTAAGATAGCCTTAACAGGCATTTCCCAGACTTGTAACTAGTAATGAAGCAGTCGTTATTTTGAGCTTTCCTTTAAAAAGGAAAGTTTCACTTTAATAGAAAAAACCCAACTTGCTAAGTGATCAGAAAATTACCAGATAAAAGGGTACTGCTGCAATTATTTAGATCTAATGTTCTTGTCTCTTTTCGGAGGAAAACTCTGCAACGGAATTGAAAACATACTAGTGTTTTTGCCTCTATAAGGAATCGTCGTTATACTCCATTGCAAGGCCCGCTAAAAAGATGAGATTTTCTACGTGACTTCCCAGACTCCAGACTACTGTATAAATGATTTTTCTTTCTGCGTATTCGAATTTTTGAAAATATGTCACGTTACAAGGTGGCTTCAAATGAATTTTCAGTCAAGACTTATTGGGAGACATTTTCACACTACTGTTTATCATCAGCCTATGAGTAGCTGAAACGGCCTGTCTGATTTTCATTACCGTTAATAGAATTTGGCTGTCGGGGCAGGCCAGGTGGCAGAACATTGGTCACCGCATGCACCTGAACAACCTCTCGTCTGTTTTTGTCAGGAAACTTCGGAATTGTGAGTTTCCTTGAAGAATATTGTCTTCTAGTGAGCAAAATCAAGAAGACCGTCCGGATGACTGAAGTTTGTAAGACCCGCACCTTTTATCAGTTTAACGTGGGCACGCACATGAAGGCTCCCCGATGAAATTGGGTTTTCTTAACAACAGGGGGAAGGACAGGGGATGAGGGATAACAGAGCTAGTGAGAAGTGATTAAGACAGATACAGATAGGCATTAAAATACCGTTTAATACAAAAGAATAAAATAGTTCAAAAAAAAAAAGTTCATGATCATCCATCCAGTAACTTCAGTCCTTTACGTTCATTGTAAGGCCTCCCCGAAGGTAATTATCCGGCCTTCCACCACAGGGGAGGAGATAGAACAAGGTACATGAAATGAGGTTTAACCGAGGAAAGAAGAAGTGAT
The DNA here is from genome assembly GCA_037179385.1 of Holothuria scabra. Lineage (NCBI taxonomy): Eukaryota > Metazoa > Echinodermata > Holothuroidea > Aspidochirotida > Holothuriidae > Holothuria > Holothuria scabra. The sequence goes on along the minus strand of CM074185.1, from coordinate 27,524,100 downwards.
TGAAAATCGATTCCGATATGTATTAAAATAGCATTTCAAAACAAAAATTATGTTCACCCATCCAGTAATTTCGGTCCTTGTAGATTTTTTTTCTCTTTTTTTTTCCGTTTTTTATTTATTTTTTTATTTTTAGACCTCCCCGACGAAACCATGGGCCCATGGGCCCCCGGCCCCCCCGCTGGTGCCACCCCTGCTGCCATGGGAATGATCATTTGATGTTTTCCACTATAACCCGGTATCAGTAGTATTACCCTACTTGAAATTCGATTTAGAAGTGCATTCAAGGTGTACGTATTCCTTGCAGTCTCACAGAAAGTGCCTCGTAAGTTGCTGTACAAACTGTTCTGCACAAAACACATAGTACAAACTATCTAGCTGCAGTTTTTCGCCGTTTTTTCAAATCCCCAAGCTTTGCATGCACATATATATGCACGTTTTGTACACTTAGCACCTAGAATCTTGTTCGGTGGTTATTACCTTGCATAAATTAAGGCATTCCCAGCATTCCTTCCGTAATGTTATTTACGGAAAGAATTAAGCAATGTTGTCATACGACATCATTGCAAACGAAAACAGTAATGCATGTGGTCTCTTGCAGCAAACTTCTTGGCCCACACATGCACTAGACGTGTGTGTCCGTTTTTACCGCCAAACAAGGCATAATATTTTGCTCGGTGACATCATATGCAAAAGATCCATTGCAAAATTTAAATTGGCCCCTGCTTTGTGATTGGTTCAATTGCGTTGTTTCTAGGTAGCCAATCACAACTCGCGCCTTCGCCTATGTGTTTTAGTGTGTGAAAATACTCGGTCTCAAGACAAATTTTCACGTTGAGTTTGTGTTACAACAATCGAGCTTGTAATGCTGGCTAGCGAAGCCGGGCGACCCCGTGCTAAATTCACCTAGAAACGACATCGCAAATCTCGGCGTACGTGGATTTTTCGGGGATTGGACTTACGCGCATTTCAGTCGCAGATTCTTTTTAAACAAGATGGAAGTTTTGGACAAGAACTTCTAAAAATATATGAGGATATTTATATCGGAAAGGAACCATAAGATACGTTATATGGGTGCCCAGAGCTGCTAAGATTATCGTGATTGCTTTACATGGGGTTCGTTATTAAAAGCAGGAGAGTAGCTACAGTACATTAACGCAACTACAACCGAGTACAGTAAAAGAATGCAATGTTCCGACATGATTGGGGGATGAAAACTAGACAGAGCATGATGTTGGCCTTAGAACTAAATTATCAAAGGGCATGTGACATCGACTGCAAACAATTGTACGGTATTAAGGGTTGATTTGTATCTCCACTTTTGAAGTGAAAATGTTTTGCCTACAAAAATGATATCCCGTTCGTGAAACGAACAGAACTATTCCCAATATTTCCATTCTGAACTGGTTATGGTAATACGAAGCACACGAAGCAAGGGATTTTCTAAAGTGACAAACATGTGACTTCCCTCTTTCTAATAATCGGTGATCGGTAATCGGCATCTGGCCAAATGTTAAATTAAATTATCGGTAATCGGGTATTACCAATTATAGCATAATCGGTCGAACACTAGTAGTTTTCACCTGTCATTTAATGTTTAAGTTACCGCCTGTACTGTGTGAATAGCCGTAAGTATGTCCGCAGCACATAAACATATATTGACTATGACATAAACAAGACCTGCTAGCTGCTAGCTACATGCACAGTGGTAATGTACATACATGCCTTCAGCTGGCTGATCTGCTCGCTTCGCGTATGTAGTTAAAAGCACTCAGAGAATGGGTGTACTTCAATTGGCAATAACATGACACCCTCCCTTAATAATTACGTTAGAAGCAGGGAATCCCCAAACTTTTAAAGAAGCAGCTTCATTTATTAATGCCAGCAGCCAATCAGTGAGTACGTTTCTTCGTAACAGAAGTTCATGCGATGTACAGCACGAAGCAGCGGCGTATAAACGATTTTCAGCCGACTGCTGCCATGTGCAACTGCTGCTATGTACGCTGTTGGTCTTGATAAACAGCGATTGAAACTTTTTTGAGACTTTTTTCAGTTCATGACTTACAAACACTCCTACATGGACAGGAATAACATGGTTATAAAGCTGAACTTATAATTTTTTGAAATTTGTTGATTTCAAGTTGAAGTTTTGGGAAATGTACGCCAGTAGCGAATTGACAAGTGGCTGTTGAAATAAACTATTACGGCGAAGTGCACAATGGCGCACAGGGTACTTAAAAGACACTGTGGTGTATGCATATGTTTAGTGCTTTCAAATTTCATTGTAAATTATATTCATTACAAATGTATTGGTGGTGTTGAAGTAAAGCCTGACACAACAGGTTCCGTGTTTGGGGTTCACGGATTAAAACGTTCCCCATGACACTGCACACAATCACATGTAAACTAGCGGGTTGATGGATAACAGGTGCATGTCAAAGCTCTGTGCAATTTTTGAGCTTGTTGTTCATACTGTAGACATCGTATGCTTTGTCAAGGCAGCTAAACTTGCGAAGAAGGACGATACCTTGTTTACTTAATGCAAATCAGAGTCCGCTGGGACAGGCAATGCGATGAATCCCATGTGACATTTTACTAAACGATTACTTGGCTGGCGATTAATCGGCGATTAAACGCTAATCGCTGACAGCCCTAGTAATGGGGACACCACGATTTTGTGTCCCCATTACTCTAAATATGAAATGTGCTAATATAATTTTTAAAGGTTAAGCTGACCTGGAAACAGTCAAATACAATAAACCACTGTTTGCAATAATAACATGCAGCAAGATGTCTCTGTTTTATTAAATTTTTGTTTGTCATTACCAACATAACTGTTATGGCAGGAGGGGGGATACCAAAAATTCAAATGTTCATCAAAATAAAACACTTGGTTCAAGAGTCATGGAAGTAAGTTTTCTGTTAACCTTCTGGGACTATCTTTTCATGTAACTTAATTGACCCCAGAATTTAATGATTTGTGTAAATGGTAGAGCAACAAAATTTACCAACATAACTCTCTCTGAGGGGGACATCAAATTACTGCTGATTATTAAAACTGACATAAAAGATGCTTCTTTTGATTTTTTCTTTAGAAGTGTGCTACTTTCTGCAAAAGAGTTGGAACCAATTCTTACATCAGGAAAATTTCTGCCACCTGAGAAATATGACATTGGGTCAATGATGAAAAGGAAATAAGAAAACCAACATAACTAGGGGGACACCAAAGAGTTATGTTGGTCACGGCATTTTCTGTCCTCTTGCTTGGAAAATTGGGTGAAGCTGTAATAATGATATTTGAAAAGAATGATTATTAGTGATATCCTTTGATGAATGAGCAAAACATTGCTCAGTTTATGATAAATTATATGCTTTTCAGATGAATCAAATTTGTATGTTGGTATATCACAGCTGGTACCCCAAAATCAGGGGATCATATATGATCGCTCCAAGTGAGCTTCGAATCGATGTACACTCCTAGGAATTTAACACAATTTACTAGCTGCAAACATCTTCCATCAATAGAAACATTAAAGTCATAGTTTTCCCTGTTATTGAAGACCATATAATTAGTTTTCTCAACAGTTTTCTCATTTGTGGAAACAAATGTCTTGTGAAACATCATAAAATGCAGGCAGGGTAACCCTTCCATACTTACACTACAGTTACAGGCATATTTGGATTGTGTAACTTACTTCATGATAAAGTTACTTCTTTTTCAATTCCAAATTTCACCAACTTATTGCCCCCCTTTTAAGAAAAGCCATTTGACAAGCCTAGATGTGGTGTTAAAGATCATTCAGGGCAAGTATGGTAGTTATAGGTGCATTTTTGAAGCTGCAAGGCAGTTGTCGAGTTATGTGCCACGCTCAGCGCATGAATGTCTTGATTTCAGGAGGCGTATGGGCAAAGACTCAACATAGAGTAGGTCTTACCATTAAGCGAAGTACATGGTCCTGTTCAAGGACTATCTTTGAAGTGTCTTTGCAACTGTGCACAGTGAAAAATGTGTTTAGGTCACTCAGAAAGTCCCATTCAAGCCACAGGTCATCCTTAGCATTATACACTAGGCCTACAATAGAGTTTGACCAATTATGCTACACTGGTTACTGATTACCATACTTACTAGAATGAGGGAGGAAAGGTGTTTGTTAGTATACCATTTCATGCCTAGGTGTATTGCTTTGTGCATATCGCATAGCAGAGAAAAATCATGGAGATAAAAATTAATTTTAAATATGATAGGATTGTTGTCATTCAATGTCACATGCCCCAAGTGCTGATAGTGAAAGGTATAGTAGTGTGTCATGTCAGCAAAATGAGCGGATTTCACTTTTCAGTTACAGAGTGAGTGAACATTCCTTAGAAGGAAAAAGCTGTTGCAATTATTTCAATACCTTTTATGGTTCTCTTCTCAAGGTAGACTACTTCACAAAGTTCAAATTTTTCTAAAGCAACTTGTTGCTTATGCTAAAATAATGATATATGAGTGTTGCACAGTGTTGACATTTATTTTGTTGTATTGATTATCTCTTAACTAATCAACAGATAGTTTATGGCTGGGGCCATGCCATTCAGCCATCGGTATTTTCAGCCATAGAAAATGTGCTCATTCCGCCATATAAAAAATGCCGTTCGGCCCTGGCGGAAAGGCACTTTTTTATGGCTTGTTGTTGTTAACGTGGTTACCTGAATAAAAGACCACTGCAAACAAAATGGTATTGTCTAAATGTGTTTGTGTCATGATTTGATCCTTGAAATGTTAAGTGCATGATAATCAGTTCCTGGAAATAGCCAACCAGCTGGGCTGGCCACACACAGCAACAACTACTGTATACTACTAGCCCATGAAGCAGACAAAGTATTTTCGTTCAGCTCATCACTACAAAATATCTGAGGGGCAGCAGCGTAGAGGGGGCTGCAGCCACAAAGGTGCTATGCAGGAGCTACAACTAGACTGCAATTACTCATCAGTTCGTCGCCCAACGCAAGCTACTGTATATCTGGAGTCATTTTTTGACCTTCCTTCTTCATTTTCTTAACTCATTTTCAATAAATTCTTGGGCCAATTCATTTTCAACAGAGTTCTTGGGACAATTTGTCATTTCCATCATAAAGGACTTGTTGAGTAAAGATTAAAAGAACAGTAACCTTCCTCCACTTTAAATCAAATACTACCTGCTGAAACACTTTCCACAAAGATAAAATAGCCATCGTCAATTATGGTTACCATTTATTTCTTTCAAAACGATTTGCACAAATAAATATTATAAAAAAATAAATATTCACTTGTCCGGTATTTATACATGTGTTTACAGTAAATTATTTCACAAATATTTTTTGCCAAAGTTAAAAAATGTACCTGATTTTATATTGATAAATTGCAAGGCACTGCCTCAGTCGAAATTTACAGCAGTTGCTGTTCTAGTTAAAATATTATGTCACTGATCTTTTCTGTTATAATAATTCCCAAATTTAGAAATGTTCTATTCAGTAAGAGACATTGTGTCTATGTACCACTCATTGACAGATAAATAAACCAGGCTGGTGTCAGGTGTTTTTCAGTGGTCAAAGGTCATTTAGTGACAAACTTGTTCAGAGCAGATGACGACCCTAAGGTAGCATTGGAAACTTGGAATGGTATTATGTGTCATTTTCTATGAAGTTTAGCCATCACATTCTGGTGATATGGGATATTTAAGGAGCAAACAGGTAAGAAAACAAAAGACTGCCCATTAATGTGAGGACTGAGGATACCATATCAAAACTTGATGTAAGCTAATACCCTTCTTTTAATGGCTAGCCATTACCTAACACTTATTAACTATAGCCGTACCTAGCACTAGCAGGACCAAACATATTTAAAGGCAGCAATTCATTACCTCAGACAGATACAATTCTCCTAGTCCTTGAACTTGAGTTTTCATTGTTAAAGTCTAATCATTAAGTTGAATGTAAACAAGCTTTGATTCTTTTTCTGCTTGTGAAACTTCTCTGTGTGTACTGTAAAGGTTGTGTTTAAAAATAATTTGTAATCAAACATTAATGTTTGATATTTATCAGTACCTAAACAAGACTTGAAATTACATGAAAGCCTTCATGCTATTTGCAGAGAGGGAGACATCTGAAAAACCTGCCATAAAATATAAGCATTTCCCATTTTGGCCTTTACTAGATCAAAAGTTTGGTATTGTTTAATAATCATAAATAGCTGACTTAAAGTCAACAAATACCTGGCAGTACAAAACTCTTTTTCAGTGAGTACAATCATGTTTTTATTGCTTTACGTTTATGCTCTTACCATGAAATTACAATACGAGGTGTTTTTTTTTTTTCCTTTACAGAACTACGAATCTGAACCATAGTGGCTTGATGTAGGCACTGCTATATTTACACAGTACAATTGGTGACGTTCCATGTTAGGCTTCTCTGTTATTGTTTATCAGAGGTCATTCCTCAGAGCAACGAGTATACAAGCAAGAATGAAAGACCTACAATGGATTATGACCAGTTCAAGTAGGATAAGTAGAGACCCTGCACTAGATGTGAAAGCAGAGGGCTTACCTAAACAAAATATGGATGACAAAAGAAGTTACAAGGTAAGAAATTAGTTTAACAATTGGAAACAAAAGAAGTGTGCAGTTTGTGAGTTGTACAAAAACTGGGTGAAACAAGATACGGAAAGAAAAACATTTTGTAAGTATTGTGTACTGTGTGCATGGATGGTGTATGTGGGATGGCACCATCCTATGAAACCCAGTGACAGGCTGTCACAGTTTAACATAATTTTATGTACTATGAAATTAGATTTAAAAATACTACACATAAACAGCTAGGTACAAATGGCTTTCTGTTTGAATTACCTCCTCCCTGTCTCTCCCAGCCCTCTTTCCCTCTCCCCCCCCCGCAAAAAAAAAAGGCAATTGTTTGGTACAAATGCCTGGAATACTCATTTGTTGGAAGAAGTCCACCATGATGACATCAATGCAGACATGTTTACTATAATTTGTTATTTTAAATTATTTAGTTTGATTGATAATCTTGGATGTATTGTACAGTAATGCTATATGCATAGCAGCACGCGTTAACCAAACCTAGCAGGCTTCGAAAAATCCCGGCCCGACAGTCCGGGACAAGTAAAAAATCACTCGGGCAACTACCATGCTTGATGTTGAAGCCCACCAGGCCTTAAATTTTTAAGTTGCGCGAAATGGCATTTGTACTTTTAAACTTAAAAAATTATATGCACTCAACAGATACGAGGAAACAGCTAGTCTGTCGGACAAGTACGAAAAAAAAAGTCTGTCGAAGCCTGAAACCTAGGGTTGTTGATTTTTTTTACTTTTCTAATAAAATCATGATATAAATCAGTGATTTAAATCAAATAAATCGATTAAAATCAGATTTTTTTTTATTAAATCATGATTTCTTTCAATTAAAATCATGATTTTAATCATGGTGATTTAAATCAAACAACCCTCACCAAACCACACTTGATATTGCGCTAAAACAGTTTTCCCTCAGGTTACATCAATTTGCCTGGAAAGGTTATAAAAACTAATGAAAAAAACTGAATTTTATTTGAACAGTACAGATGTCTGAAAATATGGTAACAATGTTAATAAAATGGCACAAGCAATAACCACCAAAATGTACCAAAATTTGATGAAATGGTGAGTTGTAACTAAAAAGTTTAGTGAAGAAGAGGAAAAGGTAGCAATCAGTATTTTTTCAATTCCAAATTGATTATAATTGATGTTTTTAGCACAAGTGTAAGAAGGGAAATTGCAGATTCAGAGGTATGAAAAAGTTTCTAGTCAAGGAATGGTCATGCAGGAGACTTATGTCTACGCTATAGGGCTTACCTGTAAAATAGAGAACTGCTAGTGGGGTTCCCCTGGATTTTATTAGTTGTAAGGTGGTACTGATTCTGTAAGCGTAGCAGCTTTGACACAAATGGAGAAAATTTGTAATACTTCATATGTACAGTCTCTTTATCAATCACAAGAAAAGTGAAGGCAGCAATTTTCCATGAGGTGGTTGCCAAAATCAGTGAGCTGGTCAATCTTAGAAAAAGCATGCCAGGGGATAACCATGTAAACCACAAACAATTTAAACAAAGCTTATGTTAGACACTTTCCTCCACCAAGAAGAGCCCCTCCCCCCCCCTTTCCCTCTTTCCCACTTTCCCACATGTAGACTGCAGTGGATGCAGGAGTAACTCTTTTGATATACAACTACCTACAATAACTCTTCCTTTTGTTTACATACTGTACATGGGTTGCAAAAAAGAATGTGTTGGGCAGTATTGTTGCGGACCACAGTTTTTGACATGATCCCTTATGGTAAATGCATTGCCTAAGTACTACAATTTTGCTGAAGGTATAGCTTAGTGGCTTTCTGTAGATTTAATAGATTGACACACATTCAATGCCATAAACGACCTCCTAAAATGTATGAACTATTAAAGTAACATGGTGAACTCGTGGTTGTAGGCTTAAAGCTAAATAAGGATCCACTGTACTTATTTGTACTAATGCAAGTGAGTTTACAGTAATAGCCAGTAAATTTTTTTAACCATCACAGTTGCTTTTTGTCATTGTACTAAAGTACATTTTTCTGTTCTTTTTACCCTTTATATTATTCATTAATATGTCATTCATTTTATCTTGAATTTTGTAACTTTGTAAACAGGGCTGCTTGGTAAGTACACTGTAATTCAGCATAATGATCAGTCACTGTGTTTCTTTCATCTGTTATGCAGTCATGACTTGGGCATTTCATGTGACAAAAGAACTCGCTCTTGTGAGAAGTGCCTACTCATATTGCACCAGACCGACTGCAACATGAAATTCTTGTTTGCTTGTCCAGGAGTAGTGAGTAGTTGAAGTATTGTAGTGTGGGGATTGGGGATTGTAGGGTATATAAACAAAGCAGCTCTGTCTAAACCCAACTTGTGACTGGAATCACTCATGTCCCAGTGGGGAGCCATTTTGACTTTCTTCAATGGTCTCCTGATTCTACAGGGCATTTTCATGGTTGCCCCAAAGAATTAGGTCACAGTAAGGTGTGTGACAGCAGGGCCTACCAAATTTTCAGGACTCCTTGTTCCAATCTTTGATGTTTGTAATTATCTCAATAGTTGGCATTGAGTACAATGTTTTAAAATTCCCAAAGTTGATGTTCAGAGAAATATATTCAGTTTCTATCCTTGGGAACTTGGACCCAACTCTAACTCCAACTGAATTTGGTGAGGTGACAGATGGATCATTTTGGGGTCATTGTAGTGCATGTCAGTCATCACTCATATTTGTCTGAAGTTCTGAGCATTTTTTTTTCCTTCAGAACTTCCTGTAAAAGCAGCATGTATTTTTTTTTTTTTTTTTGGGCCAGCCCACACAAAAGAAACCATTACTGGCTATAGCCAGACTGCAAACCTGTTGTTTGTATAGCATAGCCAGTATAAAAACTTTTTTTTCAGCCTCTGTTAAACTTAGCTGGCTGCAATAAAAGCCATCTGACAAGGATTAGCTGGAAGTTTTGAAGCAGTCCTACCCTCTCAGTTGAATTTGTATTTCTTGATCTGCATTGCTGCACAGAAAGAAATGTACAGAACGGAAATGTCACAGCCAGTGACTGGTACATACAGGTATAGCAGTATAGCAGGAGATTTTACACAGGGGCAAAAATATACAACAAAAGTTTTGGTAGGTAGCTAAGTAAATACCATGCAGGTTTTGATGCTGACTTTCAACTTCAGAGGTTCTGTGATGACCTCCCTGAACCCTCAAATTGTTGTATACACCTGTACATGCAAAATTTGATTATTCCGGGCAACACATTTAGACTACAGTACTGTAAAGTGAACTACCGTATCTATGACATTTGTTACGATTAAATTTCAAGGGCTGGGCATAGATGTTCTTGATGGTTGACAGGCTGTTCTGCTGGTGAAATGTTCAAGATTGGTGTACACAATGGTTAAAACGAAGTTTGTTTTGGGACTGCAGATCTATGTCATGTTTATGCAGAAGTAGCACCATATCATTTTTAGATTTCCTTCAACAAAAGAGCATGCTGAAAATTTGGCATTTTTGAAGCTCCCTTTGTTCATGATAATTGCTGTGATCTATGGGGTAGCAGATTTTCAACAGGAATGTACTGTACTGTACCAGTGTTGAAAGTTTGTGCACAATGCATCATGGACAGGGTCAAAGGTAAAGTGTCACACTAGCCTTCATGGCAGGCATGGGAAATAATTAAGTGGAGACAGCAGTGTAGTTGTGAAATTTTAAATGCTATTCTGGTAATCAGATTGCCAGACTTTACAGTGTACTCATGTTTATGCCTAAACAGGTAGACTGACACACAAGCACACTTGACCTTGTGACCCTGATGAAAATCCAGCATTTCCCAGATCATCTAGTGTACCATACAATGACATGATAGGCCTAATTAGTGAAGGGCTGGTATGGCATGTTCATGATTGTTTTTAGTCAATGGATACAGTAGTATGAAGTATGTTCGGTGTTTGTTCAAATAGAAACCAGGGTGGTTGATTTTTTTTATTTTTTTAAAAAAAATCATGATTTTAATCAAATAAATCGATTTAAATCAGGTTCTCTTGATTTAAGTCATGATTTTTTCAATTGAAATCATGATTTTAATCGTGATTGTAGTCAGCATGATTTAAATCAAACAACCTTAATAGAAACACTGATGAAATGTCCATAAATGTTTGGGGTTGTTTGGGTATTATTTTCATTACTGTTGAGGGGTTCAATCAATGTACAGTAGGTGACATTTTCATGAACATCTTGTGGCCTTGGATGGCTCGACGTGGTAATTATGTGGGCATTTTGTCAAGAGGGCATGTACAGTATTTTTTCAATCCAAGGTGGGAGAAATGTTTTTTCATGACACCTCAAGGACTATAGGTAGTTAGATAGAGTTTAACAGCCCAGTTTCCAACCTATTGGTCCAAATTGAGCCAGCCATGGCCTTTTTTCCAGTTGTGGCTCACTGGATTGTTTTCCCTTCTCCATTGCTTATACTGAGCATCAGGCACAACAGCAAGGACTATAGGTGACAATGTTCACAAATTTATGTCTGAGCCATTTTAAGTTGTTTCATAATGACCTGTGAAAGAGATATGTTTTAAATTCATATTGAGGGGATATAGATGATACAGTATTTGTGAATGTTGGGGTCTCTGAACACTACAAATGTGATTGTTTAGACTCTGAAAATGGAACCTTCTGCCACTGTGCCTTGGTACTTGGCTTAAGCAATGGAGTAGGGAAAACAAGCCTTTGAGCAACAACTGGAAAAAGGCAGTGGCTGGGCAGACTTACAGTATACCAATTGGTTAGAAAGAGAGCCATAAAACCTCATCTACTCTGTAACTAAATAACTTAATACATGGTTCATGATGGTCAGGGACTCAACCATGTACATCATATGGTGGATGTAAGTACTGTAGATGATGCATTGTGAATATTTAGAGGTTTTAGGTGACAATATACAGTAATTGTTTTGGGCCCTCATGATGATGATTTAGGTAGTCTGTTTCTGTCCTCAGGAACCGCCTATAACCCTATGTATACCATTACTTACTGTCTGGCACAGTAATAACACTGTGGTAACCCTACCAGCAGAAAAAGCCATACACAGTGTAACTTTCCACTCTGTTTTGGTCATAGATTTAGGTTAAAGATGACATGCATATATGATTACTTGAGGGATATAGGGGTTGAAATGTGCTGTAGTATTCATCATGATAATTAAGATGGCAATTACTGTACAGCATTGATTAGAAACAAAAAGGTAAGTGATGTTTAGATTACTCTAATATCATCCATTTCAAGTGTCTACCAGCTTCAATTCCCATCAGTAATTTTTTTGAATTTTTTGACTTGAGTTACACTTTAAAACCCCAGCAACTGTTCACCATAATTCTTGAATTCTTCAATGGAGGCAAGTACAGAACTCAAACCAAACCTGGTTAACTTTGGCGGATCTTCTATTGATGAAATTTAGCCTAATGCTTTTACAATGTAAAAAGAGAACAGTTAAATATCTTTCACAATTGGTGTTTTCTAACCAGTGAATTGCTATTCTGTATGTTTTCACATTGAATTGTTTTGCTTTTGTATCTTAAAGAATAGGCCTATGTTATGAATATTCCTTCCATTTGTTTTTCCATTTTAAGGATGCCATCGAAAAATTGAATGATTTACAGAGTAATGCTTCAGTACTACAGAATGCAAGGAAACATCAGGGCAAACTGAGCCACCGAAATATACCAGAAGCAACACTCTTTGCAAAACGAGGTGGTGTCACTGTAAGTATTGTGTAGTAACAGTTTTGTTATAAACCTATTATTTCCAAGGTATTTTATCACATAAACACACATCTGGGAGAATACACACAGGGTTCGATTTATCATTTTTTTTCTACATGCACCAAATAATCTGAAAATTTAAAGAAAAGCCTACCAGAAAAACACCCTTGCTATAGGCCAAGGAAGCCAAAGCACAATTTGCATTTTTTCTATTTTGAGTAAAAACAAATGTGCAGATTTTTATTGAACCCTTTTCTTACGTGGCATGTTCCACCAGAGGCTGTTCTATCAGCAAAACTGACGCTCGCACACCGCAAGCAATTTTTTCCCCATTACCTCACTGTGTGAAACGATCGTTGGAGCCAGGATTAGGGCCAGCTGAAAAATTTCAGGGGAGTATTCCCCCCTTGGTTTTAAATTTCGAATCTTGGGGGGATGGGGGCAGGGAGACTCGAGCAAAGTCAAATCTTGGAAAAAATGACACAAGCATTCCTGGGCATAAACCAAAAGTGCCCCCAAGTCCCCCCCCCTCCCATCCCCATCTCTTTCTACTGCACGTACAACTCCAAGTTAGCCAGTTTGACCTTTTCACCATTTACTAGTAATCGTCACAAGTTCACAACCAGACTTTGTCAATCAGCACTGATTCTGAAGGGAAGCTCATGTTTTCTGCATGGACTTTATTTAGCAGAGCTAAGCTTGAAGATACATTGGGCCGACACAAGGCAGCAAGTGACCTTACTCAAATAAGCACTGGCTATATACTGTACTTGAGTTCCCAAGCCTAGAGTTTGCATCAACTATCGCCAAATAATCCATTATAAGCTTCAGCTAAAATTTTACACAATCTTCAAGTTAATCAACTCTTTTTTAAAGTTGATTATAAGGTTTTGCCAGTTTAGCATGCAACTAAAATCCTGCCATTGTGATTTAAAAAGTTAAAGTCTCCGATCATCTAAGTCCTTTCAGATTTCAATGCCACTGTGGTACACACTAAATGTGAAAGGCTGCAGTCTTAGAAGCAAACCACATCGTGAAAATTACAGGATGCCAAAATTATGTTGTTGGCATTTATTTCTCAAAATGTGTGAGGCATGTGTAAAATACTTTAAATTTGCCCTTACCAACATTTTCAAAACTTTTACTATGCTACTTTTGATGTACCATACTTTTTTCTTTAGAGCTTCTGGCACCAGCTCACACGCCATCCTAACGTGTTGTCTATATGAATACTTGGAAAGCCCAGCCTGTAACGTTAAAAGTCACCTTCAAGTTGAAAGCAGCCACATGCAAACTGTACACAGAGTTTATGTTGTACCACCAGTGTCAAGCTCTCTCAGCACAACAATAAACTAACTAGACAGTGCATGCAAGAAGCGTTCGCATATCTTGGGATTTACGTACGGAACATACATCCATTAATAAGTGCATTTCTGCAAGGACTGTGCATTTGTTGAGCTTGACTATTCTGAATATTCTTTTTGCGGGATTCCCGCAATCCCGCTGCTAATGCAAATCCGGTAGGGGGAACATTACTTGGAGAAGTGCATGTGCAGAGTGATGATTGTTGAAACTGATGTTGCGGTACGCAAGGAGACACGCTCAATTCTGTTTTGGTGAAATGTCTGCTTGTCTAACTGACAGTATGTAAGAAATAGCGATGCAAGCACCGCTGCAAAAAGCTAGACGCAAAAACGCATTACGCCCGCGAAAATCATATCACAGCTAGAAATTTTCAATCCTAGTCCCAAATTAAATACACCAGCTATAAACTCCATTCTTTATTGTCAAATCACGAAAATTTCTGCTGCTAGCCAATCTTCATATATTGGATGTTTTTTCAGTGTACGAACAGACTCGTGTGTGTTTGTTAACTCAGTTTTTGTCATTCGCGCAAAAATCACGCAGTTAGTTTCTAAGCCGACTCATTCCATACCAAAGGAATGTTATCTGTACTCTATATCGTCATACTGTAGTAGTTCACAGTCGAGCTGTGTACCACGTTTGCATTGAACGCCCACCCAGCCGTTCTGTACAGTCTGTACTGTCCATATCATATACTGTAATGCATCTTGTCAGTCGGTGCCGGTGTCGCAAGTTAACGTTCATGGCTAGCTGCGGACGATCCGATTGTGAAGGGAAAAAATAGCTGCGGATGATCCGATTGTGAAGGGAAAAATAAAATCTTGAAAATTTCCAAAAATTTGCTTTACAATTATTACAAGTTTTAAAGAAGGAATACATGCTCGTCACCCGTAATTATTTCCTTTCCAAGTACAGTACAAGTATCGGAAAGCTCCAGCCTCCGGATATGATAAATTTTCAAGCAACCCATCCTTGTTCGACCAATTATTAGAAAGAGGGAAGTCACATGTTTGTCACTTTAGTACGCGTCCCTTGTTTCGTGCATATTGTATTACCATAACCAGTTCAGGCTGGAAAATATTGGGAATAGTTCCGTTCGTTTCACGAACGGGATATCATTTTTGTAGGCGAAATATTTTCACTTCAGAAGTGGAGATACAAATCCACCCTTAATACTGTACAATTGCTTGCAGTCGATGTCACATGCCCTTTGATAATTTAGTTCTAAGGCCAGCATCATGCTCTGTCTAGTATTCATCCCCCAATCATGTTGGAACATTGCATTCTTTTACTGTACTGGGTTGTAGTTGCGTTAATGTACTGTAACTCCTTCCTTTTAATGAACCCCCTGCAAAGCAATCATGATAATCTTAGCAGTCCTGGGCACCTGTATAAAGTATCTTATGGTGCCTTTCCAATATAAATATCCCCGTATAATTTTTAGCAGTTCTTGTCCAAACTTACGTCTTGTTTAAAAAGAATCTGCAACTGAAATGCATGTAAGTTCGATTCCCGAAAAAAAACCCACGTACGCAGAGATTTGAGATGCTGTTTCTAGGTGAATTTAGCACGGGGCGCGCCCGGCCGTTTCTAGGTGAATTTAGCACAGGGCTCGCCAGGCTTTGCTAGCCGACATTACAAGTGCGTAACACAAACTCAACGAGAAAAACTTGTCTCGAGACCGAGTATTTTCACACACTAAATCACATAGGCGAAGGCGCCAGTTGTGATTGGCTGGCTATAATCAACGTAGTGGAACCAATCACGATGCAGGGGCCAATTTAAATTTTGCAATGGATCATATGCATATGATGTCACCGAGCAAAACATGATGCCTTGTTTGGCGGTAAAAACGCACACGTACGTAAGTCTAGTGCTTGCGTGGGCCAAGAAGTTTGCTGCACGAGACCACGTGCATCATTGTTTTTGTTTGCAATGACGTTGTATGACAACATTGCGTAAGTCCTACTGTGAATAACATTACTGAAGGAATGCTGGAAATGACTTAATTTATGCAAGATAATAACCACCAAACTTCTCAAGATTCTAGGCGCTAAGTGTACAAAAAGTGCATATACGTTTGCAAAGCTTGGGGATTTAAAAAAAACGGCGAAACAGTGCAGCTAGATAGTCGGTACAATGTGTTTTGTGCAGAACAGTTTGTACAGCAACTTTCTGCGAGACAACAAGGAATACACCTTGAATGCACCTCTAAATCTAATTCCAAGTAGTAGGCTACTACTAGGTTATAGCGGAAAACATCAAACGATCATTCCCGTGGCAGGGGTAAAATTTATACGTTTGTGATTATCAATGCATCCCGTTTTGGCGGGAAGTTAAAGGATTGAGTATTTACGGGAATTTTAACGAAATTAAGAGCAAGTTTCAAGTATACTTAGCCCCTTTTTCCAGTTTGCGAATAATCATTGGTAGTGATCGGTTGAATGGCAGAATTTTACTGTTGCCGATTATTTACCGGTAACGGAATAATCGGCCTGATGCCGATTACTTATCAGATGATCGGTCAAACACTACAGTACCCGTTACAGGTTTTCCTAGGATTGGCGAAAGGGGTAGAGGGATTTATTTACGCCTAAAAGCCTTTCAAATGCCATTCACGGACAGGTTAATGTGTACAAAACCTCTGGACTATTAAGCTAGAAAATTTGGATCCTTAAGTATGTGTGCCCTCGAAATTTTGCAAGTTTTACAGCCGTGGATGCAAGGGACAATTGGGACAGGATTACTTGTGCTGCAGCTTGACTTGTAAAATGTATTTGACCATGAAGTTTGTAGGCTAGGTCTGAAGTCTACATGCACGAAGTGCATGTAAGCCTCCGCAATTACATGCACGAAGGAAATTCTACATGCACCCGTGCACGTGTGCACCCTGGTTAATCGAACCCTGAATACACAGTCCTTGATCTGTAGATATTCCAGGTGTTGTACAAGTCAAACAACAGGAAATTAACTTAGTGTGTTAGGTGTGCTGTTTCATAAAACTAAATAGATTTGTATGCGCTCCCCATCTTCATCTACTGTTGGGGTGCAAAAAATCATGCTCCTCACAATGATCTGAGGAGAGTGATGGCCCTCACATGTCTTAAAATTCTTAAAAATCCAATTCACCCTGAATGGGGTGTATAAACTGCAACGTTTGTATTAGGTGATGTCGTACTTACAAGACAACCTAAGTCAGTGTCAAATCTTTTACTCATAGTTGAATTCAATTTTGAAAGTCAGTTCCAATAAAAAAAAAAGTACTTCAAATTGCTCTCAGATGGTAGTCTACCTAAATTTGACTTAATACAGTAGTGAACTACTGTACAGTCTTATTTTGTACTCCCAGGCTAGAGTAGAATATACTAGAAAATTTCTTTGCTAGTAGATACTGTACTGTACTTAAAAAGAGGTTACTTCCAAGACAACACTTGAATATGGGAATCTTAACTTTCATTTCCTTTCCTACAATTACGTTATATTTCATGTCTATCAAAGAGTCATTCTAATACCTTGAAATCTTATAAGATCTTTCTTGCATATTTTCAGCTGGAACTCATCAATAAGCTGCCCATTATTCATGTTAGTGGTACCAAAGGCAAGGGGTCTGTATGTGCTTTCTGCGAGAGCATCCTACGAAAACATGGACTGAAAACAGGGTTTTACAGGTAAAAGAAATCATTTCTGTTCTTAGAAAGAAGTTCAACTTTTATGTGTCAAAAATTTTTGAAGGGCTCATGTTCCAAAGATATACAGGCCAAGTCTTTGAGCTTTGTGTCATTCTGTGCCAGGTTATTTCGTGTCCTGTGCCTCCCTGCTTCTCCCCTTGGATATTCCCAGGCACCTTTGCAACTTTCTGCTTTCTGAAAAGTCATTTGGTCTTGGGGTTCTGGTTTGAGGAATTTTGTCAATTAGACTTTCTGTTGCAAACTATCCCCATTCCCCCATACCTCTTCCTTTTTCTGCATAATTTGCAGATTTTTGCATTTGTAAATGTTATTTGGCCTATTTTGGTTCAGTTACTTTTGGATGCTTTCCAGTTTTTTAGTAAGTTTGGTTGTCTAATACCTTGTAAGTATGAATAATGTGCTGAGGGCTTTCATACATAAATACATGTACTTATTGAGATGGTTCTCAGAATTGAGAGCAAATCATACTGTATGAAGTTTTTAAATTTGAACAATTCCAGTTAAAAATCTTACACATTTTGAGCTTGTAGGTTTGGAAGAGGGGAGGGCTGTACAGAATTTTGAAGGGATGGAGCAGAAAAATAGAAGTGAATACTTGAAAACCGAAGCACATAAAAATGAGACGATGCCTCTGCAGCTATCTGGAAAGTAACAACTTTACCTCTATATCCTAGGCATACCTAACAGTGATGTTAAAGCCAGTCATTCATCACCCTAAATTACAATTTTTACCTCAGGTGTACCAAAATCTTCAGTTGGCTCAGCTCTTTGATTGGCATCTAATTCAAGGATTGCAGAGTAGTTCAATATTACAGAGTATGCACTGAGTGTGTTCTGATTACATGTAAGGGTCTTGTATGCTCGCCAAGATATGCCTTTAGTCAATTTACCCACTACCATTTTATCTAGATAAGGATGAGAGAGCTGTGAAAATTGCTATAGGAGTAGCTTGGTGGGGAGCATTGGAACTGTATGGGGTGATGAATACCTACTTTGAGATGATAACACTTTTCAGTATAAAGTGTGGCATTTGTGGTTAAAATAAAGGAGGTTTAAAACATTCTAATCCAAAGCACATTGTTTTCTACAGTTCACCACATCTAGTAGAAGTCCGAGAAAGAATCAGAATCAATGGAATGCCATTAGAAAAGGAAGAATTTACAGAATTTTTCTTTGATGTGTATGACAAGCTAGAGGCAACAAAACCAGACTACGACAATGCAATGCCAGCATATTTTAGGTTTCTGACTATAATGGCATTACACGTATTTTTACAAAAAAAGGTAAACAGTGTAACGTTTGGCTTTAACTACTGGTTAAAGTAATAGAGATCTTGGAAGAGAACTGTGTCTACAGTATTCAATTCATTAGTTAATTCCCAATGTTGATGGCAAATCTCCAGAGCAGTTGGTTGTCAGAGCGAGCTCAGAGGGACATTTAAATTATTATTTATTAATATATTCATTACACATTTGAGTAGGATGACTTGTTGACATACTGTACCTTGCTTACTTTTGCTTAAGCTCCACCTACTTCTGCAGAAATACATGGGCAAAGTGATAACTTGAAATGATTAAAGGAAGCAAATCATGGTGCAGAATTCAGTAGATAGAATTTGAGAAGAGTTTTTTTGGCATCAATTTAGTGCACAGATTCCGTGAGACTTAGGGGTGGGGGAGAGGATGAGAGATCAAAGAGGCTTTAGCCAATATCAACACAAGCTGATTAGAAAAGTGTAGCAGGAGTTTTGAGAAGGTGGGAGATGAGGTAAATGGTAAGAAATATGTGATTGATGAAGTGTGTAATGAGAGCAGTAGGGCTTGTGAGAGCCTCACAAAGTGAAATGTCAAGACTCTGATAAGCAGAGGTGGTAGGCATGATTTGGGGAAGGTTGACTCAGGCATTGGTTTTGGTGCTTGGGGAGACTTGTGCTGATACATTCTCACAGATTGAAGTCATTGAAGTTTGAGTTATGGGAATGCAATCACACACCCATCTTTTGCCTTAAATCACTGTTCGAAAGCAGTTGTTAGCACACCACGATAAAGCATGGAAACTCTTATACATGTATAAAAGTATGAGGCCTGAGTATATGGTACTTACCTGACCTCAGAATAATCATAAATTTACATTTGTCTCTACAGGTGGATGTTGCTCTGGTAGAGGTAGGTATAGGTGGGGAGTATGACTGTACCAACATCATCAGAGAACCAACTGTTGTAGGAATTACATCTTTAGGGTTTGACCACACCTTCTTACTGGGAGAAACATTGGATAAAATAGCATGGCACAAAGCTGGTATATGTAAGGTAAGAGATGTAACCATTGAACAGCACGGAATATTTTGTCAGAGTTTGGCTGAGGGTAGGCAGATTGGGGATAAGCAGGGGGCTAGGATATGAGGGGAAGAGGTAATGGACATTAGGAAGGAGGCAGTGGAGCATATGTGAGCACCAGAATGGCTCGTAGTTTAAAAAGATTTAAAAAGTTTAAACTAGAAATTCAGAGAGCTAGTACCATTATCTGGCATTGTAAAACTGTGAAGTGCATTTTATTTTGTGCCATGAAATTGAATGTTTATAATCTTTGGGGGAAGTGGGATTTTACTAACTTTTAAATTGTTTTAGCTGAACAAGTTTACCAAGGGGAGTTAAAAATATCTGTGCATGTTGTATGCAACGATGGTATTAGGAAGCACATTTCCCATTTGTGGCATAGAGTACCAGGTGGGAAAATAGCACATCAGTCCTAAAAAGCAAAAACAGCATACACTGTGAGCTGTGTAAGTTTAGGATATGTTTATGAGTTAGGTAATATTTAAGTTACATGTAAGGCCATATTTTTAAGTGAAAGTATGGTGCAGATTATTAACTTATGAAGTGGCATTTATGCAAAGGGGTACAGGGGTTGTAGACAGGAGTTTTGCCAGTTTAGGGATGTTATGAAATAATCTTGGATTTTTGTTTTGTCTTTTTTTTTTGTGCACAACTATTTTGTTCACATGTTAACTGTATTTGCTTCTTTTGGGAGTAAGCTCCCGACAAGTCCCTCTTGTTTTGTTTTTTAGCTTACTTCCATCAGTTGATATTTATGAATTTCGAATTTTGAAGTATACTGTGCAATAATAAAATTACATGTTGTGGAAAACAAAATGAAACCTCACCTCCATGTGTGATATGTCATAGCTGACTTAAGCCATTCCAAACTGCACCTAAGTAGCCATGGTAAGTGGGTGTATAAACTAAAGAGTGATAGTACCACAGTTCTATTTTATACTCTCCCAGCACTCCTCGCTCTGTAGGTGCATTTAGCAATGACTTAAGTTTACTGTTTCATGGTAAAACTGGGGTATTTATGTACATCTCATCTTTTCTGTACTTTTCTCCTTTTCCCTTTTAGAAAGGGAAACCTGTTTTCACTGTCCCACAGCCAGAAGATGCAATGAAGGTTGTCCTAGAGAGATCAAAAGAGATTGGAGTAAGTTTTTTAAAAATGATTCCCTCAAATCCATAGCAGGGCTAGAAGTGTGACAGGTCTTTCATATCTTAATACCCATATTTGCAGTCCATTCCAGGTGGAAACTGTTCTGTTTTCTGAGGTGTATAACCCTTAAAAATCACATCGGGATGTTCCAATTTTCTTTCCAGTGTTAAACCTGTAATTGTTCTAGAAAGGGGAAGAGAAGTTTGCCCCCTTGGCTTATGACCCGCTTTTTGATTCAGAATAAAAGAGCAACAGGAGACCTGAGTTTAACACACATGCACAAGTTGCATTTCATTCTGACTGTTAAGGTGTTTCGGTTTTAAAGATGAAATGGGCGAGGGAAAATACCATGACATCCCCTGTTCAGTTTTGTTTCCAGATGAACGTTGACAACCATTCTGAAAATTATCTCCCTTCTGCTATGTTATGTGCAGTCCAGTGTTTTGCTGCCTGTTTTGTCCTCTTTGACTACCATCCTGAAATCAAAAAGCCCCTATCGAATGTATTGAGGTGAGCCCTTGTGTGCAGCGTATCATCTGGGACATGTTTTGTTTTCAGAGATGACAATGTTGGCAAGTATGAATGCCTACAATAATCGTATGATTTTTCTTTTGTATTAAAGGCACCTGCTCATTGTGCCCCACCCTTGGAAAGTAACAGTTTTGGTGAACATTCCATACAGTTAGGACTGGCAGGTGAACACCAACATAGTAATGCATCTCTTGCCATTCAGCTTTGCAAAACTTTTCTTGAGAAAACAAAGGATGAAAAATTCCAAGGTTAGTTCTTCCTTCATCTTACTTTTTAATCAGATGTGGAATCATACTATAGACCTTGTGCAGTGACAACATACTGACACCATCCTTTGAGCAGAACAATAGAACATATGGCCACACGCATAAGAATTTTTGTGTTGCAGACAATGCGCGTATTCGACTGGGTGATAAATCAGCTGTTTGCATTTGTGTGTTTTGTTTTGCTCCCAAAGGAGGGTTTACATTCCCCTCTGTGACATCATATGCATAAGGTCTATACCATTAGAAATCCTTAATGATTTTTCAGATTTCACCATACATTATTATAAGGTTTCAGGAGTGCAACCAAAAATACCTACTCAATGTGCCATCACAAAAGATTGTGTTCTATGTTCTGTACTGTGATCAAGTTACATTTCTTGAAATTTTGCTATTTATGATATCTTTTAATAGCTCAAAGAATATGTTGCTCACCCTGCTGTAAAAAAACCTGTGTTAGTTAAGGTATTTGTCTGGTCTAAGGGTAACAGCATCCTTTCTCTCATAGGGAAGACCCGGGTTCTATTTCAAGGTTGAGTCATGCCAAAGACTCTAAAAATGTAACCTACTTCCCTTGAGCGTGATGCTCTGCACAAGCAGTGGAGTAGGGAAAACAAGCCAGTGAGCCACAACTGGAAAGAAGGCTGTGGCCAGCTTGATTTGAGCCATTAGGTTGGAAACTGGGCCGTAAACTCTGTCTAACTAACTAGCTAACCAGTTAAGGTATTTGAGAGATGTAAATTGCAGCCCAGTTTTGTTTGCAGTATTCAAGTTCAATTATATAGCTAGTGATACTACCTATCAGTGCATATAAATATTAACACTGCCCTTGAAATCAGTGCTGAATAAACAAATGACAATCCAGTATAAGAAAAGTTTGCAAACAACAGATACGTTAATATTTTTTCTAATTGTGTTTAAAGAAGTTGACATGAAAGTTTTCGAAAAGTAGAGCAGGGTTCTTTTAAGGGATCTTAGAAAAGTCTACACTGCTTGTCATGTCCATGGCTGAAGGTAGTGTGGACATTTTCACACTATTACCACTTTCTCACTCCTTTGCAATGTTTATCGATGTAATGGCTTGTCTCATTTCAGTGTCAGTTCCAGAAAATGGTCCAACCGATTTGAAAAGAGCACGGCTGAATGAAAATTTTAAGTCAGACGTAGATATTGCTGTAGCGGAAACTGTGGGCATGCCAGTGGCTGAATCTATTTTTCTACCAGAGAGTTTTATAGCAGGTAAGAATATTTATGTCCATAATTTCCAGTTCTCGATCCCCTCGTTTGATCTGTCAGTTAAACATGGAAGGTTTGAAGTGGGAGGAGGAGGATATAGATATCCCAGCCTAATCTTTTTGTGTCTAAATAGACCTATTACCAAATAGCAATTACAAAGGATTGTGGGATAGAGTTTTGGTGTTTGTCATTTTTGTCAATGGCATTTAACTGTGTGGTGAAAATTGACGTACACCCAAAACTCTATCCCACAGTTCATTGTAGTTGCTATTTGGAAATAGTTCTATGTTTTGTTTACACCTGTCATAGTGTATGTAGCTCAGGAGACTTCTAGCTTCCTAACCCTTACAATATTCATTGGGTAATAAGTCCAGTAAAACCTGGTGAATCTATTCAGTAGTGATCATGAAGCAAACGTGTGAAAATGAAGCCTACATAAAGGCATATTCTGGTGGCTTTTTGCTAGGGTCTCATATTAAAGAAAGAAAGTATTCCAGACCATGCCTTCCAAACCCTGTAGCAATACCCTTTTCCATACTCAAGATACCCCATTTTAATTTCAACATTGGTTATTTTTGTCCAAAAATACCTTCTTTTTTCATTAGCCACAGACATGTGGTCACAATGCCTCAGATTTGTTTTGTTTTCTTTATAGCAGAATATCTTCGTTGTCCTTGAAACATGGTTCTGTTTGAATACACCATATGTGGGGTATGGTGAACAATGTTGCCAAATATTCCCTGCAGCGACATCAAACTCATGAATGCATGGAATGCAATGTCAAATTAATGTGCTGGGAAGACATCACAGATTTCCCATAATGCAATTTGTTTCCAGAAAAATTTGCTTTCCTTTGAAAATTAGTATCTTCTGAGTGCTACATGCTATTGTGATGCCACTTTCTCTTCCCAAAAGAAAAGGCATTCATTTCCCAAAGACAAAGTGTATCGAGTGACACCTGCAGTGGGAACTGGGGAAAATGGAGTCCCCAGTAAATGGAGGGATGATTTAGTCCTGACTAGGGACCACATTTGGCACACTTACCTTATCTATGCCTATTTACTTCACTGGGATGAAAGACCAAACTGTATACCCTGTGACTGTGCTGTCACCTTCAGTCACATTCTTGTTGACCATTATGAATACTCCCATATTCGCCAGAAATACTACACTGCAGAGGTGCCGACTCTCCCTGATTCTCAGGGAGGCTCCCTGAAAATTCAAGGATTTTTGTCCAATCCAATTAGCAAATATGACAACCTCCCTGATTCAAGAAAGTTTTTCCCACATTAATTTGCATGTAATTCTAAAAAATTTCCCTGATTCCTGTGTGAAACCTCCCTGATTTCTAGATGTAAATGTTGGCATCTCTGCTACACTGTGCCTAACCATAAAACTTTGTTTGAACAGATTCTTCCCTTGTTCTTGACTTTCTCAAGGAAAGTAAACTTCATAAAAATTTTTGATACAACTCCCACTTTGCTATCTTTTTTGTGGAATTTGCCCTCTCCCCCGCCTTCTCCTATTTTTACCTTTTTAGGTAGTTTTTCCCCAACATTGTAACTTTTTCTTACTTGATAACACTATATAACACATTCGTGTTGGTGTGTCATTGAACTCCATCTAACTAACTAACGAACTAACTAACTAACTAACTAACGAACCGACCAACGGACCAACCGACCAACCTGACCAACCCAACCCAAAAGAAAAAAATTCCTGCATATTTTAAGTCAGTGATTCTTGTTTCAAGCAAATCCCTTCAATGTAATGATCATCAACCTGTATATATGAACTTGCACACAAATTAAGCGTGCCACACCTGGAAAAATGGCTGTTCCCAGCCCAACATCCAACCATCTGGTTAGAAACTCAGCAGTAAAAACTCATCTAACTTACATTATGAGTCTCATTCATTCATATTGTAAGTACCATTATGCCTTATGCAGTCTCACATTCTTGTCAAAACAAATTGAAAATTGAAAAAGTGAGATTTCTCTTAATAGTGAGACAGCATGTTTGGTCCAATGGAAGAGCATCCACCTAACTCACAGAAGGCCTGGGTTCGATTCCCAGGTTGAGTAATATCAAAGAAACTAAAAATGGAACCTACTGCTAATGTGGGTAATGCTCTGCATGATAAGCAATGGAGTAGGGAAAACAAGCCAGTGAGCCACAACTGGAAAAAAAGGCTATGGCCAGCCCTCATCTAAATACTTACCTTATGAGTCTCATTCTTTCACATTGTAAGTACCATTATGCCTTATGAAGATTCCCATATTCTAGTCAAAACAAATTAAAATTGAAAAAGGAAGATTCCTCTTAGAAGTGAGGAGATGACTTTTCACCTGCTTGCTTGAAATTTATGTAGATAATTTTGCATAAAAATTTGAAAAAATTGTACCAAAATGTTAACATCAATCATGTCTTTTGTGTAGCTAAAATAAATATTGGTGTAATTAAGCTAATACAAATATTAGATGGAACACCTTTTGTTAGACTGTGGTGGCATTTTGAAAAGACCCCACAATACATTGATGTGCAGATTAGACTGCTAAATAAGGGTAGTGACCTAGCTTTGTAAATCATAAGTCTTACTTTAAATTTTAATCATGTTTAAACTCCCTATTGCATTCTAACTAAAGGGGTATGTCAAAAGCATAATTTCAGTTATTTTGAATCCTCTACTGGCATTGTTAAAACAATTTCTTGCATTTTCATATTACATCTAAGGATTGCGAGACTGCTACTGGGCTGGACGAAACCAGACCATAGTTCGAGAGCGAGTGACATATTACATCGATGGAGCACACACTTTACGAAGCATTGAAGCTTGCCGCAAGTGGTTTATGGAAGAAACGCAGAAAGAAGAGGAAGACACAGAGGGCACTGTTGCTAGAATTCTTGTTTTCAATTCCACTGGAAAAAGGGACTCCCTTGGATTGATCAGCCCACTTCTGGTATGCATCTGTCACCAAATTAAAATTTTAAGCAGCCCCATAGGGAACATTAAAACCTTTTGGTTAAGATGTTGGACTTGTAATATAAGAGATTTCATGTTTGGGCTCCTGCCTGGTTGTATTTACATTGTATCCTGGCTGGTTAACACGGAAGACTTAAAGAAAACGGAACCTGCTGCCGTTGTACTTGGTGCTCAGCATAGGTAATGGAGAATGGGAAACAAGCCAGTGAGCCACAACTGGAAAAAAGGCAGTGGCCGACTCAACTTGAACCAATTAGGTGGACACTGGGCCGTAAAACTCCATCTAACTCACTGACTACATTGTATCCGTAGGCAAAATGCTTCTTTCTATCCAGGAGTGCAGTTGGTACCTGTACATTTAATTGTCTTTAGGCACACTGTTAGATTTGCTGCTACTTCAAACGGGTTTCTGCTGCAATTTAGTATTGAGTCATGGTATTGTGCTGTGCCTTTCACTAATGATTGCCTACCATGGTTATCACCATGCCGGGCAGCACGGGACGACACTACCTGGCTCTCGAAGTCTCAGCCCGGTCCTCACCATCACTATCAGCATCACTGCCTGGCACAAATTTCTTACCCAGACTGAATAGAATTCTTAGATTTCTTTACTATTGAGTGATAAATCCTTGTTTTTTGTAAGCCTTCTCCATCCTGCAAAACTTTTTCAAAGGGGAGGTGGGACAGTGACCCCCCTTAGACTGCTCCCTCAGGATAGTGACCACAAATTACCACTCTCAAAATGGTCTGGTGACAACCCTGTTTCCTACATATATATATAATTGAATTAAAAAGGCAAATATAATTTTATGAATATTAAGAACAAGAAATGTTGGTACAGCCTACAAGTGTGCACCTTAAAGGTAAAGAGCAGTCCCCCCAAACTTATTTTGAAGAAAAAACTAAATAGCACAATTTTTGTCTTATTTCTCTTCAAAGTATCTTTCATTACATTTTATGATTTAACTATTTCATATTCAAGGTATACCAAGCAGTTATTCCTAGTAAATTTCACATTTGAAGAGAAAAAATATTATCATGTGACTCCCGACAGCCAATCATGAAACTAATCAGTCTACTACACTACTTCAATATGGGATGACTGCTCCTGCCCTTTAAAATGTCCTGTGGTTCTTTTGTAGTAAGATGGTTCTAAAAAGCTAAAGTGAGATAACAGACATAAAACTCTATGTAAGACTTATGCATCCACCTCTAGTGAGTTCTAGACAGACTGTTGTGATTATAATATTACAAGAAGTTGCTTGCCTGCTATTGCTGTCAGATTTTCCAAATTGCTGCCATAAGTGCCATAAGGCCCCAATGATGTGATTTTCCAGCAGTCACTACAAGATTGCCCATAGCAGTAGTTACAGAGAGGATTGTGTCATGCCCAGGGTAAAGGGCTTTAAGTCGAACATGAGGAAGTCATGTCTGGTTTGGAGGGAAAAAAAAGTGTAGGTCATGCACCTATCAACTATTTTCCCTAACCATCCGTGATACTTGTTTTGTATGTTTATGTGAATCAGTAAAGTCAATAAAATTTTTGAATAATCAATTTACTAACCATCCTTTGACTATTTCTCTTCACTTTCAGGAATGCAAGTTTGATGGTGTGGTTTTCTGTCCCAATGTAATCAGTGAGTTTTCAGCCCACAAAACTCCAGGTGAGGCAAATATTTTCATAGTTGACCCTGAAAGAATAACTTTTCACTTGTCCTAATACAATATATTTATTACTGATCAAATAAAACTATTTTTAGCAAAAATTCTTAGATTTTCTTGTTCCCTTTTTGTATTATTGTCATGATTGACATATGAACAAATAGTCCTTTCCCAAATAGTCTACCACTAAACAGTTTAAAGGAAAACATGCATTTAAAATGCTCCAACATTGCATTAAAAGTAAAAGGTCTAGTCATTATCGAATCATTCGGTCTCAGCAATAAACCCCAACAAAAGCTTCATCTCCTCAAAATATTTTGCACAAAAAGAGTTATGGAAGTTGCATCTTTAGAAATGTTGAAAGATTGGGTGAACAAATTATTCTGGAGCAACATACAACTGAATTTCTATCTGAGGGAAACTTATTTCTTAAAAAAAGGCTACAATACTGCCTTATTTTTAATTATTTGAAGATATGTAAAGAGATGAAATTTAAAAAAAAAAATATCTCTCTTTTAAAATCCTCATTTCTGGGTAGAGTGACAGTATTTTACTTGATGTTTGCACCAAATGTCTGTAGCCACTTCATTACTCATAAGGCCATATCTTGGTAGGGTTTGAAAGTCAACTTCTGCCTGTCAGTCAGCAAATTTAATCCTTTTGACATATAAACTTACGCGTGGTTGATGACGTAATTATTTGCCTGAAATCCTCAGTGCAGAACAGGTTGACCATAAGTCGTGCTCATTACTTCCCTTGAATACTGAGCAGGAAACTCGAGCAACCAAGTCAACCAGCTTACAAATCAATTACTACTCATGAATGAAGGCACAAATGATCCAATTTAAGCTCTCTGGGATTTCATAAGAAATTCTGGACAGAGCCAACCCACTTTCCTAAAAGACTTTACGTGTGGTGTAAAATTTTGGAAAAATGCCAATAGAGATATGATAAAACCTGATAATTTCGGTGATAAAAATGGCAACTAAACTTTAGGTGTGATCATCAAGTAAAATCTGCACATTTATCTGAACATACATTGTAGTATTGCCTCAGCATTTATTCTAGACATTGAGTTTGGGATTTAAGACTATTAATTAGTAGTAAATGATTTGTGTAAGGATTGAAGGATGGTGTTTTGGAGTGCGTAGTTTTTGGCCACGAAAAATTGATTTCCACAAAAATGACACCGACCATCTGTCCCACAATGCTTTGTAATTGCTATTTGGAGAATGGTCTATGGAGTTGCAGCCCAGTTTCTGACTAACTGGTTCAAGATGGGCCAGCCTTTGCCATTTCTCAATTTGTGGTTCACCAGCTTGTTTTCCCTACTCCATTGTTTATGATGAACTCCAAGGAAGCCTTTAGAGTAGGGTTTTTCCCATGCATTCTTAATCAGTGGTAGTCTTCATTATTATCAAATGGTATTTTAGATAGAAAGTTCATAGCTACTATTAAGGCATATGCTCTTCCAATACTTATTACAACATTTTGAGAACTAGTTGTAACTAATAGGACTGCATTTTCCAAACTCCATGACATTGGAGTTTTTTTAAGCCTATTGTTTACTTCTCATGGGTCAGCATCAGTTTTCCAAAATGTGACGAGTTACCAGGATTCAGGATAGCGTGACATTAACAAATAATTGCTGTGCATTTTTGTTACTAAATAATTTTAAGTAGCAACTAACCATAGTCTCAAATGAACTTCAACTGAAAATGCGACTAATGGCAAAGGTGATCACCAAGTGAATTCAGTACCTTGTGAGGAAACGATGGGTAGTTGATTTATCTAAGTTTGCTGCATGCTTGTGAAGAAAGGTGTTAGTGCCAAAATAGATGAGTTGTTAGCTTTGTGGTCTAAATGCCAGCCGAGAACATCTTCTAATAACAAGGTAGGCAGGGAGCAGACTTAAAACTAAAACTGATTTCTCTCATTAAAAGCTATCCATTTTGTTCATTAATGATCTGATATTGGCTTAATATTTTCCAATAAAAAAAAGCTTTCATACTTCATAATAGTGGCAGTTAAATTATCCTGAGATAGTTTGGTGTGCAGTTACCTGTGATTGTATTTTGATCCCCTTGTGATGTAAAAGGGCAAGAGCAGTCACCCCAGAATCATTATTAAGCAACAGCTAAATCTCACAATTTTCTTATTTTTCTCCAAAGTATCTTTCATAATATTTTAGGACTTCTTTGTCACATACTCAAAATAAACCAAGCAACTGCTACTAGTCGCTGCTTTTTGTATTTCACATATATGAGGAAAAGAAATATTGTCACATGACTCTCAAGAGCCAATCATGAAACAGGACGGTCTTTTATACTACTGTAAGTTTGGGTGACTGCATTTCCCTTTGATGATATAATCTAAATATGATCATGTGTGAAATCAAAGCTTTAATCAAACAGCTGCCCCATTTCAGCAGAGTAAATATGCACTAGTAACCATAGCAACTGTTGCCACGACTAGCTTTCCTTTTCATTTTTACCCATTGTTTGTTTTGTTCTTTAGAATTTGAAGTTAGCCGAAAGTTTAAAAAGCTTTGCTAATGGTTCATGTTTGCATGGAGCACTGACTTGTGTACCTTTCAGCCTTTTCATGTAGTCTCATATTTATTAAACTGCAACCAGAGAATTTCAAGGAAGTCTGCCTAAAGGTGACAAAAATATCAACCACACATGTTTAGATACCAGCTGAATTTGGTAAAACATGGAAAATGATACTGACTATACATCTCTCATGTACAGTACAATAGGATTAAAGGTAGTGTGACATGATTTGGAAGAAGGGGGCAGGTGGCATCAAGGGGAAGGCACTGAGACAACCACTCCTATGTTTGAAAGAATATGTGCAAAGAGAAGGAAAAGAAGGGAAAAAGAAGAAAATGAACACTCAACTCATGCTTTGCCTGCCCCTTCCCCTGTCAAGATACTGTTGGACCCCCCTGCTTGGTAGTTTAGGAGTAAACTTTCGATTGGAATCATTCCAGTATTTTTATGGTTCTCAAGATATACCTCTTTAAAGTTTGAATGTTTGTAAAGCAATTTGTTGCTTATGCAAAATAACAATGTGCGATTGTATGCAGTGTTTACATTTCTTTTATTAACCTTATGTTATCTCTTAAATAATTTTCACATAGTTGGTGGTTTGGTAATTGATACTGATGATTTTCAAGGACACAATTTAAACTTCCAAAATACAATCCCCAGTACATACTAATGTTACATCTGTCCTTGAAAGGAAGATTGCAAAAAAAGGATAGCATTAGCCATATATGATATGTCCCTCCCTTGACATCACAAGATTTGCATATGAACTCATGCTTATTA
Organism: Holothuria scabra; assembly: GCA_037179385.1. Classification (NCBI taxonomy): domain Eukaryota; kingdom Metazoa; phylum Echinodermata; class Holothuroidea; order Aspidochirotida; family Holothuriidae; genus Holothuria; species Holothuria scabra. Next base: position 27,493,213 of record CM074185.1, on the reverse strand, counting down.
ATGATAAGTGCAAATCAGAACTTATCCTGTGAAGTGGTCAATTTTTGATGGATTTTAATGGGAATGAATTGCAGCTTTTTCCAGGGTTTTCAATGCCTTTCACATCAAGTACCCAACTTTCCGTTTCTATGTCACCAGATCTTTAACAGTGAATAGAACTAATCATAATAACAATACATCTAATTTAGTGTATCTGATCTGGACAGCAAGTGATGGTCTGATTGCAGTCCAACATAACTGGGGTCTATCACCTTTTAATCTTTCAATTTCCTTGCCTCCCTGTATCATGGATGGTTGTACACCAAATTGTATCTTGATTCCTTCAATTTCACTGAATATGAGGGTTTGAAATTCATGTAGACAATAAATGAAGACTATTTAATCTGGTGGACCCCACTAATGGCTGCCTAAAGTCCCTAAACACAAGGGCTGATTGAATTCGTCTTTGCAGTACTTTTAATCAGTGATATTTATACTTCAGATCACTTCACAAAGTATCCATCACATTCTTGTCATTTCCTTGAGACTTTAGTAAACAGTATAGCAGTCGTCGCTCTACTGATTGAATCTTCACCCATCCTATTATTCCTGTCCTAATGCTCAATCTCTTATACTTAGCATACCTGGTAGAAAATGACAGGTTCTATTTTTAAATTTCTTCGTATGACCTAACCAGGATTTGACCGCAGGCTGCCAGCTGACTGATGTACGATCTTACTACTAGGCTAACCTTAGTTCCATGACATAAACATCACCTCTAAAGATTTGCAGGGGAACACCAGACATGTTTGTTCTCTACCCAGGCATCTACTTCTTTAGTTTAGGCTTTTGTATAGGTATCAACTTTTACAAAACTTTTAATAGGATGTTTATGTAAAGCTTTACTAATCTTCTTAGTACTCATAGCAAAATTCTCTGATTCTAAAACCAAGAAATATGAATCTCAAGTTCATTGGACATTTACATATTTGTGATGTAGAAATCTTATACTGTGTACATTAAATGTTTGTTGCAGAAATGAAAGCTCATGTAATAAATGAAGTCATCATGTCGGTATATGTTTACATTCTCATAATCCCATTGTAGATAATAACCCATGTGCATACCCATTCATTAGACACCAGTAGTTTTAGAGTTACACCAAACTGGTTTCCATTTGATATCATGTTTGCAGATCTGTAGGATTATGGTGGTTGCTATGGCTACTGTTTATTTCATACAAGCAAAATATTGGGTACAGATGCCTAATACCCTAGTATTACAATTTATCTTCCCGTTGTCCACTGGGTAACCATCCAATGAATTATTTCAAACTTCAGTTCTTTCTACAAGGGAGGTCAAGAAGTTTTGAATGTTGCTTGGCTGAAAAATCCATGTTAAAATGTGCAAAAGCTAACACTCTCAACAATTGATGCAACGAGTTAGTTACTTAGGATTTTAGATGACACTTAACAGCTCAGTTTCTAATCAATTTAAATATGACTGGCCATGGCCTTTTACCCTTGCAGTTGTGGCTCATTGGCTTGTTTTCCTCACTCTATTTATTATGCTAAGCAATCAAGTGATAACCAGTTTGGTGAAAAAATGTAATATTTCTACTAACATTTTTCATGCTGCACAGCTGCCTTTTCATTTTTTTCCCAATCCAGATTTGACATATAAGTACACGTCAAACAAGCCTCCTCTGGCTAAAGCTCAGGCTTTAAAAACTGAATTTGAAGGGATGCTCTCATCAATCAACATGGGTATGACTAATGGTGTGACTAATGATGTTGATACAGCATGTTATAATGGCACTGAACCCAATCATTCACATTCGCACACTATAAATAACAACATTGTTTTGAAAGAGGATCACCTGATTGACAAATCCTCTCTTGCAGCTCCTCCTCCGAAACTGCCCGTCCCCGTTCCAGCCAAGTGTGTTGCAGTGCCTTCTATAACCGATGCCTTACAGTGGGCAGCCTGTGCCAAAGATTCTCGACTGAGTTCACCAAGAAGGGAGGATCCCTCTCCACCAGATGCAGCCATCGCAGCAGAACGTATCCAGGTTCTTGTAACCGGAAGTATCCATTTGGTTGGGGGAGTCATCAAAGTGTTGGACCCAGAGTTAGCGGTACACCATTGAGTTGGCATCAGTCTAACCCTTTGAGCTGAGTAATTCTCCACTGTTAGTCTACTTTGGTGTTAAGGGAAGACCTCAGACCTTGTATTGAAAGGTGGGAGTGGGAAATTTTCTGCTTGGTGACAAATAGTCTGGTGACCAAGCGATGCCAGTACAACCGTGTGTGCCTCAGTTCAATCTTTCAGTAGAGTCATTTGTTGACTTCATATAAACATCTTTAGACAAGTGAAAATTTGATGGATCTCAACCAAAACTCTGATTTCTCACGACAAAAAAAAAAAAATTGGTTAGCAGTGAATTATTCTTCATTTGACTGAATTTTATTTCAGAGAACACACTTTGGAATTTAAACCTGCCATGTGAGGAGTGGAATGGAAAGTGCCATGGAGCACAGTACTAGTGTTTTTGTGGAGAAGGTGAAAACCTTTGCCAAAAGTTTTACTTGGACAACATTAAATGAACTTTTATGTTCATTTTTCATGCATAACTGGCGTGTATGTCAGGTGCTCCCTTGCATGATGGGAGCAATTTTGAAAGATACTCTACATGTATGGTTTTCAACTTATGCTGGTGTTAGTCTTACCAATCAAAAGAGAGCTTCAATAAAGACAGGACCTGTATCTTATGTAGCAAATAATAGGGGTGCAAGTATTGTGTTTTTGTGACCCCTTGATGCCGGAAAGTATGTTTTCAAAAGAATATGCATGCACTTATCCTCAGGAAGTAACTTTTTTAACATTTGTTGATTGGAGGAAAATTATTCGGTGCATTAGAAGCAAGAATGAGCAAGAAAAATGCAATCATGTACAATTTCCTGTTACCGCCTTTCTCTCATCATGTTTTATTCCTTTGCTCAATTTTCTCAGATGTCTTCAGATTATGTGAAATAACCCTTAATCAAATTTCTTACGATTAAACAGTTTTAAACCCAACCTTTGGGCAGTAAGTCAGGTTTCACTTCATGTTAGCACCCACAGTTTATAACCAGCCCAAGGGCTTATTGGATTTTTTCATATTTTTATTGTTTTTAGGGTTTCAATGGCTATAAATTGTAAGTGTGATCTTCAAGCAAAAACCCATCTAGCCACCCAAATTTTAGGTTTTAGACTGGTAGTGGTTGTTGATTTGAGTGAGGGCATTTTCATGTAATGATCCATTTTACTTGATTTTTTACTTTGTCAGTTCCTGCCTTTAAATTCTGGCTGTCAGAAATTTACAGAATGTAGACATGCAGTTGTTTCTTTGATGTGGAAATGTTTTACGTCTCTTTTAATTTTCGCCATTTTTCCCTTTGAACATCTATCATGTGGTTTAAATGTATCTTACCATCTTTTATATGTGCAGCTAAGATCTATACTTTTTCTAGCAACTGTTTAGGTAAGTGTCTACCCTTACAGCAGTTGGCAAATGAGATCATTTTCAAGAATTTAAAAATGATGGGCTTTTTATATTTCTTATGAATATCATAATAGAAATATCAAGATAAAAAAATGTTTGAATTATTTTAAGATATATCTGTAGAAATATTGTGGTTTTTATTTCTTTATTATTTTTTGCATCCTTTTAAATATGACAATTTTACTTTGAAACACTAGAAAAAATAATGTGTGCTGTAGCCAGACAAAGGTTAAGTTTCCCTTGAAAATATTGTGGGTAATGTCCTTTAAAAGGGTGTACAAGATTTGCCAATTTTTTATCCCTTAGGTACACATGCAAGTGTATCACAAGGATGAATTACATATTAATGATCACAAATCACCAAAAACTTTTCCATTGGTGATTTAATAGTTTGCAGGGCTGGTAATGGATAGAGGTAGGCAGAGAGAGATTTTGAAATGGGCTTTATAGTTGAGTTTGAAAACAACATGTTGTGCCAATGGAGTCGACCAATGTCTTCAGATGACAAAAATTTGTTGGGAGTGAAAGCAATGCCATCTTTAGTCCTAAAACTAAAAATCAAACTCCCAAAGTTACACAGGTGAGGATTCTCTAATTTGGACTAAAAATTTAAGCACCAGTAAGAAATATTCTCAACCTGTTGTATCAAATATTTGCCAAAAGTTTTGGATTTATCCTTTGAATCTTTTGAATTTATTGTTATTTGTTCAAATTGCCCAAAACGTTCAATGATTGCTTTCACTCCAGCAGTGCAGAGCCTGTGTATTATCCTGTGGTCATACCAAAGTGAAGTTGCTCTTTTACTCCTAATTTTGTAGAAACAAAAAGACCCAGATGATTGACCAATACCGTAACATTTACGTGAAAACAATATTTACAGTAGCAGGTGACAGTTGTCCTGTTTTCCTGTGGATTTATAAAGACATGGTCTGTTCTAGCTTTACAGATTATTTGTACCAGTGAGCCCTGTCTCTCCAAAGTTTTCATACCTATTAGCTGGTTCATTTTGCTCATGGTGTCGAAGGGATGATGGGTAGTTTCAATATTTCAAAATGAAACATATAAAAAAAGATGTACTTTGCATTTCTTCACAAACGGGTACTGCATATACATGTACATGTACCCATTTGCAGAAGAAATAACTATGAGGAATTAACTACTCTTCCCAAATAAATCTCATAAAATAAAATATTCAAACTATTTTTATTGAATATTTATTGTATTAACATCTTTCATTGTTTAACCACCAATGTGCGCTGCCTCAAATGTAAATTACAAGTTTGATTTTGTAATTAATTACTCAGGCTTGAGTTTTAAAGCAGTCTTTCAGCTAATGTAAGCTGCTCTTAAATACTTAATACAAATAAATCCAAATTGTTTTGGAATTGGTGTAAAAATAGTTATGTCTTGACACCAAATTTCACTAGTTTGACAACATGGAACTGCCATATGTAAAAATTTCTGTTTTAGTAATTGTTGTAGCAATTGGGATTGTGTAGAATGGGTGGGGGGGGGGATCAAATTCTAGAAGTTCCCTTCAACATATGCATGCTTTCCAAGTATGCCAAAGAAATAGTTTTATCCTTGTGTTAGCCTTTCATTCCTGGTTTATGTCATGAACTTTTTGATGTTGTGTCCATTTCCAAGCATATAAATTGTGTCACTGCCCAGGTATTCCTCCTGGAACTTAGTCTGGGAAGATATGTGAAAACTGGGAACATAAAACTTTCGGAACATAGGGTAGATCTGAAAGCACCCTATTAGGTGGACAAAAGAAATGAAAAGGTGTGGAGCGTCACCTTAAAAATAGCTGACGTAATACTGTCATTGCTCGTATTAGTCTGTATTGTAATTTAACATGCACACAACAATTTATTATGAGCCAAGTGTCGGTTAAAGCAGAGCAAAATGAGAGTAGGGTTCAACCCACCATTTCACATATACACAAATCCGGACAGCAAGTGATGGTCTGATTTCAGTCGGCCATAACTGGGGTCCGTCACCTTTAAATCTTTTGATCTCCTTGCTTACCTCTGTCACGGATGGTTGTACACTAATTTGTATTTTAAATTTTCCAAGTTCACTAAATATTAGGGTTTGAAATTCATGTAAACAATAAATAAAGATGGTTTTAGGCTGATGGACCCCACTAATGGCGGCCTACAGTCACTAAAAACAAGCGCTAACCGGATTCGTCTATACAGTGAACAAGCAGCCTCTCAAATTCTCCATGCGTAAATCATTATCAACTGATTTCGGGGAGGCAGGTAGTTAGGTATTACTTTATAAAAAGTACATGTGTTGTATGACAATTGCAAGTTAGAATGACAATTTGACAGTTACTCTTTAATGGAGAAGAATATTCAAAGTACTACCTCAAATGTTTCTTTCCATTTTTTTTTTTTACTTCTGTAAATATTATTGCTATGTAGTGTACTATTAATGGTTTGTGTAGTTCAAAATCCTTAGCTTATTCTTTAAACAGAATTAATTCAAAAGTGTTTACGGGGTTTAGTAATTTGGTTCTTCACCTCAGAGTCAAGGGAACCATTAGAAAAAGAAATGACTGGAGTTCAATGTTTGCCCTATTTCATTTCTGTTATATTAATGGCATCCCAGTTAAACCTTGTGTCATTCTAGATTTAATACTCCTTCACTCCTACTTGGTGATATTTCTCAACTCCTTGTCATCCATTTTAGTGACATGACAGTTTATTATCCTCTTAAGGTAATGCATTTTGGACTTATTCATTTGAAAGGGGGTAATGTCATTTTAATGTGGTTGTGTACAATTAAATGAAGTTGTATGAGTGAACAAGGTTAAATAACTCCTGACATGTGCCTGAGAACAGAATAAGGGGGGAGTCATTTTTCTAACTGGTCAGTATGGGCAGGTGAGCAAAGGAAATACATGTGACTTTGCCGTAACCATCAGTTACATAAATGACTCTGCTCTAATACACCCTCTGGGGTTAATGCTGTGCTATTGCTTGGGGCACTGGTGATGTGCCTTTGTGCAATACTTGCAATAACCTCTGGCCATGCATTGTCTTGTGGTAAATGCATGGTTAATCTTTGCGTAACCTGTAGTTACAGATTTTATATTGCAGTCAGAGCTAGCCAGGACTTTCTTAGAATGCTATACTTGGTTTCAAAGTTTATCACTCCCATTTTCAAATGGCAAGTACAAAGGATTGTGGGATAGGTGTTGGTATGTGTCAATTTTTGCCACAGTAAAATGCCATTGACAAAGACCATGTGCATCAAAACCCTTTCCCACAATGCTTTGTAAAGGCTGTTTGAAAAAGGGTCTATTGGAAACCCCAGATAATTGAAGCACTCCAAAAATGTTTCAAGGGTGTGTAATTTCTAAGTGCTCTGGTTCTCAAGGTTTCTTTTCTCTAAGCATTTCAAGATTAATAATCAGCATTTATATATTTTATATGTATTTCATCTTTACTATATACCTTGCATGGGAAAATGCATTAAGAAAGGCTGTGAAAAACCAGGGTTGCAAGCTTAAAATTGGTGAAAATATACCACTGTTTTGGAGGCATTTTAAGTTTTAAAAGAAATTTGAACAATTTGTTACACTACATTCTTTGAAATTTCATTGTTCTTCAAGCTGGTATAATGGTATTTGTGAAAACATAGTCGTGAGCAGGCTGGATACATAATAAGTCTGACTCATAGGCAGTTTTGTTGTTGTAGTTTTTGTGAAGAAAGTTCTTTCCTCATGACCAAGTGGTGTATGTCCAATTCAGAAATTTTCAGGTTAAGCTGTACCCTCCACCTGCCCTTCCTCGGCAGGCTCTATCATGGGCCCTGGATTAGAATTATGTATAAAAATGATGGTAAAGCTGGTTTATCTTGGCAAAACCTTGAAGGGGCACAAGAGCATATTGTTAGTACACACATAACAACTGGTATGTTGAATTGATCCTAAAAGCAAAATATTTTCAACAGTCAGAAGCTTTCTTCAGTTGTGGTGCTAGCAATCGAAACTCATCCAAGGGATTCCACCAGCTAATAAAAGGGAGGGTGATTTACTACTTCCAAAGTCCAAATTGATACTGCTCTTGGTCAAAGAAACCAAGACATTGAGATTCTGTTTGTTTTATGAAAATGAAAGGAGACGTTTATTCTACCTCCTTCTGGAACAGATCCCCATTCCCCACCTTGACCAAAATACTGCACTACTTGGTTAAGGATTGCATTTCTAGCTGCTGATGTGTTTGAAAATAATCCTTGGAGAGTTTGCTTCCTCTCTGCAGTATGAAGGTGTGAGTCATACACAAGTAATCATTCCCTACCACTTTCAAGTCCATAGCCAGGGGGCAGGAGATGGAGCAAAGCCCCCCTCCCCCCTCCCGTTCTTGGAATTTTTGTTCTCCTAGATTTTTTTTTCAAGTTTTGTCTATCCCTCTTCATGACAAATGCCCCTACCCCGTTTAAGTACTTTGTCGAGCTACTACCCCTCTTAGTTTTTATTTTTTTATATACCTCTTTCAAGATCTTTGACTGTACAAGATTTATATATATTATCAAATGTATCAATGCATATTACAGTTAACCAAGAAATGCGAATGTGGTTTCGATAGGTGGGTCTTGTAATATGACCATGTTGTCAGTTGACATTCAGGTAAGTGATTACACCCAATGTATTGTAATAAATTGAATTCCATCACCAAATACAGTTTATTCCGCTGGAGTATTGTCTGTGACTTGTGCGTGGTGTGCCTTGTATAACACTTGATACAGAAATGTACTATTTAACTTCTGCAAGAAGGTAATACAGAGCATTTATAGACATAACAAAGTGTTATGTTGATTGTTTTATTTCGTTCGGATTTCGCATATTTTATCAGGCAACGATCGTGTGAATCACAAGACAATCAATTTAATATTTTGACCAGTGTTTATAACACACAAGTGTTGTTTAATGTCTTCCAAGTTTAATACGGTTCAGATCTTCTTCAGTCGCTTGTGGCGATGCCGTGTGGATATTATACAACCCTCGGCCCACCGGGCTATATTGCAGTGCGAAAAACAGTCAAGTTGCATCGTCGGATGGAGTATCTGTCCACCTCCCTATATGGCCTTGTCAAGACGATTCGAACCCTGAATCGTCAATATCAATAACGCCGTCTTTTCAAATAACTATCTTTCTCAAGTCAATTGTAAAACCGATTAAGAAAAAGGATTTTTAGAATAAGATCCGGAGGAGAGGGAAATGACTTGCCCATCAATTTTGAGTTTGTTCAGTACTTGATAACTTGCCGCACCTAGGGAAGGTCAAAGGGTATCCGAAAATAGATGTGTGAAGGTGTCCAGTCCGCCCGCTTAAATAAGAAACATCTCGCTCAAGTCAATCGTAAAACCGATCCAAAAAACAGGACTTCTGAGCCTAAAAGCCGGGGAGAGGGAAATGACTTGCCCATAATTTGTAAGTTTCTTTTACTTGACTACTTGCTACACCTGAGGAAGGTCAAAAGGTCTCCAAATATGTCTATATCTAAATGTGTGAAGGTGTCAGTCCGCCTGCCCCTCTTTATCCACCAATCCCAATCTCAAAGCCTTCAGACGGTCTCAGGAAAAGCGTAAGCTATCTAATTTTCGTCATTTTGTACTCTCTGTAGGTAATTTCACCCCAACTTTCATGTCTGTTTCTTGGTGACACTACTACACATTGTTGATGGTTGTGTCGTTAAATCCCATCTAACTAACAAATATCCGTCGGCGCTGCCATGAGCATGGTAGGCCTACTCGCCTTAAAGGTTGAATCGAACAATGGGAGTGTACATTCATTCTTGTCGATTGTGTAAAGAAAACCAACCGTAGTCTTCATTAGCCGTGAACTTTTCTAGTCACAAAGCTGGGACGAGCCACAATGCCGAGTTGCCACCATGACTCGCCACTTTTGCTGCGCCAGTCAGAGCTAAAACGCAGATCTAGTCGGGTGTCTTACTCTACTGCCAGCTATTGCGCTGCCGCACGCGCAACAAAAGAGATAACAACAGTCTGCATGCAAAAGCCAGTGAAACGCACAGGACCTATATTCGGTTATGTATCGTGCCTTTATATAACCTGAATGCTTGCAAAGTCCTTTGCGTTTACATGATGAATACGTGCGCAGAGTAGTGAGTGGACGTGGCATCGCTAGTACATAGCTAGTGTACGATACAAGCTTATATCTGTAGGGTGGAAGAAAGTAATAAACAAGCATTGTTGATGTGAAATCGTCTTCGAGGTAGGGAAATACCCACATATAGCTCACGTGCAACATTACTTGAGACTTCATTTAGCAGTCCCATTGAGCATACTAGACCAATATGTATATTGTGATGACTGGAATGAGAGCGTAATCGTAACACAAATTTGTTTCAAAATTTACCTTCTCACTTTACCATTAAAATATCATCGTTGAAAGTAAAGACACTGCAGGCCTAATAACCAATACCATCTGTACTGAAGCAGGCATGGAGGTGTTACTAATAACACCTCCCTGATGTAAGGATTATTTCTTAATAAAGGCCGCAGATTTATCCATCTCCGGTGAACCCCCCCCCCACAAATGACCTATTTCGCCTTCCCACTACATTCAATGTTCATGTTTTATCAAAACGTATACAACATATTTCTAACAGCGGTGTAATGAGGAGGTCTGTTATAACAAGGAATTCATAAGACAATTCCGTTTTTACATCAAGATATTCTTTCAATTTGCATAGGTCTGAATAAGGTGCAACAATTTATTTTCTTCATAGATCTCATGTTCTCCGTAACCAGGCCGTAAGTTAGCATTGGGGTATTCTTTACATTTTACAGCTGGGTAAATCAACTTGAAATTCATGTTGTAAAGAAACTTTGACTTGAAAAGCGAACACTGATTTCTTCGAAGACAATCACTGTTCTCTCAATGGTTAAACCCATACGTGAGAAACTGACCCTATATATATGTAGGCTAAGTCAGGACAGTAGCATTGCGGAGCCAGATTATCAAAACTGGGGGTGGGCAAACTAAGGGCAAATGGCAATGCTGGGGACAAAAATTTTCGGGCGCAGCGCCAAACCGAGCCCAAACCGCCCTTTCCTGGGGATGGGGTCCAGAAAAAGAAGCACCAAAGGGCTGTGAGGTGTTAGCATACCTCTGGATGAAAAATTAATTCTCTGGAGAAGCATATTATTACTATTTTTTGTTAATCCATCTCCTGGGTGGAGCAATGACAAAATCGGGGGGGGGGGGGGATTGCCCTCTAGCCCCACCTTAGCGTCGCCACTGAGTCCAACACTGCCACTGTATGGCGCCTCCAGACAGACATGAGATGCTTCCTCTTTTTTAAAGGAAATTCCCTCTTTTTTAATTCTAATTTAATTAATGTCTTATAAATCTCAGCTATTAATCATTTACAAACAACCCTCGAAGTTCTGTCCAATCAGAAGTCTACTTTAATGTCATCAATGTCACTAAGGGCCCTTAAGCTTGCCCGGGGCCTCTACTATATGTGCCTACCTCTCAATTTCCTCTTTTTTAGAAGTCTCGAGCCCATTTCCTCTTTTTTAGAAGTCTCAGGCTCATCCCTGACCATAATTTGTTAACACGTTGTGTATTTCTGATTTGGGAATCTTATGTCGAATTCACCCCCCACCCTACCTCCGACCGACAAGCTACGGTGCTGGAAGTAGTAATTAGACACAAAACAAAGGCATTAGAATTTTAAAACGAATAGCATTTGTTAATTTATGATGTATATTTCACACCAAAATATAAAACAAAAGAAATATGAAAAGGAAGGAAATACAGTTGTCCGTCCAGCAGACATATTTCCTTTCTATACATACATTCACAACCCCAGAAAAACATGAAAAAGAGTAACAAGAAAAAGAAAGATATTAAAATTCTTATACAAACAATGGTAAATGGCTCGTGACATTAATTCCTGTCCTCAAATTCTCTAATTTCTTTAACAAGAACTGTCCTGCCTAGATTTTATTATCATTTCACTTGGTTGTTTTCCTCGCCATTATCGTTTCACTTTATTGTTTTTCATTTTTCTATATACTTTTTATATTTATTTATTAATTTTTTTATTTGTATTTTAGTTTTCCATTACCTTTCAACGTATTTTAAATGCGAACTTGGCTTAAAGTGACATTTTCCTCTACCACGGTAAGTAAACCTTCAACTCAAATAGACTGAAAACATTGACGATTTTTAGATATATTTCTGTCATATATCCCCCTCTGTCAAAAATCTAAAAATATACTAGATAAAAATAGGTCGTGACACAAAAGCTCAAATAACCTCATATACCCGTGTGAGGCTATTTGAAAGCATTCCAGCTGTCATGCAATAATTCCCTTTACACTCGAAAACCAAAATTAAATATCACATGACTTAGCCTCTGACTGCCTGAAAGATCGGACAAAGCACTGAAAACAGTCCACGTATTTTTACACGATTGGAAATATCCATAATTATACAATGATGATGACTTCATTCGCCTGTAGAATCGGTTACGCAGAGCTTTTGATTTTTAAAGAAAGTATAAAATGATAATAGTTTTATAACGGCTCATATGGGTGTATGAGGTTATTTGAGCATTTTTGTCACGACCAAATGACATTTGCAATATGTTTTTCGAACTTGAACAAATACCTTCAGTTAAATGAGATATGCAGTGATCCAAGTTGAATTTGTCGAGTTAGTTAGATGGAGTTTTACGGCCCAGTTAAGTTCCATCCTATTGGTTCAAGTCGAGCCGGCCAAGGCCTTTTTTCCAGTTGTGGCTCACTGGCTCGTTCTCCCTACTCAATTGCTTATATGCGGAGTATCACGCATAACGGCAGTAGGCTCCATTGATTTTTTTTTTTAAAGAGTCTGTCCAATTTTTTGAACAGATGAATGAGTTTGTACTGTGAATCATGTGACAATATTGTTCTCACTAAAGGGCAAGAGCAGTCACCCCATATTTAAAATAGTGTGGTAGACTGTCCTGTTTCATGATTGGCTGTTGAGTGTGATGTGACAATTTTTTTTTCTCCTCAAATGTGAAAGTTACTTCTTATTTTACCTTGAATATGCAACATTCAAGTCCTTAAATATGATGAAAGATACTTCACAGAGAAATAAGACAAACTGTGAAAATTAGCTTTTACTAAAAAAGGAGGTTTGGCGGGATTGCGCTTGACTTTTAGTGGTACCATTTATGATGAGTAAGTCATTGATTTAACTTGAATATGCCACATTAATAACTGAAATATAATGAAAGGCACTTTCAAGAGAAATAAAAAGAAATTTGTGGAAAATTTGCCGGTGGCTTCACTAAGTTTGAGAGAACTGCTCTTTTCCTTTAAAGATCACTCTTACTGTAATATTGTGATGTTCCTCCAGCCTTCTAAAACGTACATGGTTTCAGTATTTGTGTACTCAAAAGTGTTACTCGGACGATCAGTTTCTACTGTCCTACCCGTCGTTATATCTGTCACTGGTATACTCAGCTTTAAACTCCTATACTTACAGCTTTGGACTCAGTGTTTGTAGTTGTACTCATAAGTTAAAACCCGTGCGTATTTGTAATTGTGCTCACGATTTGAAGCTATATTCAGAGTTTGAGAATCAGGATATCAGCACTCGGAGCCTACTTACGGTGTTTGACCCCTGCTAAGTTTTGGAATTGTAGTTATTTGTAACTGTTCTCGCGATACGCGCCGCGAAACGGGAATTGGGGGACGGCAGTCAGCAGTGGCGTAGCGTAACCCCCCCCCCCCCCGAAAAAACCTTGCAATGCAAAAAAAAACACCTAAAAATAGCGGTATTTTCTTTCTTTATTTAGACTTTTCCCTAATGTCGAGCCCCAAACCCCCCATGACACCAACCCCCCCCCCCCATGACACAATTCCGGATACGCACCTGCCCCGGCAGTGGCAACAAAATATCTAAGTGGAACGACACTATCAGGTTAACCTCTGTGAAAAAAAGAGAATTTTGGACTTTCGCGGTTAGAAACCCTCAAGACGTCCGAAGACGGCACTTATACCAGCTGTGCTAAGCTACATGAGGAGTGGACCGATTAAGAAGATCTTCAACACCCACTTCGAAATTCTTCCCGTTGTCCCTACTTTGGGGATCACTTAGCAAATACTGTGGAGCCTAACCGCCTTTTTATGAGGAGTAAAAGCCCCTTATTCCGTCCAATCTGTACCCTATGTTTCAGCTCAAACTCAGAGAGCTTGAAATTTAGGAAACTAGTACTTGTTCTCACAGCTTTGAATCCCAGTATTTATACTTTTTTAGTTTTTTTTTTTTTAATTTTTTCTAGTGCGACATGTGATCTGTTTTGATCCTACTTACCTCGCCTATTATATTGGACAGCCCCATACACCGGATAACTCTGGCAATGAAGAAACTCCACTAGGTGGCGCCCTACTTCCTAACCAGCTTTAAAGGCACTTTAAAGAGTGAAATGAGGTTACCGCAACTTGGAGTTGTGTAGTAGACTGCCCTGTTTTATTGCTAGCTCTTGACAGTTATGTGAAACATTTTTTCTCCTCAAATGCGAAATTGCCTGGAAAAAACCGCTTTGTTTTCCTTGAATTTGAAAAATGGAATTTCCAAAGTATGATGAAAGATTCTTTGGAAAGAATTGAGGGGAAAACTGGCAGCTTTAGCTGTTGCTTCAAAATAAGATTAGAGCGCATGATCTTGCCATTTAATTAGTGAAGAATTACAAGAATATATAAATATATATATATATCTTTGAGGTTGGAAAATAAATCTTATCCAAGTCCTATTTTCGTAGCTTGATCCATTTCTGGGGTATTAAATACTTAAAGGGCCAATCCTCTCACCTCAAACTACACTTCCTGTATGGGGTAACAGAAACTCTCAATTGGCTCAGCTCTTTGATTGACTGCTAATTCAAACAACGTTAAAGGTAGTCATTCGTCAACCTAAACTACAGTTTCAGTATACATATATCAAAACTATCAATTGGTACAGCCCTTTGATTGGCATCACATTCAAACAATGCATCATAGCTAAATTACACAGCATGGGCACTGAGAGTGTCTTGATTACACATTTTGGACTTGTATGGCCACTGGGACAAGCCATGAAGCAATAAACTAGGATTGTGTCTGGATAAAGATGAGTTTTAGATAAATGTGGGAGGGGCTAGAAGTAAGTAGGTTGGGAGAACTGGAACTGTTTGGGAGGATGAAAATATGCCTTTAACTACCAAAGCCTATGTTACACAGCGTGAACTGTGCTGAGAGTGTTTCGATTTTACACATTGAGCTTTTCTATACTCTCCCTTAGGCAATAAACTGAGATTGTGTCTGGATGAGGATGAATTTCATACAATTGTGGGAGGGGCATAAGTAAGAAGATTAGGAGAATTGGTACTGTTTGGGGTGAGAGAATTGGGCCTTTAATTGAATTCACTAAAATGAGAACAGCCCATTTGAATTTATGATGTCCTTCTCGTACACACATTACTTGCTTTGATTGCCTTTGAAATTATAAAATGTTCCTTCTGTTTTGGCATATTTCACAGAGAGGGCTAAACCAAAAGATTATTAGTTGAGACATATGACCTCATCCATGAACGGAGAGTTTTGTCTTCCTATAACCCGATAGCAGTAAGAAGTTCACGTGATCATATTCCTTACAGCTCCCTGAGGTTTCTATATGGAAAAATAAACAACTTTACAAAGTCTGTAATTTAATTAGTAAAACAATGTAATCACAAAATATTATGAAATTTAACAATTTTAAGTAAGCGGGTTCGATAATTCGTTGGCGCATGAAGCTGTGGGATACACAAACCGAGCTCAGCACATATGGTACGCGTAGTCTTGGTTTCGTGCAGTTCGTCTATAAATGCTAAGCATAAATTTAACAGTTTAAGTATGTAGCCAACTCGAACGAAAATATGTGTCTTAGCTCTGCTTAAAGCGGATCATTGAGTTGGTTCATGAAATTCCACAATTTTTCCAAACCTATTCAGTTTTCTTTACATACCAACGACAAATGATCTTTCTTAGACAACCCCCATATCCTACAAACAAATAACAGTTTTATGATGTGTGATAATTCGGTTTTCAAAAAATCGTGACCAGACACTTTTGCAAATTGTGCACAAAACCGTTACAAGTCAGGACATTACAAAATTCAAAATTTTAGCTATTGCCGTAACTATTTTATATGAAACCTGACTTATTATGCTATCTATAAGCATTTTCATGTTATAGTGACCATTTATTACTATCATCAAGTTATCAATATCAACTCAATGAGACCCTTTAACGGCAGATGAAATTACACTTTTTTACACCAAAAAGGCAATTTAGATACAATCCACTGCAGAAAATCACACTTAAGATTTCTCATTACATTATAGATTAGAAGAAGGAATGATTTAACCAAATTTTCATATGAATTCAAATTTTGCAACATGAGGTGCAGGTGCGGGATTTTTTCATTGACCCTTGGACGATTTGGAGGATGTGCGCATGTGCATAGCCCCCTAAACAAATAACCGGAACTCTCTTATTGAGTTGATAAACTTCAACGTTTAATATCTTAGCTCGCAAAAATCCTATGAAAATGGGATTTTTAACATGGAATTTATTTTTCTTGCTTTGTAACATTGGTCCACATCATTTTAATTTAAAAGATGCAGTTGGTGAACCTATTTCTCTTGTTCCATGCCATTCAACTTAATGTTACGTTCTCTAAACTTTTCCATCGATGGTGCAGAAATAGTATGATATTTGGATTTAACCCTCTGGCGGGTTTCTTGCGATGTCTTCGTGTCTGTAGAAGTCGTAGGTATATCGTCTTTACTAGGAGGACCGTCGTCATGACTTGATAAAGGTTTAGTACATTCACTGTCTTCAGATGACCCGTTTTCTTGCACTAACACCTGAGTGTCATCATTATCCTGAATAAAGGAGTACGGTGGTGGATTTGGAGATGGAGTGCCTGCCTCTGATCTTCCTGTAAACGAAAAGAGAACCATTGGTAAGGTATAACTCGTTTTGACAAAGGTCATATGTAGGTAGGCTAGACAGTACTACAAAATGAAGGAGCTGAATGCAAGACGTTTTCATGTGGTAGGAACTTTAAAGATGTCAATACTGTCGATACTCTATCATGTAAAGAATTTAAACGGCGACTGTTCGTTGGCAGGTGCGTAGATATGTTTTGTGACTTGGGGGCAAAAATTATTTAGAAGTCGGGACCTCGGATTGTGACCGGGAACGTGCTCCGTCTTAAAAAGCAACCGATACACCTAAAAAAGAAGAAGAAAAAAGCATACACACTCACATCGACACGCATAAACACTAATATAGGTGGCACATTATAAATGCAGTATTATTGCTTTAAAATAGGCTCAAATTGACGTTTTATGGAGCCCTTAATTCACAGGTACACCACAATGTTACCTATTGTTTATTCTGTCTGTTTTTATTTTTAAATCAGCCTGCCTTAATGGGAGCAGAACGATGTGTGTTCCCGCAATATTGTCTTTGGTGGAGCGATTGCCCCCGCCCCCCCCCCCCACCTTCAGGATCGACGTGCCTGTTCGTTGGGGGTGAACTCTACATAAATAAAAGAAACTAAAAGTGGAAGGGATTTCAATAAGTCAATGATTTATT
This sequence comes from Holothuria scabra, assembly GCA_037179385.1. Taxonomy (NCBI): domain Eukaryota; kingdom Metazoa; phylum Echinodermata; class Holothuroidea; order Aspidochirotida; family Holothuriidae; genus Holothuria; species Holothuria scabra. Next base: position 27,476,025 of record CM074185.1, on the reverse strand, counting down.
ATCGAGATTTTCGCTTCTCTCAAGTTTAAACTTTAAATAATTTTTTGGATTAAATTATAAGCTTAGACTGGTCTACCATAAAAAAGTGATTTGGAGTTATATGCTACCAAAACTAAAAGAGCGACTGCATGGTTCGTCTGAGAAGTTTAGAATACGATTGATCAAGCTTGCAGGAAATCAGAAAAGTAAGTCTTAATACAGTCCCATGATTGATCAAAATTTGTGACGCATCCCAAAATAAATATTAATAAAAACTGCAATATGCAGATGTGACCGAAGAGGAGAATGTCGAAAGTAAAAATGATCACACCCAGGAAATATGGGATACAGCGTCCACTTGGAGCTAAAATGTGGAGGCTTGTCATGTGCACGGGTAACACGTGACAGAAAATAGGAAGGACCCTGGGAATCTAAGAGAATATGAAGGAAGAGCATTTTGAAAAATGACCTATTCTCAATTTCGCCAAGAACTGTTCTCAGTACCAATTATACGCCCATTTAAGCATTTAAAAATGCCCATGAAGGTTGACATTTGTGGCAGTTTATCTCAAAATATACTGAAAGGAGATGCAGCCCTTCAATGCTCTATGTGTAATTTGTTTTCCTATTTACCACCATTTATTTCATAATTTGTTAAAAGTTGTCAGGTGAACCCCAAAGTTGTTGGGCTTCTGTTGTACCATAATGCTTATCAAAACTGCGGATCATCGAAGCAATTTATTGGAATAATGAACCAGAAGCTGGGTAATAAAATTGGCAACCGCAGTTTTCCCTAAAAACTGCTGTAGCCATGACAGATATCCTTAAAGGCTAATATTCCATAATGCTTCTTGTAAACAACATAATGGCGTCCCTGTATACCCTGTCACATTTCATAGGCTTGACTAAGACCCAATGTCTTTAATGCTTCGCGTTCTAGTTGTGGTATATTTTGTCAGTCAATTTGTGACCTGTAACAATTCAAATATTGGATGAAGTCCCTCCCCACTTTCCCCACCGACCCCCTCAAACGCATGACTGGACACTTCGAACACTCAGGCTTGTGGATTGAATTTTAAGGCGTTCAAACAGTTTAGTAAATTAGGGGGGACGACATTGATCCTTTATGTATGCATGAATTTTTGAGTTTTTAGGTAGTCTTATGAAAGATTACTATTCGTTCTATTACCCATGGTTTATACCCTAGTTAACCCAGGGAGTTGTGTTGCAACTCCATGGTTAACCATACATAAAGTAGACCGATGTCACTATTTTGTTTAGTGCTTAGCTCGACACAAACTACCATATCCCATTCCGTGTAGGCTTATCATGTCGTCACCTGCTCAATTTCAAGGGTACAGTCACACATTGATGTAAATGTGTGAAAATTTTACGATGACTCAAGTTGGTCAACACCTTTTGTACAGGATTTTTCTTTCTACCTTGATACCATACAAATGGCTCCAAGCATTATATCATATGTTAGCATACGGATGTGGAGAAATATTTTTGCTTCGCTAAACAAAATTAAAAGAACGAAGGGCGACAGCTTACGGGGGTATCCACCGAGGTACTATACGCAGGCTAGAACTTATGTGAGCACAGTCCTCGTCAGTCGTCACTGCCAGAATTAACCAGAATTGCCACCGGGCTGACATCTCTTTTTTCTAGGCCAATACCTATACAAATTAACAATAGGCCGAAACGACTTGTGACAATGAGCTTATTTAGGCCAAGTTTACATTTTTGTCTGGGAAGCACTGTTCTAGGGACCGCAGAAAGTATTACCACGCGGGGGAATTCCCGTACGAATTCAATTTGTACAGTTTTGGCAAGGGTCAAATAAACTGGAACTATGTAAACTGTTTACATCAAAACAAAATACTATATACACTGTATATACCGTATACTTCCTCAATAGTAATTAAAGGCAGCCATTCGTCATCCAAAATTGTAATTTTACTATAGGCCACAGAAATTCTCAATTGGCACAGTTTTTGATTGACACCAAATTCATAAAATGCAGAGTATCTCGTTTAATACAGCATTTGCTGAAAGTGTTCTGATTACATATTAGGGACTTGTACACTCACCAGGGTATGCCCAGAAGCAGTAAACTGCCGTGACGTCGGGATTGGGATAAGTTTAAAACAGGTGGTTAGTTTTTTGGAGGGGGGACGGGTGGGGGGACGGGTGGGGTAAGGAGTAAATAGGTGGGGAAATTGGAACTGTCTGAGGTGATGAAAAATTGTCTTCAAGACTATACCGTTAGAAAGAATGATTCTTAGTACCCTACTACCCCAGTGAAAACCAGAAACGTGCAGGGGTATATATATATACGGCTCTGATTCAAAGAAAGCGGTTGTGACTTTCTGTTTCCGGGAACTTAGAATAAGCGGTGAAGACAACTCAAAACAGGTTCCAGCAGATTAATGTCCAAACCTTCCTTTGGTACGTATGTAGTAAGTCCGATGGCTGCTTGGTTTAAGAACCACAAGTGGGAAATTTCACCTCGGTGATTGCAACTGAATAGCGTATAAACGCTATTGTGATGCATTTTTTTTTTGCACATCCCACTTAAAACTGAAAGACTACCTTCATCAACAAAAACCAAAACAAACAAAAACCTTTGACCAGTGCTTCCAAAAAGTTGAGTGATGTTGTTATCCTGAGACCAGGATTTCAAAAGAGAAAAGGGAGAGGGGAAAATGTCGGATGCAGGCACTGTATCTAATATATATCTGCACGTAAACCAAACAAATAAGGATATCAGGATAACAGCTCGCAACTTTTTGGAAGTTTTCTTTTTTCTTGCATTTTCATTTATTTTTTTTTTAAGTTTTATCTTATTTATTTATTTCTTTATCTCTTTATTTATTTTATTTTATTTTTGATCAGTTGATTTTTTACGGCCTGATGAAGAGTACTTATCCAAAACGTTGCGAGGCTTTCTCCTACATTTTAGTACTTTTCTGTTTACCTATACGTTTATGGGTGTGTTTATATGTTTTTGGGTATAGCCAATCCACTGGAAAGGAAAACCCTAGCGACAGTTTTTATTTAAATAAATCTCTGGTATAGCCCGGGTTTTTAAATGACTTGCAATTGATTTACCTTTCAGCTTTGTATCTTCATACTCCTTAACAACCTGTCCGGCTTCTGACAAACCAATCAGCTCTAACGCTTTTCTCAAATCGACCACCTTAAACTCTGACAGATGACCCTTTGTCTCCAGTATTTCAAATAACATCCACGGGTTGTTCACGTTTTGCAGTTCACGACACCCCATGATGCGGCCCAGTGCGAAGACATTGTCCATGTCTTCTTTGAGAAAGGCGCTTATCCGGTACAGCATTATGTTATATGGATGCAGAGGTTGCGCTTGTGAAGCCGCCATGTCGTGGCTAGTGATTTGGAGTCCCGGATCCTTGGTGGATGGACAACTTGAAAGTAACAACAGACTCGGATAACTTTGTGTAGCCTCTAAAATTGTTTCTCAAATCTCGATCGAAAAAATTGCTCAAAACTAATCCACTAGTTCCTCATTTGTCTTAGTGCTGTAATGTGTTTTACCGTGCCTGCCACTGTCTCACGGAAAACGTTTTGCAAAGTTAAGCTTGTCAACATGACCCAGTGACGTAACCAAGCACGAAAGGCAGAGTCTCGAAATTTGTCACCCTGTACGTACCCGAGTGGGCTCGAAAAATCATATTGTTGACAGTCGTGTAGAAGTCGTCTGCAAGGAACCGGGCGAAAAGCTAACTTCGATCATAATCGTCATATACCAGAAACTGCTACATGTAAGGAATGTTGGAAAAAATGTATGAAACTGGCTGTTTATTCATAGATGGGGGGGGGGGGGAGGGACCCCAGGGTTGATGTATAAATGGGGAAATTGTTACTCTCTTACAGATGGCTCTAGTTAAGTTTATTTCAAGACGGTATCGTAGTACCGCCGTAATGTATTTGTGGTTTTATGTTGAAAAAGAAAATCGACGGCGCTCTTGCGAAACTACCTACTTGCAACGAGATGTAGTTCAGAAATAGCTAATTGCAACTCCCTGCTAATAGCAAGTACGGCTCGCACTAAGACTACCTGTCTACGAGAGTCGCAAGCGTTACAGTACCGCTTGACGGCGGCCGAGTTGGGGGAAAATGAAATCACGTTCCCGGAGCGATAAGCTCCGATATCAGTACGATATCATTGGGAGCATGAGGTAAGGGTCTGGGCTGCAGCCACTTTTGATCAAAGATCATGGATTCTCAAGTATTCTAGTATTCCTAGATGACGTCATATTTGTTTGCTAATTAGGATTGAATTTTAAATAAAAAATTTCCGCCCCAATAAGAAAATTTCTTCCTTTACGATGATGTGGACCTTCCTCAATAGGTATAGTTTAATATTTCTTTTTCGTTTCCTTTCTTTTCCTTACTTTTCTTCTCTTTTCTTTTGGTTTCTTTCTTTTTTTTTCTATTCTTTTTCCTCTTCTTTTCTTGTTCTTTTTCTTTTTCTTTCTCTTTCTCTTTTTCTTTTCTTTTCTTCCAAAGTCTGTTTTAATATAACTTTTTATTGAAGATGTGATCCGAGGTTGACATTCGCAAAAGTCAACTTATTGGCATGACTCTCCTTGAAGCAGCAAGAAGACACTATCTGTCCGTGAAAGATGGGGGTCAATGAACCCCAATTTGTCACTATCTAGTTTAGACACAGCGCCATCATTCAGTCGTATTCGTGCAATAAACTCTCAATGGAAAAGCAGTACGGATAATGGGAACAGGACAAAGAAAAGAGATAATAAGCTAAAATCCTTACCTAAAATAAAAAAGTTTGACTTGTTTTAGGTACTGCGACACTTCTTAGGCATATGTTGCGTTGATATGCTCACATTTTGTCAAGAATGCACATGGAACAGATACAGTCTGACCCAAATGAAAAGTTGATGATGTCACAGAGCTGCCCAAAAGTATTACAAACATCTCTTTAAAGGTAGTGTGACATGTCAGCAAAAAGCACTGAATTTACTTGGTAGTTACAGAGCAAGGTCTCCTAAGTAAGAATCCGTTGGAATTACGTCAATATCTTTTACCGTTCTCAAGATATACCTCTTCAAAGTTTGAATGTTTCTGAAGTAACTTGTTGGTTATGCAAAAATAGTGATGTTGAGTGTTGCACAGTGTTGACATTTCTTTTGTTAACCCTATATTAATTATCTCTTAATTACTCATCAGATAGTTTATAGTTTGGTGATTGATACTGATGATTTTCAAGGACACAATTTCAACTTTCAAAATAAACCCTTCAGGAAATACTAATGTTACAACTGCCCATGAAATGAAGATTGCAAAAACAAAGGATAACATTAGCCATATATGGTATGTCCCTCCCATGACATCACAAGATTTACATATTGAGCTCATATTTATGCATGATTAAGCCCAAATCAGAAATGAACCTGTAAAATGGCCAATTTTTAACGGATTTTGATGGGAATTGCAGCAATTTTCTTGGTTTTTAATGCTTTTTACATCAAATACCCAACTTTGTCATTTTGGTGTCACACTACCTTTAAGGGTTTCGACAAACACTGACAATTCCAACTAATTCAAAATGTATTTCAAAGTGGGTGGAGACGAAGCTTGTCGAATTCAGAAAGAACCCTTCACCGGTAAGTAAAAACATGCAATATTTTGAACGGTACAATTTTTAGTCGGGTCACTAGTCATGAACATCTCTGTTCACCCATACTCGTCGTGGTATTTTTCATTTCCACGGAATCGCAAATGTGCTCTCCTCTCCATCTCCACACTTATTCTTGAAGTTTTAGAAAAATCTCTTTCAGAACATAATTACACAAATGAAGTTGCAACCAGTGTTGTAGTCGAGTCCGGAAAGTCCAAGTCAAGAGTCCGGCAATTTTCAACTTTCAAGGACTCGAATCCGGACTCGGACTCGAGTCCCTGTACTTTCTCAACCGCGTGTTTGGTCTAACGGTAAGAGCATCCGCCTCTGGCCCGGGTTCGCATCCCAGGTCGAGTCACACCAAAGACTCTAAAAAAAGGAACCTACTGCCGTTGTGCGTGATGCTCCGCATAAGCAATGGAGTAGGGAAAACAAGCCAGTGAGCCACAACTGGAAAAAAGGCCGTGGTCAGCTCAACTTGAACCAATAGGTTGGAAACTGGGCCGTAAAACTACATCTAACTAACTAACTCAACGGGGAAAACCAACCTCTCTGGCCGGTTCCATCAAATTCTGAAATTACGAGTCCGAGTCCGGACTTGACGACAGCGCTGGTTGAAACTACCCGGTTTAAAGAACATTGAGGCATGTCACATTAGCCGAGGGGGGGGGGGGATCCTCAATTTTGTGCCCCCAAGAAATTTCCACGTTGCCCTTAATTTAATACTAGCTTCCACAATTGTTTCCCTACCCATGGAAATTTTCTCGCCACATGTGAGAAGCCTTTTCTTCCTTTCAGTTCTTTGCTTGGCTGTGTGTTTGTGGCTATCCATAGAGGCTAAACAACTACACTTCACAAATGATTTAAAGGAAAAACTGTTTTTCAGTTTTTCAGAGAAAATCCAAGATTATCTTGAAATCGCTCCTTTTTAGTCTCAAAGACATAAATATTCGATTGAAAACCCAGGTTGTTTAGTCTAAAATACATGTTTTGTGAACGATTTACATGATTTTTGGTCGGTAATCAATTTTTCCAATTATTGAGCATTTAAAGTGTACCTCAAGTCAAAAAGTTCATTATGTTAAGGAGCATGAAAATGGATTCTAACAGTCCAACTCCCATCTTCATAGGACATTCCTGAGCTGAGATATAAAAATGTTGAAGTTTATTCACTTCAAACACATTGGTCCATTATGCAATAATTTGTAACTTTCTTGTTATACAACTCACATTACCTGTTTAATTAACAATGCTTTTATGACCTTGAATACTTCCTGTTTGCTTGCATAGCATGTTGCACAGAGAGAGTTTAATTAATTACATTACCCCAGAAAAGTAGAAGTGCTATCATACCTTAGTACAAGGTGCAGTAACTTTCAGAAAAACAAAGAAATACAAGGATTGCAATTTGATTAGTACAACAATGACATCACAAAATATTGCGCAATGTGCCATTTTAAGTTTAGTGAACAAACTTTAACATTTTATTTCTCAGCTCATGAATGTCCTATAAAGATGGGAGTTGGACTATTGGAATTCATTTTTCATGGTCTGTAATCTCTATTTTTGAAATTTTTGACTTGAGGTACACTTTAAGGGTGCCATTCGCTCAACTTGTGACCGAGACACAGAGCAATCCTAAGCTGAATATCCTTCTTGCACAGAGGGACCTATATTTCTGAAATTTCCGGTAAGTTGCCAAAAATAAGTTGGAATGTAAGTAGTCTCTCTTTTTTTAATTTGAAACAACAACTTCACGTCGCAATTTTATTTTTAACTCTCTGTAAAGTAAGTTTCATGATATTTCAAAGCCTGCGTAGCACCTCTGTGGCTGCAGCCCCCTTTAGGTTGCCGCCCTCAGATGTTTTCGTAGCGATGAGCTGAACGAAAAGACTTCGTTCGCTCCGCGGGCTAGATATTTAAATTTACGAGTTGACCGTTCATTTGACAAATTCAATGACAATTGTAACATTACTGTCAAGGGCCATTCAAGAAGTAGGCTACACTACGTCGCTCCTTCTTAAAATTTGTTTTTCCTCTAAGGGGAAATAACAGTCACCTCAAGCTGAAGTAGTGTAGTAGACTCAGGCGCAAAGCCGGGATTGTGTCAGGGGGAGGGTTTTGGTGTCATGGGAGGTTTGGGGCACGATGCCAAAGAAAAGTCTAATGATAGAGAGAAAAAAACCGCTAGTTTAGGTGCATTTTGCATTGCAAGGTTGGGACATGGGGGGTTCTAACCCCCACACCCTCCCCGTGGTTAAGCCAATGAGTAGAATGTCCTGTTTCATGATTGGCTGTTGAGAGTCATGTGAAAATTACTACAAGTAATCGCTTGGTTTACCTTCAATATGCAAGAGTCAAGTCAGAAAACATAATGGCAGATACTTTGAAGAGAAGTATGAAGAAAATTGTGAGATTTATCAGTTGCTTCAAAATAAGTTTGGGGGACCTTTGAGTTCATTTACATTCTTTATCTTAAGTTGGTTTGAGTACAGACAACCAGTGGCGGTGCTTGTCTGAAAGTCGAAGTTGAGGTGGGCAAACTAGGGGAAAAGGAAAATGTATGGGTGATACTTTCTCGAGCAGAGGAACCGAACGCGAAACGCCTGCTCTTGCAGGTGGGGGGAAAGGGTTCAAGGGGCAAGGCCTACCTTCTAACTGCCTTAACGTGTAGGAGGGGGCAGTGTGGGAAGGCAAAGGCCATGTGGGAGGAGGAAGGCCGTGGGACAAGGGCAAAATCTGAGGGGGAAAATACTCCCCCGTGCCTCCATGTGGTTCGTCTGTGGCGGTGCCCCCTGAGCGCCACAGGCGAATCGGTGTATACAATCACGTATTTACTCACTGGTTCATTAGCGTCTTGTCAAAGGGGCCCGGGGGCACTTGCCCCCCAAACGTTTCCAAAGCATGGTCTTCAATTTTGCAAAAAATAACGTTATTCGATATCACATGAATAAAAAGTAGCCTTTTTAGTTGCGGTGCCTGCCTTGCAGGCAACCGCAACTAATGCAGTTACTATCGAGATGTCAATTTCTGACTTTTTCGGCACTTTATTTCTATCTCCTTCTAGATGCTTTGTGGTATCGAAATACGGTTTAGTGCAATTTGTAGGGATGGTACTTCTCTTTCGTGTTTTTAAGTTTTGGTGGAAATATGATTTTCGTGAGAGTGTAAAATTGGGGGTTTTTTCACGTAAAATTTGCAAACGTGTTCTATTTTTAGTAACAATCTTGCGGAAAAACCAGGTCCGTGTGTACTCTGGGGAATAATATGTTGTTTAATTTAACACGGCGCCATCATTTTGGTTGTTTTTTAATTCATCGAGGTGTTACGTGAATTTGGAGTATTTATATGAGGATTTCTTTGTAGAGATTTATTCTTTTCAAGTGACATGGTCGGGGTTGCTGTGGAGTAAAAAGTTTGATAGTTTAGAGGAGTTTTGTTCACTGTTTTTTCATAAAGTAAGTTTCTGTTGGAGGGAAACATTGTTATTGGTAGGTAAATATTATTTGTATAAGATGGCGAGTATTAATATTTGTGTTATATCAAGGTGTCTGGTTATGGCAAATTTGTTATTTTAAAGTTTAAAACTATGTGGAGAATATAACAATGCCCAAGAAGGGCCGTTCAAAGATTTTTTTGTAGAAAGGAAAGGTTGGCAACAAAGAAAAAGAAAGTATGGGGGTGAATTTCAAGATAAAAGTTATGAAGGGGGGAAAAATGATGATGTCAGAGTTGGGATCAAACAAAAAAAGGCTCTAGTGGATATGAAAATAGTCAGAGGTGTGATGATGGGGACAGTAGGGAACATGACGATCGTAATGTGTTATTTACACGTTCCGAAAGATCTACATGTACATTTTATTTTTTCGTTGTTGTGGGTGGTAATTGTTTTTTTCGGTGTTTGGCATTATTGGTTACAGGGAAGATGATGATCTTTATTTAACACAAGTCATTGTAAGTTCATTATGTACCCCTCCACATATTTACACCACGAGTTGCCATTGCTCAGAAGCTCCACTAAAGAAGAATGCTTAAAAACCAAATTCAGGGGGAATGTTCTTGGGGATATTTATACATTTAGGGAGAAGTGCACATCATAAGATGAAGAAGTGTTAACATGAACAAATAGTTTAATGTAAAGAGTAGTCACGGTAGGGTTTTAACATGTTCATTCATATCTTGTTTTATATTTGTATGTGATGAGAGCAACCATTTTTATTACGCTGGGCGATGATCTGTTTGAGATATTGGGAAGAGGTCTGCATGAATGAAGGTTTTGCACAATCATTCAGGGACTGCTTTGGGTCTTCTGTTGGGGGAGAAGCCCTTGAAAACCAACTGATTTGGTCTTTTTAAAGGCCATGGATAGTTCATCTCTTGTCAAAAATGTGTTGATTTTGAAATGGTTATTTAAAATTTTGAGGGGGCCATGTAAGTTTGGCTTTCCTTTTTTACTTGAGGAAGCAAAGACATCCCTTGCCTTCTCCGGGATTTACGTCACTGTAAAACAATTACAAATGATTGCCTTATAATTTTTTATATTTATGTTAAACGAACGTAAACATTAAATTTGTACCGTTTGTAGAGGGTTTAGATTGTTGGCTTACACAACGAAGTTTTGAACAGGTACAAGAAAATTCCCAATTGTAAATTTTTAGCCAGGGGGTTCATTTCGTAAATTGTAAAGTAGCAAGACACTTATTAATAAGCTAGTCATGCTCTTTTTTGTTATGTCACTGACTGTGGTGTTACGTTTTACGTTAGCGAAACGTTTATTTTTCATGAAGTCCGTTTCATCTTTGAAAGTGATTTGTTGAGCTATTGCACATGGGTGGTTGGAATGATGAAATTTGTCTTTTACGGAGTTTTTTACTGGACAGTGCAGTCTTATTCATAGACCTGGCTTTCTTATTGCTTTTACATATTTTAGGTTATCGCTTGATCAGTTGCGAGTCGTGGCCATACATAAACTTGCTATATTATTATTTTTATTAGAAAAAGAAATGCATGGAAATTATTAAAACAATTTTTATGCAATGGCAACAGTTTTGTTCCGTAGTAAGAAGTCACTGTCAGAAAGGCGACAAGAAGTTCTTGATATAGAGTGTAGGAAGAAGCGAAACTGTTTAATGATGTGATGACAGACGAATCGCCGCTAATAGTTATAAACTAGGGACATCGATATTTTTGGTATTCGGGTTTCATGAAGGGACGCATAGATGTTGCAATTTATCTTTTATGATTTGAAAGTGATTGATTCGGTTCTCTGATTTGTGGAGGTCAACGTCGTTCAAGTGTCTATACATTACTAAACTAAGAAGTTACCGGCGAAGGGTTAGTAGTGACGTATGTGTGCGGGATTAATATAAATTGGAGAAACAGTGACAATAGGCCTAAGGCTAGAGTGAAATATCATCATATTAACATTTATGTTGAGGGAATGTAGGTGTAAGTAACGCTGACAAAGGAATTTTTACTTTGCTGTTTTATATTTTTTTTTAATTTTATTTCATCATTTGTAAAGATTATGGTAAATCTGAGATATCGACATTTCTTTTGATTCTCGTTAACTTGTTATTACATGTTACTTACAAAAAATTTTTATTAGGAAAGCTGAGAGTAAACTTGGTGCGGAGCGTACAAAACTTTTAAAAACCATTAATCTTTAAAAGTCTTTATGTTCAACATTGGAATTTTTTTCCCCTTTTGTTCATTAACATAAATCCATATTCAACCAAGTGACTACAACGTTACTGTCATGTATATACAGACTCATTGTCGTTTCCAACATTACGTCATAACAGTGTACTCCACCTGTATTCACTAAACAGCTAAACAAATGGCATGTTTTTCCTTATTAACTGCACTACTTAAAATACAATTTTGACTAACGTCTGTTTGGTCGAATGGTCTGTCTTGAGCCTGTGGCGCTTTACCATCTTTTATCAGAAACCCTCATGCTGTACGAGGAGTTACTAAGGAGCCGGGACATTAGGGATACCTTATATTGAATGCACAAGAAACAGCTTGTAAATGACGTTTGAAATGTTATCTGATGTGACATTTTGCTCTTTCTACAGTTCTAAATCAACTGCTGTATCATCTTTTCCTGATTTTCTGTCAACTATGAGTTGAAAATGAGCAAACCTCATTATACCGGCAATCGAGTATTTCTTTGGTGTGTTTCACGTTCCACCTCAACCACATTTCTAAAGTGAATGAACAATGTTCCTGGGTTACAAGTGTGGAACTTAACTTAGCTGCTATTGGGCAAAACACAATACAAGTATTTTGGAATGGTATTTTTGTCCCCCTAAAATATAAAATCACCTTTAAAGTACAAGACGACTTGGTATGTCGGCACCGCAACTCGTCTAGACGTTCGTCTTGTTCTTAATCTGAGCAAACTATCTCAGCCTTCTATCTCATACAAATGTCAAAACTATGCGTAATTGTCAAGGATATAGTTCGTAATTGTATCAAAATTTTAGCCCAGCAGGTTTAAAGGCTCATTCGACCCCTGGTCAAATGAATTGTCATGGTTCGAAAGGACATGATTTCAATTTATAGGCAAAAAAAAATGCAATTCCCGGCTATCTGAGAGGTAGCGCTTTTTCAAAATTTTCTGAACGCTCCGCGCCGACTGATGGTGGCGCTCCGCTTAGATGGTCTTTCGGGCAGTCAGTCACCACTTCTCATGCCCCTCCCCCAAAATTTCTTTGCACGACATCCCCTCATACTATGGTCGCAGGTTGAGTTGGCCCCACAAACAATTTTCCTTATATCCGCCCTTGCTCAGGTTCATTCCCCTATTGACATCGATATGCTCACACTGATGCAGTATTCATAATTAACTTGAAGTTATGGGATTATTATCAGGTGCATGGTGAAGAATTTATAGCATGCAACTTCATCTTGCGTTTCCTCTTTCTGGGATCACTTACTGGGCTACGTGACTTTCTTAACAATATTCCCGTCTTTATCAGTGTGCTCTGTAATTAATACCCATCGGTTTCAAATAAGCTGTTTGCTTTCGTTGAGGCATCGCTGATATTTAGATCTGTCGGGAGAAGAAATGATGTCGTTCGCCCAACTTCGACACATCGATCAAACTGGAATCAGTATAGTCACAATCAGCGGTCGTTACCCAGCGGAGCGGACTCTGATTTTTCAGCTCTTCACCTTCCAAAACCTTAAGAAGGAATATGCCCAAAAGTCTGCTTCGTAGGCAAGCGGCCATCGGCCCCATTGAGTGCCCGACACTTACATACTTCGTTGAGTGCTGGTGATTTCACAGACATAGAAATGATAGAGTACTCGGATTCCATAGTCATTTGATTTATAATTTATGAGGTCGCAACTTCCATTCATTCCAAACACTCGCTAGTGTTTTGATCCGAAGCAGACATTGCAGTAAGTTTAAAATATTAATAGGAATTCATAGCTTTAGAAGATACGGTTTCTTAATTGCGTTTCAGAGAGATCTTCTGTGAAGTGTTGTATGTAGTGAATGGGATCAAACCAGACTCTTGCTATTTGACTGAGACTTACTGCTATAAAGGTAGATTCAGTGCTTTGACCATTTACACCATGCTGTGAAAAGTATACAAGCGAGAACTTGACGGTCAAGAGCAGATTAATAATTTTGAAAAACACTAACTTTAAAAAAAAAAAAGCTGAATAGCACAATTTTCGTCTAACTTCTCTTCAAAGTATCTTTTGTTATATTTCATAACTTCACTATTGTATATTCAAGCAGGTAATTCTTGTGAATTCCACATTTGAAGAGAAAAATTTTTTTCACATGGCTCTTAACAGCCAATCGTGACACAGTACAGTCTACTACACTACTTCAATTTGGGATGACTGCTGTTGCCCTTTAAAGGCCTAGTTCTCCCACCCAAACAGTACCAATTCTCATAACCTAAAGTACAAAAAAGCTCAATATGTATAATCAAAACAATCTCAGTACAGTTCATGCTGTGTAATATACGCTTTGGTACTCTGCATTGTTTGAATTAGCTGTCAATCAAAGAGCTGAGCTAATTGAGAATTTTGGTACACCCCTACAAGGTCTGGAGTTTGGGATGAGAGGACTGGTCCTTTAAGTAAGAAACAACCTTTCTGATCTTTCAAGAGCCAGATGAGCAGAATAAAATGCGGGTAATTCTTTAGCACATTTTTCTTTTCCTGTTTAACTTTGCCAAAGTACCAACTATTTTAAATGGAATTTACTGAAGTACAACAGCACTGGTCATTAAAAAGTTCAAGAGTATCGCCCGGCACAAACTTACTGTAATCTTATTTTAAGACAACGGCTGAACGGCAATTTTCCATTTATTCCTCTTTTGAGCATCTGTCGTAATACTTCAGAACTTCAATATTGCATATTCAAGGAAACCCACAGCAAATTTCAAAAATATTGAGGAGAAGACATTTTCTGACATAATTCTCAAGTGTCATTCAGGATAGTAGTTGGGGTGATTGCATTTTTCTTAGGCTCGAAATTATTCAATGAGTTGCAGTGTACTAGATTTATTATTTGCGGAAATCAAATCAGCGGACGGCATATCAGTTAAAAGCATTCGAGTATCGGCCAAGTTATTTTGTCACAAAGTAGTGTAAACCATGTAGTCAGCGCATTGTCTATGAATGAGCTGCCATTGAGCTTCCTGCGTAGTAATACTTTGCAGCGGAAGACTTGGACAAGCTTATAGACTGAGATTCAACCGGAAGTCCAATGAATTTCGGAATATATATCCAACTCGTTTCCCATGGATCCTGCAGTCAAACGAATAACAGGCTTGGTAACTGTTCGACGGAAACTCGAAACCTCGTATACTTAGCGGTTACTTTGTCCAGATGATTTGATACAGGCCTACTCGAAAGAGTGAACAGTGTGTCGTAAATTGCTAAGTGCTGGATATTCTGTACAATGTGACGTCATGCAGCATCGTGACAACAAGACGAACTACCGAAATTGGGATGAAGTGTATTTGTTATAAAACGAGTGACTCGAGCACCAAGAAAACTAGCAGTGGGACTGCGGTTGTGTTGTATGTGATGGTGAAGTTTGTGAAGCATTAATAGGCTACGGGTAGTGGTACCTTCTGCATAACTGATAGGATTGTGGTACTGGTGGTGCAGCCGCGGCGGTGGATATTGTTTTAACGACCATCTTTGGTAATTCGCGCTCATCGTCTCAGTTTCGTTAATTCGAATTGTACTATAAAGGTGAGATATATGCTGTTTGTTAGACCAGGCAGCTCCCTGGTTCGATTTTATGAGCCCGAATAATCATATCACAACAGCTACGCAAGAACTAGCGGCGACTGACGTTTCTCTTTTGAGCGGGATTTATTTTGGAATATCTGGATCTATTTCAATATTTGCTGTGTCAGTTTTTGGTTTTAAGTCTACAAGGAAACAAGGAAGAGACTTAGTTCAGGGGTGAGGCGTACTGAGGAAAACGTTCAAAGGGTAAGTTTTTTTCGTGTGCTACATTATATGCATTCAACTTTCGGAATTTTTTTTTTTTTTTGTGACAGCTGATGAAAACGTGTTTTAAATTTACTGGCAGGATTCACAATTTGGCATCCTATGCCAACTTTCTAGACCCTCAATGGGCCCTGAATGTAAAGTAGTTGTAGGGAACATTAGCTGCAAAATGGCCTCGAGTCATTTTGCATATCTGCCACTTGATCCCCCCCCCCCCCAAAAAAAAAAATACAACCCTAGTCCCCTACCCTACAAAAAAGTACCAGTTGTATGGCCTCAGGTGTGTAGTTTTCTCCTAACAACTCCTAGCCTTACTAAAGAGCAGTCCCCCAAACTTAGTTGGAAGAAAAAGCTAAGTAACTCAATTTTCATCTTATTTCTCTTCAAAGCATCTTTAATTACATTGTATGACTTTACTATTGCATATTCAAGGTAAACCAAGCAGTTATTTGTGGTAAATTTCACATTTGAAGAGAAAAAACATTGTCACATGACTCCCAACAGCCAATCATGAAACTGGGCAGTCTACTACACTTCTTCAATTTGGGATGACTGCTCCTGCCCTTTAAGCCCAGTCCCACAATTGTCTGAAATCGATCCTAATACAGACATTATCTTTTCTTTTTTTGACCATCTCATTTATTCAAAAACAGTTAGTGCGAATGTTACAAAATCTCGATATTGAAAATGCGGTATTTACATAAAAAGTTAGTTATATACAATTATTTACATAACGTTCAGTTTAAACATTGTGTGTATTTTACATTATATAAATTCGGTTCAATTTAAACATTTTGTGTATTTTACATTATATACATTCGGTTCAATATCATTCAGGACCATGGTAAACATTACATCCACTTTAAAAATTACAACTTTAGATGAAAGTCAGAAGGTTGCATGCTACACAAATATAAATACAAAGGGGAAATTGTGAGCAAGACATTATCTCAGTTTGCTTCTGGGTGAGCAGGTATAGAAAAGCTCAGTGGGTATAACCGAAACACTCTCAGTACAGTTCATGTTGTGTAATATAAGCTTGGTACTCTGCATTGTTTTGAATTAGCTGTCAATCAAAGAGCTGAGCCAATTGAGAATTTCTGCTAACCCCTTCAAGAATTGTAGTTTGGGGTGCGAGAATTGGCCCTTGTGGGTGAGTATAAAAGACCCAAAGTGTAATCAGAATACTCATTTTGGCAAAATTAGTTGACTGTTGTGACAAAAGTGGGCGATGGTTGTTACAAAAGTGGAGTTGTGACAAAATTGTTGTTACAGGGTTGCAGTGTGCTGAAACTGTTTTTCGCTGATATCTGTACAGTCTAAAGTCTCAAGTTCTTCAATACCATGATTCTAGCCAGCCGTTTTACTGGATTTTGCAGCCCTGCATGTACGGTTTGAAACTCGCATTCATTTTCACATTGAGCCCAGCTTGAATGTCTAGATACTAGCTTGGAATTTCAGCCTTGTTTAATGACCACTGGTTAAAATGAAACTTATACATAGAAACAGCAAGGCCGTTGCTCCGGGGGGGGGGGGGGGCGGCAGGCACGTTCCCTCCCACCCCCCCAAAAAAATTATCAGAACAGGGATCCATTTTTTAATTCTTCAATTAACCACTCTCTATAGGTCTGCCTCTCAACCCCCAGAATGGCAATAAATATATCCGGTGCCCCCCCCCCCCAAAAAAAAAACAACAATCCTGGCTACTGGCCTGATTCAGACAGGTCTTCGTAGAAGTTGGTACTGTAAGAAGATTTCTATTGTGACTGTGGGAACAGTACTGATGGAAGCATTTATTAAAATAGTTATTCCAGGTTTGACAATATGCTGACAAGAAACCCCTGCCACCCTGACTATTAGCCCTCGCCGTATTCCCAATTTCAATTTTTTCAAAGTGTTTAGACAGAGATCTTCCTTAGACAGAGAAAGAAAACTAAACTATTTTTCTCTAGTAACAACCTTTGATTCTTTACTAATAGCATTTTTCATGACGAGATGCTCCTTTTCCTAGTCGTTGCCATGACATCACGTACTGGTATATAAACGATTGCCAGGAATTGACATTCTTGACAAAAATGCAATCCCGTCTCATTTATTTATACTTTATCGTAAAGGTCACGAAGTTTGTTTTTTGTGAGAAAGTAGTCCTATTCGACTTCGTGATAGAACACCGAGACACGGTACTTGTTATGTTTATAATATTCAGTACCGTACTTTTGGGTGTATAATATTCGAAGAAAGGGCCTGGGATCTTCTTGTAACGTGTTAGAACCACAGAACACATTGGAAACATGAGATCGATATATTCAGGGGTAGATGCAACTTAGTACAGTCGAAAAGCGCAGTTTCCAGTCACCTGGGGGTATTGTAAAGTCAAATATTTTCTTCAACCCCCGTTCCAACTAGGCCGGATAGAGTGGTACAACCCGCCAACCCGTCCAATGTTTTGTCTGTTCTCCCGCCTTTGAGTAAGGGCACTTTAATTTGTCCCTCACAATATTGCAATGCCATGTCAAAGCTTCTGTGCTACGAAGAAGATGATGGGAAGGTAATTCTTTATCTCAGCAATTTATTTTTTGTGTATTCGGATTTACACTTGTGTCGATTTCCTTCTCGGTCTCCCTCTCAACATTTTGAAGAATGAATGAACTATTGTTGGTTGCACTCCTTTTACAACTCAAAATCTAATTACCTACGGTGGACTTATAAAGGTTAAAAGAATTTGAAATACAAATTTTTATGCTCAGATTCTTGGTCAAGGATGTTTTGGTAGCAACTCTCCGTCTTGATTATAAATTCATATGCTCAAACCGCTGCTTAAAAGTCATTAAGTTGACATTTTTGTACTTTGACCGTTGTCCATTGAGCTAATTTGATACACCGCATATAGCTGAAGTCAAATTTGGTAAAATGTGCTGAGCTGCTTGGGTGTCATAAACAGTAGTTTCTCTCATTTTTATATCCTATTTGATCTTATTTGTCGGATTTCTTCCGTCAGTTTCCTCTATATTATGTTTCTTCGACATTTTGACTTAATTTCAACAATTTCCTCAGGTTTTTGAACGTCAATCAAGGAATTTTAGTGAAAAAATCTTTTGTTTCAATAGCCTAATCAGCGTTTGAGGTCTCATCCGCGTTAGCATTTCCACTTTAAAGTAAAGCAATGAATTTTCTTAAAAAACAAAGGGCTTTTGTTTCCTCTTTGCTTGATTATATGGTTTAGATTTATTATCCAAGAAAGTATCCCTTATCTTTTTACATCATTTTAAAGGTATTTTGCGGACACAAAATTCATAAACTTCAGAATATACAAAAATATTTCTCTTCCAGGAGGTGAAAACTGCAGTGCATTAGTGTTTGAAAGATATTAATTTTTCAAGTAAAGGTAATTTTTTCTTTGGATTCAGCATTACGGGAAATCTGTGATGTCATCGCAGCACATTAATTTAACATAAAATTCAGTTTATTTATGATTTTGATGCCGATGCCGGGAACATTAAGCAAAAAAGTTTGCAGTACCCCACGTATGATGTAGGGTAACCTAGATCTACAAGGATAGGAAGTCGAACATTCCAATAGGATCAATTTCAAGGACAAACAGGACATTCAAATATAAATTACAAAACTAGAATCCTGCTCAAGTATGTCTACATTACACGACTTTCTGTGCAGGCTACTGTATTCTCTGACTTACCAACCCCACCACTCCACCCACAGCACGCTAAATTTCGTTTATGCAGATAGTAACAATGAAAAGTGATAATCATTGTCGACTAACGAGGATCATGCATCTGAAATAGACTTTAAAAATTTAAAATACACAAGATCCAAACGACAGGCCATATGTGCCTATAATTATTATGACGTCATCCAGGCCAGACACATACGTATCGGATGTAACGGTAATGCTTTGGATTTCCAATGAGAACAGCATGTGCGCTTAACTGACAATTTTCATGCATTGCATAAGCGTATGCTGATTATAAGTAGCCTATGTAGTTAGCTAAGACGAGGGAGTTCATACGTAGTGAGTTACCCGAAAACCTTGTCACCCTTTATTGATGTCACCGTAAATTGTCCCTAGAGACCACTGTCTCATGGATTATAGAGGTCTACTTGGGGTATGCGTCATACTTCTGAATTGATAAACCTTGCACTGACAGCTCTCCGTGATTGTTACACTATGCTCAGTGGCGGCGCCAAAATGTCAAAATTGGGAGGAAAGGCAAGCTAAGGGCAAAGGATGATGTTTGGGTGCAGTGTTCGGGTGCAGTGCGAAACCGAGCTCAAAGCTCCCGATCTGGGGTGGGGTCCAGGGGCAAAGCCCCCGTAAGTTCAGGTTTTAGCATATCTCTGGATGATAAATTGAATCTCTGTAGAAGTATGTTATTCATTGCCCCAACGTAGCGCCGCCACTGACTGTATACTCTAACAACCAGTGATAATGTGGATCATGAAGTCATATGCGTAAGGAGACTGTTTACATGGTTGAGATTTTCCTGAGTTCGCGGACGGTCGAAAATCTGAAATACCTGACCAAGGTTCCTGACTTTTGCATGTTTTCTTCTTTCAAATTCGGAGAAATGGGCCTTACCCAAACTCCTGCCGATGATTACCAATTTCAGCTCATAGCTCTCCTTTCTTCTTTCTCTTTACGCATTATAATTGAAACAAATTGAAGCAACAGTTGGATGTACCTGGTAGGGATGACTTAATACTGGTCTTCTTGGAAGCCGGATGCACTAAATTGCAATCCGATTCCCTTAGTCGACGTCATAAACCCATTTACAGTTCCTTCAGTTCAGGTATTAAGTCACCACTATTTTGCCGTTTGAGGTAGTGCTCGAAACATTTCCTCAAAGCGTTGCAAATACGAGTGGTTGAACATTTTTGGGAAAACACACACACACACACACACACACATTCGGTATGCTGCCCTAGTAGTTTTAGGTCCTCGGGAAACATGCAACTAAACTTTTGCAAATCAAGACGAAACCCTCGGCTTCCCTATAGACGAATCCGATCAGCTCTTGCGTTTAGAGGCTGTAGGTAGCCATAAGTGGGGTCATTCAGATATAAATCGTCTTCATTTATTGTCTAAATGAATGTCAAACCCTCATATTTGGTAAAATTGAGGGAATCGAGATACAGTACAGTGCACAACTATCCATGATACAGGTAAGAAAGTAAAGTGGAAGACTAACGTTAATGGACCCCAGTTATGTCCGATTAAACGTAGACCAACACTTGACTATCCGAATTCGTTTATACAGTATGTAGGCTACGATATTTAGACCCAACCAAGACCGAAGTCCCGAAAAGACCGAACCGCAGCATGTCGGCTTGTGGTAGGAAAAAAATTTAACTCCAGCGTAATATTAAATTGCCTTGGAAGTTTTCACTCCAGGATTTGTAAATATTAAACAGGTAAAACTATTTTACTACATAATATGCTGGAAATGACAGTTCAGTAAGATTGCTAAAAGGCGGTCGTTGAAAAGGAAGTAAACAGCTGGTGGGAAAGCTATTGTTTTGACCTGGGAAACCCTGTTTTATATTTGAATCTGTTTAAGCTCTGGATACCTCAATATTTGGTTTTGTTTGATCAAGTTGCAAGTGGATTTCCGCACCGTCTCACTTCACGCATGTTCATTGGATCGTTAAACCTTGAAAATGAAATAGTGTTAGTTACATAGTTCGCTATTTTACGTAAGAAGTGTAAAGGTTCCGTTCAGAGATAACAATTTGCATCATAACCTGATGAACATTTGACAAGTAAATTTTTATGTCTCACTTGTATCATGAATAAACATTGAATAAATTTGCAAATTGAGACAACAAAAGATGGACTTCCAATTGTAAGTCCTTGGAAATTGTTCGCTGAATGAATTGAACCAAACAACATTGCGTACTCCCAGTAGTGATGGGGGATAGGGGCACGACATGAGGGAAAAGTCTAAGGGGACAGAGAGAAAAAAACGCTATTTTAGGTGGTTTTGCATTGCAAGGCTGGGTCATGGCCGGTTCAACCGCCCCCCCCCCCCCAAAAAAAAGAACCATCCTCGTGGCTACGCCACTGTGTATTTCTGTCACAGAAGAAAGAATAGGTCTGCTGCTCAGGGTAACATTTCGTTTTGACCCAGTTTGAGCTAGGTTCGTCGCTGTAAACATCATCAATCCATAGAATGCATTGTAAGTGTGGGATGAAACTTGACAGACATAATCCACGTATATAATGAAAGTGGGCCAATAATTTATTGCCTTGACCCTTGGGATTTGTATGACTCCCTTTCCGTATTACTACAATAATTCAATTTCCAGAGGAAGCAGGATTTGTTCAGGGAAAGCCTGTTTTAATGACGAAATGAAAAGGAATTTTGCCAAGATATTTCCAGGTCAAAGATTATCACATTGGCATTCTGTGGAGTAGTTTGTCTTCTGTGGTGTAGTCTGCCTTTGTTTCTCCCTAAATCACCTAGGAGTTGCCAAGTCTCGTAAAACAGTGGAAATGTGTACTGTCTGATAACTTTTGACTTAAATGTCTCACTGCAGCGAACAAGAAATTCGAACACTTTTTCAATTTCATTGCATTTTTTATCCGTTTCTTGGTCCCATGACATTCATATTATGCTGGTAACACTCACTAGGTACCGTGACATTGTTTTTACATTGTAGGTCTATACCTGTGAGATAAATTTATCCGGATCAGGTGATTATAAAAAAAAAAATATGTCGCTAAAATATCCCGTAGGCCTATCCACTCCCTTCACAGTAAAGATTTTTATTGCTAAGTGAACGTAATAATCGTAGGAACTTATTACTCGAATTCGCCGTTGATGTCTTGAACAATGGGGTTTATTTTATACATTCATGAGTTTCTCGTAAATCCTCCGAAAGCGACTTGGGAATAAGCGACTTCGGTAATTCGTTGCCGCATGAAATTGTGGGGCACATCGTGGTTGTACCATGGAAGTACTTCCATGGTTGTGCAAACCGAGCCTAGCACATAACGTTCGGTATTTCCTTCTTTCGTCAGTGCGTACATTAAACACTAAGTCCTACAAAAATACGGGTTCAGTACTCTACGGCAGATTTAATATGCATATTTTTGACACCAACTGACCAAAAGGACAATTTAAATGTAAGCTAATCCACCTTACAAAAACACACTTGAGGCATCTCCTTATACGTTATGTATGGATTAAGAAAGAAATGATTCCACAGAACTGTCTCGTAAGCTCAAATTTTGGAATACGTGTTGGTGCGGCATTGCTTTGTTTATCCCGACGATTTGAAGCATTGTCAATATTAGCCCTTGAACAGGGCCGTGTGTTACGTTACATGGCCTAAGCTCATCATCACGTGATGTGGAGTGTAATGAGCTCAGGCCATGCAACGTAACACACAGCCCTGTTCAAGGGCTAAGTTAATATGGCCCTCTATAGATTATGTTTGACGGAAGTGCACACGTTCATAGCCACCTGGCTAAGTGGGAGAATTGTTCAAGAGAAAATGCTGCCTCTCCGATGAGACTTGGATTGTCACCCTTTCCACCATGACTCAATATTACATGAATGACGTTTTGTACCACGTAATCATAATAATCGGGCCTTGAAGGGCAGTTGTTTTACGACGCTAAGCGACCACGAATGTGGGAGAAGCCGTTGGCTTATGAATTACAACTTCACGTCGGGTGGCAACCAACTCAACAATTTGGATCAAATTTGTTTTTTTTTTGAAAGGCCAATTCAGATGGGAAAACCGTAGATTGCTCTTAGATGAAAAACCCACCTTACTTTGACCCGGCCAGGAATCGAACTCCAGACCTCCCGGTTGCTAAGCTCCATCGCTTCAAATGCGACCGCCTTTATCCACTCAGCCATAGCACGTGACAATACTATCACAATCGGTTTGTTTAATGGCTAAATCTTCTCACCCCAGACAGCTCCAATTTCCCTAACCTAAAAGCCAATCCCACAACTATCTACAACTATCTGCAACTATTCTTCATCCCAAACACAACCACAGTTTATTGTTTCAGAGTTAAAATACGTACAAGACCCAGTGTGTAATCAGAACACTCTCAGTGCAGTACATGCTGTGCAATGTGAGCTACAGTGAGCGAAAATTTTTGAATTTGTTGCATATACTATCAAACAGCTGTGCAAATTGAGAATTTCTGTAGACGATCTACAGAAATTGTGGTTTGGGGGTAAAAATTCAACTATGCGGGTTTAGACCTTTGCTCACTGACTTTTACTATTTAGTCGAAGTTAAATGGGCAATCAGATTTCGACGGGAATATGTATCTTTATCTTTGTTCAAGCACCTCGTTTTCCCTGTCTGAACTGATTGCTTATCAGAATATCGAAATTGAAGAGGTTTTTCTGGTTAATTTTGTTTTACTTATTGTTGAATAAAGCATACTGAATATTTGTCGGACGCAGTGCAGGACTAGACGGCCTCCTCTACCCTGTAACCAATCATGACGTGACTGTTATCGCGGATCTTTTTGTTAGTTTTAAAGGGCAAAACCTCTCACCCTAAACTACAGTTTTGGTATCCGGGTATCGAAATTCTCAATTGGCTCAGCTCTTTGATTGACTGCTAATTCAAACAATGCAGAGTGCCAAAGCTTTTATTACACAGCATGTATGGTACTGAGAGTGTTTTGATTAGTATATAGAGTTTTTCTATACTCACCCTGAAGCAATAGACTGAGATTGCTGGATGAGGATGAATTTCAGACAATTTTGGGAGGGGCTTGATGAGGAGAATTGGTACTGTTTGGGGTGAGAGAACAGGGTCTTTAAGTCAATGAACAGATGTGGTGCAAAATGTAAGAAACTTGTGAGAAAAAAAATCGCAAAAACAAACTCTGGTTGCGGGCCCTTGAAGTTTCGACTTCCGTTGATTTTTTTGAATTCTCTAACTAAGGATTACGTTTTTTACTGATTAAAGGATATGCGTTTACCTTAATGAAACTTAGCTTTCATAAATGTTGCGTCTTATTATGATGGAGAAAAAAAACGTTATCCGATGTATTTTTCTCAATGTACTGACAGTGATTGCCTATGTACAGTTTCCCAGTTATATGCCGTACTCCATTTTGCATGTAATTTCTATCCCTATTGCATTAGTACATAGCCAATTTCCGTTAGGTATTTGTGACGAAATATACAGTATAAATGCAGTTACACAGTTGTATGCCGCAATTCATTTCGCATGTATTGGCTTAAGTGAAAAAAAAAAACATATTGGCAAGATAAATCGTCCTTTGGTTGAGACTCAATTGTTAACGGCACTGAATGCCAATGTAAAATTGCAGGATCTACACAAAAATGACCGAGTGATTCCTGCCCTTGATTTACATAAGGCATCACATAGCACTCCACTTTGAAGGAAAAAAACTGATCTGAAAATCTGTCACTTCCCTCGCCAACGTTTATTGCTCCCTTTCATACCTGCATGTATTGGTCACATCCGTTACAAGATAGAATCTGTATGTCACAAAGAGGTACACATTGAATTAGTCGTTTTTACTAACCTTGACTGACCTTGACTACTTATCATGAATCTTTCCTGACCTTCGACTGTTAGATGTGATATATCTGTGATTTGAATCTCTGCAGTGATATCTGGAAAGATTACTGATAATGTAGTCAAAGGGTAGGTGAAGAAAGTTGTTCAAAACTAGCCAAAGGACCACCGCAGGCCTATCGCATGTGCCCATCAATGATGATAAGTACACGTGTAACAAAATATACCGTAGTCAAAACGGCTCATGATTTGTCTAATTACGCTAGTTAACACTGTCTCTGACCATTCATTTTAAACCTTTCTTATAAACTAGTTCCAAACCAATTGTGACCTCGTTATCTATTATTTGACTAAATATATTCCGTAGCATCACCGTACAAATAGTCACAAATCATCACAAAATTAGTGATTTTTACTAGCAAGGCAAGTACCGTATATTCCGACACCTTTTTTACTAGCCTACATATAATGAAACCATACGGAATAGTTGGGCGATCCTTACTGTGTTGCTAAGTTCTGCAGTAATTCAATTTGTATGAAACACAATGTCTGAACTCTTAGTTCAAATTGGAAAGAAATGTGTTAGAATATTTAGTCATCTCCTGTAGATAACATCCCACTATTTCCAATGATGCACCGTAATTTTGTAACTGTTAGCTTAATGCATTCTGCAAACCTTTTCAATGCGACCACATAAGTCTGTTTTCTTCTTTATATCATGAAGATACAGACCTCTATCTCAATTTTTTGTATTTTCATTTCATAGTCATCGGGCCATACATGTAATTTTCACTTTGTTGCTTGTATAGTTTGGACGGGCAAAATTAAAACCTGGCGAAGAGGAACAAATCCAAGTGGGGAGGACAATGGAAATTACCTCTTACTGATATGATACAAAACCACAAGCTGTGGTTTACATGTTTAGTTGCTTCAATGAAGTAAAGATTTAGGATTGGTTCGCTGACTTCATAATTTGTGTTAAAATGTTTCATCTCAATGAGGAAAGATAATGAAACTTAATAAAACCGCTCTCACACGAAAGCGAATTCGGATCGGATTCCGATACGATTTTTGTGACCTTTTTCTTACACATTCTTCATCTCTGGTCGGAAAGAACCCCAAATTTGCCCAGATTCGTAAATATATAAGTTGAGGATTATGAAAATTTAATTTATGCTTATAGTTTCGTGAGGTCACATCGATGGACTGATTATATCAGACTAAGCTGTCCGATAAACAATGTATGTCGTTGTGACGAAAAAGTCAGCACTTTATTTTCATGTACATCAGATGCAAGTCATATATTCACACTGGTTGACAAAGTTGTGGCTCTATCTGACAAGAAATTGAGAAGATCTTAACACAAAAACTACATAAATCGGAATCCGATCCGATCCAAATCCAGCAGCTTAAAGCTTGACGCCTGTGACGGATCGATGGCATCTCTGTTCTCGCATGACGCTACTTGTATTTTGGGATTTTGTGGGATAGCAGCACAGTTGATTCTTTCTGCAGTTCTACAACTTCCGAATGAGTGGTATTATCGATGTAAAATATTTGCTGTCAAGCTTTTGATCGTTTGGCATCTGCACGGGGCTCAGTAGGAAATGCTCCGTTTAGGTAAATACGTTTAAAAGTATAGTTGCCATGGTTACGTGTATCAAAAGATGAATCTTTGCCGTAATGTGGTCATTTATAGTGCCCTATGTTCGTGGGAGCAGGCAAGTACTTCCTCCGAGAAAGGAATTTCTTCGTGGGAAAACAAAGAACTGGAAACGTGAAGGATGTCGGGATGAGATAACAGACACGAAGCAATTATTATTAACAATATTACGTAATTACAAGTACTAGGTTAATACGTTTACAGTCTGGTATGACGTAAATGACTTGCTTCAAGTTCGGCGAAAGCTATAGACCTTATTCACAAGTTCACGAGTATCTTATATTACGACTTCCACCAACAAATTTTGACAGAGCTCTATTTTGTCACGGAAAGTTCTACCTCGGACCGTTTCTCGGATACACGCTGGCACTTTTTAGTGTACACATGCGAAGTCTACCAAGTGCGTGCAGCGTACTGTCACGGTATTGCTTTAAAAAATGACCATGCTCTTCATTTTGTTTAAAAGGCAAAATTCTCTCAACCCAAAAGTTCCAATTTTCCTAACTTTCTTACTGAAGCCCCTCCCATAATTGTCTAAAATTCATCCTCATCCACACACAATCTCAGTTAATTGCTTCAGGGTGAGTATAGAGGAGCCCAACGTATATACCCAAACGCTCCCAGTGCGTGACATGCCGTGTGATATAAGCTACGGTGCTCTGCATTAAGTTTAAACTAGCTACACAATCATGGAGCTGAGCCAATAGAGAATTTCTGTAGGCTACTACAATAATTATAGTTTGTGGATGAGAGGACAACTTAGCCCTTTAATCTTCTTGCCAGAAAACACCTTGATCTGTGTCACGGTCGCCTGTGACGCAGGTCCTCGGGAACGGAGACGATTGGAATTCCCCACCCCAATATCTTTCAGCATGAAATTTTGTTGCACATGAAATATATTAATGTCTAACATGGGTCAAAAGAAGCCTTCAAAATTTCAAACTTCGGGGAGGGGAATGCTGTTAATTCCCCCTCCATCTAATCCTTCCCACTAGCCTGTTCAAAACTTTAAGTCAGTACTTTTTTGCAGTGGCGTAGCCACGGGGTGGTTTTGGGGATTGGAACCCCATCCCCCTATGACCCAACCTTGCAATGCAAAAAACACCCAAAACAGCGGGTTTCTTCTCTCTATCCTTAGACTTTCCCCCGTTTCGTTCCCCAACCCCCCCCCCCCCCACATGACACCAAAGACCTCCACATGACACAATTCTGGCCACTTGCCTGCTCTGTTGATATTAGTGTTTTTTACATCAGTTTCTGAAGGTATAGGTAGAATTCTCTCTCTCGTAGAACCATGGATATTTGAAAGGGAAAATAGGCCAGTTCTCACCCCATTCCACCCTGCCCCTTAAACTTCATTTGAATTTCAGTGTTTGTATTGAAAGTCGGTGGATATTTTCCCTAGTGGCATGGTGTACATGATGAAGTTTTCTCCCTTTTGGTGAAACACTGAAAGCACACAAAGTGGGATAACTATTTACCGTTTACCGTCGGTTCACTGGCCACAGTGTCCCGTCGTATACTTTGCAATATTCGTATCACAAGATGTCATATATTGGGGATAATTGTGTGGGATGTATAGTGATACTTGATTGATTCAATCAGAGAGTTGTTGTTTTATACCTTCCTTGTTCAATACGCAATGTTTCTAGGACGAAATAACTTCGTTTTGAGCGAGTGCACAAACAAGGTCGACACTTACCTGCGTAGCAGGCTGTTCGGCATATTCCTTGTTCAATCATATCTCTTTGGAAGCTGTGGAGCCGAAAAACCCAAGTCCGCTCCACGGAGTAGGTCGACACAAAACTAACACCTTGCCGCTTCTGTTTGATGGAAATTTTACTTATCGATAGAATTTTTGTATGATTAATTAATTACGTTATCAATATTGTCACCACATTCCCGCTCCACAACATCGCAGAAAACAGAGAAGTGAATGACGTCACTATGCACTGTGAGGTTTTACATCCATAGTAATTCCCCATTGACTTACACACTAAATTAGCTTTGTTTCAAGGCTCCTGCAGCATTGTGGAGGTTGACAGCTGTTTAAATTAACCAGCAGAGACGTTGGTCAGTTGTGGCTTTGCAGAATTTTAAAACCATGACCGTTTTGATTTTGAGCTAAAGGGAGGTGGAGTCTTTTATAAGTTACTTCCACCCCTAGATCTCTTCAACATAACAAAAAATTTCACTTTGTGATATGAAATTTAAAAGCAGTCTAAATCAAATTCAATCCAACCAACATTTTTAACATCTACACTTTAGCATATTTTCTTTGATACTCATGCAGTTTCATAACCCACAGGGCGGGTTTCTCAAGTTGTGAAAATTTTGCTTAAACCAGAATGGAAAGTTCTGTAAAAAAAGTGTTTGTACTTTTATCGTGGACGAATACCCCTCAAATGTCGTTGTGAGGTAGGCTTTGTGCAAATGCACAAATATTGTGTTGAGAATTTAAGACGTCATGCAGAGATTAGGAATATTTGAACAGAGGTCTTAAATTAGGGCAAGTTCAGTTGGGCAAGTATGAGCTACCTCGATTGGAGGAAAGACGTTTGTTTTGGGGAATATTTGCTTGGATGAATCCTAGGTCACTTATTGAAGTGACTGATGAGGGAACAGGCTGTTGACACTCCAGAGATTGGGTTAACTAGTAGAATTATACAATATGTTCACATCATTAACATTTTTGGTGTTTCCGACTAGTGATGGTTTTACAGACCTACATCGATTCGGGAAAGGGAGTTAAGCTTCCATCATCCTCACTCGGCCCACTTTCAATTAGTAGACTACGAGTGTTTAAATGCGTAAATATAACTGTTAATTACACTCCGGTATTCTACACACCGTAGACATTAGGGAGCTTTAGATCTCACGACGCGGACCTCATCTACAACGAAATGACGTCATTTGTACCTATACCATTTCGAACGCAATGTGCTACACACAGCTGTTAAGTGACAAGGGAAATGAAGTTTGTGACGTCATTACGTTGTAGTTGACGTCCGCGTCGTGAAATCTAAAGCTCACTATTGCTCCCACACGACCGCGACTTTCAGCGTAGTATAGTGGCTTGCTGCTGTGTGAAGAGGGCACTCTTTCCGTACTATTCCAGAGGGTGCGCGTGGAATTTTGTAATGACTTTTAGTACTTTATAGACAGGATGTGAGCTCAGAAATTGTGCTCCATGAAAAGGATCGTTAAAACCATTTCAAAAAGCCATGGCTATCCACTGAGTATATCCGTAGTCTAATTGTAGGCTCGGTCATTATTAAAGGTGAAGTTTAAGCAAAATTTTATTTTTCACTTGTAAATAAAGGAAACAAATCTACACAGTGAAATTTCCATTCAAATGAGACGTGTATTAGTCGAGATGTCAATACTGAAGTCACAATATTTTGTTTCAAACTGAGCTTCAGGGCAGCAGATGTTATATCACTGCCTTACATTGACAAGGAATGCTTTTAACCTTTTTTTCTCCACGTAGAAAAAGAACCATATCTACACAGTTTGGTAAAGTTTCCATTCACATCAGACTTGTATTTGTCGGGATGTCAATAATAAATTAAAGTCACAGAACTATGTTCAAACTGAACTTGAGGGCAGCAGATGTTTATATCACTACCCTACATTGACAAGGAATGTTTTGTTTCTCTTTGTTTTTTTTTTTTTTTACATACTATTGTGTTGACGTTGAAGTTAATAGGGGGTAAGACGTCCCTTTTGAGGAATACAAAGTTCCTTAAGTTCTCATGGCAATTATGCAATTACATTGGAATTGTTGGGGGAAAATTTCCTGTTAAGCTTAAAGAGAAATAAAAGGTCGTCCATTAATGTGAGGATATGATGTCATATGTGCATGCTGCAAGCTCACCTTTCGCTGAAAATGTAAAAGTTATGCCTTTTTTTAGTCTTGAGAACCGCATATAGGATTTCAATGCAAATTTTACCAGCGTGCTTAGAGTACCCATCCATTATGTCAAAACTTCTTTTAAGATTTCAAGAGGTGCTGCCATGTCTTGGTTGTCACCGGTTAGAGGATGATGGCCATATGTTTGTCATACAGTCATGCTTTTCCGTTTATTTGTAATGGAAATCCGTTCAAGACACAACCCACAACGTCTTTTCCGGTATTGAAGTATAATTTATTTTTTTTTATTAGAAATTTAGTGAACCTTAAGCTACAGTAGTGTCAATTTTTAAAGTCTTCATTGCGGGCTGATATGGAAGGTTTCAGCGAGCTCTGGACGAATCGCACTTACACATTTCAAAGCCATGGGCATTTTGGCACAATGAGAGCTGGCGAGGTAAGCGGGGAGCAAAAACATCCCTAACCGCATGCGAACTCTCTGTCGCTTTTTGAGTCACATGCAAGACGGTTGATAAAATACTGATAATATC
Source organism: Holothuria scabra (assembly GCA_037179385.1). Classification (NCBI taxonomy): domain Eukaryota; kingdom Metazoa; phylum Echinodermata; class Holothuroidea; order Aspidochirotida; family Holothuriidae; genus Holothuria; species Holothuria scabra. The sequence goes on along the minus strand of CM074185.1, from coordinate 27,445,261 downwards.
ACAGAACTACTAAGTATTATAGACTTCTTTGACTCATACATGTCAAGTGAGACCCAATGTAAGCTTTGCCTACGTATCGCAAACTGTGTGGTATATTTCTTGCTCTTCATTTCAAGTGAAGGAATGATTTTATCACGTGGTGTCCATAACGACAACGTAAATAAGTTGTAATTAATGTCTGTCAAAGGGCGGGGGATGTTCCGTGACAGTATTATTGACTTCGGGCAATCAAAGCTAATCTGTTTTGTGTCTTTCCACTGCTCGTCAAAAGGCTTGACTGGAAGAATTAAAATCATTTTCGGAATTTATAGACTGTCACCAGGCCTGATGATTATGATCATCCCAAATTGATAAATGACAGTCTAACACGAAACGGTAACACGAATAATGATAAAATTGCCGGTGTTTTGACTTGAAAAAGTCCAATTGTGTTCAGCTAATGCTTCAGTTAATTAGCTGTTTATTTTAGCGATTATATTCTCTGTTAGGGTAAGATTAGGGACTATAGCGCTATCGTTAGTTAGGAAATTTCTTGTAAAACAGTGTTCATCAACCCGTTATAATCTATAAAGAATCTTCAGAATGGAGAGCAAACGAAACAGAAAAAAGACATTTTTTGCCTAAGAAGAAAATACATTTTCATTCTGTTGTGGCATTACAAATACAGTGGTATTACGTCAATTGAAATGAGTGCATACCCGGGTATCCTAAGTTCATTAATATCATGTGCCAATATTTCGTTTCTGATTTGTTCAATCCAGACAGAAAAGCTAGTGCATGTGGGCCTATATTTCATCTTAAATCCACAAAATTCTCTGTGCTTAATTCCGGCGCCTTCATTGACAGTAACTGACAGAGTACATTTGTTTGTGTTAAGCTAGGGGCCGTACATAAAATTTTTAGAGCCTCAATGGTTTCCCCTCAACCTTTCATTTCAATTTGTTATAAATATGGTTTTCTTTGAAGTTATTTAAAGCTACTTACCTAAGTTCAATTGTTTTATGTATCCTTCAATTAGGCAGTAGGCTTATCAAATTTTTCTGGTCCTTTGCAGTATATTTGCTTGTTACAGTGAGAAAGTTTCCTCTGTTTACCATGGAGCTACCTACATCTCCATGTTTTTACTTTCCTGATCACTCAATGTTGTTCAATTGTGAAAATAATTTTACCTGGCACTTCATAAATTCAACAAATGAAAATCTCCTGAGTCATACCGTGGACAAATTACAGCAGCCTTGGGAGGCAATAACTCTGTCATTCATTGTTTTGGAATAAACTTTTACCGCCTACGAAGTACAGTTAAGGAGTAATCCCTAGTATACAATGCTAGTAAAATATACTTTGTTTTTAGAAAGGGAAAGTGACACCCTGTTGAGATTTTTAAATGTGATGGAATCTTCGTGACCAAAAGGGTGTAATGACACATGACATGGCAAATGTGCCTATACTAACTTTGAAGCAGGGTAATGATATGAGGCTGTAGCCCGCGGAACATACAAAGGTTTTCGTTTTGCACTTCGCTGCGGAAAATTTAATGACATCCACAAATGTGCTTCGCAGGCCAATGAGCCACAAGAGTTCGACCTTTACACTTTCCCCAGATATGTTAGTGAATGTTTGCCCGTTAACACCAATATTATTTTCTACGAAAAACGGCAAAGTTTGTCTGTCAACCCGATGACGTTTTACAACCCAATCATCGCAACTGCTTATTTGGTTTCGGTCGATAAGTTTGGATGGTTAGCAGTTTACAGTAAAGGTGTCTAGTGGCATAGCCACGGGGTTGTTTTGGGGGTAAGAACCCCCCCCCCCCCATGACCCAACCTTGCAATGCAAAAAACACCTAAAACAGCGATTTTCTCTCTCTATCCTTAGACCTGTCCCTCATGTCGTACCACCCCCCATGACACCAACCTCCCATGACACAATACTGGTTACGCCACTGAAGGTAGGCTATTCCCTGTGTGCAGTCGCGTAGCCAGTTTCTAACCAATTGGTTCAAGTCTTGCCGGCCACGACCTTCCTAATTGTGGATCACTGGCTTGTTTTCCATATTCCATTGCTTATGCTGAGCACCAAGCAAAATGGCAGTAGGTCCTTTTTCAAGTCTTCGGTGTGACCCGGTCGAGACTCGAGACTCGAATTCCCGTCCTCCCGACTGCAAGTGTGATGCTCTAACCAATTCACCATGCAGATGGTGTCCTTGTGTGTGTGACTTGGAAAAGGGTTTGAGGTGAAAGCGTTTCCACCTCATCTTTGATGAAAACCCCGGTTTTTTCAGGCCTCCGGGATTCAGTGATCACTTTGTGAGCATTGCATTGTTTTACATTATTTTTTTATTCAAGTATTTGGGGATTCAAACTTCTCTCTCGGTTTTGTGTCCGCATGTGTGTCACTGCATGACCGTGACCTTAAAAACTACCTGTACGTACTAGCTTGGATAGACCTTAAGCGTATGATGTCACAAAGCAAAAAGAACGCCCTCTTTAGACGAATAGCAAACCAAGAGCAAGTAATGCAGGCGGCTGATTGGTTTAACAATAGGATACACTTGTATGAGTTGAACACACCTGGGCGATTTTTTTCGTGCACGGCCACCGATCTGTATATGTACTACACATAGATTATGTGCTCTTTTTCCTCCAAATATGACGTCAGTGTGCCGTCAATGCATAAGGTCTATAGCTGCTCGAAATTATATGCACGAGTAGTACACATTGGCATGCATAGTCACACGCTGAAGTATGCGCATTGCTACATACACACTCACGCTATGGTATGCTGACAACTACTAATCGTGATGTAAATTGAAAACTCATATCAATATTCAAAGGGGAAGTGCTCGTAGATAACGAATGTGCCTCACTGATAAGTCTCGCATGGCACAATCACTAGAAACTTGGTCGATGCTATTTTAATCAACCCATGATTTCACAAAAGAATATGTTTCAACATGGAGCTACCATGTAGATTCAAGTTTTCATGTATTTTCAGTTGTAATTCTGAAATTAGCCCTGAATCCGTTGTGCCAGGTATCCATTACAATGTTCGCAATTATTATCGCATACCAGACACATAAGCCTATCTGATGTCTATAAGGGAAATTGTGGTTTAATGAGGAACTATTCATTTTTTGCTGGCAAAATAATGCAGTTTTGGGGTCGCCTAACGGCCTGTTGCCAGAGGGTCGGGAGGACTTTAGAAAAATCAAGGACATCAGCACGAACATGAAGCCCCAGAGGGGACTGGTGTTTCCAATTCCAAGGTAACTGAGAAAAAATATCAAAATTTCATATTTCAAAAGTAATCAGTTTTGAAACAAATGGGATCATGGAATATTGTTGCACTGTTATAACTGAAAGTGAAAAGCCTAGTCTAATGTTGTAACTTTACTTACAAATAGTGATGGATCTAGGTATTACTGGCATAGGGGAAAATGGTAAATGGACGAACCTGTATATTTCTCCGATCGTTTTGGTTAGCATATAGGTAGCTATCCCTTTCTTTACTAGTAATTTAGGGGTGATTTGGGACTGTGGTGAGTAGTAACGAAGCTTCCATAATCTTCCCATCATCTCCTGGTACAACCGCCATTGAAAAGTAAGCTTTCATACTCATGTGTCATCAAATATACCAGAATTTTCATTTATTTCACTTAATGTCACTGAATGTTACTCTTTCGAGTTTCAACTTGTAACAAACATGAAATATTTTTGTTCAGGTGTAGCCTATATGAACCTGCGGCATGAACTTTTTATATAATTACCTTCGGTGCCTTCCCAGAAGCCTTTGCCAGTATAACAGACTTTGAACAGTTGAAAAGAAGGTTAGTTCTACACTCATGTGTCATATGACAAAGACTGAATCCATAACTGTGCGCCGTTTATGTAAGACCGTTGTATCGATGAACTATTGTTGTATGGTTTCCTTCTGGAGTGCAGACAGACGACAATACATAACAAACTTCATCTCCCTTAAAGGACTAACCCTCTAACGCCAAACTACAATGCTTATAGGGGTTTACCGAAATTCTCAATTGGCTCAGCTCTTTGAGTTGACAGCTAATTCAAACAATGCAGAATTCCAAAGCTTATATTAAATAGCATGAACTGTACTGAGAATGTTTTAATACACATTGAGCTTTTTCATAGTCACCCTGAAGCAATAAATTGAGATTGTGTCTGAATGAGGATGAATTTCAGACATTTGTGGGAGGGACTTAAGTTACAAGGTTAAGAGAATTTGTTCTGTTTTGGGGTGAGAGAATTGGGCTTTCAAACTTAAAAAGTGATATTATATTGTGGTTAATGAAATTGCCCAGCACGATAAAGGAGATAATGGCAAAAATGACTTTCTAGGTCATTTGAAGTTTCGCTACTTGTATTCGAACACGCTACAATTTCAATTAGCCACTCCGCTAATTAATATTGGTGGCTATACACATGCTCATATCATCTAAAGGCCTGTATACACGAGCAACATTTGCAAAACATTCCCGAAAACATTTCCAAAACATCCACCTGCAACAAATCCAAAACATGCTTGTTTTCGGTTTGTTGCACAGTGTAGACAGGGAATACAGCATGTTTTGAAAATGTTTTGGGAATGTTGTAAAAGAAATGTCCTGTCAATTCTTTTCAAAACATTCCCAAAACATTTTCGAAATGTTTTCAAATTGTTTTTTCTATGTCTACACTGTGCAACAAACCCAAAACAAGCATGTTTTAGGTTTGTTGCATGTGAAGTGTTTTGAGAATGTTTTGCAAATGTTGCTCGTTCATACAAGCCTTTTAAGGCCTGTATACAATTTGAAAACATTTTGAAAATGTTTTGAGAATGTTTTGAAAAGAATTGACAGGCTATTTCTTTTGCAACATTTTCAAAACATGCGGTATACCCTGTCTACACTGTGCAACAAACCGAAAACAGCTTGTTTTGGATTGTTGCACAGTGGATGTTTTGGAAATGTTTTTGGAATGTTTTGGAAATGTTGCTCGTGTGTACAGGCCTAAAGGAGGGATCTCATTGTGTAGTTTGATGCAGTGGTTTGTTTCTAAATTGTCTTTTGGTGTAGGCCTAAAAGTAGGACTGAAACACCTATTTTAGTTCGAGCTGGCTAGACACTTAAGTTGTGCTGTATGCACGTATAGCCTACTGATGGAATCAAGGGAACGCCGTATACTTTGTGCTGAACTCTGTTGTTGAATCCCACTCGGTGTTCCACAATTCCAGGCGGCAACGAACTACCGTACTCGCTTATTACCTCACTCACTCTTGTGATTGTGTGTGCAAGCATATGGAAACCAAGTGACGCTCATTTGACCTTTAGCCTTTTGAATTGTCACGTGACATTTTCAACCCTATATTATGTTCATAGTGCTTTGCCTAAAACCTACACATCAGAAATCGATGAGATCGTGGGTATACCGGAGTCTGGAAATTTCAAGAGTAGCATTTTGGCAAAGCTAACCATCGACATGCGTTTTCACATGTGTTCTCTCACCTTAGCAACGAAAGATTTAATTTAAAATATGTCACGACGTTCCCAACATATCCCGTGGTTCGGTAATTTTTCACCATGTTGTGATTAAAGAATGAACATGAAATGTTCTTTTTTTATTTTCCTTACCTTTGACCTTTGCAGTAGTATGCAGATTCCACATTTATTCGATCATATAATTTGGGGGGAATTCGGTTTACTCTATTTGCGAATTTGACCTCTGAACCACACTTTTCCCTTTGGCCCTTTTCTTTACAGCCAACAGTATGTCTAAGAATTTTTTTGCAAGTATAACATTCTGTATCTTTGTATTACTTTCATAACATATTTAGCCGAAAATAATGCCAAAAATACGAACTGAATTTTAATTAGTGACGTCATTAATTACGAGAGCAAAAGATTCATGGCTAGTTACCAAACTAAAAGTTAAAGGGGTTGGAAGCCCCGACTAGTTCTCTCCATCTAATAATGCAGGAATAATCGATTGTGTTTGCAAATCCCCCAAAACATGACTGCTGACAACCTACTCATTCATTTTTCATACAAATTTCTTTAATGAAACTACACTCTAAAAAATGATTACCCAACCGTTGGTTCCGTATGCCTCATGACCGAAATTGGGTAAAAACTGCCCAACTTGGTTAAGCGTTTTACTCATTAGTTGGGCAAAAGAAATTACCCAACCATTTCACCCAACTAATTTTGCCCAACGAATGGTTAAAAATTTGTACCCAACAGCTGTACTGTTGGGTGCCTGTTTGGATTTCAATATAACTTAATATATAATTACATGATTTGGGCAAAAAGAAGATTTAAAAAGTACCCTAATACTTACACCGTTTGCTCTTCAAGAGTGGTTGGGGGTACCAGCGACGATGCACTTGGTTAATAAATAGTGAAGTGTGTACTTTGAAATAATAAACTCAATCGTGAACTTTGTATTTCTTCTCCCATTGATTACGTAGTAGTGAAAACTTTTTTTTCTATACGACCATTGCTCTTTAGGTAATTTTGTCCAGATTTTTACTGCTATTCTACCGTTAGGTTTTTATTTACCAAATCCAACCTTATTCAACCATGAGATCTTATAATTAACCACTTTCATTTCAATAATTACCTGTAAAACTTAACTGATCTTTCACTAATCATCTGATTGGTCAATTACATTTTACCCAACTGTTGGGTACTGTAAAACTTGTCCAACACCTTTTACCAACACCTGGATTTTACCCAACCTTAATTTGCCCAGCAGTATGGGTACAGTTGTTTACCCATTTGTTGGGCAATAATTTGCCCATGTTGGGCATTTTGTACTTTGCCCAACGCTTTTTACCCAACTGTTTTAGAGTTTCATTTTTTCTGCAAAAGAAGCCATGACAACTCGTCGTCTTTGTTGCAGCATAAGTTCCTGCCCCTTCTGGCATTTTGACCTCTTCTCGTGCAAATCCAGATCCCCCCTTCTTTATTAGTTGGTATCGTATTGTGAATTGTAACTGCTGCTTCTATTAATAAAGGCTTACGATAGCTTGAGATCGATCGTCATAGCCAGACGAAAGATCAATAAATAAAATGCAAATTTAATTCCTCGCTGTATCTGTTACAACTTCTTTCCTACCTCAGCCCTCTTTTGGAGAGAAGTGGAATAGAGAGGGACAGATGGTAGCATTACCGACATAGTCAGAAAAAATGTCCAAGGCTTCACTAATCCACGGATTTGAAATAATTTTACATATTTCCATTAGGCTACTGAATATTTCACGTAGGGCTTCTGAGGCTATGGACTTTTGTGTTGTTACGCAGCCATCCCCAGCCCCATCCCGGCCTGTCTACTCCACCGGAAATTAAGACGAGGCAGTAAAAATCTCACCACTCCAATTAAATACGCTTATTCAACTATCATTAAACAGGCCAATTTTATTGTAATTAAATTCAAATTTAATGGTATCCTCTGTTTGTCATTTTGTATTAGAAGACATAACCCTGTTTTCAAACCAATATAAAGCGATTAACATATAGGCCAACGCAGTGCATTGGATGTTACACAAGCATAACGCATGACATTGGAATGCTGTTAAACTTAGTAAGGCGATGCCCTATTGACTCTAGCCCTAACCACACATAGGTTTCAAGTGCATGTGTTTATTATTCATGTCTCTGTCTTAGGTGACATTACCTCGCTGTCATGAATGTCACCGTATGTTTATGTTAGGGATCTTGCAGATTACACTTTCAATACCATGGTTTATGTACAAAAGGAAGAAAAGGATATCGCGGTATTCGTATCACAAGGGTATGTTTACTTTACTATACCGCAATAACCTTGCACGAATGAACCCATCAACAACCCAATGTAGAACAAACCAGTTTGCAGTCTGAAAAAAACAAAATTAAAAAATAGAAAAAAATGACTAAAAAATGTAAGTATCTTCGACAACGAACACATTGATCCCACCTGATACTAGGTTCCAAACTAAACCTTATCCTCAAATTGACCCGTGAATCAGTAATATGCTTGGCGGAATATAATATTGAGACAAATGGACGGAACTGTTAGCTGTCTCCAATGTCATGAAAATGTAACAAGGTTAAAATTCGGAGGGGTCAAACACTGTATAGTGCCACCATCATTTACTGATTTACCACGCGGTGTATTTACGATTTGGAAATCTCAGCGGCTTTCCCCCTCCACTGGTTATGTCCCTCATTTACGATTTGGAAATCTGAGGGAATTTCCCCTGCCCTCCCACTGGTTACGTCCCCACTGGTCACGTCCCTTGTAGCACTACTTTGCTCTAAGTGACGAGTGACAACAAGTCAAACTTGTAACAGGAAGCCATTCGAGCAGTTATTCATCACCCACCCAACCCCAATTTACTGCTACGGAGTGAGTTCAGTGCCATAATTAGAGCACTTTCGGTGTGGTGCATGCTGTGTAGTATGAGCCGCAGTACTTTGCAATATTTGAGTTAGTTGTCAATCAAAGAGCTGTCCCAATTGAGAATTTAAGTAGACTAGGCCACTGCGAAAATTGTCGTAGTTTGAGGTGACAAATTGGCTGCCTTTAATGTATGCATTCCTTTTGAAGTTGTTTGATATTATAAATTATTCTAAGCTCAAGCTTCATTTCTTGGAAAGATTGTAGCTTCTGGAAAACAGAGCCTATCAGTCACCCCACCTTTTCGTCAAACTGGGAAAAAATGTGTAGGCTTAAAGGTCACTTTCTAGAAAGGAAGGTGTTTTTATAATATAGTTGTTCTCTCCCGCGAAGGAGTAGCTGGTCATGTGGCGGTGAAATTCAAGGACACGTGATTAGTTGGAAGTTCAAGAGGGTCTAACTTACTAATTTGCCGGATATCGTGTGAGTTGGTCCAAAAGAACCAAACCCCTGGAAGGAAGTCTTCCAGACTATCCCGCGGAGAGGACGAAACTTTTTCGTTCAGCTCATCCCTGCACGGTAGCCTAAGGGTGACGGCGGCCACAAGGGCGCTACGCAGTCTAGTTGCAGACGAACCTCTCTTTGTTACTGCGCGTTGCTGCAATTGGCGTGTATCAATACTAACGATAACGTCTCAGTTAAATTGAAACAAAAAACATAAAGACTGAAAAACAAGTGCAAAAATGTCATTTTCAAGAAAAAAGAGTAAAGGCAGAAAAATGATACTGTAAACTAGCCGCATTTTGGTCTGATTTAATATCAATTTGCACTGTCGTATAGTAGATATTGACAGCTGTTATCTGGAATCTAGCCAAAATGTTGATCAGTTACGTCATAATCAGTTACGTCATGCTGATAATGCAATAATTTTTATTCAATATACCCCAGGATATAATACTATATGACGACACATCCGCTTATAAGGACCGTCATTATTTTCAGATAATTAAAATGCAAGATTGCACGCAGTGTTTCCACACCCTGTTGTGAGTCTCCGAGCGTACCGGGTGATTGGTCTAGCGGTAAAGCATTCTCCTCTCACACTGAGAGCCTTTGCTCGATTTTCAGGTCGAGGCATACAGCCTACAATTTTTGTAGTAGTCCACAGAATCTCGATCGGCACAACTCTTTGATTGATAGCTGGTTCAAATATTGCAGAGTACCAAAGCTCATATTACACACCATGTACTGTGCGGAGTTTTGATTACACGCAATCAGATGAATTATGTAGTATACCGTACTCACCCTGGAGCAATGAACTGAGATTGTGTCTTAACAGGAATGAATTAAAGACAGATGTGGGAGGGGCTTAAGTAAATTAGCAGAACTGGAACTGTTTGGGGTGAGACGATAAGGACTTTAAAAAGTAAAGTTCATGACCAAATTAATGGTTGATGTGCTAAAGAGAAACATGTTCTTCGTTCTGATAAAATTTGCATCAATTTCCCATTTTCAGTTCACGGGATGTAACTTGATTGAAGTTGACACATTTTTGGTTTCGATGATAAGAGAAACCTATGCAATCATGATGGCGTGTGTATGTATGTGTGTATGTGTGTGTGTATGTGTGTGTGTTTGTGACACTTTGCTTGTTAGCACGATATCTCAAGATGGGAATGTCTGACAGTTTTCAAACTTGGTACATGGATGCGCCATATTGAGAGGAAGAACCCTATTGTTTTTGGTGGAGGTCAAAGGTCATCTGGGGTCACCAGGGGTCAATTTCTGAAAACTTTGTTAGCACGATATCTCAAGTTAGGAAACTTGGATAGATTTCATATTTGGTATGTTGATGCGTTATGGTCAGAAGATGGTCCCTATTGTTTTTGGCAGAGGTCAAAGGTCATCTGGGGTCACCAGGGGTCAAAGTCTGAAAATCTCATCAACACGATATCTCAAGATAGGAAGCTTGGGTAGATTTCATATTTGGTATGTTGATGCGTTACGGTTAAGAGATGGTCCCTATTTTTTGGCAGAGGTCAAAGGTCATCTGGGGTCACCAGGGGTCAATTTCTGAAAACTTTGTTAGCACGATATCTCAAGTTAGGAAACTTGGATAGATTTCATATTTGGTATGTGGATGCGTTATGGCCAGAAGATGGTCCCTATTGTTTTTGGCAGAGGTCAAAGGTCATCTGGGGTCACCAGGGGTCAAAGTCTGAAAATCTCATCAACACGATATCTCAAGATAGGAAGCTTGGGTAGATTTCATATTTGGTATGTTGATGCGTTATGGTCAAGAGATGGTGCCTATTGTTTTTGGCAGAGGTCAAAGGTCATCTAGGGTCACCAGGGGTCAAAGTCTGAAAATCTCGTTAACACGATATCTCAAGATAGGAAACTTGGATAGATTTCATATTTGGTGTGTTGATGCATTATGGTCAGGAGATGGTCCCTATTGTTTTTCGCTGAGGCCAAAGGTCATCTGGGGTCACCGGGGCTCAAAGTCTTAAAATATTGTAAACACCATATCTCAAGATCGAAAACTTGGATAAATTTCATATTTGATTCGTAGATGCGTTAAAGTCGGGAGATGGTCCCTACTGTTTTTGCGGAGGTCAAAGGTCATCTGGGGTCAATGGGGGTGAAAGTATTAAAATATTGTTAACACGATATCTCAAGATAAGAAACTGGGATAGATTTCATATTTGGTATGTGGATGGCTTATGGTCAGGAGATGGTCCCTGTAGTCTTTGGCCGAGGTCAAAAGTCATCTGGGGTCCCCAGTGGTCAAAGTCTGAAAATCTTGTAAACAGGAAACTGGGATAGATTTCATATTTGGTATGTAGATAGTCAGGAGATGGTCCCTATTTTTTGGCGGAGGTCAAAGGTCATTTAAGGTCACCAGGGGTCAAAGTCTGAAAATCTTGTTAAAGCGATATCTCAAGATGTCTATCTATCTATGTATGGCTTTTGTGGAGGTCAAAAGGGCATCTGGAATAACAAAATGAATTTTTTGAACATGCTAGTGTAACATTTGAATGAGAAGATAATGGTGCATGATGGCAAATTTGAAACAGTACATTTATGTATCATCGAAACCTCAATGCATTTTTGCATTCTGGTCTAGTGAACATTTGAAGTTATTTGGAGCGAGCACGTGTGATGTCATGAGTGCACATTGATGGTCTGTACTATGCTTTTTTTATTTCCACGCTACTGATTTGATCTTAGGTTGATTTAGGGTGTTGTCCTTCTCCCAAGACAAAAGAAAAAGTTATTTACGGTCGCACATATCGACGTAATAAGGTCCTCTATCGTGCGGAATAAAACCATGAAGGCGTACGAGCCGATGGTTCGGGGGCATTCGCCCTTCCGATTCGGGCAAAAACAGTTGGTTCATTTGTGCTAAACATTATAAATGGTGCTATTATTCGGGCAAAAATTGTTCTTGCCCCCTCACATAAAATTACCCTCGTACGCCGATAAATAAAATGCACATATAATTACGTAAACCACACATTGTACAACTCGACATTTTCCACAAAGTGTAATGTGTGTATGTCCATTACTGTATGCTGTTATAAAAAACCAATCCAATCCAAAGTCTAATGACGTGCGGTAACAATAAAGAAATTGTAAAGAAATAGCTTGATCTGGAATCTTTCAATATCGTGGATGAAAAATATGTTGTTCTTTTTACACTTTGAACAAAGCCAAAGAAGCCGATGTTGTTTGTTATATTTCAAAAGGCGATCTCATTCAAGGCCAATATAGTTTGTACAAATTATTTTTCTTTATTTTGACCAAAATCACAATCAACCGTCTTCCAGCCCACGCACAATGTCGAAAAACTATGAAGGCCAAAGTTTATCAGTTTATAATTGCACTTTAGTTTAAGTAACCACCGTCAAAGAGACAAAGTGACTTGGCATGCATTAACGGTCTGGAAAACTCTCCCTTTGTCATTTTTCTTTACTTTCTCTAAAAATGATACAGGAAATAAATCCTACCATGAAGTAGGTGTCAGTTTCCAAAGATGAAATATTAAAATAATCCCATAGTTTGCGCTGGCAAGGTTTCGAGTGTTGGTAATATCAAATAATGTCAGCTAATGCTCAGTCGACAATCTGAAGGGTTTGAGTACTTTTTTCATGAAGAGATAAAATTGAGCAATAGCGTATAATCTATCAACTGTGATAGCCGCAGTATTCCTAGCCCGCGGAGCGGACGAAGTCTTTTTGTACAAAAAACCAACGTCCGCCGGCGTTGGAGGCAAAATCATTTCAACTGCGTAGAAATCCAACGTAAACTTCATTTACATAGCTCTACGTGGATTGGTTGAAGCAAAGACTACAGGCGAACACTTGTACCATTGTACAACAGCACAAGAAGTCACGGCGAGAGGCGGCAGCCTAAGGGGGTGGGTACGCAGGGTACAGTATTTCCAGATTTTACTCTCACAATCTAAAAGTAAAAGAGTGAAATTTCATACGTTAGAAGAGTTAAAGTTATGAAGTTGACTCCAAAAGAGCGAAAATTCACTCAAAGAACAGTGAAAGTTACTCCAAAGGGGCAAACTTTCACTCTTGATGGGAGTGTCTGCAGGGACCATGCACTCTTCTTGGAAAGATTTCTACTGTTCTCGGGGTGAATTCACCCTCTAATAGAGTGAAATCACACTTTTCACTATATTAAAGAGTGACTAAGTTCACATTTTGGTTTTTAAAGTGCATTGGCAGTATTATCCAGTGACGAAACTAAACCAGTGAGGTGTGGTACCGTCCTTAACACTGACACTTAACATAATAAATGCTTATTCCCTCATGTCCGATTTAACCAGAAGGGCGTGCAGTGGGGGACTCGAGAAAAATTAGCTAGTCTGGAAAATCAGTCGGAGTTGACCGAGTTTTACCGAGCAACAGGAGTGCACGATCTATTGACAGTCATGCGTGTGTAAATATGCTTCCGAATATTTTTAAGAAAGCAGTATTTTGCAGCTCAACCCTCCCAAACAAGCAAAATGTTTCCAAAAGTGGATTGACATCCCTCTACCAGGAAAGGGACTTCTCAGACCTTGTCAATCCTCTATTGATAACTCTTAGATTTTTCTCATCCGTGGTACTCCAAAAGTAAACAGCTGTTCCTGACATCACTGACACCCACTACCGGTACCTTCGCATTAGCGAGTTGGAGACATCATATTTCGATAGCAAAAACTGCCAAGACTCGGTAGACCCCTACAACTGTCGGACGGGACATTCATGGTTTTGTCCCTACACCTCACTTTTCCTGCGTACTTCTCTGAGTGAAACCCTTCCTCTTCCTAGAATGACAGCGTGTGGCTGATCCGTTGGTGTATCCATAGTCTCAATAAATTGTAGAGCGTAAACAGTTACGCAGGCTAGTCTGCGCAGGGCTGTAACTGTAGCAAAGATATTATAAACGTATATACCAAATTCCTATCCCTACACTGTTAGACGCTCTGACTCTTCACGGAGACTCAGACGGAGAGGCGGAAGTGTTTATTTGACATGCACACAGTTCTGCTCGGTGATCTGCGCGTATAACTATGGACGCGTAACGGAAAATTCCATTGTGACGAGTTGTCATCGTGCGTCCATTTTCAAGGTGAGTTCTGTACGCCCACAATGCATTTCTCTTTGTGCTCTCCTGGATAATTGACGCGTATTTCTGCGTGTTTGGAAAACGAACGCACTAGTTGATTTTATGTTATAAGCACGTAAGAATGTAAACGCGTGCATAGATGTGCGCATGTGAAGATACCATAGAAACTGACCAATCAGTCAGTCAGTAAGTCGATGAACTTCAAACCAGTTGTTGTACGTTCATGTTCAATTGTTCTTAAGTAGAAGGCCACGAAAAAGCAAAAAACTGTTCCATGTAAATGAACTATACTGAAGGAAGGTGTTTTCTAGAATCGCAACGTTTAGAAATCACAAATATTTATACTACCGGAAGATATCAATTTACCTGTTGGCGCCCAAAAACGACTGAACAGTGATCAGCACTTCCGCCCCTCCGTTTCGGCCTCCGTGAGGAGTCACCGCGCCATTTTAAGGTTGGTATCTATGTTTATAATAGTGAGCTTTAGATTTCACGACGCGGACGTCAGCTACAACGTAATGACGTCACAACCTACGTTTGTCATTTAACAACTGTGTGTAGCGTTACTTCGCGTTGCGTTCGAAATGGCGTAGGTACAAATGACGTCATTTCGTTGTAGATGAGGTCCGCGTCATGAAACCTAAAGCTCCCTAATATTTTTGAACTGTAGCAAGTGAAGCGCCCTCTTTATATATCGCAGAATAAACTGAGTCCTCCCATTACCCTTCATAACCTTTCTCTTCCACTGAAAAACATTTCGCCCCATTTACCGAATCGGTTATACTCACTAAACGAAAGTCTGGTCCGTTGAGTAAAACCAATAATTTTCTTCGGCAAAGTTGACCTAATTTCAGCATTTTTAAATACATGCCCCGTGTTAGAAAAAATGTCAGTCAATTTTTCTGGAGTGTGTAATTATTGATTAAAGTAAGGGTTTGTACTTTTTACTGGTAATGTTATTTGATCTCTGTGTCTGTTAGCGGGTTCAATCTTGTCCATAGCCATCCAACTAGGTTCCGGGTGGATTCCATAAAATAATGTATATGGGCATATTGCTCTAAATTTTTGTTGCTGCAAACAAAAAGCACTAAATTTTGTAATAACTGCAAAGAGACTACAAATATTTCTTTGAAAGTTGGCTCGCGGAACACTGTATATTGCATTTCAAGTTTTTTGTCAAGCCTTGCCAAACCCGTTCTGACAAAGATTATACTAGCTGTCAGAACACACCTACATAATCGCCCCGTCTTCCTCAGCTATGCATTGCATATGATGACGTCATGGAAGAACTCCCAATGGATAAGAAATATCTTGCTGAACTTTCACAGTCCCAATAAGAAACTTGTGATTTCGTTTTAGCTTATAATTCTCTTGATAATAAACAAGCAGATTGATAATTCCGCTTCATTAATCATGCATTACTTTAAGGAAGTCAAATTCCGTCTGGACTCAAGTCTCAAAGATCGAAATCTCTCACTGCTTGCAAAAATCTGTTCGTGTTTGTGATTCTTTTACGAGCTGTCTGCCTGTACACTCCTGAATTAGAAGGGAAAGGTGCTGTATGAGAATTTTATTAGGCTCTACTGAGGGTACGTACTTTCTTTACTCATAATTGGATTCCATACTTACAGGGAAGTAACCTGTGGCCAGCCATGCGAGCTATTTGGTTCTACAAATTTAGCAACTTCAATCAATGGTGTCATCTATTTGTGATGGATACCGCTACTGATGTGGCAATTTGGGGACCACTGCTATAAGCGAATCCCGACAGCAAGTGATGGTCTGATTTCAGTCGGCCGTAACTGGGGTCTTTCACCCTTTAATCTTTCAATTTTCTTCCTTACCTGCATCATAGATGGTTGTACACTAAATTGTATATTAATTCCTTTAATTTCACTGAATACGAGGGTTTGAAACTCATGTAGACAATAAATGAAGACGATTTAAGGTTTGTGGACCCCACTAATGTCACTGAACCCAAGCGCTGAACGGATCCGTCTGTAGACACGGCGGTGGCAATATGATTAAAATTTAATGAAGATGTGGGCCATTTGGCTGATTGCAAAAGCGTGAAGAAAAATAATAAGTAATGAATACCAAAAGACATGCCACTTTAGGTATGCATCCTGAAGTAACGTTTTAGAACGTAAGGTAATTGACTTTCTTGTAAATCAGTATCGGCCATTGCCCCTGCAACCATGTAACCGTGTTTTGTATTTTTGCTGGGATGGTAATAGGCCAGTGGTGGCCTAGTTTGTCGTCGTTGTTTTGCATTGAGTCCTGTTGGAATACATTTACAACGACTCGATGATGCGAAAGAACTATGTCTGTTATATATTATCAAACGGATTCGTTAATTTATTAAAAATGGCCCAATAAACAACTGGTATGAAACATTTGGCTAGACAGGCAGCCAACTTATGAAAAAATAAGTATAATTTAAAATATGTTTAACGGGAAAAGGTTAATCACCTCGTTTAAACACATAAAGTCAGTTGTATTCACTTTCGATCGGAAAAAAATTATATTACGCGATCGAAACAAGTGCGATCATTATTTCAACTTTGGTAACACTAACATTTGCTAAATCAAGGTTCTCGCCATTCCAAAATTTAGACAGTTTTACGTTTAAATTTTCCATTATTTACAGTGTTACATTTATTGGCACAACTAAGTTAGAGGGCAAATTTGAACCGTGTCTCGAAATATTCACAAACTACTCATGTTGGTCAAGGGCTTGTTCCTAGGGATATGGTGGCGGGGTAAGGTGGGGTACGGTGGGGGTTTGTGGGTAGGGTATAATTGCTAACGATCTGGCATCATAATTTTTACGTCGGTTCCCTTCCTACCCAATTTTGGGTAAAATTAAACCAAGTATTTTTACAGAGCGAATCTCCTCTTCATGCATAATGTGATCAATTATCACAGCGACACATCCGCAGCTATATGTACCTGTAATAAAAGCCAATCTGACATACCTGCATGCCCGATCCAATATCAAATTAGGTGGTTGTACTTTTTGGTGGCTTCTGCACTTTACACTTGTTATCGAAAAAAGACGTTTTATGTATGATATTCTATAAGAAAAAAGGCAAAGCTCATAATTCTCGGAAAATGTGTTAGAAAAAAATCCAGATAACTTCCTTAAACACTTTAGTTGCATGATAAAAAATATCCCGCAGCCTTTGGGTCTGCTTCAGACAATGCCGTCACATGATAGATTTATTAAGTCTTGTGATAGATTTAACGTTAGTCTCTTTAACGTAATCTTTGCCGGAACTTTGCCATATGAGCATGAACTCGGGTGACAGTAAAAAACTTCAACTAGACTTACCAGATTGTTTTGATTTTTGTTTATTTTTTCATGGCGAGTTTTAAACTAACCTTCGTAGCAGGTGTCGAATATGTACTCTCTAAAACGTAGTTGATATTGCTTAATGTTGCCAATATAGGTGCAGGGAGCCGTATGATAGGTGCGGGAGTAACGCACGTCGGCTGAGCGGTCAGGTTTAAAGCATATTAGACGGGTCCATTTAGAGTCTGGCCCCAAAAAATTGCAACAAAAGGTTTTTCAACGGTTTTCTATGCTATTGGATGTAGTGAATAAGAGGGAAAAAATCTATCAAATTCGGAGCACGAAAAAGGTGGTTTTAATAGAAAATTGAAAATGGTCGTCGGCCGCCATTTTGAAAATGAGATGAACTGGAGTGATGCCGAAACTGTCAATTCCAACTATTTCTAACATGATAAATGCACTGGAGTAAACCTGATGTACCTTTGGCACCATTTCAACACCTAAATCCAAGATGGCTGCTGCCCGCCATTTTGAAAATGCTAAAATGTTATATAACTGGCACCAGATGAGTTAAAGTGATGACAAAAGGGCTGATTCTGACGATTTCTTACATGACAAATTTACTGGAATAAGCCTGATGTAGCTTTGGTATCATTCAAACCCCTTAATCCAAGATACATGCAACTGACCGCCATTTTGAAAATAATAAAATGTTATATAGCTGGCACCAGATGAACTGGAGTGATGAGAAAATGTCGATTCCAACTATATATAACATGATAAATGCACTGCAGGAAACTTGATGTACCTTTGGTATCATTCCAACTCCTAGATCCAAGATGGCTGCTGCCCGCCATTTTGAAAATGATAAAATGTTATATAACAGGCACCAGATGAGTTAGAGTGATGAGTGATGAAAAAACTGCCCATTCTGACTTTTTCTTACTTGACAAATTCATTGGAGTAAGCCTTATGTAGCTTTGGTATCATTCCAACCCCTTAATCCAAGATACATGCAACTGACCGCCTTTTTGAAAATGATAAAATGATATGTAACTGGCACTTGATGAGTTGGAGTGATGAATAAAGTGCCGATTTTGACTACATCTAATATGGCAAATTCACTGGAGTAAACCCGATGTAGCTTTGGTATCGATCATTTAACTTCTAAATCCAAGATAGCAGCTGTCCGCCATTTTGAAAAAAATAAAGTGTAGTATCTTTATAGCTACAGTGTGCTGGTTAAACTCCACACTTAACAGTGTCAAATTTCTACCAGGTCTCAGATGATCAATTTGCTCGAGTGAGTTTCAAGAAGAAGCAGCCCTCCTCATCTGCATCGATTACTGCGTTGGTTACTATAAACTGTCAGTTTAAAGACGACGGTCAGTTTAAAGACATCAACAAATTGGATGCAATTAGCCAGAACCAGATGCTCTGATATGGCCTCTTTATGCAAAGTGTTGTTAAACCAACTTTGAGTTGTTATTTTCAGGCCATAGCAAATGATAAATAGACTCACTGGCCATTGCATACATTGAATAGTAAATAACGCCCTTCAGATACAGTATTTTGGGCAATATTTGATCAGCAAGACTGATACAGTAGCACTAGATGACATCATGCCAACAACTGAAAGGCTTAACTCACATCTTGAAACTTACTAAGCTGCCACTGTTAAATCAGATAAACTTATTCTTCATTACTGTCATTAGGTTCATTATTGCCCAAGGGGAGATGATTGTCACAATATGGTAGTTGGCATGGGCCAACCGCCGAGGTGCAGGGAAGCTCGTATAAAACATGCGAGGCAATGCCTCTACGAAATACCAAATAACTTCCACTAAATGCATCCCTCGGCAACCTCTTTATACTCATCCTAACAAGAAATTGGTTCATAACGGTAAATTTTATCTACAAAATTGGTTGCGCCATGGGGGAGGCAAGCCTCGCCGGAAACACGAGACATTTTCAGATACTAACTTGAAAAACAAAGTACTGACTGATCCTAGAAACATTCGCTGGTTTCGCTATTGAGACGACATTCTTTCGGTTTTTAACATCTCGGAACTCTCTGCACTAGTCTAGTAAATAAAATTAATAAAATTCATGCCTCAATTTAATTTACATGGAGGCGTCCTACAAATCGGCTACATATTTAAACCTTACTATATTGATATTCAAATTCAAGAACTTTGAAACCCAAGGGCTGCTGAACACCAAAGTCGACACAACGCCAACAGAAACCTATCAAATTGATAGAACTTCCCCTCACCCACTCGCCACATTTAAAGGCATTGATATGATGTTGACGCTCCTCTTAGATAGTCTTCAGCCTCGTCCTATAGAGTGATTTCACCTACGTCACAAGCCCGCCCTTTTGACCGGCATACGCATTTAGTGTAGCTAGCTGAGAAGCAGCTGACGACCCACTGTGAGAGTGTTGCCCGGCAGTGGGTGTGGTTCCCCAGTTGTGACGTAACGTGTAAGCACTCTATAGAACTTATCCCACCAGGTATTCATGCTTCATGTATTCATGGTGTCCGAAACTGGCCTGGTGGCTCCTCAATTCAGTTGTAAAAACATCCAGTCAGTGGGAATTTCTCACCATGGCACTCCCTAAATATGAGACCCTATAGAGACGGTGACCTGTCTACTGATAAGCACTGGGAAATATAAATATTCATATTAATATGCAAATTAGATAGGGTTAAAGGTCAAATCGTGTATTTGATACTTAAAAATATAGGCTGCAGTTAAAAATATTACTTCTCAAAAAGTTCCTGATTTATAGAGAGACCTGGGATTTTAAGATACATAATATCCCTGTCATTCAGGACAACCGAATGGGGTTTAGTAAAGTAAAACAATTTTGTGTTGCTATGGCAACTACGGCACATGACAAAAATGAAAGTCACCAATGTCAATATTCTTCATCGAGGATGTGGTGTTAGTTACGCAGGTTTAGTGTGATGTAATTTCCCATGACTCAAATCCTCGGCTTATTCTTCTGCTAGCACTTTAACTTGTCTTTTGACCCTATCTAATTTACATATTAATATGAATATTGATATTTCCCATTATTTTTCAGTAGACATCCCTTTACAGCATAAAAGGGCCAAATCTCACATCAGTCAATGCCTGATGTGAGATTTGGCGTAAATATATGGAGAAAACAAGAATTTTGACATATAGAGGGCGCCCTTCGAACTTTCAACTTCAAAATTGAGCAGAAAAGCCCAGATGTGGCCAGTATACTCTCGATTTTCAGAATCAGCGACCCAAAATTGACCGAATCCACTTGGTCTCATAAATTTTGCTTTCGGTTGACGACATCTTCCCCCTTCTCCACATGGTCTATGGTGGCCATTTTGGATTTGACCAGTTTAACACCTTTTCCGAGGTCAAATTTTGAGAGATATTTTTCCTCTTATAAAGCACACCCCAAAGAACTAAAAAACATAGGAAAACCTTTTGTTGCAATTTTTTTGAGGTTCGGGCTATTTCGGGCATAAATTGACCCGTCTATATTAAGCATGCGCTCTAAAAAAGAAAGTTCAGTCCAAAAGAGCTATAATTCACTCTAAGAAAAGTGAAATTCACCCCAAAAGAGCGAAGTTTCACTCTTGATGAAGTGCCTACAGGGACCACTCTTAAAAAGTGATAGTGGATGCACTGGATAAAGGATAAATTTTCACTCTTCTTAAATTCACTCTTCGTGGAGTGATTTTCACTATTCTTGGAGTGATTTTCACTATTCTTGGAGTGAGCTGGCACTCTGATGGAATTAATGAATTCACACTTTTTTCTATATTAAAGAGTGGCTAGATTCACTCTTTGTTTTTTAGAGTGATCATGATGATGCAATTCTTTTTTCATGGCTGATAAATATCGACGCTCTTTTCTGTTTTTGCTTTCCGTGTGGCAAAGAACCAACTAGGAAGACTTTAATTAGAACTGCGTTTCCCATTGAATCTGCACACCATTGAATCTATAAACCAACGGCATGTGATAACAGCATCAAGCTTGCAGTTGGGAACTTGGGAGGTCTGTAGTTCGAGTCCTGGACGGATCTTACCGAAGACTTTAAAATGGAACTTACTGCCATTGAACTTGATACTCAGCATAAGCAATGGAGTAGGGAAAACAAGCCAGTGAGCCACAACTGGAAAAAAGGCCCAGACAGGCTCGACTTGACCAACTCTGCCAGTTGGTTGAAAACTGGGTCGTAAAACTCCACCTAATCTAGCAAAATCTAACTCAATGAACCTATAGAACAGAAAATAGAGCCTAAAAGAATAGAATAGTGGGCCTTACAACTTAATTCGGACGAAAATAAAGTTTTGTGGTTTCAAATTTTTCAAGATACCCTAACCTCGTCAGCTTGTGATCTGAATGATACGAAATCTTAAGCACAGATAACTACAACACACAGAACTCATCCTTTGACGAGATGGGTCAAATCTTCCAACTTTTTTTTTAATTCTAATTTCTTTCAAAAAAATTATCCGAACTACAACCAGCAAATTTCAATTCATATCAGCTATGCACTTGAAAGTCCAAAATGTGGATAACTGATTTCAGTGTCTCGCAAAGTATCATATTATTTAAGGGAAGAAAGGAGTTTTGGAAAATAAGTTCTGGCGACTCCAGCTCGATGGCCACCAATCTATACAATGATGTTACAGCATACCGGTGACATCTGCCTGTCATGCTGTAGGCCTATATGTCCCGTTTTTCGATCCACGTGGCGTTCCATAGCTCATTTAACTGGCTCTTCTAATAATATACTAGGACACGTGCGTGGTAGGCAATACACAGCATCCAAAGACCACGCACATACATATGCGCAATCACTAACGCAAAGCTTGTTCACATATATACCAACGCGGCGGACTGAAAGGAAATCTGAAGCTAAAACAATAAAAATACGTATTAAAGGCCCAAACCTTTTACCCCAAACTGCAATTTTGTTACGGGGGTACCGAAATTCTCAATTGGCTCAGCTCTATGATTGACAGCTAATTCAAACAATGCAGAGTACCAAAGCTTATATTACACAGCATGAAAGGTACTGAGAGTGTTTTGATTATAGAAATTGAGTTTTTCTGTACTCACCTTGAAGCAATAAACTGAGATTGTATCTGGATGAGGATGAATTTCAGACAATTGTGAGAGGGGCCTCAGTAAGAAGGTTAGGAGAATTGGTACTGTTTGGGGTGAGAGAACTGGGCCTTTAAACAACATGAAAAATGAAGTCTAACAGTCCAGCTCCCATCTTCATAGAACATTCCTGAGACGAAATGTAAAATGTTGGAGTTTACTCTCTCTCAAATTAAAATGGAAGGCGTACATTGTGCAATCATTTGTGTTGTCATTGTTGTACTACTCAAATTACAATTTTTGTATTTCTTTGTTTTTCTGAAAGTTTCTGAACGTTGTACCAAGGTGTGATAGCACTCTTACTCATATGGGTTGATGTAATTGATTAAGCACTCTCTGGGAAACGTGTTAAAGGTCGTAAAAATATTCGTAGTTTTAAAGAGAAACGAAGCAGGTAATCTGAGTTGTACAACAAGAAAGTCACAAATTATTGCGCAATGGACTAATTTGTTTCACGTAAATAAAATTGCAACATTTCAAATCTTGTCTCATGCAAGAATGTCCCATGAAGATAAGAGTTGGACTGTTAGAATTTATTTTTCATGCTGTATAACACATTTTTGAATTGGTTTACTTGAGGTGCACTTTAAGTTCCAAGATGCACTTGCGCGGATACTAACCCTTAGTTGCAGTGACTCGCATTTGTAGTTGAAGTAAATACCAACTGGCAGGTTATTACGTCAAAAAGATGTATATAGATGTACAAATCCATTTCATCTTCGTTTCCATGTCTTGAATTACCAACATTCTAAGATACCTACCTTCTCACTCAAGTACAAGATACACAGTCAACAACAAAGTTTATATCATAACGAAATCCTGATGCACTTTTGGCAAATACGTCCACTCATCAGCTCATTCTTTTGAACAGCCTATAGACGAATTCGATTAGCGCTTGTGTTAAGTGACTGTAGGCAGCGGAAGCCATTAATAGGGTCCATCAGCTTTAAATCATTTTCATTTTTTTATAAATATTTTCAAACCCTCATATTCAGTGAAATTGAGGGAATCAAGAGGCATTTGTGTGAACAGCCTTTTATGACACAGGTAAGCAAAGAAATTGAAAAATTAAAAGGTGAAAGACCCCAGTTATGGCCGACTAAAATCACACCCTCACTTGCTGTCCGGATTCGTTATAAGACTGTAAGTGAAGCCAGTTGGGCAGATCCACCTTTCCACCCTAACCCTCATACCACCAAGCCACACCCACCATTTGGGAAGTTCTGTAGTTTCGTCAGGAAACAATGCAAGAGACTTGCACCTATATATATATATATATATAATTGCAAGAAATTGCTTTGGTCCAAAACGTAACTGGTGCCAAGTCATAATAATATAGAGTGAGACAACAGGAAAATAAAAACTCGGCAGACGTAGCTTCGCGTTACTCAAATATTAAGATTTAATCAAGCTTTCGGCCAGTACAGGCAGTACAGGTAATGTGTACGTAGAAAGGTTTTTTTTTTTTGCATAGTAGCCTCTTTAATTAGTAATCTGTTTTGGTTAGTTAAGTGTAATATAATTTGTTCACAAATACTACCTGTTTTTTAATCATTTTCTCTAATTTTGCTACTGTAAATACTAAGTTTTCCCTTCTCCCTTCTCTCCTATATAGTATCCTGAAGAAGGCCGATACATACTGGCCGAAAGCTTGATTAAATCTTAATATTTGAGTAACGCGAAGCTACGTCTGCCGAGTTTTTATTTTCCTGTTGTCTCACTCTATATATATATATATATGTATATATATATATATATATATATATATATATATATATATATATATATATATATATATATATATATATATATATATATATATATATATATATATATATATATTATCATGTAATCTTTAACGACAATCAAACACAAAGGAAGCTTTTAAAGTGTATCTCAAAGCTAGAATTTTAATACATCCAAATCTCATAGCTCCTTCCGTTGTTGAGATAATAAATTTGAATTTTTTTCACTTAAAACAAGCAAATCCATCGCGCTATAATTTAGGATTATCTTGTTATGCAGTTCACATTACCTGATTTAAAAAAATGTTGTTATGACCTTGTTACCTGATTACCTGATTAAAAAAATGTTGTTATGACCTTGTTCGCTTCCTGTCTGCATGCATAACATGTTGAAAAGCGAGGGATTAATCACATCCCCCCCCCCATAAGAGTAAGAATGCTATTACATTTTGGCGCAGTTATACTTTCAGAAAAACAAATAATTTACAGACTCTTATTTGAGTAGTACAACAATAACTTTACAAATTATAGTACAATGTACCATTTTAAAGTGAGTGAATAAACTTCAACATTTACATATCTCAGCCCAGGAATGTCTTGTGAAGATGGGAGTGAAACTGTTTGTATTCATTTTTTCACTGTGCGTGTGTTTGAACTTGAAAAGGGCAACGGTGTTGCTGAAAATTTGTTGAGGTTTGAAACCTATAGAGTCTGAAATGGCATCTGTCTATCGTTTCAAAAACAATTATTCATTTTTCATGATCTCTAATATACATTTTTGAAATTTTAGACACAATGTACACTTTAAGCTTTGCCCTGAGTGGGAGGAAATTCTTCAGCAAAAAATCCCTATGATATAATCATACCCAAAGTCATATCCATGCTTTCAAATAAACACTCAAAAGTTTGCAAATATTTTTTCAACGTAAGGCCGAACCCAAACTTTGGATTTTGGCCAATTCATTAACCTTCCAGAAGTTTCAGGTTCTTGTTCGGCCCCGTCTGGCTGTTTCGTTTATACTCCTAGCCCCATCCCAGCCGTGTGTTAATAAGATATCATTTAATTAAACATGTTTGAAGAGGTCCCCGTTGGAAGATGCAGTCCTGTAGTGATACTGCAGTACCAGTTAGGGGAGGACACTTGTAATCCCCATCTCATTAGTCCATTCTTCCCCTATACTCTAGCCCCAACCCTCAACCCTTTAACATTTAGCCCTTACACGTAAGAGTCGAACTAATGAGGGAACCAATGAGACACGGGATATTTCAGAGCGAAATCTTCTATCCGTAGCTTCTCGCTAGTTACAGATTCTCGTTAAAGGTAGTGTGACATGAAAATGACAAAACTGGGTATTGGATGTAAAATGCATTAAAAACCATGAAAGTAGCCACAATTTCCATCAAAATCTATCAAAAATTGACCATTTTACATGACAATTTCTGATTTTCACTTAATCATTTATAAATATGAGCTCAATATGCAAATCTTGTGATGTCATGGGAGGGACATACCATCTATGGCTAATGTTATCCTTTGTTTTTTCAATCTTCATTTCAAGGACAGTTGTAAAATTTGTTTCCCCTGAGGGTTTTACTTTGGAAGTTTAATTTGTGTCCTTGCAAATCATCAGTATCAATTACCAAACCACAAACTATCTGATGAGTAAGTAAGAGATAATTTACATAGGGTTAACAAAAGAAATATCAACACTATGCAACACTCCACATCATTATTTTTGCATAAGCAACAATTTTATTCAGAAACACTCAAACTTTGAAGAGGTATATCTCCTGAACCATTTAAGACATTGAAATAATTCCAACGGAATTTTCCTTAGGACAGTTCACTCCATAACTGCCAAGTAAAGTCAGGCCCATTTTCTGACGTGTCACACTACATTTAACATTCAGGAATATGTGCATTTTATAGGCATCACCACGAATGTTACCGCATACCGTATGCCATGGAAGCTCGGAATGCACATCAACTTCCCTGAAAAAGAACCGATTTTCTCAATCAGATGCGCCTCATGTTGTTTTTGGTTCCTTTTTTGTTATTTTTTCTTAGAGTATATTTTCATGGAACTTCCTATGATTTTGCAGAAAAATACGCGCGGAAGACGTTTTGACGGAAAGGTATGAAAAAATGCGCGGAAAACGTTTTGGCGAAAAGATGTTGTTTTAACCTTTAATGCAATCGCAGTTACGAGCCAATGTCAGGAAGGATGAATAGAAATGGATAAATTGGCTCTTTGCTTTTATCCCACCTATCTCGATACAAATATTTATATTATATTGGGCGCAAGGTCTAACGGAGTTTTAAATTATCGGGAAGGGCTTTCATGGACTGAAATGTTTTATTCATAAGATATTTAAACAAAAGTAAAGGTCAGATAAATACAAAGTCGCGTAATTAAAGAAAAATGTAATAAAACAAGCGAGATTGGAAAACCGCTTCGTAGAATCATGGAAGAACTACCTCGGGTAGAATTGAGAAGAGAATCAATAACTGTTTTTATGTGGGGCAGAAAGCAGTTTTGCCATCGCAGTTGGTAAATAACGTTACCCAGGCAACGATAGTAGACTGGTTGTCTGACAATTGTACATAGGGTGTATGCCTACATATAGATTTGTAAATGCCCTGAGCTAGATTTCTATAAAAAAAAAAAAAAAAAGTATGCACATTTTCAACCAAAGATAATATATGGTTGACATTACTGTAAAGTGTCGTTTTATGTAACAGTATGAAGTATGAAGATGATTCGTAATAGTATTTTCAAAAGTTTCTCGCTCTTGTCAGACTGGCGGAATCCCCAACCCCGACAGATGTGTCGAAACCGGTGTAAATTAGTCAATGGGCTCCAGTTTGGGTCTATTGTAACATTGTTATACAAAGGCTTGCTTGGGAGTATGCTTATCAAATACGCAGACTAATCCGGAACATATCGAGAACAGGGTAACTCGTTCTGCAGTGACGAAAACCTACTGATACAGTTAACATGGACACATATCACTCATTGCTAGGGCAGTGGCGTAGCCAATGGGGGTGGGGGAAGGGGGGGGGCAAGTTGCCGCCTGGAAAATATTTTGGGGAAATTTGTGGAATTGGGTGAAATTTCAAGTTGACGAAATAATACTTCCTTTTCCTATTTCTTTAAAGTTTTCTCACTATAAGTTATCGTGAAACATTTCTATAACTCGAATTTCCATCCAACGTATTTCCCCAGATCTCATCTGTGTCACTGCAGCACGAAGCGATCTTGGCTCGCGTTCAGCAGAAATGCCCTCTCTGCAGCTCAGCGTGAATGTTCTCTGGTACACATGCAGGGTATTTTGATCAGTTCAGCGTATACGTACTGCGCAACGCTGACAGGCTATAAGACCGGAGCAAAGGATACCATCATCGAGCTACTTCCTTACGCATTGTTGAGCTAATGTTATGTTCATCAACTTGATGCACTATTGGATAATACGTTGCTAATAAATGGTAACATAATAATAGCCACGGACTTCCTATACATGGACAGAGCATACTGCACGGTACATTGTCGCTACCGTATACGTGTGAAAAAGCGCACCAAGATGGCCGTCTGCATATGTTTTTGTATGAAAGTTTGGACTTGCTCAAGTATGTTGCCATATTTTGCAAGGAAGTTGAAATATTTTTGAAATATGGCAAGATAAGGTCAAAATCCCTTCACTAATTGCAGGAATATGATATTTTTCCCCATTCAAGATTAACGTTTGCTTAAATTTTAAAACATAGAGTCGTCGTCAAATCAGACGATTCATAGCTTCACGGCGGCCATCTTGGTGCGTCTTTTTTGTCATAGTCGGTGGCGAAAAGCTGCGGATATAGGACGTACACGTTGCATGTCCATGTATATAGGTCCGTGATTGTACCCTAGGAGTATAAGAGTGCTATCACTTATTGGCACAAGGTGCAGTAGCTTTCAGAAAAATAAAGAAAGACAAACATTTTAATATGAGTAGTAAAACAATGACATCACAAATTATTTGGCAACGTACCGTACCATTTTAAGGTGAATGAACAAACTTCAACATTTCATTTCTCAGCTCATGAAAGTCCTATAAAGATGAGAGTTGAAGCGTTTGAATTCATTTTTGATGCTGTGTAATTTTTGAAATTTAATTGAGGTACTTTTTAAGTGCTATTGTGCTGACATTTCTCTATCAATTCCAGGCGCGGTTCTAAGGACATTAATTTTTGCCAAAAAAGGCCTCCCAGATTGCAGGAAATGGCATTTGTTAGGCCTTGCTAAACGCATCCAGAAATTCCCTTTATTTTGATATCCCGTGTTCCAAAAACTTACTCTTCCGAAAATAAAGATGAATCAGAAAATTTTATCGGGTTAAACTGTTGCAGACCGGAAAAATTGGGGCTCAATTCGTTCACGTTACTTTATAAGATGTTCTCTCTTTGCAATGTTTGCTTTCAAACTCCGTCTTTCCACTGGGCTGGAACTGAGATTATAAAATTTTCAAACTTTTTTGCTGTCTTGGCAGCAGAAAATGAACTCTTAACTGAGCTTCGTTCACACTTGTAATTGTATGGCAACGGTAACGGACCGACAAACGCCGTGGCAACGGAAAAATAACTCTTGAAGACACATGCAATTTTTCAGTAAATATTACACTGTTAGAGTATGTTTCATTATTTTTGGTTCAATATTGATTAGGTGACAATTTGGATATAAGATTTCTGTGGATTTCTTGAAAATCACGAAAAAATCTTTGAGGCTTAAAGGGCCAAACCTCTCACCCCAAACTACAATTTTGGTACGGGGGTACCAAAATTTTCAATTGGCTCAGCCCTTTGATTGACAGCTAATTCAAACAATGCAGAGTACCAAAGCTTATATTACACAGCTTGAACGGTACTGAGAGTGTTTTGATTATATAAATTGAGCTTTTCTATACTCACCTTGAAGCAATAAACTGAGATTGTATCTGGATGAGGATGAATTTTAGACAATTGTGGGAGGGGCTTCAGTAAGAAGGTTAGGAGAATTGGTACTGTTTGGGGTAAGAGAACTGGGCCTTTAATACCGGAAAAATAAGACTAGACAACGATACTTTACAAAACTCTCTTTTAGTTAGATAATTAATTTTACGTGACATGGGTCGAAATTTATTCCGTGACAAGTGTTTTAGAATATTACCGTGTCCATATTTTTTGTCAATTGCAACTATATGGTGTTAAGCGGCCTGTAGTCTAACAATGGTTATGCGAATAATCGGGTGTTTATGTCTGACCAACTTGAGACATCGAGTGTAAAATTAACTCCGGTAATTGGGCAACAGACCTATACAGGAATATATTATATTTGGCAATGTCCTGAAACAAGCCGTTCGACTCCATGTAGTACCATGAACAATATTTTAAAAGCTCATCTTTGTCTTTGTTATTGATAGTTTACATAAATCATTAGTCGAATTTTTTCAGGGAGGGGGGCTTTAACCCTCTACCCCCCCTCCCCCTCCGTAGAAAGCCGCTGATCAATTCTTTCCATGAGGAGACATGTCAACCGTCTTTGTTGCTGTTCGTTCTCGCTGCACATGCGCACCGCCGAGGTCTGAGATTAGATCCAAGAACAGTTCGCAAACGCGTTGTTTCGTGATAGACAGACGAAAACACTGTTCGCTGCTCCAGAACAGACTGAGAATAGGAAGTCGAACACCGCCTTGAACGGTAGAAAAGAAATTAAATTGAAACGACATATGTACGAGGAGGTAAGTCAATGGTCCGACAGCTGCTTTAAAGGTACCAGTAAACAAAGAGTGCTTTCACACTTGATCTCAAGCAGGGGGTCAGATCCGGATCTGATCCACCCCTCGAGATCAACTTTGTAGTGTGAAAGCTCTCGCACTCAGTATCACATCCGGAGATTTTGATCGATCCACCGGGGCAAATCAGATCTCGCGCGGGGGATCAAAAAACCGTGTGTAAAAGCTCGGAGGATCAAGGTGACCCGAGATCAACATGACCTATGACTTGCAGACACCTACGAGGATAAGACGGGTTCATTGCGTCACTTCCTGTTTGTTGATCGGAGCTTGATTCACCGCGGGGGATCAAGTGTGAAAGCAAAACCTTTGATCACGAGGGAGGATCTGATCCGGATCTGACCCCCCCCCCCCTCGAGATCAGCTCTCAAGTGTGAAAGCGGTCAAAGAGACGGACAGAATAAGCAAAAGGGGTGCCACTCCCCCACCTACTCACTCTTAGCATATATTTCTTGTTATTTTATTTTTAATGTCTTCATTTTTTTACTTTATGGAAGATATCGAAGATAATACCGCTAACCTTTATCTAGTTTCGGGGAGTGATGCGCACCGTTTAAAAAGAAATTTCCGGCACCAGGCGGTAAATAGACCTGGGATGTGTGTCCAGCAATGCAAGGGAACGATACCTGACTGAACGACAAATCGACTATTTTCTGATGCAAACTTGTTTGGGTAATAAGCTCCTGGAAACTGTTGTACACCTCCCCTGTTGCAATACAGCCCGATTCTTGGTGTATACCGCAGAAAACTGCGTATTGTTAGGTCCATGATTTAAAACACCTTTGTACCTAGTACCTTTGTGATGTGTGTACAATGCTGTCGCTCAATGACCTTTTAAATACCAAAATTATATAGAACGACAAATTAGGGATATAGTGGTATTAGGACAGACCTACGCATATTTGTTTGTGTAAGTATAAACGCCGTATGGAGGAATACTCTGCCGACTATGCCATAGCGTGGGTGCAAGGACACAATCGACAAGCGTGCACAGTACAGCGCTCTATTTGCTCACAGGGTAATTTTCCGACCTATTAGTTGGCAGATTATCTGAAACGGCAGAAGTACTGTATTAAACGACCATGACAGTGAACCTCGCAAATGGTTTTCACGTTATGGTTAGTAGACCAGAACATTAATACTTAAAAAAGGCATATACATGAAAATGAGCTTCATTTCTTTCGTTTTGCCAAACCTCGTGTAGTTTGGGAGAAACCCATTTTCGGAAGTCAATCAAGTACGATGTCTCACTGAGCTTCACTGTAAGTCAGTTCTAGATATTTTCATATAGATGTATAGGCTATATAGGACTTTTATAGTGGAAGTCCCACTTCGGATGTAATGTGGATTTATTTGGATTTGTAGTGTGTAAAATTACAAGGTTTCAAGGCAAAAACTCATCACACCAAGTAGCTTACAATTTTTATATGAAGGTAGGAAAATTATGAATCGGTGACTGCTATTTGATTGAAATGAAGTTAAAAAGGTACAATATGTTATCAGAATAAATGTACCTGCTGGCACTTCTGTCTATTTTGTATTTTTACGTCAGTCAAAATAACAGTGAAAAATTGTCATTTTTTGCTTTCCTCCAAATAAGAATAAACTTTGGGCAATTTTGGAGATTATTTTCTGAAGTTAAATCTCATATTTGAGGGTCAAGGGCAGTCCTCCTAACTTATTTTGAAGCAGCAGTTAAGTCTCACAATTTTCTACTGACTTCTCTTCAACGGAATTCTCATCATATTTTGACTTCAATTTTACGTATTCAACCTAACCAAGCAGTTACTTCACATTGAGGAGCTGTAAAAAAAAAGAACTTACTGCCGTTGTGCGTGATCCTCCGCATAAGCAATGGAGGTAGGTAGATTGAGTTTACGGCCCAGTTTCCAACCTACCTCAAGACCAATAGGCTACTCCAAAAGCAATAGAGGAAACTTATGCTCTCTGAAAGAGTGAAAAGTGTGGATTCACTCCATTGGAGTGTCAATTCACTCTAAGAATCCACGCTTTTCACATTATTAGCTGATTAGAGAGTGCTTAAGTTCAGTCTTACGCTTTTAGGGTGAATTGCAATGTATGTGCCCCCATTTTACTATAATCAGAATAAAGAAAGCCGTTACGGAAAACATATTCTCAAATTTCTGGGAAAAATTGTCTCCCTCTCCAATAGATGTAGTCTCATCATGCGTTATAACTTCTGTCAAAGGTTGGTCAGAGATAAAGTTTTGTAGATCATATCGAAAGTGAGTCAGCCTGTGAACTGCAGACGGTTGTTCTTGCAATGGAAGTTAAAAGATTTTCTAAAATCCTGAATGAGTGAGGAGAGTCATGCTTCCATACGTGAACCATCGCGTGACCTTCATTAATACAACAATTTTTTGCTCTTCTAGACTCCATAAAATGATAAAAGTGATCATTATTTATTTGTTTCTGTGCATGTGATATTGCTTAAACCTTTCCCGTCGTCACGCGACCTTCTCCTTAATGAACTATATTTTTTACAAAAGTATTACGGTCACGACACGTTTCCGTCACGTGACCTTCATTAATACAACAATGTTTATTGCACTTCTAGACTCCATAAAATTATAAAAGTGATCATTATTTATTTGTTTCTGTGCATATGATATTGCTTAAACTTTTCAAGCCGTCACGCGACCTTCTCCTAATGAACTATTTTTTTTTTACAAAAGTATCAAGGTCACGACACATGTATTTAAAATTGATATATCTTCACTACAGGACCCAGTTTAATATTTATTGATTGTGGTTTACAAAATGTTCCAAAAGTTATTGAATCAATAGTTGTGATTTTGAAAATGGGCAACTTCCTGGTTAAACAATGACTTTTTTACTTGAAAATGATGCATTTTGTTAAGGGCGATCAGTGGTCAATTAATAATGAAACTTGAAGGAAGGATGAATGATTTATTTTAGTAGAAAGTGATTTGCCCATACTCTCAAAGTTCTCTCTTTAAGGTTAGGCACTCAGTAGGAAATGTCTTCAAAATTTGAATAACTTCGGTTCAAACGTGAATCAATCAATTTTCATTATTTTTGAAACTTATCTGTTAAAATATTTAAATAGCTTACCGTATTTATTCAAAGCCCTTTTGATGAGATTTCTCTTCAGTCTGAAGAGGTATTTTTGGATTGCACGATACTTTAAATTGAATCCTGCAGGTCTGATCTCAATTTGTATGACACATAACAACTTCAACACGGTCCATGCGAAGACAGTGACCTAGCTAGGGCGCCACCTCTAGAGGGGCCCCAAATCGTTCAGATCATTTAAAAAAATGTTGGACCTTTCACTGTCAGTTTATTTATTCCATCTTGCGTAGTAAATTACATAACATAAACATTTTTATACATATACAAATATTTATAATTATCGTAACAATGTTTGAAATGAAAACAGGGATACCATGAAAGCAAGTAGGAAGTGGAACCAGGAGTAAGTTTGAGAAAACTATTCTGGACTGGTCCCAACAATAATTAAATATAATAAAATATCTTATGAAATTACCAATATTCAAAGAAAAAAATAAAAGAAGAGAAAGAAAAAAGCCAAGTAACAGCTAATTGTAGGCTGTGAGGAGTGCGGATATTTAGAGGGAGGGGGGATCTTTAATTACATTACTAAGGGAATTCCAAAAAAGTACACCAGAGCCTCTGATTCGAGAATGAGCAAGCATTGTCCTAGTATAGGGTTGAGTAAGATTAGCCTTTGTTCTACCATTTGCATTGATATAGCAATTTCATTTTTAATAAAATAATTTAGTAATATTGACACAATTAAATGTCAATCTAAACTAGAGAATGGGCAATGAACGCATATCGGCAACAACCCATCAAGTTTTGCGAGAATTCTCGCTGGCTAAACGTACACCTTACAGACTTCCTGCGTATTTTATTAGAAAGCCAGAGAATATCTACCCAGAAAACCATAAGGCTAATTCTGACATAGCGTTGCCAATTTTTGTAATTCAGCAAATTTCATAAATCAAGTAAAGTAAATAATTCAAGTTAATCAAAACGTTGTGACTGTGGTTTTAAACATGAATAATGCAATCACTGAAGTCCTTTGGGTCAGACTTTAACATTTGTTGTATTTAATATCTTGAGTGGTGTAAGTATTCATAAGATACCCCCCCGAAGATGGGGTTAGGAGCGCCAAACAAACCCTAGCTACGCCCCTGTGCGAAGACCGCCGTTATGGGGTCGCCGCGTACAACCGGTAGTCTGCCACTGCGCAGTGGCTTTTTGTGAAATCCGCCATAAAGGGGTAAGAACATATGCGTTTGTTTTGATGCAATTATCAATGAATTTCTTCCCCTCTGTCAGTTGGCTGCACTTACATTCTGGGTGACTGAACTGAACGGCTTCATTTCACCTAATAACAACCATCTGACACTTAAAAGCTATAGTATCAAACGTGGCAGAAACCTTTCCTTGGTAGCTGAGGAGTAAGCTTTCATTCAGAAAAATCCGTCAGAGTTATGACAGTATCTTTCAAGATCTCAAGATAAACTTCTTCAAAGTTTGAATGTTTCTTAAAGAGCCAAACCTCTCACCCCAAACTACAGTTTTGGTACGGGGGTACCAAAATTCTCAATTGGCTCACCTCTTTGATTGACAGCTATGCAGAGTACCAAAGCTTATGTTACACAGCATGACCAGTACTGACAGTGTTTTGATTATATAAACTGAGTTTTTCTATACTCACTTTGAAGCAATAAATTGAGACTGTATCTGGATGGGGATGAATTTCAGACAATTGTGGGAGGGGCTTAAGTAAGAAGGTGAGGAGAATTGGTACTGTTTGTGGTGAGAGAACTGGGTCTTTAAAAAACCAATTGTTGTTTATGAAAAAGTAATGATTTAAATTGTCGCACAGTGATAACATTTCTTTTATTGACCTTGGGCCAGTTTAAATTACCGTATCTCCTAATTACCCATAAGATAGCCTCCGGTTTGGTAATTGATACTGATGATCCTCAAGGACATAATTTAACTTCCAAAATTAAACTCCAAGGACATTAAGATTTTACAGCTGCCCACACCAAGTATAACATTATCCATGTATGACATGTCCTTCCCATGACATCACAAAATTTGCATACTGAACTAACATGTTTATCAAAAGAAGGGCTCAAGGTAACATCAATTTTGAGTATGATAGAGGGGTATATTTATTCTTAGCATTTTGGTAAAATTTACATTTAAATCTGATGTGCTCGGTTTTCCGGATATATGAGCATGTAAATTTGTCACATTTCCAATGAGACAAGCACATCAAGCACATATGACATCATAATAGTCACCTTAATAGGCAGTCTTTTTTTTTCTTTAAACTTTAAACCAAATTTCTCTTCAGCAGTCACATATTTATCAGAATGTGATTTCATTAGTGGCATGGGAACTCAGTTTAAAAACTTTGCATCCCTCACAAGGTCAACACCACAGTTTGAAATAAAAAATGCAAAAGGAAACAAAGCATTCCTTGTCAATGTCAGGAAGTGATACCATTTCTACCGCCCTCAAAATCACTTTGGAACACTAATTTTGTGACTTCATTTACTGATATATCGAGAAATACTTGTCGAACTTGAATGGAAGTTTCACCTCACTGTGAAGATTTGGTTTTTCTCTCACGCAGGAGAACTACATTTTTGCTTAAACTTCCCCTTTAATGGTTTTGAGCAAATAAGAAATTGCCCTGTAAAATGGTTAATTTTTTACGGATTTTGATGCGAATTGTGGTTATTTTCTGGGTTTTGAATGTTTTTGACATCAAATACTCAACCAAATTTGCCATTTCATGTCACCAGACATTTAAAAGGCCAATCCGCACACTCCAAACTACATTTCTTGTAGGGGGTCACAGTTTCTCACAATTGGCTAAGTTTTTGATCGACTCAGTGCTAATTCAAGCAATGCAGGGTAACAAAACTTACATATTACACAACATGAACTGTACTGAGAGTGTTTTAATTATACACATTGAGCTGTTCTATACCCATTATGAAAGAAAATAAACAGAGAATGTGTCTGGATGAGGATAAATTTCAGACAATTGTCGGAGGGGCTTAAGTACAAGAAGGTTAGGAGAACTGGTACTCTTTGGGGTTAGAGAACTGGGCCTTTAAGTGACGCGAACAGGTTCTATTCGACTTTTGGTTGCACAAAGGAACCGCTTCCTAGCAACTCCCTGGTTGCGATTTATTTCACTGCTCATGTACTGTTTATTCATTACCTTTAAGCTGTCATTGAACTGGAAGTGAAGAAACAAATGAATGAAATATTACACTCCCCCTGATGAAGTCCGTAGTTATGAGTGAGTTGGGTAATTTGTTGTATGGAATTGTGGGGAACAGCGTGGGATCAATGTCAGCTCCCTTGTGGGATACAAAAACCGAGCTCAACAGTCAGCACGTATCGTAGTGTACTACGTTCCCTGGTTTTCGTTAGTAGGTGCATCCTGCGCTAAGCATAAATCTAAGTGTCCAGCGAACCCGAACGGAAATAGAGGTCTCAGCCCTACTTTACTGCAGATTTAAATGCAAATTTTTACAACAAAAGGCGATTAAGACACAGTCCACTAAACATAACTACACTAAAGATCCCTTCTTATGTTATGGATGGATTGAAGAAGTTCTGATTTGACGAAATTTTCATGTAAACTTAAATTTTTGAACTCGTGTGTTGGACGTGCGGGATTGGTTTGTTTATCCAGGCGATGTGGGGGATGTAGTCATAAAATCGAATTACCGAGCTCGCTTATTGACGTTAAACATTGCCAAAACATTTCACAGGAGTTGATTCTAAAATTAGCAAGACCTTAGCTGAAGTTTTATTGGGATTCTACCGACATTCCTAAACGAAATGAGGGATTACATGGGAAGCATAATCGAGACCTCACTCCTCGATATCAAACTGCACACTGAAGCTGATTTGTTGTGCTTTTCATGTAGGCTATTTTCCAAAGTGTTGTGTGGTGAGGTAGAATTCACTCTTACGAAAGGAACAAAAAATCAATCGGTTTAACTGTTAAAAAACGAACAGATTGACATGGAACTAGGTCTATCTATGTGACCGTGTCGCCTAAATAATCCAGGAACTGATTAATACAACTATTGACCTTTAAACAGAGTAATTGAACGGATTAATACTCTGTAGAACCAGAGAGTTGCAAGTCCCTGGTAGAACCTTAAGAATATGCTAGCGAGCAAATACAATATAATGTTGCCTGCGTGGCGGCCCTCTTTTTCTTTCCTGAAAGAACTGAATGGGGAGGTTGTCGTCTTTACAGTGGTATAGACAGAAATCCTCGTTCGACCTGAAAAATCCGTTATTTTGCTGAACACACAAACTGACTAAGTGTTGAAAAAGCGTAAGCCGTAAATGGTTGCAAACATCATTCCCTTTCAAGCATTTTCGATAGAAGGCCCGAATAATCACACAAAATTGAACGACTTTCCAAAAAGCCTTCAGGGGGTTTTACATTCGTATGATGACTGGGGTGGATGTGCATTATGTATTAAATCAGTGCACTACAATTTTGGTTGCCCTTGGGCTTAAACCTTGCAGTCTATAAGTTGCTGTTTCCCATATAATTTTAATCTTACAGGTTTGTTTTGGCTCTACACGTTACATCCATATGGAATTCTCCATCAATTTTTAGTTCATACTTTCACGTACTCGAAGTATTGTCATCTGACCTGCAAACATGTAATGTGCCAACAGCCAGAACGGTTAGTACCTTTGTCACTCAGCTCGGACTCAAAATCGGGATTTCCGTACTTATTCAATGGACCAGGAGACTACTGAAAAACGTTAAAGGGTACCTCTAGTTAAAAAAATTCAAAAATATAAATTAAACAGCATGAAAAAAGAATACTAATAGTCCAACTCCCATCTCCATCTGACATTCTTGAGCCGACTCGAGATATAAAATGCTGAAGTTTATTTCTTCAAATTAAAATGGTACGTTGCGCAATAATTTGTGATGTCATTGTTGCACTGCTCAAACTATAACCTTTTTATTTCTTTGTCTTTTCTGCACCTTGTACCAAGGTGTGATGACACTATTACTCTTATGGTTGTTGACTTCGGTTTGTCGTATGAAATTCGAGTTCTTTCCTGTAATGAGCCCATCAGTCAGAAGCATGAACCAATGAAAGTATGTTTGTTTATGATTATTCATGAATAAGCAACTATAGGTACCATGCGTACATGCCCAACTAAAAGTAAAATAAATACACGTACGTAAGCAGTGGAAAGCATTCGTTTGTATCTTCGCCGAATGCCCTGTACATAAACAACCTATGACTATACTCAGGTTAGTGCTTAGGCTTAGGCTTAGGCCTATAATTGTAGTAAAAAAAATCTTTACCCATGCCATCGAAATTGTTGCCCAATAAAAAAAGAAAGATGAAAAAGGAGGAAAATCTCACCTTAAATCCTAACTGGAATAGGGGAGAACGTTGCCTGGCACAGCGAGGCAGCATAGGCTTAGACTACAGATATGAACATGTACAGTAAGGCCCTACAGCTATACATTTTTCTTACAGGGAGCACATCCTAGCCTATCATTCCTCGTTGATTAGTTTAATGAAAATATGGTACGCGATTGCGTACGTACAGTATCAGTATGCACTGGGTGCATCTTGACGGTGTGGTCGATGAGATCTGGAAAGCAGCTGAACATGAATATTCATAAAGTGCCAATGATGTCTACGCAAAAAACGAATTGCATATTCTACAGTCGTCTGAGTATTTGTAACTGTTTTAACTGTTTCTGTTTTATACCCTTTAAATAGTACTTTTCCGCCAGAAAGCTTACTCCTCGTTATATTTTTGTGTGAAGAACATGTTGCACTTATTCTTTGCCGCTGGGAATTGTCAGAGATCTCGTAGTTTAACGATGAAACGTGTCGCCCGTAGTGGTGAGCCACGAAATGTAAAGGGGGATTCCCCGTGCTCCGTCTCGGAAGGCTGCCTCCCCCACTTCTCGTCCGGGGGAATTGTCAGTTTCTTCGGCAGCTCTGCGAGGGACGACAACATATAAAGCACCTGAACGATTCACTTAATTTAGTCCTTAATTGGAGCAAAACTATCCAATAAAATCCAAGATTTTCCAGTCAACTTTAGTAAAGAAGTAACTATTAAAAATGCCCCTCGCTCAGAATTGTCTATTACAATCACACGCTGGTCGTTGAAGGAACAAATGTATCGTCAGATCATTTATGCTCCATTAGGCCTCTGTTGGTGTCGAAGCGGGGAAGCCTTCAACGGGCCCAAAACAAAAATTGAGCGGAGGTTCCCAAAATGGGCACAATGTGTGACATCAATCGCAACTAAAAATTATTCTACACTGTTAAAAATTTCTGTAAATTTACAGACTTTTTTTAACTTAAACTTTTTGTATTTTACTTTTAATAGAGATTTTCTGTATCTTTACAGACACTTTGTATTTCTACAATAAAAAAAGGTTGTTTAACATGTATTTTCTGTTTATTTGAAAAACCATTTCTGTCTGCTTTTTTAACCAAATTTTACTGCTTTGTAAAACTTTTTCTGTAAATGTACAGAAATTTTAACAGTATTTTGTATTTTTCTGATTTCACATAAATATACTGTCATTTAACAAACATTCATTTTGTTTTTACGCTGAAAAAGAAACAAAAATAAGCCCAAACAAACAAACAAATAAGAAATAGCCAGAAAATTTTCAATATATAACATGCATCGTTCTGCGAAGTTTCAGTTAAAAAAGAAAACATTTTTGGCAAATTTATGGCCCTATTTGAAAATTAACTTACAGTTATTATACTGACAATTGGTATACTGATGTCAACTTATCGCCACAGGCGCTCATGCACTTGATCGAATTAAAAACGTTTTACAACTTTACTTGAAAGAGTCTGTAAATTTACCACTTTATGACGTAAATCTCATTTTGCATAAATGGGTGGAGCTTATTTTGTAGGCATTTTCCTAACAAAAGGATTGCTGTTGCTTTGAATAATATCTTTTTTGGCTTTTTTTAATCAGGAAGTGATAAACTTATTGTTTACCTTGTCTGGAAATGTTTGCAACCAATGTATTTGCATTCTTTGTCATATTTATTTTAAAAACAATTATTATATTGTACCAAAAATGTGACTTTCCAATTACAAAGTTCCTAGAGATAGCAGTCTACTGGACAACAATGTGATAACAAAGTATCCTCATTGTGTTTTGATTGAAAATAACTTCGTAACGACACATTACGTTGATAAGCAAATACCTGATCTACGTAATGGTGAAGTGTATGTTACGTAATAACATATGAAAGGAAAAAAGCGATATTATAATAAATATTAAAACACCGAGAATGAAAACAGTAGGCTGTAAATTCACATAAAATTAAGGTAAAAAAAAGAAACAGAACAATTCTGTAATTCGATTTTACAGTAGACATTTGTAAACTAATTTACATGCAAAAACTGTAAAGAAAAAACAAACAATGTTTTTTCATGATTACAGTCTGGCTGTAAAAAAAACATTATTTGGTTGGAAAAAAATTTGCCATAAAAATTATGTAAATTTTACAGAGAAATTTCTAACAATGTAGGGGACGAAAATTTACCCCCTAACCACCCACTTAATGCTACGAGCCTGTACTTTTTCCTAAAATTTGATTCAGATCACTCGACCACTGATCTGTAATCCGGATCATTTACTTTACCTGACGAAGGGAAGAAAAAACTCGGATTGGATTTTCCTTTCTTTTGATCCTAATCTAATCAAATAAGCGTTCGGAATTTGGAGTCATTACCTATCTCTTTTATTCAAACTGGGTTAATATTTTACGTTTTAAGAGCGCACCGATATACATCTTATACAATAACAAAAGATAACTTTTGATATCAAACCAGATTCTAACAAGAGCCCAAGGGCACTATGGTTCCTTGCATTTAAGATGATTTTTTTTATTTAGGGAGTTGCGAGGTAAGGCATAATTGGCACCTTTAGCCCCAATGACTTTTGGCTGTCACCCAAAAACATATGGGCACATTAAATTTCAAATCAAACACTTGCAGTTTAAGAGAAATTTAGCACTTGAATTTTTCAAGTTATCACACTGCATACCTCCCATTTCCATGTGACAAATACATACACACATCACCTTCACTAACCTTTACTAAAAAATACTGTTATGGCTTGCAAACGTATTTTGCATTTGTCGTGGGGGACAACCAAGTTTTGGTAAGGACAACCAATTTCCAAAACAGGTTGTCCTCTGGACAACCAGATATATTTGCTAAAGGATCATTCCTGCTTGTGTGACCTCCCTTTATCATTTGGTTATTGAATTATCACACTTTATGCCTCGCATTCCAAAGCATATATTACACACAAACAAACACACACACCACTAACTTTTCACTGAAATGACAATAACTCAAGTTAGCAACATCATAGGAGGGTAGTATAAGTGCCTTTGTTGTTTGTCTCAACAAGGCATCACAAAAAGTCACAAAGGTCAAAAGGTCAAATGAGGTCACAAAGTAGGTCAACACATGCACTTTCCTTAGATGAACACAGCTTTCCATTAAGCCACCCCCCCCCCCCCTATGTTACTTGGTTATTGAGTTATTGCACTCCATACCTTGCATATGACCTACACACTAACTGTCTTGCCACTTAATTGTCAATAACTCAAGTTAGGAACATCCTAGGAGGGTAGTGTAATTGCCTTTTTGGTTTGTCTGATCAAGACGAATACAGGCGTCCCCCTCCCCCAATTTAAAAAGGTCACAAGGTCAAATGAGGTCAAGTGAGGTCAGTCTGGGTCATCACATTTACTTCACTTAGACGAACACAAATCTCTATTACGCCACCCCTCTAAAATGTGTCAAAGCCAAGATGTCATTTTAAGAATTTTTACATTAAGCCCCGCTCACTCATTAATATGCAAGATATAACCACCAAAAACAATAGGGCACATCTACTCAATATCATACATGTACCAGCCAAGTTTGATGAAAATTGAGCTCTCGGTTATTGAGTTATCGTGTCACATACCTCACATTCCAATGCACACATTAAGCCCTGCACACTCATTAATATGCAAGATATGGGCACCAAAAACAATAGGACACATCTCTTGAATATGATACACGTACACACCAAGTTTGAGAAAAATTGCGTACTCGGTAACTGAGTTATCGTGTCACATACCTCGCATTCCAATGTGTCACATACACACATGCACACACACACACACACACACATACATACGCCAACTTGACTGCATAGGTTCCTTTGTTGACACAAGGAACCAAAAAGGGACGAAACAAAAAACATGATCCCACAACAAAACTGTTAGTTGATCTTAGATGAAACATAGAGCCCTCCATAACAGTAGCGTAGCAAGGGGAAGTCCTCATGCTGTTTTTACCTTTTAAAAATACGCAAAATATTTGTAACACAAAATTCACTCCAAAAGGTAGCATAGGTGGCATATGTAAGACCCTAATTCTTTAAAATATTCTTTAAAGGGAATGGGGACATCCCTCCTCTAAAGGCACCACCTAAGGACAGCGATCACACAACATGCTGCATACCTCCTTGAAAACAAC
Organism: Holothuria scabra; assembly: GCA_037179385.1. Lineage (NCBI taxonomy): Eukaryota > Metazoa > Echinodermata > Holothuroidea > Aspidochirotida > Holothuriidae > Holothuria > Holothuria scabra. Next base: position 27,402,612 of record CM074185.1, on the reverse strand, counting down.
CATGGCGCATGCCCCCCCCCCCCCTTGTCCAGAAAAATCCTGGCTACTCCACTGCTTCATAATTGTGATCACAGGCTGTGGTAAGGAAGTCAAAGGTCACAACCTGTAAAGAAACAAAAACGTCGTGTGTACAACAGTATCACGTGACTTTATCCATCTAGTTTGGGTTTCCTTTCATCAGAGTTTTAAATCTTTCTCTATTTCTTTCATAATTTTGCCAGAGCCATGACGTCGAACATCCTTCATATTCTTCTCGTTGGTTTCAGCATACTTAGGCTAACGACTACCGATAGTTACTATGGTTTGTTTGACTATTCGTACGAATGGGAAGAATCCGATCCTCCTCCCACGACGACTGTTGCTACATCGGAATGCTCGTTTCCAAATGGTAAGATCCACGTTTACAACCATAGGAGTATAGACGCCCCCACAACAACCACCACTTAAAAAAATGAAGGCAAAAAAGGAAGGAGTAAAGAGACAAATAATAATCAAAAGGAGATAGAAGGATAACGAGAGAAGAAGTTCCTAAATAATAATCAATTTAGACCTAGCATCAAATGTGGCGCCATTATGCATCTATACTATCCCACCCTACATGAACCAAAATTTTCCAAAGGAGGACCCCACTTAGAACCTTTCCACCGTACGGCAAGGAGTCATCTTTTCTTCCGCCGCCTGAGATGAAATTGTGTCCATGTCCATGAATAGTATGAAGATTTTTTTCGCTTGGGAGGGGTGATGAAAAGTGGATTTGGGAATACTTGAAATATTTAAAGGACCCATGACAAATCGTTGTGTGACATTTTTGCCCAAACTTTCAGATGGAATACTGTCAATTTTGGACAAAATATACAAAGAAGGTAATTCCTGTGTTTGTGTCGTTGCATTATGTGGTGTATTTTTCGCTGCACTGTATTTCTAGGACCACGTCCACCACCAGTGGCGACGCTAGGAGACATCCCCCCTAGATTGGATTAGCCGAAAAAATAATTAGCATACCTCTGCAGAGACTTACGTGTTCATTCAGAGATATGTTAAAACCTCAGAGCTTCCGCGGGCTACCTCCTGGACCCTACCCTCTGGACCATGTACCCCCTTTGGGATAGGTTTCGCCCTGCGCCCGAAAATGGTTAACCCCCGACATTATCTTTTGCCTTTAGTTTCCCCCCTCCTAATTTTGACATTCTGGCGCCGCCACTGCCGACCACCACCGCCCCCTTTCCGTACGTTTACTTACACTCTACTGTATTTGATTTTCCGTTTATGTTTAATTTCAAAGGACTAATCCTGAATATTTTACCCGATGTTTAAAACTAACAGTCGAATTTGGCAAAGCGCTTCCTACCATTTCTATGTAGCAGACGGTAAGTGATACAGATTTCAATGTAACAACTTCACAAGTTTATCACTCTTAAATTTAATTTAAAAATCCGACCACATTGCATTATTTCCATTGGTTGTACATAATTTGGTCATTGCAAGCAGATCAATAAATAGCGAAAAAAAAATAGGAAGGAAACAAAAAATTAAGAGAAGACATGGAAAGGAAAAATAAGCCTGCGCAAATGGGTTCATTTCTACCGAAAGGATGCATTTGAATTTAACTGCAAGGGCACATTAAAGAAAAATGGGCAATCTAGCGCCAGACACATAATCAAGGAAGCCAAATAGTACCCTCTCGCTCTAGAAAACAGAAACAGAAAATTATGAACCAAAACTTTCTTAGGCTTTACTGTCTCTTAACAACATGACTCTCGACTGTGCCGATTGCGGCCACGCCAATATCACGTTTGGCTGTGGATGTGCACAAATTTAGGTCGTTTGTTGCACGTATGTTGGTATGTGATTAGGTGTTTCTCCCTCTTTTTGCGACTCAGTTCCGTTGGCTTCTTTCTTCGGAGTAACAAACTTGAGGGGAAGGGTAAATTTCCCCCAACGGGTTCTGAATCAGTCCCTAAAGGAGTTTTAACTACACCACAGTTTTTTGCGAAAGGTTGCGGGAAGGGGGGAGATGCGGGTGTGGATCATGGTGTCCCCTGGCCCTCCCAATGTGGGATTTTTTTTTTTTGGATTTGTTATGTGAAAATATGTGATGTGGTGCATATACTTTACACAGTATTTTGTATGAATAAGGAGACATATTATTATTATGTATTTTATGAACTATTTTGCAGGAGTAGCCATAAAAGGAATCCAAAACAAATACATCTGGCAAATAATTTATGGTGCAACGAGTATGCAAAATCACGTAAAACCTCCAAACAAATGTGTGGTGTTGCTTCTACAGGTCTACCACTAGAAACCATGTTTGCTTGAGGCGGTAGGCCTTCAAATTGTCTCCTTTCGGGGTATCGGTAGAGGTGGCAAGTGTGCTGCCAGTGTTTCCCTCCATGCCTATGGCATGACGCAGAACGAGAGAAATTTTATTCCAAAATGTCTCCAAGATCCCTGGGAATAGCACTTCCCAATCTTAATTACCACACATAAATAGAATAAACACTAGTGCTATTGTAAAAAGGGAACAGATAGTCGCCCCCCCCCCCGGGCTAAGTGAGCAAGATAACCGCCCTTCTACTGTCTCTAAATGTAAAAGAGTGACATTCACCCTCTGACGAAAGGCTACAGTGATCACTCTTTTATCTAGTGAAAGTCGACGAAATTCCACACTGTTCGGAGTAGTTATTAACTCTACACGAGTGAAATGTCATTCAACCAGAAAGTTAAATGTAGCTCGAAACAGAGAGTGGTCAATAATTTTGGTACGCTTTTACTCTTTAAAACATTTAGAGAGGTCATTTGCGTGTTTTTTTTTTAAGAATATGCAACATTTTAGACCACATGCAAACATAAGTGAAGTACAATGTCGGGATAGATAGGCCTACTCTCTTTCTAAAAACCCCTTCCGCACTCACCCTTTAACTATTGATCACAGATTCTTATTTCAAGGAGCCCATGGAATGACTTAGTAACAATGATTTGGGGTCATTCTCTTCATTCATTTTAGGCCATCTATACATGCAAGATTATGTAACATAAACAGTACAGAGTACGGTATACTTCAAGTGCTTATAATACACACACTGTGAAGTGGGGTACCTGTGATGATGCCATTCTTGGGTCAATGTACTTTTACATTTTTGCGCTGTTGTGCTGAAAGGTTTTCACTTGAACATTTCTCTTTCGTGGGCAGGAATTTTTTTTTAAATAACGCTATTTGTATTGATAGATAGCGTCAGAAAATGACCCCAAATCTTTGTCATTAAGTCTCTTTTAAAAAATATCGTTCAGTGTATGTTAACTTGTTCTCCAATTTGTAGTTTCTATCAGCGTGAGCACCATCGAGGAAGGGACGCCTTTGATACAGAAAAATGGTTCCGATTGGAAAATATATTATAACATAACTTGGGAACCTATAGTTGAAGGGGGAGGTAAGTTTGATTTTTCTGTTTTCGAGAGTGGAATGAGTTCGTGTGTTTTCCTGGCCCAGTTGTTAGTTGTGTAGCCTACTTCACAGGCGTCGATTCTTGGGAGGGAGCAGGGGAAAATCGCTACCCCAATAAGTACTTGGGAAACACATCGGCTTTACCGCTTAATCCCCCTAATAATTCAGGCAGATTAAAAAAATAACAGAGAATAAACAAAATATAACATCGTAGTATACAGATGACGTTAGGGCTTCCAGAATACGTCAGTGTGTATGCTTATTGTTTGTTTGTTCGTCTGTTTGTTTGTTTGTTTGTTTGTATGGGCGAACTGCTTATAGACGATTCCAGCCGAGGACACCATCCAGGGTTCGACTAGCTGTTGGAAAAGTTTTGCCCCCCCCCCCCCTCTACGCCCCATGGTGTATGTTTGACATGCTTATAAGCTTTTTGCTTAAAGCAGCTTATGCTGTTATTTTTACGTTTCCAGTGTTCATCAAATGTATGGGCTGTACTCCATACAAATGTAAAAAGCTTTAAAAACTAACGTACTTTAGTCTTTTCTCCGAAAATGAGCAAAAATCCGAAAAAATCGAAAAGATTTCAACGGTTTCCAAACTCTATTCTGCCTTATTATCTTGCCCTAGCTCCGCCCAATGAATTTGATGCATATTCAGAAGGTCAATTTGAGAAGAAGGAATCAAGCAAAACGTAAACAAAACAGACAGTGACATTTCGTTCAATTGATACATACTTTATTCGAACGGCCTTTGCGTGTCAAATTTGCACATCGCATCGAACCGGCTGCGCAATTCGTTCGTTTTATTTGTGAACGCAGATTCAGTGACAAATTCCTATTCACTTTTTTCGGCTCCATCGTTCAGTTTTTAACTTTGTCGCTGATTGTGCTATTTTAATCCGTCCCAAGTTTCAAGATAATGTTCATTTTCTCTTTGATTTGATGCTGTGGCTTGGCATTCAAAAACAATCTTTGGGTTACATACGTGTGAAACTAACTGTCATTCTGTATTGGGAACGGTTGTGAAAGGATCTAATGCATGTACACAACGGGAAGTGATAAATCGCACCCCTCTGGCAACCACTTCATATTAATAAGTTGATACGTCAATATTTAAATATTCATATCATGTCTTACCGGTGAACAGCTCACAGCGACGTAAATAGAAACTAAGTTCGGAGTGTGACTCATGATGATAATAACATATTTCACAGTTCTTGTGCGCGATCGACGACGGAATCTGGGTTTGACAGGACCCAAACCGTGTATGGTAATTGTCAAATGGCTTTGATTTTGGAAGAAATTATCAAACTATAACAGCACTAACTAGCTAGCACTAACACTAAGATAAGGCATTCAAGTGTATATGTAGTGACTGCTCTGGAACTACAACTATCCATGATACAGTGGCACAACAGACATGTAGATAATCGTGAATAATCGTAATATATCTTCTTCGGGAAAGAGTGTAAGTTTTGGTTTCGCCGAACGGCCCTTAGCCAGAGGGTCGGGAGTACTTCAGAAAAAGAATGGAGAAGAATTTGACCCCACTGAAAATTCCATTTCACCGACCATGTACCCTAGATAGGATATCTCCATTGGCGTACGAGCTAGGGATTGGGGGCAACAGGGCAGTCTGCCCATCTCCGCCCCCTCCAACAAGTCCACACATTCTAGAATGTGGCCGGAAATTGGAAAAATTAGGACAGGGATCTGCAAAAAATCGAGCAACCACTGGAATTAAGTTAAAAAATGGCATAGTTTTCTTTTTCCGAAAATTCCTTGACGTGTCCGCAATCGGAAAAAACCCGCCATAAATCGCGGTACTAGAATTTATGAAAAGTAAAGATTCCAAAAGTTTGCCGGGCAGCTCAAAAGTATTATTCGTGAGCCTACTAGTTTTTACTTCACACTTTTTCACAACACAACACAACCCCCGAAATGGTTGAATATCCAAATTCTTTCAAGCTTTTACCGGAAAACACAAAAGTAAATGATCATAATCAGGCCAGGGTAACATATTTCACAATAATCAAAGAGATATAAAATCGGGACACATTTGGGAAGCCTATCGCCTAAAATCTCAGGCTTACTTTTAACAGTATCAATTCTCCTAGCCTTCTTACCACTGGGCTAGACAGGGGGAACAAGGGGTTAAGGGGGCCATGGCCCCCTGTTCATGCCCGCAAAATAAAAAAATAGAATGAAAAATAAATAAATTACGAAAGTAAGGTACTTTAGTCGCTTTGGCCTAGGCTGGCCATGTGCACTTCAAGGGTCACACTGTACAATTAGTTTTCATATTCCAGGGTCCGTTCCGCATTTCTGCTGATGTCCAACGCGAACACTTTTTCAATAGACTCAATCAGTGTTACAACAAATGCCATCACGGCTGGGCGTCAAAAGAGTTGGTAGGGCGCGCTCACTGAGCTCTATGCTAGCTCAGTGGGCGCCCTTACACTGTCGTCACAATGGACGGTAGGTTCCAGTTTGTCTACTCTCTGCGTGCAACCTCGCAAGCGTTAACACGCGCAACACCAAATATACACCCATGTGTTCTTGCGCATGCTCTATGCCAACCAATGCCAATCAATGACGTAAGCATCAACACTGTAATAGCCTATAGCACTACGATCACCCAAAATCGATAGTTGATTGATTGCGCACCGAAACTAATCAACCAAATGTCACGTAGGTCCACAGTATATTGATGCATCATACCCTGTAAGCAGGCGGTCTGTCGACGACCATTTGACCGACGGAGAGCCATCTGAGGTCCGCTCAGGCTTGACAGCGTGAAAAGTGCATGATGGGTAGAGAATTTTTGCCAATCATCCCCACGCCCGTCAGCGAACCGAAGACACAGACATTTTTCCGACGATGGGCCGACAATGGGCCGTCAAAGGACCGATCAAATATTCCTGGCTGGCTGGGATAATTAGTTAGGCTACATGCAATGTTCAAAATACAATAACTGTTAAGCAGTGGAGTAGTGATCTAGTAAAGGAAATATGATATTAAAAGAATCGAATGAAATTTCCTATTTTCAGGGAAAATATCAAGGAAAATCGGAGAAAATTCCACTACACATAGTAAAATACGGCTGTTTTACTGATCAATGTCCGGGGAGTGTAACATTTGTGAAAAACAACAGTCATTCAACATTGGCTTAAGTTGCCGTTGAGGGAAATCTTTCTTTCTTCTTTTCTAGACAGTAATTACACACAGTTTGTTGCCTTTTAGCAGTCACTTAATTCATAATGAAAAATTGAAAATAGTGAAATACACCGCCAACGAGTAATGATCAAGGGCAATATATACTGAGTTTATCTTGAGGGAACATGATGAAAGAGGTGAGTCATTGACCAAGGGTCTATTCATGGAGATCCTTGAAACTGTAGAGAGAAATGATGACACCACAAAGAAACATCTCGAGCATTCTGCAAGAAATACCAGATATACCTCACCAGACACCCAGAATGACATCTTGAGTTCAGAAGAATGTAAGTTTCAAGTGAAAATTTTTTGCAAACGGAAACTCAAAAAGCGACTGCTTAGAGCCCTCTATAAGCCTGGGAAGTGCCCTTTTCGACTGTCTAAGGGGTCCCCTTTTTCAAACTTTTCTGTACGCTTTACGCCAACCAGTGGTGGCGATCATCTTAGTCTTCCTGGCTGAATTTTAGTTTGAAGTGAACGTTTATCTGCAATTGTAAACTAAAAAATATTGACAGCTTGGATCTCCTTCATTAGCCTGGGAAATGTCATTTTCGACTATTTGAGAGGTACGAATTTTCAAATTTTCTAGATGCTCCGCGCCAACTAGTGGTAACTCTCCGCTTAGATTGTCTTTGGGGCAGATTTACATTTTTCGGGCAAAAAATCTTCTCTAGTCCAATGGAGTGGTGAACCGATCTGATCAGTATCTCAAAAGCGTGTTTGAATCTGAGAAAAATCACAAATTTTTCTCACCAGAATGAAAGACAATTAAACCAGACAAATGCCATTTCCAGCCATCTGGGAGCAGTTAAAATCCAAAATTTTCTTTGTACACTACGCGTCAACTGATGGTGGCGCTAAGCTTAGATAGTAAGCTCCAGCCCCCTAAAAATGTATCCCCCTCCCATCCCCCCCCCCCAAAAAAAAGAGGAAAAACCTATTTACGCCACCAGCTGAATTCTTATGTACCACCAGCTGAAAACTAAGAACAGAATTTGAGCTGCATGAAAGTATCTTTTCCAGGCTTAGGACTGTTAAAACACTTGCAGGACGCGACAATGTGTACAAATGGCTCTCTTAAATATTGATAGGGTTTACCTCAATGCTAGTTACTTCAGCTTCAGCAGAAAGAGCATTTTTGAAATATGGGTATTATTAAATCTAAGCTCCGCTCCACTATGGCACAAACACGGTTCATACCCTCGTGCTTCTTTCTGTTGATCGGGAGGTGGTAAGCACCATGGATACTGACGAGGTTCTGAATTTTTTTTTTGTGAAAAAAACACATAGACTTCGGATTTTAAAATCAGCCCATTCTTATCCAGCTAAGACTTAAAATGGACAGTGTACATTTTGTTGGTTAACATCGGTTGTAACCAGTATGTTTATACTTTTTCCCAAGTTACAGTCATGATTGAAATTTTTCCATGTTTCTCAATTTGATCCTACTGTGTGTGTAGAAAATGTTCCCTTTGATAAATCTTTATCAGCAGTTGACCATCATCCCCATTAATCGGCCTAAATTTATCAAATTTACCCCCATACAAACCCTCTTCACCTTATTCCCAGCCACAAAGACGACGGTTAAGAATGGAGACGATTTGTCGACTTTGTCCCATCCCCACACCAAGAACCTTGTTACGTCTCTGTAGCTTATTTGGAAACTTTCTGATCTTTCTGCAATTAACACATTTTATTGAAAAAGATAGTTCAAATTAACGACTACTTAAACTCTACTTACAAGCCTGGAAAATGCCGTTTCCGGCTGTCTGAGGGGTCACGATATTTCAAAATTTCTGTACGCTCCGCGCTAACTGATGGTGGCGCTTCGCATAGATAGTGTTTTAGTCGAACAGATAACTGCTCAGAACAATGCGTGTTTGTAAATTATTCTTCGTTTTGGGTAGTATTATGAAGTGAAAATAATTTTATCGCGAAGAAAATCTGAAAGTAAGGACTTCTTTAATTCTAGTTACGAGCCCAGGAAATGTCATTTCCTTCTCCATTTTTCAAAAAATCCTGTGCGCCCGACCTAGATAATGTTTCGGGCAAGATTACATTTTTTCGGACAAAAGAACAATTCTGCCCCTCCCAAACTCAGCTGACACGCTCCCGTACGGCTTAGACAATGAATAAAATATAAAACTTAAAATATATGCAAAGCCAAATTTTTTTCCTCGGGAGAATGCTCCAATATGGTCTACTTGATTTCCTCATGAGAACGTCAGATTCCCCCATAAAACCCCCAAACTGTCATAAACATGGGCGTCCGCAGAAATTTTTATAAGGGGGGTTAAGATCATTCATGGATGATTGAATTGTGTACACTCTCTAAACGGAGCGCCACCATCGGTTGGCGCGGAGCGTACAAGAAAACTTTGAGCCTAACAAACTCTCCAGATGGCCGGAAATGACACTTGGCGAGTGTTCTGAGCTGCATGTACCCAGCCCTGAAACAGGAATTTCATGTCTGTAATTTTTAGATTTTTAAAATTTTCAATGCAAACAATTGTTGAAGGGAAATCTGCCTCTCGGTAACGGCCTCGCACGCCTATGCACAATAAAACTTACAACTGTCAAACAGCCTATAAGCCTATGTCCGTTACCTAATTATGAACCATGCATACACCCCCTCCCCCCACCCCGTATTCACCTTGTATATCCAAGTTACACCCGCGCGTCACCACTTGAGATCAGCACGGGACCAAACCAAGACCAACGCATTCATCAATGGTCGGATGCCATATGCACACTACATACCTGACAACTAGGCTAGAACAAAGTTTTTGCAATTACAAATTTCCAATAGATATCACGAATGATGGTCCCCAAATTACGATTTCACTATTCAGCATACTGCACCATCTTCTCTTTTGCTATTCCTGGTCAAATGTCCGCATATTTCACGAGTAAAAACTGACGCTGTGAGTGAAGGTATTTTGATGATTTATTTTTAATTTTTTTTATTTTAATTTTTAATTATTTTTTCACAAGTTTGATTTTCCGGGGGGGGGGGCAAGTGCCCCTCCTTGCCCCCCCCCCCCCTTGCGGACGCCCATGGTCATAAAGTTACAATTTTCCTGCAATATTTTTAGATTTAGATTGTTAAAAATGGCAAAATTTTCCAATTTTGATGGATACTCCGTACAATAAATAACTAAAGCCAACTCTGTTAATCCCCCGGCATATGATACTACCTAATTTTGCTCCTGAAAGGCATATCACTAAATAAAAGAAACCAAATTTTTCATTACAACCTCACCAAAGGACCAGATTTTCTTTCATTAAAATCCCAAATCTGGCAATCATAATAAGCTCTTAATTTTGAAAGATTCGTTCAAAAAAGGAAAGGACTTTCCTGGCAAACTTTTAGTCTCGTCTCAAAACCTTAGTCAGTTAGTAAGTAGGTCTTGTACTGTTCAATGCGTAACCCCAAAAGAATTTCAGCCTCACCCATATAACGTTTTTGATTTATCCCTTATGAGGGACAGATTCTTCAATAAACACCCCAAAATTTTTATAGTACCCATAAAAGCCAAATTTCTTTCATTATTTTTTATTTTTGCTTTAAATTAACTCCAGATTGTTAAGTATTTGTTAAAAAGAAAGCTCAAATTTCGGCGCGCTCCGCGCGCCTCATATTCTGCAAAGTCACGTTCAACCGGGACATAACATCGCCCTCGTCGGGGCTTTGAAATTCTGGCCCCCCTGTCCGGGAGCTTGGCCCCCCTGTCGGGCAGATCCTGGCGCCACCCCTGCTACCGAATCATTCGCAAATTTAGCAGTACAACACTGTGGCCTAGTTATAGTCCAGCCCAGATACCAGTATTTCTTTTAACAGGAATCAGTCATTTCATCCAAGTTGTGTGTTAGTGTAAAACAGTTTATAGTTTATAGTCCCCGTCAGGACATTGGTTCATAATCGTGAACAGACTCATTACTGGAGGAGTGAACCAAATTAGGACCGACTAAATTTTGAACTGTGAGTGTTTCATACTTAATACAGTTGCAATTGTGTTAGGGGTCAAATTTATTTGTGAGTTAATCATTCATATCAATGAATCAATCAATCATATCTGTTTTCAAGGAGAATGCAGTGATTACAACTATCAATCACCCTCCCAGAAACATTTGATCCTATGCCTGAATTTCCTCTCTTGGTATGCACCAGATTGTGCCATTTTAAGCTGAAATATTGCAAAGCTCCCAACCATATGGGAGGGGGCCCACCCCCTTCTGCTACTTCGTGGCCTCGTCCACAACAATTTCCTCACCCACATGCTCGAGTTTAAAAACACACCCCCTTTGAATAAAGCTGGTGACGGCCCTGGGCCCTTACAAAAGCCAAGTTTCCTTCACAATTTTTAAATTTCCTTCTAAAGAAACTCTAGTTTTTTAAATAGGCTATTTGTCAAAAAGAAAGCCAAAAATTTCGGCGCGCTACGCGTGCCTCAAATTCTGCCAAGTCACTTCCCACGGACCCGCCGGGACTAATTCATCGCCTTTGTTGGGGTCTCAAAATGCTGGCCCCCCTGTCGGGGAGCTTGGTCCCCCTGTCGGGCAAATCCTAGCGCCACCCCTGCAGGGAAGGTGCACCGGTACCATACTACATGACAATAAGCACTTACAACACCATGACAAAATGATGCAGCCATTTTTCTCTTGTGTACTATCCGTGTAAGTTACTATGGTATTTTCCTATGCGCAAGTAAAGATTTTTGAAAGCTTGAATAATGTGATGACCAAAGGGGAGTCCAGTTATTTCTCGATCTTTGCATTTTCTCTCGGCATTTCATTTGAATTTCAACTTTTCTCACGTGCTCGTGTTTGTTAGAAATTAAACGACCGTGCCCCGCCCGATCCGACGTGTAATGCTTTTTCCGATTTACTTAGTTAATAAGCCCTTCTACGGGAACTTTGTTTTCCAGGAGGTTACAATTTTGCACGGTGTTGTATAGCTGTGCACGCAGTAACACCCTTGTTCGGTCAGTACGTAATACCTTCTTTAAGTGCTTCCAAAGGAGATATTTTGTGGGTTCAACTTCAAAGTTGTTTACAAGGGGAACACATAATGTTGCAAACAACGGGATAGTATGTTTATCAACTTTGCAGTTCGTCCAATACTGTTTTTCACAAATTCCCTAGAATAGATTCCAATAATTCGCAAGATCAAGTTCTAACTAGCGTGTTACGTTGTGCAACACGTGCAAATATTCCCAAGATCATCGGGAACTTTCCAAACGTTCTTATGCTACTTCGCATATGAATATTGAACTCCTTGTGACGTTAGTGTGTCGTCTGTGTCATTAATATGAAGTGGTTACCAGGGGGGTGCGATTTATCATTTCCCGTACACAACATGTGTGATACATTGGCAATACGTACATCGCTGTGTCAAACGGTAGGCATAATTTTACGTCATTCATTTCTTGCATTGTGATTGGTCAAATTGAGATAAGAGCCCGTTGTCTTTGCATAAGAGTTTAGCCGTAAAAAGTAGATGAAGTTTCTTTCTATTGTAATTAACGCTCTAATTAGTGAAATTTTACCGAAAAAAAACCTGGTGTGAAGGATTTCTATCGGGTTGGTATCAAATGGAAGAGCAAGATTGAAGGTTAACGATGAAGGTTATTTTTTTTCATCAAACAGCATAAGCTGCTTTAAAATATAAAACTTAAAGGGCCAATCCTCTCACCCCAAACTACACTTCTTGTAGGCGGGTACAGAAACTCTCCATTAGCCCAGTTTCTTGATTGACTGTTAATTCAAACAATGCAGAGTACCAAAGCTTATATTACACAGCGTGAACTGTACTGAGAGTGTTTTGATTATACACATAGAGCTTTTCTATACTCACCCTGAGGCAAAAAACTGAGATAGTGTCTGGATAAGGATGAATTTCAGACAAATGTGGGAGGAGCTTAAGTAAGAAGGTTAGGAGAATTGGAACTGTTTGGGGTGAGAGAATTGGGCCTTTAAAAGGAAAGAGTACGTGATATGATAATATTATACATGGTCATTGATGGAGATTGTTTCTGTAACCTGAGGCGGAAGAAATAGAACGGTACCACAGACGCCCGTTCAGCTGATCAGGTGGGCGTAGATCTGGTTTGCGGACTGGGGGAAAAATTTTCCAACAACCAAACCTCAGATCGTGTCCTGGACCGGACTCGTCTGTAAAAATTGCAATCCGCCCCCACGAACGCAAAAGCACACCTATACACACACAAACGCCACGTATGTACACAGTAGATGGATGGCGCATTATAAATGCAGTAAAATAGGCTCAGTTGACGTTTTTTGAAGCCCTAAAGTCATCTGTATACCGCAATGTTATATTTTGTTTATTCTGCCTTTTTTAAAAATTTGCCTGAATTATTGGTGGCAAAAAGATATGTCCCCCCTCCCCAAACATTTTCATTAGTGGGCGGGTGCCCACTGCCCACCAGGATCGGATCGGATAAGATATTGTCAGGGAGCTCCTCGAGGAAGGAGGAGGCAGCTTAATGGATTTTTCTTCGGAGGGTGATGAATTCTGCTACCCATATATACACTCTTAAAAGACCCAATTGTTAGATTCAACCAACATTTTGGCCACAGTTTAACTAACTTCTGGTAAATATAACTATGAAATTTCGGTCGAACTAAACACTGTACTGGTGAACTTCATGAATGGTTTTAAATTCTGATGAAATATTAACATTTGTGTGATACAATTTAACCAGAATTCCTCGGTCATTTTAACCAAGAAATAGCTGGTTAATCTTTAATCACAATGCTGGTTAAATTTAACCATGATGTTTTAGAGTGTAGTTGTACGGATTTGTTGTCAAATTCATGACGTAGGCATTACAAAATATATAGTATACAGTAAACTACCACTGCAGTATGTAACATCTGCCTTAAAATTTCCAAGCCCTTCTTAATTTAATTTTTAAAATCAGTTTATTTTCAGTACAAAGTTGGCATCGGTGAAAAGTCATCGGCGAAACAGTGGACCCCTACTCAATGTGATGATTACGGAAGCATGAAAAATGCCCTTCTTGAGGTAATCAAGAATTGTTTTTCTTACGATAGGATATTGTTTTAGGGTATACGTGTAGGCCACAACCTATGTCAAAATCTTGTAAACAAGGTATCTTAAGAAACAGACGATGGAGTTTCCTTTTCCATGGCATGTTGGTACAGTATACTTAGCAAAAAGTACTTGTAAAGCCAAGAGCATTTGACGTCACCCAAAGTTCAAACCCATGGGACCTTGTGAACATCTTTTCTGATAATATGCGCCAGCGATATTTATAGCTTGTAGTTATATTCTTATAGGTGCTTGCTTCAAGTTCACTGTTTGTTTAAAATGTGATAGCTTTACTCGCTCATATCCTGAGAACCACACATCGGACTCCAATGTAAATTTGACCAAAATGCTTGGTATGGTACAGAAGTAAACCTCTAACATATCAAAATATAAAATGACCTTAAACCCTTCTTTTAAGTATGAAATTTGTGTCATGGGATACATATGGGTACAGCGAAGTTTTCATTTCCGATACTTGTTTGTGCTGTGCGATATAGACTATGCAGCATATGCGACATAAAAATTTCCTCATAAGATAGAAAATAATAGAGCTCAAAATAAAATTAGCATCGTGTGCGATCTTGGAGTTAATGCATATTCATATTTGAATCGACCTAATTTGTACATTGTGTCGCGAGTTCATATGAGGTAAAATGCACACGCCTAAAGGTTACGCACGCACATGCACACATTGTTTACACCTAGTGACGCCAGTGTTGCCACTCAGATTTTTCCAATTTCACCAGATCGGATGATTAAATTTCACCAGATCGAGGTCGATTTCACCAGACTCCATATATCGGCTATACATTAGCCCCAAAGCACCCTCACGCTTCAACGGTTTACCTGTTGAACGGGGATATGAATACAGTAAACGGATTATGTAGACACAATTTTACTATCATCTACAACGCACGTGATTGTGGAAACTAGTGGAGTCCCCATTTATTCAACAGAGATGCATCCGGATATGTCTTATGTGGTACGGAGTGACTGAGTTCAGTGTTGCCACTGGGATTTTTCCAATTTCCCACGTGATTGTGGAAACTAGCGTACGTGGCTTTTCCGCTTATTTATTTAACTGATCTCCATCCTGACTAATGTGGTACGGAGTGACTGAGTATGAGATCCCCGGATGGTCTCACTTCATGATCTTTTATCGAAACACTGGACGATTTGGTGGATGATCTGAAATTTCACCAGATTAAATTCAATTTCACCAGAAAAAGCATTCCCGATTCCAGCATTTCACCAGATAATGACCGATTCCAAATTTTTTTCACCAGATCACCAGGTGGGGGCCGATTTCACCCAATCTGGTGAAATTTCACCCAGAGTGGCAACGCTGAGTGACGCTTGTCCTCTGAGCTTCTGAGATGATGGTTGTGAAGTGATGGTGACGTCATAAATCATGACGAAAGGCTATATGAACTTTATGCATCACGTCACGCCCACTTCATTTTGAAGGAACACAAAAGACCTTTGGCATATGATGTCAAAATGCAAAAAGTACGCCCTTCTTTGGAGGAAAAACTAATACCAACAAATACAGACAGCTAATGGTCAACAATCGGATACGTTCGTAAGGCCCCTACACAAGTGGAGATAAATCCACTGCGAGTGGTCCACCGATCTTATGCCATTCACCAAGATATGTGAAGCAGTCACGTGCACAGTGTAATTCCTCTGAAATGACTTCAATGTGTCGTCAATGCACAAGGTCTATTTAGTGAACCATTCCTTAGTGGAGTGGGATAGATCATTCTAATATTCAATCGCGTTTCTTCTTGTGTCATTCATTTTCAATGTACACAAAATTTTGCATCTATTAACTACCGAGTCTCACTAGTTTCCTTTTTCTCTTATTCACGATGTAGACAAATTCCTACCATCTCATTGAAGTCAACTTCACGTCTGAACTAGTATTCCAGGTAATTTTTCTTTTCTTTATTGTATATATGTAAAAGGGTTCTTAATTTTGAATTGTTAAAATAGAGAAAACGGATGTATAATACGTTTCCCCAAAGGCTGCACAGCCTACATCTTTTTCGTCCATATCCCTGTTTATGGAAGTAAGTGAAATGTTAGAGTAGGTCCCCGGTTAGAGTAATTTTCCCATGGTCGTACTCGAGACTCTTGCTCAATGGCGGACGGTGAATTTTAGCCCGACTTCATATCCCAAATCAGGATATAATCTCTGGCCGACTGAGGCACCGAAGTCTGCCCGATTGATCAAGGTTATATCAATTGGAGGCTGCAGTCCCTAACCGGCTTCCCCGTACGGCTATAAACTTTCCTAGTAAAACGTAAGATAATACTGGCCTCTCGTTTCAGTCGTTTGCAAGCTCGTTCAGCACCATGGTTGATATTCGAAAAGTGTTGGTATTGAACAATAAAACAAATCAGTAATTAAGCATTTTTCTTTCCTAGGTTTTCCCTGCTTTCGAGGGGAAGACAGCCTCTGATAAGGGCGGGCTCAAGGAATTTGAAACACCCGGTACGTGAATGATTTCTCCATTCCATAATCTAATTGCACGCTTCTTGTGGTTGTGACTTTGCAGAATCCTTCAATGACACCAAACGATGTCGTTTAAATGTGTTTTATTCTCTCTTTGTTTCCATATTCTTCTATCATTTAAATTTCGTATTACTTGTCCACGACTTATTATTATTATATTTTCTGTCGTTGGTCCCTGGTGGGTCGCAAAATTACCCAATGAATAATTTGAACTGAAAATAATTCACTGTTTGTCATCATCACAATTCCAAGTCGGAAGTTAATCTACAACTATAATAGTTGGTTCCCTCATTGGTGAAGCTCCGTAAGAAAATAATAGATTTGACAAAGCCTCTGAAGTGTTTCAAATACTAACAACGACTTTTACCTGCGGAGTCCTCATGGATCATTGAAGTATCAATATCCGAGCATGGGCACTATTGTTGTGACCCCACCTCAGACTCATCGCCAACAAGAATTGAGGTGGCCAAAGGGAGCGAAAAATCTGGGCGAGATGTGTAAAAATGAAGGGCGTGAAGTTGCTGCTTGACATTTTCTAGGGCAAATGAATTTCCCTGCACACTCCACATTGGTTATTCAGCCTTGTCATAAGCGGCGTACGTTACTGACAAATATGTATATAGAGCTTCTACGTGTGACCTATAACAGCATTGCTGCTGAAGTTCTTCCTCAGTGGCTATGATACAATAAGGTCACCAGTAGCCTGGTGTGTCATACCAATCTATCATGTCTCTTTACTAACATTATATGATCGATGCGACTGATATTTCTTCCCTTAGAAAAAAGTGAAATGCATCATTCATATAACTATTCAATATTTTTTACTCGCAGACTGTTACAACGCAACGAGAGATGCCACCTTCTGTTCCCAGCAAGGTGAGAACATGTCATTTTCAACCTAATTCTGATTACATCAACCCAACCCACCGACTCCCACCAGCCGCAAAGACCACTTTCGCGAGCCACAAACAAAACAAATTAAGATTTTCATAGACGAATTCTTTAGTGTTTCCTAGAAATTGTGAGGAATTGGTGATTCAAACTTTTAAATCCCCGTCTGACATGGAGCTACCCCGCGGAGAGGACTGTGTTTTCTCAGCTTCTCAGCTATGAATGTAGAAGGAATATGCCGTACAGCCATGCTACTCAGGTATTGTCAGAATGGGGCAGGTGTTGGAAAAGGTAGTTTGCCTTTGGAAGAGCTGAGAAGCAAAGGGGTGCGTCTAATGACTAACATGAAGGTGGTCACTTTTAAAAGTAGGGAGAGTAAAAGGTGCGACTTCCTATGTTGTGGGGTAGGGTCTTTGGAAAATGTTTGCATTTTAAAGAGGACCAAGATGCAAAATAGTGCTGTATTTGGAGCATTCTAGTGAAGAATATTTTAACTAGGATTACGGCTGTATGGGGCGCGCGTTTGTCACGCTCGGTTAGACTGTCTCGGAGTGATTTCTCCCAACTTTTTCAGAAGTGGAGGACCATGGCCCATGACCCCTCTATTCCTAACGCTACTGCCACCACAATATAAGCAGGGAGCTGCAACAGACTCCCTGAAATAAGCATACCGCGATGTTCCCCCGCAAAACTTTCATTTGCATAATTTCGCGATAAGTCTGTGACATTTCACACAAAACAAACTGGTGAGGGAGAGAAATTATAGTATATATACAGTCCTCCCGTCACTTCATTGAATTCGACCTAAATTTGCATGGTTGTGGAAATAATAATAGTAATACTGTTGTGGAAATAGTAATAATAATAATGAACAGCTTTGATTGAACAAAATATTATTAAAACTTGTTCGCTCTCATCTTTGAAAACATTCTCTTGGAAGAACGCTAAGATGAAAAATTGTGTTTTGCTTGAACTATTATCAAGCACGTTTATACACGCAAAATGGCCAATAGGAAGACTCGCCAATTGCTCTGTGAAACTTTTTCCAGTGATGATTGGACTGGAATATCAAGAAATACCCACAAAGGTGCTGATATGAAACCAGCCCTCCTTGAACACTAAACTACTTACTTGCTTCTGAAAATTTTTGATTTGGAATTATACAGTGTAGAGTCTGAAATGACATTTGCATGCGGATTTCATAATAATTACCGGTACTCTATATAGCTTTATAGCTATAGGACAATTACAATTTAGAATTATTATCATGGTGTCGTAATATTGAATATGGTCCATTTTCCTCATCAAAATTTCGAGGCTTTTTATTTTTTTTTTATTCATTTGTTATTTCTATGTTAAATTCCATCAAGTCAAAGCTATACAGCAACAAACTATAAACAACACAAGTCTAATATATCCATGGCGAAAAACAAATTATTCTTTCACGCAACAACATCGGAAATTCGGAATCATAAATAAGCATCAATTTTTGGTTCCTTGTGTCAACAAAGGAACCTATGCAGTCAAGTTGGAGTATGTATGTGTGTGTGTGTGTTTATGTGTGTATGTGACACATTGGAATGCGAGGTATGTGACACGATAACTGAACAACCGAGTGCGCAATTTTTCTCAAACTTGGTGTGTACGTATATCATATTTAGGAGATGTGCCCTGTTGTTTTTGGTGCCCATATCTTGCATAGTAATGAGTGTGCAGGGCTTAATGTGTGCATTGGAATGTGAGGTATGTGACACGATAACTCAATAATCGAGAGCTCAATTTTCATCAAACTTGGTTGGTACATGTATTATATAATGTAGATGTGCTCTATTGTTTTTGGTGGTCATATCTTGCATATTAATGAGTGGGTGGGGCTTAATGTAAAATATTCTTAAAATGACATTACCTTGCCACTGAAACATTTTAGAGGGGTGGTGTAATGGAGATTTGTGTTCGTCTAAGTGAAGTAAATGTGATGACCCAGATTGACCTCACTTGACCTCATTTGACCTTGTGACCTTTGTAAATTTTTGGGGGGAATGCCTGGATTCGTTTTGATCAGAAAAAGCAAAAAGGCAATTACACTACCCTCCTAGGATGTTCCTAACTTGAGTTATTGACAATCAAGTGACAAGAAAGTTAGTGTGTAGGTCATATGCAAGGTATGGAGTGCAATAACTCAATAACCAAGTAACATAGGGGGATGGCTTGATGGAAAGTTGTGTTCATCTGAGGAAAGTGCATGTGTTGACATACTTTGTGACCTCTTTTGACCTTCGTGACTTTTTGTGATGCCTGGATTTGTCTTGTTGGGACAGTTCAAGTTGAAAGTCAAGTTACATAAAATTACAAAGCTATGTTTGTTTCTTGTTCTCTGGCGAAATTGTGAAATAGAAATTGTAGTAGACTTTTGGGCCTTTGCTTATTTTTCCTTTTAAGGCAAACACATAGGTAGTCTAAATGACAACCATGGCATACCTGTAATTTCCAGTTCTCCATAAGTTTTGGTTGTCACGGATGATCAGATGACTGTTACATTTCTTCCTTGCAAAAGGGACAGTTGTGTTTGTAAAATGCAGTACTGTGTTGACCTACTTTGACTATATTTGACCAAGTTGTGACTTCTTTGTAAGGTCCGGATTTGAATTATTGAGATGGACCAAAAGGGCAATGCCAATTAACTACCCTCATATACTGCCCCAAACTCAAGTAAATGACAATTTAGTGAAGGTGATGTATGTATGTATTTGTCACATGGAAATGGTGGGTATGCAGTGTGATAACTTGAAAAATCCAAGTGTTAAATTGCTCTCAAACTGCAAGTGTTTGATTTGAAATTTAATTTGCCCATATGTTTTTGGGTGAAGGCCAAAAGTCATTGGGGCTAAAGGTGCCAATTATGCCTTACCTTGCAACTCCCTAAATAAAAAAAAATCATCTTAAATGCAAGGAACCACAGTGCCCTTGGGCTCTTGTTACTATGAAAAATGATGCGGGCAGTCGGTGCCACACGTCACTTCCCCATGGCAAAATGTGATGGAATGAAAAGTAATGTATTGCGCGCAAGTTCTATACGTAGTGTAGTGCAGATATTTGTTTTCACTCCAAAAATATATACCGTATGCATTGACGACACACTGACGTCATTTTGAAGAAATAACAATGAAGAACTTTGTGTAGGACATAAATAGATCGGTCGGTTGCTGAAATTAGAATTTGCTCCACTTGTACAAAAGGCTTTATCCGATAAGTTGATAAATCAGATGTTTGCATTTGTCGACATGGGTTTGCTGAAGAACTTAACAGAGAAATTAACTTTAGGATTTCTACGGACCTTATGCATATGATGTCACAATGCAGCAGTACGCCCTCATTTATCAAACCAATATCATGAAATGCAGAGAATGAATATCGTGATTTTTTTCTCCAAAATGTCAACAGATGTTCGGTATTCTGGTGCTCCCATAAACCTCACTCTTATCAACGTGACATATTTCACTGATTTTGGTACTTATGTCCCTACATTTGAATGGTATGCCCCGGTCCAGGTAAACAACGCCCTTATGATTGCTTTGTATGATGTTTCTGTTCGACCACTCGATGAACAATTGGATGGTGTTTCTGCTACGCCAACAGATGATCTAGATTATCTACAACATAAATTCATCCCCCATTTGCAAAACGTGAGTATTGTCGATCTTTATCAAACTTCATATAACGTACTTGTCTGTTTTTAGAGGGGTTGCTTGTCTGTTTTTTTTTAGGGGCTCATTGAGTTGATATCTTAAGCTTAAAAAGAAAGTCTGTAAGGGTACTATCACATGAAATGCTTATAATTAGCATGATTAGTCAAGTTTCATATCAGATAGTTACACAAAAAATAAAATTTCCAATTTTGTGGTGTCCTGACTTGGAACGATTTGGTACATTAATTTGAAAAAAGTGCCTGGTCACGAATTTTTGAAAACCAAATTGAGCTTTTAATTACTCACTCATAAAACAGTTATTTATACGTAGGGTATTGGGATTATCTACCTTAGATTATTTGTCATTGGTATGTGTAGAAAACTTTAAAGGATTGGCAAGAATTGTTGAATTACTTTTTTCTAAAAGTCCCCTCGACTCTCTGGCGAAGAGCCAAGGGGCGAAAACCAAACATTTACTCCCGGAGGAGTTCTGCTCCCTTAAGGAGCTAAACGTCCCAAAAGGACAAGTACGCCCTCTAAAAGGGCAAACATTTGTGGTCCTGCTCTACACTGGCTGAATAGAACAGAAGCCACACCCTGGATGCAGTTTAACGTCATGCACAGGACACAGAATGACAAATTATTTGCCCTCTACGCAAGAATTGTTGAATTTCAGGAATACTCAATCAGCCACTTTAAAATGAAACAAACTTATGCCTACAGTGTATTCCTTAAAGGGCCAAACCTCTCACACCAAACAACGGGGGTACCAAAATTCTCAATTGGTCCAGCTCTTTGATTGACAGCTAATTCAAACAATGCAGAGCACCAAAGCTTATATTACATATCATGAACGGTACTGAGAGTGTTTTGATTATATAAATTGAGTTTTTCTATACTCACCTTGAAGCAATAAAATGAGATTGTATCTGGATGAGAAAATGAATTTCAGACAATTGTGGGAGGGGCTTAAGTAAGAAGGTTAGGAGAATTGGTACTGTTTGGGGTGAGAGAACTGGGTCTTTAAGTGGGGACGACGCCATTTGGGAAGAAAAAAAATGGGCGGCTTCTTTCACTCCAGGGTCGAGCACGGTTCGACGATTAACCACGAAAGTGTGAATTGAGACATAATTAAAAACGGATTATTAAGGTGTTTATTTTAAGTTATCATAGCAAATGCGCATTGGTAAGGGTTCCACTAAGTCGATGTCATACTACAACGTATTCAGATCGAATTTTGCTAGTTTTTAGTAATTTTTCTCCATCTCTAGTAGAAAAGAGTCAAAAACTTGCGACCAGTGCAAATATAATGTCTACCAAAATAAAGGCTGTTTTTTTCTCGATCCCATTCGATATTCATTTTATATTGGAGAGCGTAGTCCTATAAAATCTGTATGTCGATGTTACGTTACGAAATAATTAGTATACTAGTATACATTTAATTTTCATAGTCTTCTCATGGTACAACTCATAAATTTACACGTTTGGCAAATCTGGGTCATTTCCGATCACAGATGGAGAAGATTTTTTATAAAAACTCACAAAAGTCGGATGGGATGATCCGATCCGAATTCGTTGTAGTGTAACCGCGGCGGCTTAAGACTGTTAGAGGTGAGATGGTTAAGAGGCTGGTTACGTGAATAAGGAGAAATTTTAGGGTCCTTTAGCCCTGGCTCCTTTGGACAGAAACACCCATTTGGGGGACGTGGTTGGTTTTAAGCAAAGATTCGAAAAATTTTGGGAAAAATGAGTTAGATGGAGTTTTACAGCCCAGTTTCCAACCAATTTGGTTCAAGTCACTGGTTTTTCCCCTTCTCCATTGAACTAAGGGAAGGTACCCCTTTATATATCTCCTTTTAGTGATATGATTCACTACAGCATCATATTAAAGCATTACCCCAGTTCTTGTGGTTCCGTGGGAGTTGAACTTAGGTTATTCAGGGTAACCCTTTCGTCGAGGGCATGACTTCCTTTGGGCTTTTCTGAAGGGGTATGGAAAAATGAAACCATGTCCTTGAGAGAAGGGTTACCCTAACTTAACTTACAAGTGAAACTATCCTGCACAGAGTAGGTATGGTACTTGTTCCCTGTAGTTCTACTCAAAGTTATTAATTCAAGTAATTTGAGCATGCGACTTGCAGCCGGGACTCCTGGGTTCGACTCCTTGCCTCGTCATACCGAAGACTTAAAATTTGGAACCTATCGACCTACTGCCAATTGTGGTTGGTTTTCAACAAGAGCAATGGAGTAGGAAAAAGCCTGTGAGCCACAAAGAAAAAAGCCGTGGCTGGCCCAACTAAAACCAATTCGAGTGGGTTGCCAGTGATTTCAAGACGAGATTAGTCGCCGAAGTCGCTTTTACTTGTCGTGACATTGCATGTGTACATTATAGTGTCAACGCTTACATCGAAGACCCGTTTGAGACAAATTGCATGTCAAATATTCACTTGAGTAAAACCAGGGAGCAAGGTAGCTTGCCAAATAGCAGTCCCTGATTGGACACTTCCGACCAACTGGATGCACATGTTGTTGAGGTGAATGCAATATGGTAGTCTCGGTCAAGACCATACTACCACCAAGACTATCGATGTGGTAGCATATTCAATTTTTATATGTAACGTGGTTGGCGAAGGATAGCTACATGGTTCACGACTGAAAAAGATTGAGATCGCCTAAACTGTAGACGAAGGGGATTATATCTGATAGTTATCGATTACGTGTTGATTCTTTGGGGTTGATCTTTACGGGGATAGGGTGCAGAGGTGAAACATTTCATATTTCATTTTTCATTTCAAAGAATTAAGCTGAAACATCGATGTTGACTCTTCGATACTTTTCTAATGTGTAAATTGCTAAAACTAAAGTTTGCCGTTGTCATTTTGTACAGGTCACGCGATATACATGGGTAGCAGACGGTAGTGGAAATGACGATTATGGATTGCATAATTCAACTATCTACTTATTCAAGGTTAGAGGGTTTTTATAATGTTCCTTACTTTGAGATGAACAACCGTTTGGAATTCGTACCGAAGCAGCATACTTAACAAATTTTCCTCGCTCTGATCCTTAGCCAGCTAGTCGGATTTGGGTGGGTACTAGCAGGCTTGTAGCCAGGATTTTGTTAAGGAGCTGTGGACAGACCATCATTGCGTAACGTCGACGTGGTTGACGAGAAGTGTACAGAAAATATTAGCCGAAAATGTCATCCAGTTTGCTGGATATGGCACTATACTGTGTCTATTACTGCAAAGAAAGGGGAAATACTAGCGACATCGTTTAACCAAAACATCCAAAAATGTTCTAAGGGTTCGCTGCGCCTTCTCCCTTCAATTTAAATTTCAGTTTATTTATTCCAGTTTAAATATATAAAATATTTGTAAAAAAAGGAGTAATAAAATAAAGTTACAAATCCAATAATAAAGCAATATATGTAAAGAAAGTTAATCACATTAAAACATTAAAGGTCTAAAAGTCTACAACAAATCGTCTAAAATTTTAGATTGATTGAAAAGGACTGCTCTGCAGAGTACTTCGGTAAAATGAATGGATTTCTTAGGTTTTTCTGTGATAAGTAAATTAAGGCTTTTGAAATAATTGAGCAATGGGTGATAATGATCATCATTAATTTTTTGGCCATTCTTATAAACTCATTTTTGGCTGGGACATTAACAGTAAGTTTGAGGTAGGCCTTCTTAAAATCTAGGTGAAGGATCTTTGCAGAATACTTCAAAAATCGTACAATATTCCGTCTTTGCATTCGCAAGTGGGTAATGACATTAGTTATGGACGTGATGAGACTATTCTGCCGCCTGCCACATTGGTCTATAGTTTACATCTATGTGAAAGATATTTGTGACGACCGAAAAGATGGAGGCATGAACTTAAAGTGGGCATGACACGACCGCAAAAACTTTTGTGTATTGCAAGATTCGATACAGTATTGTACAAATATTATCTCACACCTCATTAAAAACCTGTTCATTTCGGCATAAATGATATTTGAAGGAAAACGTTCAAAATCCAATTTCGAAAAATGCCGCAACAGGTCACCTGACTTTTATGACGCAATTGGCTGCACAAACCCCGCCCTATTTAAGAAAGCGCATCTACTGTGGAACTAATGTAACGCTCGGTAAAGTTATCTTATCTTAGCAACTTCGTGAAAACGATTTCATCACAATACTCGTGCCACATACAGAGTGAAAGGCGCGGACCATGGTGAGGATTCGGAGCAAATCATTGGCCAATTATGTTCGCGTGCATATGCGCGCTGTGGCAATTTTTTGTGCAAGGAAGACGCGGTTCGGGCGTTATACAGAACACCTGTGAACATGTGTGGACAGTCCACAACAAGCTCGTTCTCACTACGAGCGCGTCTTTACTGTATGTGCTGTTTGGTAAAGGTGCTATTGCGAATACTAAGCAGTCACCACGCAATTCGCAATTCACAATTCACAATGTAGGCAGTGGCGACGCTCACTGCTATCGTATAATAGCAGGTGATTGCAATAATGTACTCGCCAACACGCGTTACCACTCACATGATTCGATGATTGTGAGCTCCCTGGCACAGTGTTACTTATCATGCTTCCAATGACGTCACCATCTTGAGACGCGCTCACATACGTTTTTTCGCTTTCGGATTTCAAATGGGCTGAGCCTAGCAGTGTAATTGGGTCACAACGTCGTATTTCGGTATTTATGGACATAATTGAGCAGGGAAAACATTCACTTTATGTCAAGGTATACCCAAGGAACATTAAGCGAGAAACTTACTTTGGCCGTGTCATGCCCTCTTTAAAGTATGTGCAATGCTTGAACGGCTTTGTGTTTTACTTCAGTAATATCCAGAACCCAGTTCGGGCGACAACCACAAGGACAGTCTCGGCGGCATAAATCGCATGACTGTCAGAAGAAATTGGACAACTGCCTTCAATATTGATACCTTCATCACTCTTGAACACTCTTGTTACTTAACCATTGACTTTCTCAACTATACTCCGACCGAAACAAGGTCAAATTGTTGACCTAGACAATGGTCAAAGTTACCAATTGTCAAATCTGACCAAATATTGGTAACCCCTGACCATAGTTTAGGTCAACAATTTGACCATAGTTTGGGTCAGTGCATAGTTGAACATAAATATGATACTTTATCCTCCATTTCCTGTGGCCGAAATCATACTTTCTCATCAAATTTTTACCAACAGGTCACACCAATGATTTCAGTTAATGGTCTACTTAAACACGGGAGGACAGGAGAGCTATACTTCACGTCGACCCCATCAGCTTTCGGTTCGTTAGAAGTCTTCATTGCTTATCATACTTTCACGAAATTTTAAACGAAAATACACTGATGATTATTAACTGACTGTAATGTTATGAGCTAGTTTTGGCAGGAAGAAGTTCGGAACCTTTCCGTAGAGGATGTCGAAAGTCATTTGAGCTTTGAAAATCCTACAGGTCTGCCTTGAATCTAGTGTGCCTCCTACTAAAACTTTTCCATACCCTTGCTCACTGCACTACAACAACTGTGCATATATAGATTGATGAAAGGCATATTTTAGAGTCTTTTGACTTGGGTCTCCTACAAAAGACAAAACTATCATATGCCATGTCCTCCAAACTCTGTTGGAATACCCTTTTCCTAAGTCAAGATAACTAACTCACTTAGTTTAAAGAATGCTAAATGTCGCTTCATTACAGCGGTATCAAAATTTGAAATAAATGCAATGTTAAATGAATGTGCCCCGATGATATCATAGATTTCACATAGTGCATTAGCTCTCATGAAGAATGCATTACTTTGAAAATTGGTATCTTCCTAACGCTGTATGCTGTTTAGATCCATTTTACCCCTCCTGAACAAGAAACCATTTCTACAAATTTTTAAGTCAATGAATTTTGTATCCGGAAAATGCCTTGAATTATGTATGATATTGCGCATTTATTCATCCCATCACAGTTTTATCAATTTTGCTGATTTTTGCTGTAAGACACTTCTTCATTAAAGCAAAGAACTCCAATCCACTAGAAAATGAAATAAACACCTACTTTGCCTCCTCCTTGTAAACATCCTTGGATTCTTAAACATATACAGTGATATTAAACGTGTAGCATTTAAAGGGAACCTTAAGTCTGCAATTTTAAAAATGTATGTTTTACAGATTGCATGAAGAATTTTTAGGTGCCCAAATTTGTTGCCCAAGTCCAAATAGACAATTGCACAATAATGTGTGAATTTTTTGTACAACTCACATAAGATGATTTGTTTTCATTTGAAATTTAAAGAGAAATGTTTACATGATTTTGAATGGTTATTTGTTTCTTACATAACATGTTGTATGCAGTGGAGGTGCCAGAATTTCAAAATTTACGGGGGCGCACAAACTAAGGGCAAAGGATAATGTTGGGGGAAATTTTCGAACGCAGGGCGAAACTGAGCCCAATTTGCTAGTTCCTGGGGTTGGGGTCCAGGGGGAGAAGCTCCCAGAATCTCGGAGGTATTAGCATATCTCTGGATGAAAAATTATGTCTTTGGAGAGATATGGTATGCAATTTTTCAGTAAACCCAACGCGTAATTGACCTTAGTTGGGGGAATAAGTGTCGTGTGGAAAAAGCCAAAAATCTGAGGGGGCCAATGGAATGCCCCCCCCCCCCCCGTAGCGCCGCCACTGGTTGTACATACAGAGGGCTGATATACTTTAAAAATGTTTCGAAACAGACTGTTTTCAATAGACCATTTTGAAGTTCACGGCAGTACTGCGCAATAGGTTAAAGGTCAACAGTTAACAATATAACGTGTGTTATAAAGCTGATGGCGCGATGAAAACACACGTAAAACAGTATGCTATGCGCGGCCAGCGCATCGTTCAGATGTTTTGTTACCAGTTTACTTGAACAGAAAGTTCACTAACGCATCGTCAAATAATAACTTCGAACTCGTTTATTAAACACGTATGAGTGGTTAGAATCTTAGTTGGTCGCTTTTTAGAATTACGTTTAATTTGTTAACGCCCTTTTAAAGTTTAGGGGACGAAACTCCAGAGTTGACTGGAAATTGCTCTATGTAACATAATTATGTTCAGTGTTAGCTGCTTGTACTTTGTTTAGTTAGTTTGTTGATCGTTATTGGTGGGTCTGTCGGTTGGACCGACTAACCGACGGACGGACAAACCGGACAGACATAAATGCATTATTAAACGGCACATCATCACGGCAGTGTCAGCTGGTTGAAATAAGGTTTCAAAAATGGTTCTAATCCAAGTTTTTGTTTCAAATACGGTGTAAGCAGGTTTAAGTCTACTTTGGTCGCCTCTTACGACAGACCCGAAAATTCGCGGACGTTTTCTACATTCCTTATCCACAGATGGGTGTTTGTGCATTAGAACACGCGACTGAACTATGAAATTTATTGTAACCAACCAGTGTGACGACAAACTGTATGCAGTCACCAATCTTTAACAGAGATATACAGAAATTCCTAAGCACGGATTGGTTAGTGCAATAGCTCCTTTACACCATGCTTCTTTCACTTTTGTTTCAGCCACTGCCAGTCCTAAACCTTCTCCGGGACCCACCTCTTTACCCTTGGAACACAATTCTAAGGGTCTCATTGTTAACCTGTTGGTGACGACAAACTACATGCAGTCACCAATCTTTAACAGAGATATACAGAGATTCCTAAGCACGGATTGGTTAGTGCAATAGCTCCTTTACACCATGCTTCTTTCACTTTTGTTTCAGCCACTGCCAGCCCTAAACCTTCTCCGGGACCCACCTCTTTACCCTTGGAACACAATTCTAAGGGTCTCATTGTTAACCTGTTGGTGACATTCATGGTGGTAGCCATTGTTGTGTTGGTTGTACTGATCATCGCCAAACGGAAGGGACTTTTCAAGAAAGAGGAAGAAGAGGAAGTATTTTACCGTCTAGAAAGAACTAAAACGAGCGACGAATATTCAGGTATCGGTACCCATCTCCTGCGTAGCTAGTTTCAGGAGTGATTTAGCATTGGCAAGACGTCGCTTGACGTCCTACATGCTATGTCCCTGTAGAAGGCAAAGACGGCTAATCAATGAAACTCAGGTGTAAAAAATCACACACCCTTGAAAAATTTTCGTTTGGAAAAAACTTTTGCCTACATTAATTCGATCTTCAAATACAGGTCTTTAGTTCCCCGAGACCTAGACCAATCTTTTGTTTGGAGGTGCATTTGTCATAAAACATTAAAATATATCTCCCTTACGTTCACAATAAATAAATGAAGAAAGAAATAAATGAATGAATGATGTTGCTCTCTTTACTTCTTGATTTCTTTTCGGGCAATAGCCATCAAGAAACATCTCATGTACACTTCTTTTCTTCTAGAACTTTTGCAAAGAGTTGATCCTGTTTTGAAACCAAAAGAGATTAGTCACGACAAGGTAACTCTACAAGAAGAATTAGGGAAAGGTCAGTTCGGGATTGTCTACAAAGGGCTAGTGTTTGGTATACATGGTCAGCAGGATAATGTCGAAGCAGCCGTAAAGACTACTAAAGGTTAGTCGAACCGGTTAAAGACAATTTTAAGGCAGGGACCAGGGAAGGAGAAGGAACCCACGGGCTAAATTCCTTGCTTAACTCCCTCACTGTCATGGGCATTTTGAATGGCCTCGAATTGGTTAGTTAGTTAGATGGAGTTTGACGGCCCAGTTTCCAACCTATTGGTTCGAGTCAAGCCGGTCACGGCTTTTCTTCCAGTTGTGGTTCACTGGTTTGTTATCCGTACTCAATTGCTTATGCGGAGCATCACTCACAACGGCAGTAGGTTCCATTTTAAAGTCTTCGATATGTTGTTTACATTTAGAGACAGTGCAAGGGCGGTTATCTTGTTCTCTCGACCTGGGAATCGAATCCGGGCCTTCCGCGTGAGAGGCGGGTCCTCTACTGCAGGACCAAGCACACGGTCGGCCTCTTCGAATTGGTAACTGGAACTTTATTTTCTTGGATCTAACGGGCACGATGACTGTCCCCACCCCTATCCACACACACACGCACACACACACTCTTCAGGAATGAATCCGTGTTACCTGTTAACAATATTTCAGTGAAAGATTGTGGGTTAGTTTGCTGATTGTTTTATATGCCTGCCATTCAAAAACAATTCTTTGTATCAACCACATATAAACCATCTTTGTCTCCTTTGGTTGCCGATTTTGTGAGTCCATTGGTGCATTTTCAACGGCTGGCCCGCTGAACCGTAATTAGACAATGCACGGAGGTTGTGGGGAAATGCATTTGGGCGAAATAAGTTTTCAGGAGAAACATCTTAATTCAATTCTTATAATTTAAAGAATGTAAAAAACTCAATTGCCATGAAGGGGTGAGTTAGAGTTATACTTTTATTTGAGAAAGAGGTTCTATCGTGAACATTAATGGGTGACAGAGTTAAAGTTAGAATATACTGAGGAGAATCTGTCGTTTAGAATGTTTTGCACATGAAAAACCAGGCCCGTGGCCAGACAGGTTATTGAAGGAGGAGAAAAGTTTCCTTGGTTGGTATAAATGTTCCCGATCTTTACACATATCACAATATATCACGGGATTGATATCTTTTGTACATGTAAGGAATGGCGAAAATATTACCTACAAAACTTCTCCCCTGGCCCCGCTTCCCACAGCTGTCCACCTGGGACGTTCCCCTTGGACCCAAATTTGATGCCGAGTCGCTCCCGAACATAAAACTCCAGTAGTAAGAGTCACGGGTACGTTTCGTCATTTTTGTATTGTATTAACAAAAAATAAATAAATAAATAAATTATTGTTTGATAATAACATGATGACCGAGTTCAACGGGCTTCGTTAACAAAAAAAAATGTGCTTAGATCAATTGTTTTATCCATCACGCCAATCCTAGTCTCTTGACTACTTCTATGTTCAACACGGTTTCCCTGAGGATAGTGCAGTGTACTAAAATGAGCCATATTTTTGCTAGAATGGGAGTAGAATGCAACACCAAACCAGTCCTTCTCTCATTTCGTATAAGATTCTACAATTAGACAAATATGGTCAAAGATTTTGCCGCTTAGTCTGGTTGACTTTACTCAACTCCCATCTCTCAATGTTGACTGTTGTTAAGCCGCACTCACACTTTACAACAAATTCGGATCGGATTCTCATTCGATAGTTGTTAGTTGATGTTGAAATCTTCTTCATCTCTGGTTAGAAAGAATTAACACATGCCAGCCAGTGTAAATATATGATTTGTATTAGAGGACTAAGAAAATGAAGCCGTGACTGATTTTGTCGTGACGTCATACCGACGGATAGCCTGATCGGACGCGCGCAGTCCAATAACAGGTGTCTTTCGATGTGACGTCACGAAATAAGCGTAAATTAAATGTTGGTAGCCTTAAATTATACAATTTGGCTAATTTTGGGTTCTTTCCGACCACAGGTGGAAAAGATTATGATAAAAACTTTAAAAAGTTGGATCGGAATCCGATCCGCATTCGTTGTAGTGTAACCGCGGCTTTAGAACAACCTCTTTGATTCACTCCACAACCTTTGATTATTGTAGTGCGCCGCACTACAATATTGGCATTTACTGGCCGACTGACAATTTCTTTTGTGAAGCCTGTTATGGCCCACAACTCATTTCCCTGCGCGTGCCGTAACTTAGTTCGTACAAATATCCATGCTCTACCCTTAAACAATAGCAGTAAGTGCAATCTGTGGCCGTCTTCAAACAAAAATCAACTTCAGAAAAGCAAATACTGCACTTACAAGGCTGATTTAAGGAGTTAGCTTCATGAAAGAGCATTGCGGATAAATTTCCAGAAAACGCGATGTAATGTGGTTCGGCCTTTTCACACTGAAGTGATAAGCCTGGAGAATCAATCGCTGCTTCCAATTTGGTATACGTAACACGGCGCCATTGCGTCCACTACCGTTGAACAGTATCAAGACGTTATTGTACAGTGTCTTCATCTAGCTACTACGAAGCAGGGTATTGCCAATTCCCTGTACGGAACGAATTGGCTTTACTGCATTGGATTAAGCGACTTGTGCTGTAGTTCTATAATCATGCTTTATTTCAGTGGTAAAGCAGAAGCTATTTTGACAGCAGTCTAACCGAAACGTTTTGACAGCATGCATGTAGCAAGCATTGCGAATTAACGAAACACGGATGTTAAAACACACAGCGTCAACAGTTATTCGGCCTTCCACGAGACAGTTGTCATATGCATGCAGCGGTGCAGTCAGAGAGCTTAGCTTGAGAGGGCGTCATTATTTAACATAAAGAACGGTGAAAGAGGAGTCGAGAACCGATAAAACCATTTCAGGCAGGAGTAAACAACTCAACAGAGCATAACGTATGGCTAAGTAGGCTACTCAGCACGAGTCCTTGAACGGGACTATGCTCCGTCCACTTCATTTTACTCCACACTAGACTGTATACGGAGTAGGTCCTACCGTTAAGCGCAGTACACGGTCTTGTTCAAGGACTACTCAGCACTTGCTTCATGGTTGGCAAATATGCTTCAAAATAAAGCTAGTGACTGACTATTAGCATAGAAGGTCCGGATTTACACCATCATTGGTTACTCTTCTATGATTTCTTTATGCGTCCAGCCAAGGAGCTGGGAGACAAGTGGTCCATCTTTGTACTATCAAGAAATAGGGTTGAGAGGAGTGGCCAAAAAGAAACAACAGCCCCTCTTCCCGCCATGAACAAATCCTAAAGTTCAAATAAAAACTGGGCTACTGTACTAACTGAAAAGACATCTCTAACACGCACTACAATTCTGCGTATTTGCAAGCAAATGCAGTTCTAGTTTCTTTTCTTTTGCAAATAGATGGCGCTTTTGATGACGTCAAGGAGGACCTTCTCGATGAGATGAAATTAATGGTACAACTTGGAAGTCATCAGAACCTGATGACTCTGCTTGCCTGTTGTACCCAGAGAGAACCTTACTTTCTGATCACCGAATTTATGAAATATGGCGACTTGTTGAACTTTCTTCGCAAGTGTAGGGAGGTTTGTAATCTGTTCATTCAGTGCTGTCGCGAGTCCTCCATGTATGTAGACATATTTTTAAGGTAGGGGGATCCAGGGGGCGTATTCCCTATGTTGCAAGCACGAAAAATAACAACAAAATTGCAAAAAAGATCACCACTCACTGTTATGAGTAGACTTGGCCAAGTCTCTCATGAGTGTTCCCCGGGGAGCTGACAACACTACCTGCTGACCTGTACACAAATCCAGTACTTCAGCACAGTACAGCATACCCTATTTGCCTTTTTTCCTAATACGCCCTCTATAGGTCTATAAAGGTATGGCTTCTCAACGACAAACGTTGAGAAACGATGCAATTAAATAATAGACCTATAGGGTGCGTATTAGACAAAAGGAAAATGCGATATGCTGTACTATGCTGCAGTAAGGGATTTTGAGGAGAAAGTTGTCAGTTCCCCGCGGAACACTCACGAGAGACTTGCCCAAGTCTATGTTATGTGTTGAGGCATAAATATGACACTGGTTTATATCTGTTAATACCTAAAAATCATGTTCTCCAATGAGGGAGACGAAAGCTTCTCTTAACCCCTCTAAGTTTCTTTACTAAGCTAGTCTGGTAATTCGTTGGAGCATGGAATAGTGGGGAACAGCGTGGGAAACACAAACCAAGGTCGGTACATAGTCTACGGTTTTCCCTTGTTTTCATGCATAACGTGCATACAGCACCAAGCATAAACATGACTAGCTAACCCGAATGAAAATAGGGACCAAGGCTTCACTGACCCCTAGTTCACGACAGATTGAAATTAATATTTTACACGAAACTCTACGCCAGTATGCCTACCTGTGACAACGTAACCGTGTCTAGTTTTGCACAGCACCATGACATAATAACCCATAGCTCCTGTTGTGAAATTATTCCAGAGCATCTGTTATATCCATCTGAATTGTAATTAGGAAATTGTTTCTTTCTTTTTCTTTTGTGTTATTTTAATATCAGTTTAAAAACAAAATGGCTAGAGCCGTCAATAAATCATTGCTGTGACCGCTGATGTGGGAATATAACCATAAAAAAATGATCATCATATTTGTTACTTTAATACCTTACGAAAATTCAGAACCGCTTAAAGGGACACATCACCAAACTGTTGGTGCAAATGTAAATTATTACCGTCAGTGAATGATTTTATCAATTTGACGATTGCAAAAGACACGTTGATTAATTTTACAGAGGGTGCAATACAAGTCGAAACAACCGAACAACCGGGGAAGTTTCTGAACCGTGACCGAAATAGTCATATTTCATTATAATTCGAAATGACTACGTAAAGAAAATGAATGCTGGGTTTTTGATGGATTAATAAAAACATGGAGGTGAAAAGTTGTTAGAAATGGAAGCAGGGTGTATAAATCATTTTGGTAAAACAGTCATCAATTTTACATCGCCATATGCTATGCGTCAAACATTATTACATTAAACGATGTAAACATGTCTCTCTTGAATGAATAGGATGGATTTTTTCTTCAATTTCCGTCTTTTTTATTACTCACAGAGAGAATACTGGGAAAAAGATAATATTTACAACCTTGGTGAAATGGAACAACTTGGAATAGGTCATCAAATAGCTAAAGGAATGGTAAGTATTTTATCAGTATAGGCCTATAACTGTACACCCCAGTCCCCTCATTAAAAGTTGAATTTACGGTTGCACTATTTTAAATATGAAAAGTGGTCATGTTCATGTAAAGCAAGATTAATAATACATAAAACCATAACTCTTGTTGAATATTTATGCCTGCAACCAAAGAGGTCCGTGGCAAACTATTCAATACCTTTACCCCCTTGGAAATTCCCAAGATGAAAAAAACATTGCCTTAAAACATTTTAGTATGTTTTCCCGAAAGATTTTTTTGCCTTCCCACAGAAGCTTTGGCCCCCTCCCCCTTTAGGAGACCCCCTTCCCCCTTCAGTTACTCGTCTGGCTCCGAGCCGGCTACAAGCCTGTCGCTGGAATGATATATGGACCCACGGTCATTGATGACTTGATTTGATTGGGATCAACGTTCCCTTCTTTACTGGCTACTTGATTTTGCATGAAATTTATTGCCATACTCTATTTTTACTACACCAGTTTAACCTCGTTTAGTATATGGTGCATTTTCTGAAGAAAACTGTTACTGAACATTTTATGAAGAAGGGGTGCCGCCATGATTTGCCCGACAGAGGGACCAATTTTCCTGACGGGGTCCAAAAAACTGAAGCCATAAGAAAGACCTTACCAAAAAAGTGAATAGGGAAAAATTCGGCGCGCTGAGCACTCCGAAATATGTTTGGCATCTAATACGGGAACATTTATAATTTTGGGGTTTGTTTGAAGAGATTTGGAAAAAGAATGATTTTTTTCCGAAAGAAAATTTGAAATATTGGAGATTTGAAGGGAAATTTAATTTTTTACGTAGAACCCCCCCCCCCCTTTCCCTTCATGAACAAAAGCATAAAGAAACATATTTACCTACGCAGCTGAGGGTTGTTGCGATTAAGTGCTATCCCGGGATATAGGCTCCCAATGAAATTTGAAAACTTCCCTGACTGGGGACCGGCCTTCCTCAAACGTGGGACATTCTCCCCGCTGATGGCACCCCTGGTATGAGGATGGAACCATTATAGTAATAATGCAACGGGCCATGAAATGTGTGGTATCTGGTAGTCATGTCATGGCTCTAATGAAGGAACATTTTAAAAGAGTGACATTCCATGTAGCATTCTGATGTGGGATCCTAAGAAGTAGCATACGGGCTAGCATATGGGACTCATGTTATTTTTTCAGCTCACTGCATGGTCAAGTGGTTAGAGCATCTGACTTGCAGCCGAGAGGTCTGGACTTAGACTCCTGGCCGGCCGGGTCATACGGAAGACTTTCAACATGGAACCTACTGACATTGTGCTTGGTACTGAGCGCAAACAATGGAGTAGTGAAAACAAGCCAGTAAGCCACAACTGGAAGAAAAGCCGTGGCCGGCTCGACTTGAACCAATTGATTGGAAACTGTGGGCCGTACAAAACTCCATCAATCTAACTAAATCATGTTATTTTGTACCCAAATGGGATTGTTCTGGGCCAAGTTGGCAACTTGTATGTGGGTAAAATTTGACTGATGAAGTGTATACTTTCCACGCGCCTGTTGACTTTCCCCTATTAATCATGGGCGTAAAATCGTTGAGCCCATATACGTATGCTACATTAGACCAGGTGAGGACATTTTCAGATAGATATGTATTTCAAATCGCCTTCCAAATGGGAGTGCAATAAGCATGGTTTGAAAATTCAACAATGTGGAAGTATCATTGAAGGGTAATCTGGAATTTAACAATAAATATGAGCCGGA
Source organism: Holothuria scabra (assembly GCA_037179385.1). Lineage (NCBI taxonomy): Eukaryota > Metazoa > Echinodermata > Holothuroidea > Aspidochirotida > Holothuriidae > Holothuria > Holothuria scabra. The sequence goes on along the minus strand of CM074185.1, from coordinate 27,366,394 downwards.
AGAAAAAAAAAAAATTGGATAGTTTTGTACATGAAAACCTGTAGAAATGTTGAAAATTTCACTAACATGTTAGGAAAATAACAAGAAGCACGGTATCTATTCATAATTCAAAAATCGATGGATTCAAATGATAGATTGTCATTATTTTGTCATTATTATTTGTTTCGAAGGCTTATGTACAGGATCAGCGGTATTACCACGGCGATCTAGCAGCAAGGAACGTTCTTGTCGGTCGCGGTCTTACTGTAAAAATTTCCGATTTTGGTCTGGCAGACGACATATATTCGAGAGGATATAAGAGGCGGGAACAAGAACAGAAAATTCCTATAAAATGGTGCAGTATCGAGGCGATATTAAACGGAATTTGCTCATCCGAGGGAGACGTGTAAGTCTTGATCTGATTTTCGTTTCTGTGACAGCACGTTATGATTTATCTTCAATAAAGAAAGAATGCTTCAAATAAAGGCTTAAAAAACTCAGTTTTCATTATTTTTTGTCATTCTCCATTTTAGGGAGGAGTTAGACAACAGTAATATTGTTAAACTACATGTGTATGAAACTAGGAAGGAGGGTAACTTTAAAAATTTTCAGGAAATAACTCCTTTATGGAGAGACGTCTTCCCTTGCTAGGCTAAAAATTTCCAATATTTTATATTCTTTGGATTAGAAATCATTTTTTCTAATGTTTGGTGGCAAGGAGAAACATTAGGGTTTGTTTGATACTTTGCACAATAAAAGGTATTTTAGTATGCAGGTTCTGATCCAGAGGTGGGGGGGATTTTCCGATTTAACCCCCCCCCCCTTAGAATTTACGTTCAAAAGGGACAATGCTGCAATAAAGCACTACAAAGTCACAATTCATAGTAAATTTTAATTGACCGGCGCGGATCCAAGGGGGGGGGGGGCTTTTACGGCCTCAGCCCTACCTTTTTCGCCACATAAACAATAAATATACGGGAAATTAGCAGTGCAACTCCCTCACACCCTTGCTTTCTCTTAACTTCAGCCCCCCCCCCACCTTTGGAATGTCTGGATCCGCTCCAGTCACATGCCATGCAATACCATCTTAAAAAGTGTCTACGTTTTCTCTGAAACCCCTTCTTCACCCCGTCTCCACTCTAGAGTGCTCTCACTGACGTCACAAGTCTCGTCCCCTTTTGACAGGAGAAAATATAGTGGAACGATAGCTAGTGTAGCTATGAGAGAGAAGCATCTTACGACCAACTTGTGACTGACGTGTGACTAAAAACACTGTTGATTTTTGCCCAGCAATGGGAGTGGCTCATCAATTATTACATCACGTTAAAACTTTCTAATGTCCAATTCAAGATTCTTTTATTTGACGAATGTAACTGTTCTCACGAAAGAAGCCTCGACTCATTTATATTCTTGCACGAGGAAATCATGGATTCTCCTCATGTTTGCGTCATCAGATGAAGCGGACACATTTGACAACCCTCATCACCCTTTCCCTTTCAACTTGATTTGGGTCAGCTGCGATTTATCAAGGTATGCTTAAAAAATCAGAGCAATGAAGTGGTCCCTATGCGTGACGTAATCAGAAAAATTAACTTAGCATGACGGTTTCCATTTTGAGCTGAAAAAGAGTCGACCTTTCTGCCGTACTTTCCCCACTGCCTGATAGCTGCAGATAGAATGAATTCATGTGTGTTAAGTTGAATGTACAAATTGACTTTCACAACATCATGCAAAATTCCATGATAATGCCACTTTTCAAAAGTAACTAAAATTATTTTTCAACCCATGATATTTAAAGTGTTGTACCCCTGACATGACCATTCAATTTCCTTTTGTTACTAATAAATTCACGTCATTAAATTTCTTGGTGACTCGTCAATAACTACAGCGGGAGGGGGGGGGGGGTTCATGGATTCCACACTTATCTTTCAAATTTAATCTTCTCCGTTTTCCAACCTCCGACGTTTTGCCATTTTCGATAGAAGCATTTTTAAGTTGCTCTTTGGGTGATTACCAAGGGGTGCTTTGCGACTTTTGAATCTCATACCTCCAGTCTCAGGGGTAGTTTGGCATCACATTTATTCAGTGGCGTAACCAGACCTGACTATCCGGGGGGGTAGCATAGAAGTTTCCCAATTTTACACTAGTTGAGCTGTGTTAGTTTGTGGGTGTCTTAGGGCCTTGAAGGAAGTGTTAAGGGGGGAGGGGGAACAATTCCGGACCATGCCACTCACCCTACCTCATTGGCCAAAAGGTACATTTTTATGCTAATTTTTTTTTTTTTTTTACCTTTTCTACGAGCAAGAACAATTTTTTTAATCTGATTTATTTCTTAAGTATGAACACGGCTGTATATGGTGCGTACCGAATATTTGGATCCTTTTAACACATTTGTAGCTATGGAGCCCAGTGCAGAAAATAGATTAGATTCAGGATTTCCTGTAAGGAAATTAGCATATTTGGGGGACTATCGAAGAATCTGCGTTTCATATTAGCATTTATCTGAGATAGCATGTCGACTGAAGATCGTGCTATTGAAGGAGTGCGGATTAAGGCTTCTCCCGAAACTTTGCTGCCTTTCTTAGACAAAAATGAAAGCCTATATTGAAGAAAAGTTTGGGGAAACGGCACTGTAGCGGCTAGGACAAATTATCCACTGACTACTTTATGAGCGATCACTTACAGCTGTAACATAATAGCAAAGACTGGTAATTTAAGACGCGCGGAAATTTTGCCTTTTTTGAACTAACAATGTCACATATGGAACTTTTATTAGGAAGAATTCGGAATTTTATGAAGGAAAACTTGGGAAACCCGCACTGTGTTTGACTGGTGCCTCGAATGGCAAATTTTTCACATTTTCGAGCAAGGGGGCAATCGCCCCTGCCTCCTGTAGCTACGCCACTGCTCTGCAACATTGAACACTGCTAAAATTTTGACACTTCAATAACTAAAGAATCCATCTCTAAAGACTACGTAACTGACAGGGTTGAAAGGCCTTTGATGGCAGGTGTGTATGAGAGCATTTGAGTACGGTAGGCCAATGGTATTCCAGCCTAGAACATGAAGTCTGTCTAGAAAGACTATCTTCAGTTGGCGCGGAGAGTACAAAAAAAATTGAAAAATCGCCACCCCTTAAACAGCCGGAAATGGCATATCTCGGGCTTGTAAGTAGTACCGATAGCTAAGTTTTCCGATTTTTCTTGCAAATGTGAACAACACCGTATCAGGGAGTATTCCGGCGCGCAAATCGCGCCGAAATTTCTGCCCTTTTTAAAAAATAATTTGTTATTTATATAATATATATATATGTTATGGAGCTTGTATTGCAGAGCTTTAAGTTTAAAGACTTGGGGATAACTGAAGTTTCTGCACTTCCTTCAAATATTGGTGGCAAATCTGAGAATGATTACTTTTCTAAAGTCCTCCCGACTGTCAGGCAAAGAGCAAGTGAGGAAAGTCTTTCCTCCTATAAAGTGGACCTCAGATATTATTTTGTTAACTTTAGTCTTTAGGCGACGAAATGAATGTTCATATATTTTTTTGAATCAATATGCATATATTGACCAAAACAGTGTTCCATGAATGCAGATCAAACTTGCTTTTTATGTTATAGTTGGCTAACTTTCTTTCTTTTCTCATTTTTCCTTTTTTCCTTTCCCCTTTCTTTACTTCCACTCCTTTCTCTCTTTTTCCTTTTATCATCTTCCCTCTCTTTTCCTTTCTTTCTTTCCCTTCCTCCCCTTCCCGTTTTTTCTTCCCTTCCTTTTTTGTGTCGGGGGGGGGGCAGTTTGCCCCCTGCCCTCCGCTGGTTACGCCACTGCAAATATTCATTTTTTTCTCGAAGCTGAGTCAAGTTCATGTTTTTCATGTTTCTATTTGCCTAACTTTACAGAAGTTAAGTGTAGAATCTTTCGTCAGTGAAATTGAGGGCGTCCGTTATTGTCCATGCTCCCTGAAAAGGTACTGTAAACATCTTCAGGGTCTATCGTCATATTCCGCTCTGACCTGTCCCTCCATCCAAGTGTCCCGATAGAACTGGCATGAGAACATGTATAGCTGGTGAACAGGGAAAGTGATCTTTAAAGAGATAATGGTGTAAGGCCTGCGGAACCTGCTTAAGGTTACGCTAGGTCAAGAAAATACGAACAACAGGTTAATGGTGTGTATACATGATTCAAACAATATTAAATATGGATCGTCACTTATTATTTGCTAATTCATTCAGAAGCGTTTTCCACAGGAAGGATGCAACCGTGCCGAAAAAAGTGGACTAGAATTAATTAAGGAAATTTATCATCCTGACAAGAAGTAGGGCACATTAACTAAATGTGTTAAGTGTACTAATTTAGCGAGAAATCTGCAAAAGTTATTACTGTATGCGTGGATTGTTTCTTAATCGGATATGCACTAATGACGACATGTCGTTGACTGATAGGAATAATTTGAATATTTGAGGTGGCCGACAGCAGACCTGGTAGGAGTTCCACACTTTTGAAATGTGTTCTAAAGGTAAAATTATTAAAGTGTTCCGAAAGATAATTAAATTTGGGACACTGTGTAAGTGTGACAGTGGTACCAGTAAATATTCCTCTACCAATTCTGCAAAACAAAAAGTATAAATCCATTCATCTGAAGTGATTAAAGTGTACCCCAAGTCACAAAATTCAAAAATATATTTTGAAACGCACGAAAAATGAATTTTAACAGTCCAACTCCCATCTTCATAGGGCATTCCTGAAGTTAATTTACTCAACTTAAAAAGGTATATATTTCGCAATGATTTGTGAAGTGATTGTCGTACTACTCAAATTACAATCTTTGTATTTCTTTGTTTTTCGGAAAGTTACTACACCTTGTATTAAGGTGTGATAGCAATCTTACTCCTATGGGGTGATGTAATTAACTATAAGCCCTCTCTGTGAAACATGCTATCCAGGCAAACAGAAAGTGTTCAAGGTCATTAAACATTTTTAATTCTAAAGGGAAATAAAGCAGTTTATGTGAGTTGTACAACAAGAAAGTCACAAATTGTTGCGCAATGGACCAATTTGTTTTGAATGAATAAACTAAAACATTTAATATCTCAGCTCAGGAATGCCCTAGGAAGATGGGAGTTGGACTGTAAGAATTCATTTTTCATGCTCCTTAATATATATTTTTTGAATTTTTTGACTTGTGGTACACTTTAAATGTGCATTGTCCGTCTCAGTGCTCTGCAGTGGATAGGTTCTCCGTCCTCTAGCGAAGACAGTGCATTGCTCGGCTGTAATTCCGGGGACAAGGGCACATCATCCCCTTTGACTTTGATTTTTCACATGGTAGATTTTTTAACAAAATAAGTTAACGTCCCCTTCTCACAATATTCAGATACTGAGACCAAATCACCGCCTTTGCATGAATTTGTAGGATCTGATCTTTATTCGTCCAATCTTACACGGGACTACACCAGTGGTGACATAAAAGGGTAACCTCGAGTCAGAACATGTTCCCCATAGCAAAATGGTTTGTTCCCCATCTGAATTTGGGGTTCAGTTACGCCAGCAATTCTCTAACGAATTTGTGTCCATTTTGCCAACAGGTGGTCGTATGGTGTAGTATTATATGAAGTCTTCACTCTTGGAGGGACACCGTACCCTGGTATCGCGGGACGACTCCTGGTGGCTCAACTAAAAGAGGGGTATCGCATGGAACAACCAGAGGGTTGCCCAGACGATATGTAAGTGCAATTTGTTGCCACACAGGACAACGAATCCCAGCTTGAATTTTGGGTTTCAAGTAAAAGAGTAATCTCATAGATTTAAGTAGACAGGGTTCAATGCCTAAACATGTAACCTTACGGTTTATACACGATTTTTTCCTATAGATAGAGCTCACCGACGTCACAAATATGCGTTAGAAACCGCCATGTTTGAGGGCAAGCCTGTACATATATACGTGGGTTTCCCTCAAACATGGCTGGACTACTCCACGTGGAAAGTGTCTATGACGTCACGTAAGAACTATCTATCGAATGACACTGAATTGTTATCAAAACGTCATTACTTATGCGGAGCATCACGCACACCGGCAGTAGGTTCCATTTTAGAGTCTTTGGTCCGGTCTGAGAATCAAACCACGGACCTTCGAATGTCGTGTCGGATGCCTTCTAAAGGAGGCATTAAACTACAGGATATTCATATCACACAATCAGGTTAGGGTTTGAGGGAGCCAATTTTTTGAGATAATACCATGTGATGACGGGAGTGAGCCAAATGATTTTATCATGCATATTCATGAACCGTTGAAGAAAGTGAGAAAGTGTTAAGTGTAAAGTACCCAACCTCGTGCGGTATGAATTTTATATGCCACATACCATTACAGAAGAATGGTACCCTCTAAAGCAGTGTAGGAATTAATATTTTCCACACGTTGTTAACACGTTTAGATGCTAAACACGAATGTCTAGATCCTAAACATTTCAACAAGTTGAATTGCTAAAAATTTAGGGTTTAACATTTAACCATGCTTAGAATTCAAACGTGTTTATAAAGTGGGACACAATTTTTAGTTGTTTGACGTTTTTTTTTAAGTGCATTGACGTCCCTGTGTTGGAAAAGCAAGTGGGAACTGTTTTTCCCAGTGCACAATTTGTAGACGCATGGCAACGCATTCGGGTAGATCCGCACTGTTTAACAAGGTGTTTCTTGATTGGCTGTTGCCATTGTATTGCATCGATTGTATTCTTTGATAGGGTTAGGGATTAGGTTAGGGTTTAGCGCTGTCGTTAGCCAGTAAGGAAATTTCTTCTTAAACAGTGCGCATCGTCCCCGCATTCACTATGCGATGTGCGCACTCACTCATGCTTTCTTTTACGGTTGGTCAGTTTGGGTACGCAAACACTTAAGTGCTTTCACGTTGAAGTCGAAATCTGCCGCTATTCACCTGAATGCGAAATATTTGATCTTAGATTGTCTGGGACCGCACATGACAGACCAATAATGTAGACGGTCAAAGGGCCGAAAGGTTGGTCAAATGTTGTCCTTCAGTGGACGTATAGCTGCTTTGGGAAGCAGTTTTAGTTAGGTTTCGCCGAACGGTTCTTTGTCAGAGAGTGGGGAGGACTTTAGAAAAAGATTAATTGTCTTTCACAAAAAATAAACCAAGGATAACCTCTCTTTCAAAGACTTTCAAAGATGAAAAGTCTTGCGTTCGTTAAATTCAGCACTTCTCGGGGTGTACGGCGGACCAAACGCTTGTACACCTGCAGTGTCTGCAAGGAGACGTTTTATCTGAACTGCTTCGAAAAAGTGGCATTGATAAAACTGAAGGTATTTTAGCCTCTTTATTGAAGAACAGGTACCAATTTGATGAATATTTTGTAAATATTTCTATTATTTCTGTCCCATAGATATAACGTCATGCTGCAGTGTTGGCAAGAAGATCCAATGAGTCGACCAAGATTCCAAACAATTGTTGAGAGTATAGATGCCATGTTAGTGGAAAGATCAGATTATCTATGTTTTGAAATGGAAGATGGCGAATGTGAGGTGAATACATTTAACCAGTTAAATAATTAGATGAGACTTTACGGCTCATTTTCCAACCAACTGGTTTTAAACTGGTTTAAGTCAGGCCAGTCGTGGTCTTTTTTCCAGTTGTGACTCACTGGCATGAATCCCTACCCCCATTGCTTATGCAGAGCACCCATCACAATGGCAGAAGGTGCCATCTTGAAAGCCTTCGGTAGGAGTCTGCTAGGAGTCTAACTCCAGACCTCCGTCCCGGCTGCAAGTCGGATGCTCTTACCACTTGACCATTTACACTTGACCAAATTTGCATATCATTTCCAATTAAAAATGGTTTTAGTACAGAAATTTTCAGCTCTTTGGGTTTTTACTTTTGATATTTAAAAAATGGTGATTTTTATTGCCAAGATAGGAATGTGCAAAATGTGGAATAAGTCAAGGAATCTGTCCACTGTCTGAGTAAATCAGTAGCTAACGAGCTGGCTAATGGCCTTCTGGTATGCCAGTGAGCCACAACTGGGAAAAATTCCTTGGCCGGGTCGACTTCAACTTATGTTGGAAACTGGGCCGTAAAACTCTGTCCAACAAACTAACTAATTACGTACTTGATAATGCCCACTAAGACCCCTATCGATATTCGAAAGTAAAAAATCCCGACATTTGTGACAAGGAGCATGCGTCCCTTGCCCTTGTGGGGCGTCATCCCTTGTTTAAAACAAACTATTTTGAACAATGACCTCTATAATTTTTGTGCACATTATTTCTTACAGGAAGGTAGTGATTCCGAAGGCAACGGTTCGTCCAGGCCTTTGTCTGTTCCAAACATTTACGTCAGAGCTCCTGGTTCCCAGTCAGACTCAAACGATGTTTTTGCACCCATTATGGAAGAGGATAATGAAGTTGACTTGACGGAACTACAGCAAATTATCCATTCAGTCAAAGACAAAGACCTAGACTCAAATTGTAACGTGAATGTGTGACGTCATATTACGTACTCGGATTTGCTATGAATAATTCATACGTTGTGAATCAGTATAAACTTACCATTCTAAATAACCTTGACTCTTCTCACGTTGGAAAATATTGAGGAGAATTGCACCCAGTTTAAAGATCGTGTATGGAAAACTGGTATGGTCACAAGCCAACAATGTTAGACGGTCAAGGACAACTCGAACGAAACCAGGGGCGAAACCAGTGGAGTGGCTATGGGGGCAGCTTGCCCCCCCCCCCCCGAGCGCCCATAAAACGCGAATGAGGGCAAAAAACTCACAAACACATACAGTGACTTCAAATCAACTGGTACACAATCGGGAAACCTCCGGAGACTTGTACCCCGGACGGCCAGGACTGGTTACGCCCCTGAATGAAACATATCAACCAGGGACTTCCTGTTCTCCTTTCCTTTCGTGGTTATACCTCTATTAGGGAGAAATTCCAGGTTTGGGCTTGCAGTTTGAAACGAACTAAGATTTATCTTAAATGTTTAAGAATGATTCTGAAAACGAGTTCAAAGGTCTAGAAATGATTCGCAAAAAACCCTCATGATACAAACTACAGAATATTGCTTTAGTAATACATAGCCCAAGCGTCTGCTCACAGATCCAAAAATTTTCGTATAGGATTATGATAGAACCAACGAAAACTTCTTGAGGATGAAAGCACATTTGCTAAAAAAGGAATGGGATCGTTACTGGACCATCACGCCTTGGGACAAGGTTCTTGAACAGAGGTGAAGCCAACTTTTTGGTAAGCTTAAAGAGCAATCAGAGTTTGTTTTGCATTACTTTAATTTCGCACCACAATCATAAAAGAGTTGAGTGTCATCACAGTCTGACCTTGTAATTGACCACCGTATGGATCGAGGCGTCTCGTCTTGAATTTTGTGTAGAATTTTGTTACCCTGCCACACTAGAAAACCCCCATTAAACAGTTACTTACTCAGAATTAAAGGATCTTCTCACTTGAAAGACCTCCTCAATGCATATTGATATTAAATAATCAGTTAAACGAAATGCCAAAGCAAAAGGTTACTGTTGTTGTCAACCTATGACCCCTTCTTTAAAAATGAAGTGCAGCCTTCAAAATGTCAGAGTAAGAAAAATGTATCTATGACCATCACTTGAAGACAAATTCACTTCGGATTGAATTATGTCGTTATCAGTAAACAGTCTTCAATGTCGGCCATCGTTATTCGTAAAGCAGATACTATGTCTGTTCCAATCGAGCGACAGTAATGATTTTTTTATTTTAGATTTTGTACTTGTATACATTGTTATAAACACATTATCTATATCAATAAAATATGGAAACAGAAACTGTTAATCTTCAGATATATTTTATCTTTTGGTTACCGCTCTTTAAGGATCTCTTGGTGTGCTTTAGAAAGCCATAGCTCCTATAAAAGCGACGCAGGACAGTAAAAGCCACACTGCGTATTGAGAGGGGCGCGACAGCTTCCGAGGGGTAGAAGGAGAAATATACTGGAATGGTTTTGTGAAGGACATAGTTGGGATGGGTTTGAAGTAGCGCTCCATACATTTGAAGGTTTATCCGTTCGATGTTTTGGTTGCGGTCAGCAGACCCGTAGCTATGGGTAGCACGTTCCCCCACCCCCAAAAAATCCAGTAAAAAGGTGTGCACTGAAGGATAAAAAGCATGATTACTCAATAAACCAAAAATAAGCATATACGTCTGTCAAAGTTGAAAGTTTTGCACCATTTTGTAGCTAGGCTCCTAAAATAAAGGCAAAATACTCCAAAGCATTTTCCAAAGTGGATGTGATCTCTTCCCCTTAGAACCTCTCCATTGCAGCGAAATTTCTAAACTGATATCTGGATGTGTTCTCTAAGATTAGTTTCTTTTGCTACGGGTCTGACATCGAGGGTCATATTTGACAGCCAGTCCCATGAACCTTCATTTAGAAGTTATGGTGAAATAATAGCAAGAATTGAGTTAATCTACTAGCAGACGATTATCAATATAGATAGGTCTATGTGAAATCCTTTTGTTCATGTCATGAACACAGGTCTCATTTCACTAAAATGTACATTTCACAGAAATAATTAAAGTGGTTTTAGGAACTGCAATTTACGCGCGCGGAAAATTTCGCTTTTTGGAAACATAATTTCAAAATGATGGAACGTATATTTGAGAGAATTCGGAATGTTAGGATAGAAAAGTTGGGAAAACCACACTGTAGTTGACTAATATCACAAATGGCAAATTTACGAATTTATCATTTTTCAGAGCCAGGTAGGGCAATCGCCCACTGCCTCCTTTAGCAACGCCACTCGGTAACATGGTGTTTAATACGGTAGTGCTAATGACGACATCGGAAACTTGCCATATGTAACACCAGATTATCAAGCGACACCGACAACTACAGTCCTATTGTTAGAAAATTTCTTTCATAAAATTATTTTGAAGTATTTTGTCTAAAAGAGGGCAAATAAAATGTCGTATGAGAGTCTCAATTCGTAAGCCTTAGATAACAATATGTAGCAACAATGATCTTTGCTCGCCGTGCAATTCAAATTTGCCAATAGGTGGAGATTCTTCAATAATCCCACAACTTTTCGAGTTTCCCTACCGGAAATCCAGAATCCAAAATTTTGTGCAATGCAAGATCCATTTCTCCAAATATTTTTTAAAAGGTGTAAAATTAAACTCAACTTACGTCTCTAATACAGCGATGTTCACATTTAAATCAAAATTCGGGAAAATTTAGGCGCCGCTTTGTTCTACCCCTCCCCCCCCCCCCCCGAAATAATCTAGCTACGCCACTGATGTTTCTATGACAGAAAGTATCATCCTCTCACCTCCAAATGGCGACAAGGAGAGGTATGATGGTGAAAACGGTTTCTAAGGTGCGAAAAATTTCCATGTCAGGATGCACCACGGTCCTGCCTCTCACCATGATGATGGAGTGTTTTTTAAAACGTACATAGAACCAGCACGTTGTAACAAATAGACAACTCAAACCGGCCGGACAAAAACACAAACGCTAATCATCAACCATCCACACACACAAAACACGGAACAATAAGGTTTGTCACAAACGGAAACGACACACCAACCCCATCATCCAAACAACCCGCCAACCCACCCACAACCTCCCTCAACACCAACCACCGCCCTCAGCACCAACCACCACCGACAAAAACCTCACGCCCAACCCCAAGATAAAAAAAACAAGAACATCTTACATCACACCCGAAGGCCACCCCACACCCGAAGGCCACCCCACGCCCGAAGGCAACAACACGCCCGAAAGCAACAACTCATAAAAAAGCAGTGGGCAAATACAGGTACACCTTGCCCAAGGGTATTCAGGAGGCAGTTGTGGCAAAGGGTAACCTCATTATTCTCACTTTTAAACAAACTCCACAGCCGGATGCAGCTTAAAGTCCTACCCAGGACGCGTGGAGTTAAGGTCTTTTGTTAAAAGGCAACGTCCTCTATTCGTGCTTTTTCAAAATTAGCAAATAGTAGAAGGTCACAATCCCAAAGTCAGAGGGGAGACAAGAGATTTCTTCGCGACACAACCAAAATAATCAAACACTGACGAACCAAATCAATATGGTCCCATACCGTTATGGTTATTTATTAGTATTGTGATAGGGGTCCACAGGCCGAGAACTCCCCCTCCCCAGGACCAGCCAGCTGTGGGTCTACACCGTCGTGCTGAAGCACTTACCCATTGTAGAATTTTAGTTAAGATTAAACTTAGTATAGATGTCATTAGCACGGTTCAAGTAGTTCTTCAACGAAGGTATGAAGACTAACTTAAAACAATAGTTTCGAAAATGGTTAGGTGCGAAATAGTTTTCTACAGCATTTGATCAATAAACTGAGTATAGATGTCATTAGCACGACTCAAGTAGAAGTAGTTCAAACAGCTTACATCAGGCACGAACAGTTGGATAAAAGCTGTTTGTTGATGTGACGTCACAAAATAATTAAGTAAATAATGCTTGTAGACCTGAGATGCAAATCATACATTTACATAGGCTGGCAAACTTTGGGCTCTTTGCGACCAGAGATGGAAGATGTTTCAGTAAAACCCCACAAAATCGGATCGGATCATTAAGCGCAGGTATAGCCACATTGGATCGGATTATTATCCGATTTTTTTCTTTTTGTAGTTTCAGTCAAAATCTTTTCCATTTTTGATCAGATAGAACCCAAATGTTGCCTGTAAGTGTAAACATGTGGTTTGTATCGCAGGACAACGAAAATCAAGTTTATACTAATGATTTCGTGACGTCACTCAATCAGCTTTTATTTGAACTGTTGACACGATTAGCCCGAAAAAAGCTCCGTCGGTGTGACGTCACGGAACAGTTATATTACTTTTCATTTTTGTAGTCCCGTAATGCAAGTAATGTATTTGCAAAGTTTGGCAAAATTTGGGGTCTTTTCGACAAGAAACCGTGAAGATTTCAACTTAAAACTCAAAAATTCCGATCCTGATCAGATAACAATCTAGTTTGGCCTGCGTGTAAGCAGTAGGGAAAACAAACCAGTGAACCACCACTGGTCCCACAACCCATCCGACTTAAAACAATTGGTTAGAAACTGGGCCCTGAAACTCCATCTAACGTAATCCAACCGATCCGAAGTCGTTAAAGTTTAACCCAATTGTAAACTTACCGAATTGGTAGGGAAAATGGTAACGTTAAAATGACTTACACTTTTGCAAGGACTGGGCCCATGCCCCCATGGCGTAGAGATTGTGAAATTTGTCTCTCTAGGGGATAGGGTCTCACTTCAATAGATGCAGGTTGACTCGATAAACAACCCCGCCACGGATATCAGTAGGTTTTCGTCTTTCGGCGCGATTGTAATTATTTAATATTTGTGAAGAAGCTTGTTTTAGAAAAAGATGAAACGCAAACCTATTCCTAATCTTGGTCAAGCCGTTAGTAATTTTTTCAGTTTATTTTATAAATGAGAGCGCTTGCAAACTAAGCTGTATAATGCCACTCTCAAATTTACTCGGTTCGACGTCCCAGAAGGCCACGGTTCTAATTCGTGACTATCCGTAGTGAAACCGTAGACAGAATCGCGCCTTTCCGGGATCCAACGTTGCGATTCCGTAGCCTCGTTTTGTCGTAGCTCAATTTATGACATGTTCAAAAATTTTATTTTTTCAGTCACCAATCGTAGGTAAACGTTAAACATCTTAGTACAACCGAAGTCACCGTGGCGCAATCGTAGAGTGTCCGTAGCACATCCGGCAATAACCGTGGGGTCTGATTTGACCACGGAAAGCTACAGAGAGGCAACGGATAAACTGCGGTTGTGCCACGTTGGCTACGTTTACGATACGGATGTACTACGGTTATGCTACGAAAGGGCTACGGTTATCATTTACCACGTGGTCCTCGACACCGATAAACATTCACACAATGTAGTGATTGCAACGTATTCACATCGAAGCACACACAGAGAAAAAAATGCCAACCAAAACCAGAGCAGGTAAAGGGGCGTGTGCCGCTGAACAATCTGCCTCGTCGCTCTCAGAGGAAGTGACTGAAGTCGAAGCCAAAACTACCGATACCGCAACAGATACAGAGTGTGTAGTGATTAGCTTTAGCGCCCTCACTTTCAAATGTACTTTTTCTCTGCATTCCAACCAAACATTCCGGCATAGATTATGTTAATTAGGGTCAACATGCCTACAGCTGTTGACCACACACATTCAGTTTTCATAGTCACGTACACTGAGGTCATGCTGTAGACTGCGAATAGAACACTTCACTGCAGCATTACGTGATTGCACTCAGCAGACGCCTTTCATCTTTAGTCTCGCGACTCATCAACCAGCAATTTCGAGACAGCATTTTCTTGCAGAGAAGACCATACAGGTACCATAGAGTACTTAGCATTGCAATCAACATTTTATCTACAGTTATATCGATTGTCTTTCTCACTTTGGCCTCGTATCATCATAATCACAAGAACGTCCACTTGTTGTTCAGCGCCGCAAGGTGCACGATCAAAACAACCAAGTCATCGCTTGTATTTAGGCCAGTTTACTTACGCACACTAACTTACGTGCTATAACTGTATTGGCATTTACTACGTAGCTTATCTAGACCTAAGCCTAGCCCTGCAGCGTCACAGATTGCAGTATTCTGGTAGGCAAAGCATCACTACGGTTGCAGCATTTCAACTGCCACGGTCGGCTTAATTGGGGTCCAGCTTATACCGGCAGTGCAACCTCGGCAATTCATCTGCATATCATTGGCAAATCACCGCCAGCAGCATTTATCTCTGCCAGAGTATTTAACGTACTGGTGGCTTCTCAACTCACTGGCAGAGCCATTCAATTGCCCAAATGAACCGCCTACTACAACAGATCGATGGTGCCAGCTGACTCACTAGTTCCCACCGTCACGATCTGCTTGGTGTAGACTTGCGTGTGGCTATAATTACGTAACAATTACCAGCGGATGGCGATATGACTATCGCTACCCCATTCAACTTCAACCATTCTCATTATTCAGCATATCTAGACACGTGTATCAAGACGTCAGTCATAACTTAACTGCATGCTAACCGGTACCCTTTATGTTTATACCTTCACAGATCGGCTGGAGAACAGGATGAGCGCTGATGGGGATAAATGAGCACGTGTGGAATTGGAGACCACATAACCTTCTGATTCGTAACCCAACCTTCTGATTGGCTAAACCACCTCAGCCATCACAAAAATTCTCCAAAAGTGCAGCGAAAAAGAGCACTTTGAGATTGAGCATGGTCTCTTCTTCGTCCAGGAACTTCGCGTGGAGTTGTTTCCTGCTCAACATCATGGTGCAGAATGATACAGTACCAGAGATCCAAGCGCACAAAATAAAGACGATCGACCGTAGAAGAATTGTTACAGAACCGTAATATATCCGTCGACGCCTAACCATATCCGTGGTTAATCCGTAGCGCTTCCGGCGGCACCGAAGCAAAAGCTTGGGAAACCAGTCACATAACCGCAATTTTCCCTGACAATACCTTGACATTTCCTTAGCACACCCTTACTGCATCCATAGACCTCCCGTGGATACCGTAGCGACACCCTAGTTCCATCCTGGGAGGTGTTCAACCGTGTCCAAATCACTCCCGTTTTACCACGGTTCATAACCGTAGCAAACCGGGACCCAAACCGTGAAAGTGGGACAGGGCATACATCTCGTGTGATCAAATGATATAAGGAACGAAGACGTGCAGGATACTATAAGGCCGCATTCGACTCACTGTCCTCAGCCTGTTCGGGAACAGTAAAGAGTGTTCCTTTACGAGTCGAACACGAAAGAACACGTTCGCGAACTGATCTTGCACCCAAATTTCACACCACCTCGCCGGTGATGGAGCGAGAAAAACAGAAAACAAGATGGCTGAGATACTTTCTCACGGAAGGAATGTAAGGCAACATCAGCAGCACAATGGCGAAACTTCAGCAGAACATTGGCCAGAGAGAAATAAACCACTAGAACAACAAGTTTTAGGGCTTATCATGAAAATCAAGCGAAGTAGCCCGAGTGTTGAAAGTATGACAGTATGGCGGCACGTTAGACAGACATGCAAAGTGTAACGCGTGCCCATGATTACATTATGGCGCACGTGTTCGACAATGCAGAAGGGATTCTTATGTTCTCGACCAGGCGCGTAGCCAGGATTGTGTCTTGGGGGTGGTGTCATGGGGGTGGGACACGATATGGGGGGAAAGCCTAAGGATAGAGAGGAAAAATCCGCTATTTCAGCTGTTTTTTGCATTGCAAGGTTGGGGGGGGGGGGGGTTCTAACCCCAAAACTCTCCTTTGGCTACGCCACTGTTCTCGACATGTTCCGGAACAGTCAAGAAGTCACTGAAGTCACTGAAAGAACACTACCCCTGTCAAAACGCAGACTGCACCGTCATCTGAAATGGTTGATTTGGAAAGAATTTAAAACTGATTAGAAAGTGGACTATCACATTACCATTCATTAAAAGAATTGGCTGGTAAGCCGTTTTAGGCACTTGTAAATAAAGTTTATAGTATTTGAATGACACGAAAAAAATTTGGAGCATTAAAATTGTCCATGATAGAAGGAACGAATTTTTGAATTCAGCGTCGACAATTTTTAAAATACTTTACGTTACTTTTCTGGCACTGCATCGATACGCCTTTCTTCATTTTAGACATTGAAAGTAAACTTCTCAATCGTCAATTCTTTTTTTTTGGGGGGGTTTTGGGAAAGGTACTGTCCATCCACATAATTACTTAATCTTACATATGAAGTATTTTATTTTTAACTGCAAAGTAAATGGATGTAAGCCCCGATTTGATCATTTCTTTTACAAATAAAAGTTTAGGCTGGCGGTTGAAAAACATATTTCTATTATCGATTCGAAGAGAAGAAGGAGAAATGTCAAATATAACGAGTTGTTCGAAGCTTTTAAGCATTGTCCTGGGCTTTTCTGATAGAGAAAGTAGCTCTCTCACTTTAACCCATCTACTAAGGAGTTATGCATATATTAAGTAAATATAATAGGATTAACCAAGCAAGCGACTACTATCATTTTGCTATATAAATATCTCTAAATAATGTGAAAATAGTAAAGTTTACGTAAATTAAGTGCCTGTCGTCCACGTTTCGACACTCATGTTATTATATGTGTGTATATGTATGTATATATATTTTGTCTTATGCCAAACTTATCATGTGAATAGACCAAATAAATGAAGGGAAAAAAAACTTTGAACGTTACCACGATGACTTCATCATGACAGCATCAGTGACCAACACATGTGTATCTCAGTGCGCGAGTACAGTGCCCCTTGCCCTCCTCCCAAGACGGACTTTTGAAGAAATGATCAAATCAAACCAGCGGGTTGAAAAGAGGGCAAATTAAGGAAAGATTAAGAAGAGGTAAACGGGTGGAAAGGAAGACGCAAGAAAGGAAAGGAAAATATTTACCTTAATATCAGAGAGACTGCTTGACTAGTTTACCCGTATTCGGGGAACTCATGAAAGTTACATGTAGATCCATTCCATTCCAATTTATTAATGTGCGTATGATTAACCCCCCCCCCCCCTCCGTCCCCAATTACAATACTGGGCCTCAAAGAAAATGGTGAGACCCGAATTGGCCTTATCATCTCCAACATTGTACGAGGGGGGCGGGATGTACCATCTAGTTTTGCCCAAGACTGAGTTTTTGTCAGCTAAAAAGTCGGAACAATGGTACGACACTTGTTATCTTGGCAAACTCCAAAGAGCATTGGGGGCCGTTCGGCGAAACCAAACTTGAAATAAAACTGTTTCCTGAAGAAGCTGTACGTCTACTGAGAGACAACATTTCACCAACCTCACCCCACGGCCCTCAGACCGTTTACATCATTGGTGTGTCATGTATGGCTCCATTCTAGATCGAATGAATAGAACAGTTAATACACATGTTCACAACCAATAGAATATCGTAAGTTAATGCGTGATTTGTTGATTTTTGCCTTTTTCTGTTAATTTACTTGGCTATTGCATGTAACAATGTATTGGAATGTTCTGCTTTCGTTAAGGATTTATTACCTTTGTCTTAATAGCAACCTTATTTAATTCTGAGGTAAATAGCAATGAAACAGACTGTCATTGTTTAAGTAAAAATGTTCAAAGGTTAAATAAATTTTGAAAGAAAGCCAACTTTTTCCAAAGTCCTCCTGACCCTCTGGCAAAGGGCCGTTCGGCAAAACCAAAACTTTCAACGGCTTTCAAAAGAAGCTAGAAGAAAGCCAGTACTTTAAAAAAAAGTCCTCTCGACCCCCTGCCAAAGATACGTTCAGCGATACCAAAACTTTCACTGCTTCCCGAAGGAGCTAGAAAGCCAATGTGCCGAGAGGCTGAAAGCCTGCACAATAGCTATGCTCCATCTACAATAAACAAAGTTACGTGCGCCAGGAAATGGACGTTGTCCCAGACTTTGTAGGACTGCACAAACTGACCTGATCTATTTCACTAATTGGGATGATTATTGTAACTCTAGTTATTTTAATTGTAGATGTTATGTCATTTATTAATCAAGTTTGTAACACTTTTCGAGAACGACTCTATTTCTATCATTAGAAAAATTATTAAAAAGTAAAATATACCCTAATAAAAAATGAAACAACCTCCTTAATGCAAATCAGCCAGATCTGAGTCGACAAGATCGCAGAAAAATTTTTATCGATAAAATGAAATAAACGTCGTCGACAGATGTATGAGCAAACATTGAATAAAGTTACTGCTACCTCAGTGTGTTTAACTGTCCTCAATGTAAATTATCCTACAGCAGCAGGTACCGTACAATAAACTTCCAGATTTTCTACGAACCAGAAATATTGTGACGTTTTAGTGACGTTTCTGTGCCGAAAATCTCCATTTGGAGCGGAAATGAGAAAAAGTAAGAAAAATATCAGTCGTAGAGGATAATCTTGTCAAAAAAATATGCAAAAATAATTAAAAACTTATCAACGAATATTTGATCAACATAATTTCTTTCTGCTAACACTACATCTGGCTGAAATTTTTACTTTAAAAATTCCACTCTAACGTGTGATAGATGCAGATGTCAAAGCTATATAAGACATTCTATAATATACCCTGTGCGGCACGTTGACGTCAAACCGGACGGTAGTGTTCACACATGGTCCTACTCTGATTGCACTGGGAGGCGAGTAGTGTTCCTCCCCAATGTATCGCCGGTCCTTGAGGGGAGTCCCGAGGAAAGATTGCTGTCGTATGCAAAACACGCTGAGCGTCACTGTATGCAGAAGGGTACTAGAGAGGCGCCTGAGTTGGTTCTCTGTTGTAGTTGACAGGACACATAACCGGCCAGAGACCTTGAACGCTTGGCTTCAATCTTTTGGGGTTTTTTTCTTTTTCTTTTTTTATCTTATTTTTAATTTTTTTACTTCCTTTTTTATTTTTATGGTGAGGCGCCACCTTTTATAAAATCTTAAAACTGAAGAACCTCGACAAGGTAGCATGCCCCCCTCCATTTATTTCTCCGTTGACTTACGCACTAAATCCAAAAAGTAAAAGGGCCTCTAAAAGCTTGTCGAAATTTTCTCCAGGTGCAAGCTACCACTCATATGAAAGCTGAAAAGTTGGTCATTCATGGCATTTTCAATTTTCTACATTATAACCGTGAAATCTTTTTTGCTATTTTAGCTCAAAGTTCAATCACCCTTTTCCGTGGCTTGTTTTTCACTAAAACCTTGGTATGCCTCCGTCATCTTCTAAAGCCCATAATTTCCACAAAATTGCTTCAATTAAGCCCTTTTTCCACCAATGGTACTTCATGTAATATAATTTCATAAAATAATTACAAAACACCCCATCCTATTCTATATCATATCAAAAAAGGGCTCCTTTTAAGGACTTTATCTGAGGGCGAACAAACGGACGCATTAATACACCTGCTAATTGGATTATGCTTCCACAAGAGAAGAAGACAGGAACCCCGCCCCCGGTTTAATACGCAAAGTTTTTAAGACAATCATAACCGATGCTGCTTTGATTTCTTATTCTAAACAAATACGACCTAAATGGGTTAATGAGCAATGCATACGCAGAGTAGTGTTGGTAAAGGTAGGGTAGATGTTACAAGGGTGAGCTAGAATCAATGATAAACAGGGAGGGATCAAGGGACCGTTAAATCGAGCATGTGTTTAAGGTCGAAGGTGAACAGTTTTTAGTGTTCTTATGTAGGCCTAATATCATCGTTTTCGGGTACTGTCTTAGCTTGATTTATGTATCTCTTTTTTCTCGGCAGCGCCTTACTCGACAAGCTCTCTGGATATTTCAGAGTGTTTACCTTCTCAATATCATGTTCGTATTATTTAATATTCCATTACTATTTGATTAAACTGTATAAAATATTTTCAAATATTATTAAACCCAGGAAGTAAAAAAAGAAAAATGCCACCATGAAACAGCTTATAATGAGCCTCAAATTTCGGTCTTTGAGTCGGTTATGTAACCTGTAAATCATAAATTATTCTCTTAAAATTCGAAACTTTTCTCTGCTGTTTAGACAAACAAGGCCAGATTTACCATTCTGGCCCCTGGACAGAAGTAAATTTGGGGCTTAAACTATAATAATTCTCCAGACGATGACGGGGAACTCGTGAAAGTTACATGTAGATCCATTCCAATTAATTAATGTCCGTGTGATTAACTCCACCCCCCCCCCCCCCGGTTTAAAACGCAAACTTTTTAAGACAATCATAACCGATGCTGCTTTGATTTCTTATTCTAAACAAATACGACCTAAATGGGTTAATGAGCAATGCATACGCAGAGTAGTGTTGGTAAAGGTAGGGTAGATGTTACAAGGGTGAGCTAGAATCAATGATAAACAGGGAGGGATCAAGGGACCGTTAAATCGAGCATGTGTTTAAGGTCGAAGGTGAACAGTTTTTAGTGTTCTTATGTAGGCCTAATATCATCGTTTTCGGGTACTGTCTTAGCTTGATTTATGTATCTCTTTTTTCTCGGCAGCGCCTTACTCGACAAGCTCTCTGGATATTTCAGAGTGTTTACCTTCTCAATATCATGTTCGTATTATTTAATATTCCATTACTATTTGATTAAACTGTATAAAATATTTTCAAATATTATTAAACCCAGGAAATAAAAAAAGAAAAATGCCACCATGAAACAGCTTATAATGAGCCTCAAATTTCGGTCTTTGAGTCGGTTATGTAACCTGTAAATCATAAATTATTCTCTTAAAATTCGAAACTTTTCTCTGCTGTTTAGACAAACAAGGCCAGATTTACCATTCTGGCCCCTGGACAGAAGAAAATTTGGGGCTTAAACTATAATAACTCTCCAGACGATGACGGGGAACTCGTGAAAGTTACATGTAGATCCATTCCAATTAATTAATGTCCGTGTGATTAACTCCACCCGCAACCCCCCCCCCTCCCGTCCATCAGTACAATAATGGGTCTCAAATTGGTAATGGTGCGTCCCGAATTGGCCTTATCACCTCCAGCATTGTACGGGGAACGGGGGTGTACCATCTAAGTGTGCCCAAGATTGAGTTTTTATTAGGTTAAAAATCAGAACAATGGTACGACATTTGTTATCTTTGCAAACTCCAAAGAGCATTTCCGGCCGTTCGGCGAAACCAAACTTGAAATAGAACTGTTCCATAAAAAAGCTGTACGTCTACTGAGAGACAACACTTGACCAACCTCACCCCACGGCCCTCAGACCATTTACATCATTGGTGTGTCACGTATGGCTCCATTCTAGACCGGATGAATAGAACAGTTAATACACATGTTCTCAACCAATAGAATATCGTAAGTTAATGCGTGATTTGTTGATTTTTGCTTTTTTCTGTTAATTTACTTGGCTATTGCATGTAACAATGTATTGGAATGTTCTGCTTTCGTTTAGGATTTATTACCTTTGTCTTAATTTGCAACCTTTCTTTTATTTCTGAGGAAAATAGCAATGAAACAGACTGTCATTGTTCAATTAAAAACGTCCAAAATAAATAAATTTTGAAAGAAAGCCAACTTTTTCCAAAGTTCTCTTGACCCTCTGGCAAAGAGATGTTCGGCGAAACCAAAACTTTCACTGCTTCCCGAAGGAGCTAGAAAGCCAATGGGCCGACAGGCTGAAAGCCTGCACAATAGCTATGCTCGATCTTCAATACACAAAGTTACGTGCGCCACGAAATGGACCTTGTCCCAAACTTGTAGGCCTGCACGAAATGACCTAATCTATTTCACTAATAGGGATGATTATTGTAACTCTAGTTATTTTAATTGTAGATGTTATGTCGTTCTCAAAATACCCCCATTTAGAATTACATTTTTACATTTATTAATCAAGTTTGTAACACTTTTCGAGAACGACTCTATTTCTATCATTAGAAAAATTATTAAAAAGTAAAATATACCCTAATAAAAAATGAAACAACCTCCTTAATGCAAATCAGCCAGATCTGAGTCGACAAGATCGCAGAAAGTTTTGTATCGATAAAATGAAATAAACTACGGTCGATAGATGTATGAAATAAACATTGAGTAAAGTTACAGTTACCTCAGTAGGTTTAACTGTCCTCAAGGTAAATTATCCTACAGCAGCAGGTACCGTACAATAAACTTCCATATTTCCTACGAACCAGAAATATTGTGACGTTTTAGTGACGTTTCTGTGTCGTAAATCTCCATTTGGAGCGGAAATGAGAAAAAGGAAGAAAAAAATCAGTCGTAGAGGATAATCTTGTCAAAAAACATGCAAAAATAATTAAAAACTTATCAACGAATATTTGATCAACATAATTTTTTTCTGCTAACACTACATCTGGCTGAAATTTGTACTTTAAAAATTCCACTCTAACGTGTGATAGATGCAGATGTCCAAGCTATATAAGACATTCTATACTATACCCTGTGCGGCACGTTGACGTCAAACCGGACGGTAGTGTTCACACATGGTCCTACTCTGATTGCACTGGGAGGCGAGTAGTGTTCCTCCCCAATGTATCGCCGGTCCTTGAGGGGAGTCCCGAGGAAAGATTGCTGTCGTATGCAAAGCACGCTGAGCGTCACTGTATGCAGAAGGGTACTAGAGAGGCGCCTGAGTTGGTTCTCTGTTGTAAGTGACAGGACACATAACCGGCCAGAGACCTTGAACGCTTGGCTTCAATCTTTTGGGGTTTTTTTCTTTTTTTTCTTTTTTTATCTGATTTTTAATTTTTTTTACTTCCTTTTTTATTTTTATGGTGAGGCGCCACCTTTTATAAAATCTGAAAACTGAAGAACCTCGACAAGGTAGCATGCCCCCCTCCATTAATTTATCCATTGACTTACACACTAAATCCAAAAAGTAAAAGGGCCTCTAAAAGCTTGTCGAAATTTTCTCCAGGTGCAAGCTACCACTCATATGAAAGCTGAAAAGTTGGTCATTCATGGCATTTTCAATTTTCTACATTATAACCGTGAAATCTTTTTTGCTATTTTAGCTCAAAGTTCAATCACCCTTTTCCGTGGCTTGTTTTTCACTAAAAACTTGGTATGCCTCCGTCATCTTCTAAAGCCCATAATTTCCACAAAATTGCTTCAATTAAGCCCTTTTTCCACCAATGGTACTTCATGTAATATAATTTCATAAAATAATTACAAAACACCCCATCCTATTCTATATCATATCAAAAAAGGGCTCCTTTTAAGGACTTTATCTGAGGGCGAACAAACGGACGCATTAATGCACCTGCTAATTGGATTATGCTTCCACAAGAGAAAAAGACAGGAACACCCCCCCCCCCCCGGTTTAAAACGCAAACTTTTTAAGACAATCATAACCGATGCTGCTTTGATTTCTTATTCTAAACAAATACGACCTAAATGGGTTAATGAGCAATGCATGCGCAGAGTAGTGTCGGTAAAGGTAGGGTAGATGTTACAAGGGTGAGCTAGAATCAATGATAAACAGGGAGGGATCAAGGGACCGTTAAATCGAGCATGTGTTTAAGGTCGAAGGTGAACAGTTTTTAGTGTTCTTATGTAGGCCTAATATCATCGTTTTCGGGTACTGTCTTAGCTTGATTTATGTATCTCTTTTTTCTCGGCAGCGCCTTACTCGACAAGCTCTCTGGATATTTCAGAGTGTTTACCTTCTCAATATCATGTTCGTATTATTTAATGTTCCATTACTATTTGATTAAACTGTATAAAATATTTTCAAATATTATTAAACCCAGGAAGTAAAAAAAGAAAAATGCCACCATGAAACAGCTTATAATGAGCCTCAAATTTCGGTCTTTGAGTCGGTTATGTAACCTGTAAATCATAAATTATTCTCTTAAAATTCGAAACTTTTCTCTGCTGTTTAGACAAACAAGGCCAGATTTACCATTCTGGCCCCTGGACAGAAGTAAATTTGGGGCTTAAACAATAATAATTCTCCAGACGATGACGGGGAACTCGTGAAAGTTACATGTAGATCCATTCCAATTAATTAATGTCCGTGTGATTAACTCCACCCCCCCGTCCCTCAGTACAATAATGGGTCTCAAATTGGTAATGGTGCGTCCCGAATTGGCCTTATCATCTCCAACATTGTACGGGGAACGGGGGTGTACCATCTAAGTGTGTCCAAGATTGAGTTTTTATTAGGTTAAAAATCAGAACAATGGTACGGCATTTGTTATTTTGGCAAACTTCAAAGAGCATTGGGGGCCGTTCGGCGAAACCAAACTTGAAATAAAACTGTTTCCTAAAGAAGCTGTACGTCTACTGAGAGACAACACTTGACCAACCTCACCCCACGGCCCTCAGACCATTTACATCATTGGTGTGTCATGTATGGCTCCATTCTAGATCGGATGAATAGAACAGTTAATACACATGTTCTCAACCAATAGAATATCGTAAGTTAATGCGTGATTTGTTGATTTTTGCTTTTTTCTGTTAATTTACTTGGCTATTGCATGTAACAATGTATTGGAATGTTCTGCTTTCGTTTAGGATTTATTACCTTTGTCTTAATTTGCAACCTTTCTTTTATTTCTGAGGAAAATAGCAATGAAACAGACTGTCATTGTTCAATTAAAAACGTCCAAAATAAATAAATTTTGAAAGAAAGCCAACTTTTTTCCAAAGTTCTCTTGACCCTCTGGCAAAGAGATGTTCGGCGAAACCAAAACTTTCACTGCTTCCCGAAGGAGCTAGAAAGCCAATGGGCCGACAGGCTGAAAGCCTGCACAATAGCTATGCTCGATCTTCAATACACAAAGTTACGTGCGCCACGAAATGGACCTTGTCCCAAACTTGTAGGCCTGCACGAAATGACCTAATCTATTTCACTAATAGGGATGATTATTGTAACTCTAGTTATTTTAATTGTAGATGTTATGTCGTTCTCAAAATACCCCCATTTAGAATTACATTTTTACATTTATTAATCAAGTTTGTAACACTTTTCGAGAACGACTCTATTTCTATCATTAGAAAAATTATTAAAAAGTAAAATATACCCTAATAAAAAATGAAACAACCTCCTTAATGCAAATCAGCCAGATCTGAGTCGACAAGATCGCAGAAAATTTTGTATCGATAAAATGAAATAAACTACGGTCGATAGATGTATGAAATAAACATTGAGTAAAGTTACAGTTACCTCAGTAGGTTTAACTGTCCTCAAGGTAAATTATCCTACAGCAGCAGGTACCGTACAATAAACTTCCATATTTCCTACGAACCAGAAATATTGTGACGTTTTAGTGACGTTTCTGTGCCGTAAATCTCCATTTGGAGCGGAAATGAGAAAAAGGAAGAAAAAAATCAGTCGTAGAGGATAATCTTGTCAAAAAACATGCAAAAATAATTAAAAACTTATCAACGAATATTTGATCAACATAATTTCTTTCTGCTAACACTACATCTGGCTGAAATTTGTACTTTAAAAATTCCACTCTAACGTGTGATAGATGCAGATGTCCAAGCTATATAAGACATTCTATACTATACCCTGTGCGGCACGTTGACGTCAAACCGGACGGTAGTGTTCACACATGGTCCTACTCTGATTGCACTGGGAGGCGAGTAGTGTTCCTCCCCAATGTATCGCCGGTCCTTGAGGGGAGTCCCGAGGAAAGATTGCTGTCGTATGCAAAGCACGCTGAGCGTCACTGTATGCAGAAGGGTACTAGAGAGGCGCCTGAGTTGGTTCTCTGTTGTAAGTGACAGGACACATAACCGGCCAGAGACCTTGAACGCTTGGCTTCAATCTTTTGGGGTTTTTTTCTTTTTTTTCTTTTTTTATCTGATTTTTAATTTTTTTTACTTCCTTTTTTATTTTTATGGTGAGGCGCCACCTTTTATAAAATCTGAAAACTGAAGAACCTCGACAAGGTAGCATGCCCCCCTCCATTAATTTATCCATTGACTTACACACTAAATCCAAAAAGTAAAAGGGCCTCTAAAAGCTTGTCGAAATTTTCTCCAGGTGCAAGCTACCACTCATATGAAAGCTGAAAAGTTGGTCATTCATGGCATTTTCAATTTTCTACATTATAACCGTGAAATCTTTTTTGCTATTTTAGCTCAAAGTTCAATCACCCTTTTCCGTGGCTTGTTTTTCACTAAAAACTTGGTATGCCTCCGTCATCTTCTAAAGCCCATAATTTCCACAAAATTGCTTCAATTAAGCCCTTTTTCCACCAATGGTACTTCATGTAATATAATTTCATAAAATAATTACAAAACACCCCATCCTATTCTATATCATATCAAAAAAGGGCTCCTTTTAAGGACTTTATCTGAGGGCGAACAAACGGACGCATTAATGCACCTGCTAATTGGATTATGCTTCCACAAGAGAAAAAGACAGGAACACCCCCGGTTTAAAACGCAAACTTTTTAAGACAATCATAACCGATGCTGCTTTGATTTCTTATTCTAAACAAATACGACCTAAATGGGTTAATGAGCAATGCATGCGCAGAGTAGTGTCGGTAAAGGTAGGGTAGATGTTACAAGGGTGAGCTAGAATCAATGATAAACAGGGAGGGATCAAGGGACCGTTAAATCGAGCATGTGTTTAAGGTCGAAGGTGAACAGTTTTTAGTGTTCTTATGTAGGCCTAATATCATCGTTTTCGGGTACTGTCTTAGCTTGATTTATGTATCTCTTTTTTCTCGGCAGCGCCTTACTCGACAAGCTCTCTGGATATTTCAGAGTGTTTACCTTCTCAATATCATGTTCGTATTATTTAATGTTCCATTACTATTTGATTAAACTGTATAAAATATTTTCAAATATTATTAAACCCAGGAAGTAAAAAAAGAAAAATGCCACCATGAAACAGCTTATAATGAGCCTCAAATTTCGGTCTTTGAGTCGGTTATGTAACCTGTAAATCATAAATTATTCTCTTAAAATTCGAAACTTTTCTCTGCTGTTTAGACAAACAAGGCCAGATTTACCATTCTGGCCCCTGGACAGAAGTAAATTTGGGGCTTAAACAATAATAATTCTCCAGACGATGACGGGGAACTCGTGAAAGTTACATGTAGATCCATTCCAATTAATTAATGTCCGTGTGATTAACTCCACCCCCCCCCCCGTCCCTCAGTACAATAATGGGTCTCAAATTGGTAATGGTGCGTCCCGAATTGGCCTTATCATCTCCAACATTGTACGGGGAACGGGGGTGTACCATCTAAGTGTGTCCAAGATTGAGTTTTTATTAGGTTAAAAATCAGAACAATGGTACGGCATTTGTTATTTTGGCAAACTTCAAAGAGCATTGGGGGCCGTTCGGCGAAACCAAACTTGAAATAAAACTGTTTCCTAAAGAAGCTGTACGTCTACTGAGAGACAACACTTGACCAACCTCACCCCACGGCCCTCAGACCATTTACATCATTGGTGTGTCATGTATGGCTCCATTCTAGATCGGATGAATAGAACAGTTAATACACATGTTCTCAACCAATAGAATATCGTAAGTTAATGCGTGATTTGTTGATTTTTGCTTTTTTCTGTTAATTTACTTGGCTATTGCATGTAACAATGTATTGGAATGTTCTGCTTTCGTTTAGGATTTATTACCTTTGTCTTAATTTGCAACCTTTCTTTTATTTCTGAGGAAAATAGCAATGAAACAGACTGTCATTGTTCAATTAAAAACGTCCAAAATAAATAAATTTTGAAAGAAAGCCAACTTTTTTCCAAAGTTCTCTTGACCCTCTGGCAAAGAGATGTTCGGCGAAACCAAAACTTTCACTGCTTCCCGAAGGAGCTAGAAAGCCAATGGGCCGACAGGCTGAAAGCCTGCACAATAGCTATGCTCGATCTTCAATACACAAAGTTACGTGCGCCACGAAATGGACCTTGTCCCAAACTTGTAGGCCTGCACGAAATGACCTAATCTATTTCACTAATAGGGATGATTATTGTAACTCTAGTTATTTTAATTGTAGATGTTATGTCGTTCTCAAAATACCCCCATTTAGAATTACATTTTTACATTTATTAATCAAGTTTGTAACACTTTTCGAGAACGACTCTATTTCTATCATTAGAAAAATTATTAAAAAGTAAAATATACCCTAATAAAAAATGAAACAACCTCCTTAATGCAAATCAGCCAGATCTGAGTCGACAAGATCGCAGAAAATTTTGTATCGATAAAATGAAATAAACTACGGTCGATAGATGTATGAAATAAACATTGAGTAAAGTTACAGTTACCTCAGTAGGTTTAACTGTCCTCAAGGTAAATTATCCTACAGCAGCAGGTACCGTACAATAAACTTCCATATTTCCTACGAACCAGAAATATTGTGACGTTTTAGTGACGTTTCTGTGCCGTAAATCTCCATTTGGAGCGGAAATGAGAAAAAGGAAGAAAAAAATCAGTCGTAGAGGATAATCTTGTCAAAAAACATGCAAAAATAATTAAAAACTTATCAACGAATATTTGATCAACATAATTTCTTTCTGCTAACACTACATCTGGCTGAAATTTGTACTTTAAAAATTCCACTCTAACGTGTGATAGATGCAGATGTCCAAGCTATATAAGACATTCTATACTATACCCTGTGCGGCACGTTGACGTCAAACCGGACGGTAGTGTTCACACATGGTCCTACTCTGATTGCACTGGGAGGCGAGTAGTGTTCCTCCCCAATGTATCGCCGGTCCTTGAGGGGAGTCCCGAGGAAAGATTGCTGTCGTATGCAAAGCACGCTGAGCGTCACTGTATGCAGAAGGGTACTAGAGAGGCGCCTGAGTTGGTTCTCTGTTGTAAGTGACAGGACACATAACCGGCCAGAGACCTTGAACGCTTGGCTTCAATCTTTTGGGGTTTTTTTCTTTTTTTTCTTTTTTTATCTTATTTTTAATTTTTTTACTTCCTTTTTTATTTTTATGGTGAGGCGCCACCTTTTATAAAATCTGAAAACTGAAGAACCTCGACAAGGTAGCATGCCCCCCTCCATTAATTTATCCATTGACTTACACACTAAATCCAAAAAGTAAAAGGGCCTCTAAAAGCTTGTCGAAATTTTCTCCAGGTGCAAGCTACCACTCATATGAAAGCTGAAAAGTTGGTCATTCATGGCATTTTCAATTTTCTACATTATAACCGTGAAATCTTTTTGCTATTTTAGCTCAAAGTTCAATCACCCTTTTCCGTGGCTTGTTTTTCACTAAAAACTTGGTATGCCTCCGTCATCTTCTAAAGCCCATAATTTCCACAAAATTGCTTCAATTAAGCCCTTTTTCCACCAATGGTACTTCATGTAATATAATTTCATAAAATAATTACAAAACACCCCATCCTATTCTATATCATATCAAAAAAGGGCTCCTTTTAAGGACTTTATCTGAGGGCGAACAAACGGACGCATTAATGCACCTGCTAATTGGATTATGCTTCCACAAGAGAAAAAGACAGGAACCCCCCACCGGTTTAAAACGCAAACTTTTTAAGACAATCATAACCGATGCTGCTTTGATTTCTTATTCTAAACAAATACGACCTAAATGGGTTAATGAGCAATGCATGCGCAGAGTAGTGTCGGTAAAGGTAGGGTAGATGTTACAAGGGTGAGCTAGAATCAATGATAAACAGGGAGGGATCAAGGGACCGTTAAATCGAGCATGTGTTTAAGGTCGAAGGTGAACAGTTTTTAGTGTTCTTATGTAGGCCTAATATCATCGTTTTCGGGTACTGTCTTAGCTTGATTTATGTATCTCTTTTTTCTCGGCAGCGCCTTACTCGACAAGCTCTCTGGATATTTCAGAGTGTTTACCTTCTCAATATCATGTTCGTATTATTTAATGTTCCATTACTATTTGATTAAACTGTATAAAATATTTTCAAATATTATTAAACCCAGGAAGTAAAAAAGAAAAATGCCACCATGAAACAGCTTATAATGAGCCTCAAATTTCGGTCTTTGAGTCGGTTATGTAACCTGTAAATCATAAATTATTCTCTTAAAATTCGAAACTTTTCTCTGCTGTTTAGACAAACAAGGCCAGATTTACCATTCTGGCCCCTGGACAGAAGTAAATTTGGGGCTTAAACAATAATAATTCTCCAGACGATGACGGGGAACTCGTGAAAGTTACATGTAGATCCATTCCAATTAATTAATGTCCGTGTGATTAACTCCACCCCCCCCCCCGTCCCTCAGTACAATAATGGGTCTCAAATTGGTAATGGTGCGTCCCGAATTGGCCTTATCATCTCCAACATTGTACGGGGAACGGGGGTGTACCATCTAAGTGTGTCCAAGATTGAGTTTTTATTAGGTTAAAAATCAGAACAATGGTACGGCATTTGTTATTTTGGCAAACTTCAAAGAGCATTGGGGGCCGTTCGGCGAAACCAAACTTGAAATAAAACTGTTTCCTAAAGAAGCTGTACGTCTACTGAGAGACAACACTTGACCAACCTCACCCCACGGCCCTCAGACCATTTACATCATTGGTGTGTCATGTATGGCTCCATTCTAGATCGGATGAATAGAACAGTTAATACACATGTTCTCAACCAATAGAATATCGTAAGTTAATGCGTGATTTGTTGATTTTTGCTTTTTTCTGTTAATTTACTTGGCTATTGCATGTAACAATGTATTGGAATGTTCTGCTTTCGTTTAGGATTTATTACCTTTGTCTTAATTTGCAACCTTTCTTTTATTTCTGAGGAAAATAGCAATGAAACAGACTGTCATTGTTCAATTAAAAACGTCCAAAATAAATAAATTTTGAAAGAAAGCCAACTTTTTTCCAAAGTTCTCTTGACCCTCTGGCAAAGAGATGTTCGGCGAAACCAAAACTTTCACTGCTTCCCGAAGGAGCTAGAAAGCCAATGGGCCGACAGGCTGAAAGCCTGCACAATAGCTATGCTCGATCTTCAATACACAAAGTTACGTGCGCCACGAAATGGACCTTGTCCCAAACTTGTAGGCCTGCACGAAATGACCTAATCTATTTCACTAATAGGGATGATTATTGTAACTCTAGTTATTTTAATTGTAGATGTTATGTCGTTCTCAAAATACCCCCATTTAGAATTACATTTTTACATTTATTAATCAAGTTTGTAACACTTTTCGAGAACGACTCTATTTCTATCATTAGAAAAATTATTAAAAAGTAAAATATACCCTAATAAAAAATGAAACAACCTCCTTAATGCAAATCAGCCAGATCTGAGTCGACAAGATCGCAGAAAATTTTGTATCGATAAAATGAAATAAACTACGGTCGATAGATGTATGAAATAAACATTGAGTAAAGTTACAGTTACCTCAGTAGGTTTAACTGTCCTCAAGGTAAATTATCCTACAGCAGCAGGTACCGTACAATAAACTTCCATATTTCCTACGAACCAGAAATATTGTGACGTTTTAGTGACGTTTCTGTGCCGTAAATCTCCATTTGGAGCGGAAATGAGAAAAAGGAAGAAAAAAATCAGTCGTAGAGGATAATCTTGTCAAAAAACATGCAAAAATAATTAAAAACTTATCAACGAATATTTGATCAACATAATTTCTTTCTGCTAACACTACATCTGGCTGAAATTTGTACTTTAAAAATTCCACTCTAACGTGTGATAGATGCAGATGTCCAAGCTATATAAGACATTCTATACTATACCCTGTGCGGCACGTTGACGTCAAACCGGACGGTAGTGTTCACACATGGTCCTACTCTGATTGCACTGGGAGGCGAGTAGTGTTCCTCCCCAATGTATCGCCGGTCCTTGAGGGGAGTCCCGAGGAAAGATTGCTGTCGTATGCAAAGCACGCTGAGCGTCACTGTATGCAGAAGGGTACTAGAGAGGCGCCTGAGTTGGTTCTCTGTTGTAAGTGACAGGACACATAACCGGCCAGAGACCTTGAACGCTTGGCTTCAATCTTTTGGGTTTTTTTTCTTTTTTTATCTTATTTTTAATTTTTTTACTTCCTTTTTTATTTTTATGGTGAGGCGCCACCTTTTATAAAATCTGAAAACTGAAGAACCTCGACAAGGTAGCATGCCCCCCTCCATTAATTTATCCATTGACTTACACACTAAATCCAAAAAGTAAAAGGGCCTCTAAAAGCTTGTCGAAATTTTCTCCAGGTGCAAGCTACCACTCATATGAAAGCTGAAAAGTTGGTCATTCATGGCATTTTCAATTTTCTACATTATAACCGTGAAATCTTTTTTGCTATTTTAGCTCAAAGTTCAATCACCCTTTTCCGTGGCTTGTTTTTCACTAAAAACTTGGTATGCCTCCGTCATCTTCTAAAGCCCATAATTTCCACAAAATTGCTTCAATTAAGCCCTTTTTCCACCAATGGTACTTCATGTAATATAATTTCATAAAATAATTACAAAACACCCCATCCTATTCTATATCATATCAAAAAAGGGCTCCTTTTAAGGACTTTATCTGAGGGCGAACAAACGGACGCATTAATGCACCTGCTAATTGGATTATGCTTCCACAAGAGAAAAAGACAGGAACACCGCCCCCGGTTTAAAACGCAAACTTTTTAAGACAATCATAACCGATGCTGCTTTGATTTCTTATTCTAAACAAATACGACCTAAATGGGTTAATGAGCAATGCATGCGCAGAGTAGTGTCGGTAAAGGTAGGGTAGATGTTACAAGGGTGAGCTAGAATCAATGATAAACAGGGAGGGATCAAGGGACCGTTAAATCGAGCATGTGTTTAAGGTCGAAGGTGAACAGTTTTTAGTGTTCTTATGTAGGCCTAATATCATCGTTTTCGGGTACTGTCTTAGCTTGATTTATGTATCTCTTTTTCTCGGCAGCGCCTTGCTCGACAAGCTCTCTGGATATTTCAGAGTGTTTACCTTCTCAATATCATGTTCGTATTATTTAATGTTCCATTAATATTTGATTAAACTGTATACAATATTTTCAAATATTATTACTCCCAGGAAGTAAAACAAGAAAAATGCCACCATGAAACAGCTTATAATGAGCCTCAAATTTCGGTCTTTGAGTCGGTTATGTAACCTGTAAATCATAAATTATTCTCTTAAAATTCGAAACTTTTCTCTGCTGTTTAGACAAACAAGGCAAGATTTACCATTCTGGCCCCTGGACAGAAGTAAATTTGGGGCTTAAACAATAATAATTCTCCAGACGATGACGGGGAACTCGTGAAAGTTACATGTAGATCCATTCCAATTAATTAATGTCCGTGTGATTAACTCCACCCCCCCCCCGTCCCTCAGTACAATAATGGGTCTCAAATTGGTAATGGTGCGTCCCGAATTGGCCTTATCATCTCCAACATTGTACGGGGAACGGGGGTGTACCATCTAAGTGTGTCCAAGATTGAGTTTTTATTAGGTTAAAAATCAGAACAATGGTACGGCATTTGTTATTTTGGCAAACTTCAAAGAGCATTGGGGGCCGTTCGGCGAAACCAAACTTGAAATAAAACTGTTTCCTAAAGAAGCTGTACGTCTACTGAGAGACAACACTTGACCAACCTCACCCCACGGCCCTCAGACCATTTACATCATTGGTGTGTCATGTATGGCTCCATTCTAGATCGGATGAATAGAACAGTTAATACACATGTTCTCAACCAATAGAATATCGTAAGTTAATGCGTGATTTGTTGATTTTTGCTTTTTTCTGTTAATTTACTTGGCTATTGCATGTAACAATGTATTGGAATGTTCTGCTTTCGTTTAGGATTTATTACCTTTGTCTTAATTTGCAACCTTTCTTTTATTTCTGAGGAAAATAGCAATGAAACAGACTGTCATTGTTCAATTAAAAACGTCCAAAATAAATAAATTTTGAAAGAAAGCCAACTTTTTCCAAAGTTCTCTTGACCCTCTGGCAAAGAGATGTTCGGCGAAACCAAAACTTTCACTGCTTCCCGAAGGAGCTAGAAAGCCAATGGGCCGACAGGCTGAAAGCCTGCACAATAGCTATGCTCGATCTTCAATACACAAAGTTACGTGCGCCACGAAATGGACCTTGTCCCAAACTTGTAGGCCTGCACGAAATGACCTAATCTATTTCACTAATAGGGATGATTATTGTAACTCTAGTTATTTTAATTGTAGATGTTATGTCGTTCTCAAAATACCCCCATTTAGAATTACATTTTTACATTTATTAATCAAGTTTGTAACACTTTTCGAGAACGACTCTATTTCTATCATTAGAAAAATTATTAAAAAGTAAAATATACCCTAATAAAAAATGAAACAACCTCCTTAATGCAAATCAGCCAGATCTGAGTCGACAAGATCGCAGAAAATTTTGTATCGATAAAATGAAATAAACTACGGTCGATAGATGTATGAAATAAACATTGAGTAAAGTTACAGTTACCTCAGTAGGTTTAACTGTCCTCAAGGTAAATTATCCTACAGCAGCAGGTACCGTACAATAAACTTCCATATTTCCTACGAACCAGAAATATTGTGACGTTTTAGTGACGTTTCTGTGCCGTAAATCTCCATTTGGAGCGGAAATGAGAAAAAGGAAGAAAAAAATCAGTCGTAGAGGATAATCTTGTCAAAAAACATGCAAAAATAATTAAAAACTTATCAACGAATATTTGATCAACATAATTTCTTTCTGCTAACACTACATCTGGCTGAAATTTGTACTTTAAAAATTCCACTCTAACGTGTGATAGATGCAGATGTCCAAGCTATATAAGACATTCTATACTATACCCTGTGCGGCACGTTGACGTCAAACCGGACGGTAGTGTTCACACATGGTCCTACTCTGATTGCACTGGGAGGCGAGTAGTGTTCCTCCCCAATGTATCGCCGGTCCTTGAGGGGAGTCCCGAGGAAAGATTGCTGTCGTATGCAAAGCACGCTGAGCGTCACTGTATGCAGAAGGGTACTAGAGAGGCGCCTGAGTTGGTTCTCTGTTGTAAGTGACAGGACACATAACCGGCCAGAGACCTTGAACGCTTGGCTTCAATCTTTTGGGGTTTTTTTCTTTTTTTTCTTTTTTTATCTGATTTTTAATTTTTTTTACTTCCTTTTTATTTTTATGGTGAGGCGCCACCTTTTATAAAATCTGAAAACTGAAGAACCTCGACAAGGTAGCATGCCCCCTCCATTAATTTATCCATTGACTTACACACTAAATCCAAAAAGTAAAAGGGCCTCTAAAAGCTTGTCGAAATTTTCTCCAGGTGCAAGCTACCACTCATATGAAAGCTGAAAAGTTGGTCATTCATGGCATTTTCAATTTTCTACATTATAACCGTGAAATCTTTTTGCTATTTTAGCTCAAAGTTCAATCACCCTTTTCCGTGGCTTGTTTTTCACTAAAAACTTGGTATGCCTCCGTCATCTTCTAAAGCCCATAATTTCCACAAAATTGCTTCAATTAAGCCCTTTTTCCACCAATGGTACTTCATGTAATATAATTTCATAAAATAATTACAAAACACCCCATCCTATTCTATATCATATCAAAAAAGGGCTCCTTTTAAGGACTTTATCTGAGGGCGAACAAACGGACGCATTAATGCACCTGCTAATTGGATTATGCTTCCACAAGAGAAAAAGACAGGAACACGCGCCTCCGGTTTAAAACGCAAACTTTTTAAGACAATCATAACCGATGCTGCTTTGATTTCTTATTCTAAACAAATACGACCTAAATGGGTTAATGAGCAATGCATGCGCAGAGTAGTGTCGGTAAAGGTAGGGTAGATGTTACAAGGGTGAGCTAGAATCAATGATAAACAGGGAGGGATCAAGGGACCGTTAAATCGAGCATGTGTTTAAGGTCGAAGGTGAACAGTTTTTAGTGTTCTTATGTAGGCCTAATATCATCGTTTTCGGGTACTGTCTTAGCTTGATTTATGTATCTCTTTTTTCTCGGCAGCGCCTTACTCGACAAGCTCTCTGGATATTTCAGAGTGTTTACCTTCTCAATATCATGTTCGTATTATTTAATGTTCCATTACTATTTGATTAAACTGTATAAAATATTTTCAAATATTATTAAACCCAGGAAGTAAAAAAAGAAAAATGCCACCATGAAACAGCTTATAATGAGCCTCAAATTTCGGTCTTTGAGTCGGTTATGTAACCTGTAAATCATAAATTATTCTCTTAAAATTCGAAACTTTTCTCTGCTGTTTAGACAAACAAGGCAAGATTTACCATTCTGGCCCCTGGACAGAAGTAAATTTGGGGCTTAAACAATAATAATTCTCCAGACGATGACGGGGAACTCGTGAAAGTTACATGTAGATCCATTCCAATTAATTAATGTCCGTGTGATTAACTCCACCCCCCGTCCCTCAGTACAATAATGGGTCTCAAATTGGTAATGGTGCGTCCCGAATTGGCCTTATCATCTCCAACATTGTACGGGGAACGGGGGTGTACCATCTAAGTGTGTCCAAGATTGAGTTTTTATTAGGTTAAAAATCAGAACAATGGTACGGCATTTGTTATTTTGGCAAACTTCAAAGAGCATTGGGGGCCGTTCGGCGAAACCAAACTTGAAATAAAACTGTTTCCTAAAGAAGCTGTACGTCTACTGAGAGACAACACTTGACCAACCTCACCCCACGGCCCTCAGACCATTTACATCATTGGTGTGTCATGTATGGCTCCATTCTAGATCGGATGAATAGAACAGTTAATACACATGTTCTCAACCAATAGAATATCGTAAGTTAATGCGTGATTTGTTGATTTTTGCTTTTTTCTGTTAATTTACTTGGCTATTGCATGTAACAATGTATTGGAATGTTCTGCTTTCGTTTAGGATTTATTACCTTTGTCTTAATTTGCAACCTTTCTTTTATTTCTGAGGAAAATAGCAATGAAACAGACTGTCATTGTTCAATTAAAAACGTCCAAAATAAATAAATTTTGAAAGAAAGCCAACTTTTTTCCAAAGTTCTCTTGACCCTCTGGCAAAGAGATGTTCGGCGAAACCAAAACTTTCACTGCTTCCCGAAGGAGCTAGAAAGCCAATGGGCCGACAGGCTGAAAGCCTGCACAATAGCTATGCTCGATCTTCAATACACAAAGTTACGTGCGCCACGAAATGGACCTTGTCCCAAACTTGTAGGCCTGCACGAAATGACCTAATCTATTTCACTAATAGGGATGATTATTGTAACTCTAGTTATTTTAATTGTAGATGTTATGTCGTTCTCAAAATACCCCCATTTAGAATTACATTTTTACATTTATTAATCAAGTTTGTAACACTTTTCGAGAACGACTCTATTTCTATCATTAGAAAAATTATTAAAAAGTAAAATATACCCTAATAAAAAATGAAACAACCTCCTTAATGCAAATCAGCCAGATCTGAGTCGACAAGATCGCAGAAAATTTTGTATCGATAAAATGAAATAAACTACGGTCGATAGATGTATGAAATAAACATTGAGTAAAGTTACAGTTACCTCAGTAGGTTTAACTGTCCTCAAGGTAAATTATCCTACAGCAGCAGGTACCGTACAATAAACTTCCATATTTCCTACGAACCAGAAATATTGTGACGTTTTAGTGACGTTTCTGTGCCGTAAATCTCCATTTGGAGCGGAAATGAGAAAAAGGAAGAAAAAAATCAGTCGTAGAGGATAATCTTGTCAAAAAACATGCAAAAATAATTAAAAACTTATCAACGAATATTTGATCAACATAATTTCTTTCTGCTAACACTACATCTGGCTGAAATTTGTACTTTAAAAATTCCACTCTAACGTGTGATAGATGCAGATGTCCAAGCTATATAAGACATTCTATACTATACCCTGTGCGGCACGTTGACGTCAAACCGGACGGTAGTGTTCACACATGGTCCTACTCTGATTGCACTGGGAGGCGAGTAGTGTTCCTCCCCAATGTATCGCCGGTCCTTGAGGGGAGTCCCGAGGAAAGATTGCTGTCGTATGCAAAGCACGCTGAGCGTCACTGTATGCAGAAGGGTACTAGAGAGGCGCCTGAGTTGGTTCTCTGTTGTAAGTGACAGGACACATAACCGGCCAGAGACCTTGAACGCTTGGCTTCAATCTTTTGGGGTTTTTTTCTTTTTTTTCTTTTTTTATCTTATTTTTAATTTTTTTACTTCCTTTTTTATTTTTATGGTGAGGCGCCACCTTTTATAAAATCTGAAAACTGAAGAACCTCGACAAGGTAGCATGCCCCCCTCCATTAATTTATCCATTGACTTACACACTAAATCCAAAAAGTAAAAGGGCCTCTAAAAGCTTGTCGAAATTTTCTCCAGGTGCAAGCTACCACTCATATGAAAGCTGAAAAGTTGGTCATTCATGGCATTTTCAATTTTCTACATTATAACCGTGAAATCTTTTTTGCTATTTTAGCTCAAAGTTCAATCACCCTTTTCCGTGGCTTGTTTTTCACTAAAAACTTGGTATGCCTCCGTCATCTTCTGAAGCCCATAATTTCCACAAAATTGCTTCAATTAAGCCCCTTTTCCACCAATGGTACTTCATGTAATATAATTTCATAAAATAATTACAAAACACCCCATCCTATTCTATATCATATCAAAAAAGGGCTCCTTTTAAGGACTTTATCTGAGGGCGAACAAACGGACGCATTAATACACCTGCTAATTGGATTATGCTTCCACAAGAGAAAAAGACAGGAACACCCCCCCCCCCCCGGTTTAAAACGCAAACTTTTTAAGACAATCATAACCGATGCTGCTTTGATTTCTTATTCTAAACAAATACGACCTAAATGGGTTAATGAGCAATGCATGCGCAGAGTAGTGTCGGTAAAGGTAGGGTAGATGTTACAAGGGTGAGCTAGAATCAATGATAAACAGGGAGGGATCAAGGGACCGTTAAATCGAACATGTGTTTAAGGTCGAAGGTGAACAGTTTTTAGTGTTCTTATGTAGGCCTAATATCATCGTTTTCGGGTACTGTCTTAGCTTGATTTATGTATCTCTTTTTTCTCGGCAGCGCCTTACTCGACAAGCTCTCTGGATATTTCAGAGTGTTTACCTTCTCAATATCATGTTCGTATTATTTAATGTTCCATTACTATTTGATTAAACTGTATAAAATATTTTCAAATATTATGAAACCCAGTAAATGAAAAGAAAAATGCCACCATGAAACAGCTTATAATGAGCCTCAAATTTCGGTCTTTGAGTCGGTTATGTAACCTGTAAATCAAAAATTATTCTCTTAAAATTCGAAACTTTTCTCTGCTGTTTAGACAAACAAGGCAAGATTTACCATTCTGGCCCCTGGACAGAAGTAAATTTGGGGCTTAAACTATAATAATTCTCCAGACGATGACGGGGAACTCGTGAAAGTTACATGTAGATCCATTCCAATTAATTAATGTCCGTGTGATTAACTCCACCCCCCCCCCCCGTCCCTCAGTACAATAATGGGTCTCAAATTGGTAATGGTGCGTCCCGAATTGGCCTTATCATCTCCAACATTGTACGGGGAACGGGGGTGTACCATCTAAGTGTGTCCAAGATTGAGTTTTTATTAGGTTAAAAATCAGAACAATGGTACGGCATTTGTTATTTTGGCAAACTCCAAAGAGCATTGGGGGCCGTTCGGCGAAACCAAACTTGAAATAAAACTGTTTCCTAAAGAAGCTGTACGTCTACTGAGAGCCAACACTTGAACAACCTCACCCCACGGCCCTCAGACCATTTATATCATTGGTGTGTCATGTATGGCTCCATTCTAGATCGGATGAATAGAACAGTTAATACACATGTTCTCAACTAATAGAATATCGTAAGTTAATGCGTGATTTGTTGATTTTTGCTTTTTTCTGTTAATTTACTTGGCTATTGCATGTAACAATGTATTGGAATGTTCTGCCTTCGTTTAGGATTTATTACCTTTGTCTTAATTTGCAACCTTTCTTTTATTTCTGAGGAAAATAGCAATGAAACAGACTGTCATTGTTTAAGTAAAAACGTCCAAAATAAATAAATTTTGAAAGAAAGCCAACTTTTTTCCAAAGTTCTCTTGACCCTCTGGCAAAGAGATGTTCGGCGAAACCAAAACTTTCAATGCTTCCCGAAGGAGCTAGAAAGCCAATGGGTCGAGAGGCTGAAAGCCTGCACAACAGCTATGCTCGATCTTCAATACACAAAGTTACGTGCGCCACGAAATGGACCTTGTCCCAAACTTTGTAGGCCTGCACGAAATGACCTAATCTATTTCACTAATAGGGATGATTATTGTAACTCTAGTTATTTTAAATGTAGATGTTATGTCGTTCTCAAAATTCCCCCATTTAGAATTACATTTTTACATTTATTAATCAAGTTTGTAACACTTTTCGAGAACGACTCTATTTCTATCATTAGAAAAATTATTAAAAAGTAAAATATACCCTAATAAAAAATGAAACAACCTCCTTAATGCAAATCAGCCAGATCTGAGTCGACAAGATCGCAGAAAATTTTGTATCGATAAAATGAAATAAACTACGGTCGATAGATGTATGAAATAAACATTGAGTAAAGTTACAGTTACCTCAGTAGGTTTAACTGTCCTCAATGTAAATTATCCTACAGCCGCAGGTACCGTACAATAAACTTCCAGATTTCCTACGAACCAGAAATATTGTGACGTTTTAGTGACGTTTCTGTGCCGTAAATCTCCATTTGGAGCGGAAATGAGAAAAAGGAAGAAAAAAATCAGTCGTAGAGGATAATCTTGTCAAAAAACATGCAAAAATAATTAAAAACTTATCAACGAATATTTGATCAACATAATTTCTTTCTGCTAACACTACATCTGGCTGAAATTTGTACTTTAAAAATTCCACTCTAACGTGTGATAGATGCAGATGTCCAAGCTATATAAGACATTCTATACTATACCCTGTGCGGCACGTTGACGTCAAACCGGACGGTAGTGTTCACACATGGTCCTACTCTGATTGCACTGGGAGGCGAGTAGTGTTCCTCCCCAATGTATCGCCGGTCCTTGAGGAGTCCCGAGGAAAGATTGCTGTCGTATGCAAAGCACGCTGAGCGTCACTGTATGCAGAAGGGTACTAGAGAGGCGCCTGAGTTGGTTCTCTGTTGTAAGTGACAGGACACATAACCGGCCAGAGACCTTGAACGCTTGGCTTCAATCTTTTGGGGTTTTTTTCTTTTTTTTCTTTTTTATCTTATTTTTAATTTTTTACTTCCTTTTTTATTTTTATGGTGAGGCGCCACCTTTTATAAAATCTGAAAACTGAAGAACCTCGACAAGGTAGCATGCCCCCCTCCATTAATTTATCCATTGACTTACACACTAAATCCAAAAAGTAAAAGGGCCTCTAAAAGCTTGTCGAAATTTTCTCCAGGTGCAAGCTACCACTCATATGAAAGCTGAAAAGTTGGTCATTCATGGCATTTTCAATTTTCTACATTATAACCGTGAAATCTTTTTTGCTATTTTAGCTCAAAGTTCAATCACCCTTTTCCGTGGCTTGTTTTTCACTAAAAACTTGGTATGCCTCCGTCATCTTCTGAAGCCCATAATTTCCACAAAATTGCTTCAATTAAGCCCTTTTTCCACCAATGGTACTTCATGTAATATAATTTCATAAAATAATTACAAAACACCCCATCCTATTCTATATCATATCAAAAAAGGGCTCCTTTTAAGGACTTTATCTGAGGGCGAACAAACGGACGCATTAATACACCTGCTAATTGGATTATGCTTCCACAAGAGAAAAAGACAGGAACACCCCCCGGTTTAAAACGCAAACTTTTTAAGACAATCATAACCGATGCTGCTTTGATTTCTTATTCTAAACAAATACGACCTAAATGGGTTAATGAGCAATGCATGCGCAGAGTAGTGTCGGTAAAGGTAGGGTAGATGTTACAAGGGTGAGCTAGAATCAATGATAAACAGGGAGGGATCAAGGGACCGTTAAATCGAGCATGTGTTTAAGGTCGAAGGTGAACAGTTTTTAGTGTTCTTATGTAGGCCTAATATCATCGTTTTCGGGTACTGTCTTAGCTTGATTTATGTATCTCTTTTTTCTCGGCAGCGCCTTACTCGACAAGCTCTCTGGATATTTCAGAGTGTTTACCTTCTCAATATCATGTTCGTATTATTTAATGTTCCATTACTATTTGATTAAACTGTATAAAATATTTTCAAATATTATGAAACCCAGTAAATGAAAAGAAAAATGCCACCATGAAACAGCTTATAATGAGCCTCAAATTTCGGTCTTTGAGTCGGTTATGTAACCTGTAAATCAAAAATTATTCTCTTAAAATTCGAAACTTTTCTCTGCTGTTTAGACAAACAAGGCAAGATTTACCATTCTGGCCCCTGGACAGAAGTAAATTTGGGGCTTAAACTATAATAATTCTCCAGACGATGACGGGGAACTCGTGAAAGTTACATGTAGATCCATTCCAATTAATTAATGTCCGTGTGATTAACTCCACCCCCCCCCCCCGTCCCTCAGTACAATAATGGGTCTCAAATTGGTAATGGTGCGTCCCGAATTGGCCTTATCATCTCCAACATTGTACGGGGAACGGGGGTGTACCATCTAAGTGTGTCCAAGATTGAGTTTTTATTAGGTTAAAAATCAGAACAATGGTACGACATTTGTTATTTTGGCAAACTCCAAAGAGCATTGGGGGCCGTTCGGCGAAACCAAACTTGAAATAAAACTGTTTCCTAAAGAAGCTGTACGTCTACTGAGAGCCAACACTTGACCAACCTCACCCCACGGCCCTCAGACCATTTATATCATTGGTGTGTCATGTATGGCTCCATTCTAGATCGGATGAATAGAACAGTTAATACACATGTTCTCAACTAATAGAATATCGTAAGTTAATGCGTGATTTGTTGATTTTTGCTTTTTTCTGTTAATTTACTTGGCTATTGCATGTAACAATGTATTGGAATGTTCTGCTTTCGTTTAGGATTTATTACCTTTGTCTTAATTTGCAACCTTTCTTTTATTTCTGAGGAAAATAGCAATGAAACAGACTGTCATTGTTTAAGTAAAAACATCCAAAATAAATAAATTTTGAAAGAAAGCCAACTTTTTTCCAAAGTTCTCTCGACCCCCTGGCAAAGAGACGTTCGGCGAAACCAAAACTTTCACTGCTTCCCGAAGGAGCTAGAAAGCCAATGGGCCGAGAGGCTGAAAGCCTGCACAATAGCTATGCTCGATCTTCAATAAACAAAGTTACGTGCGCCACGAAATGGACCTTGTCCCAAACTTTGTAGGCCTGCACGAAATGACCTAATCTATTTCACTAATAGGGATGATTATTGTAACTCTAGTTATTTTAATTGTAGATGTTATGTCGTTCTCAAAATACCCCCATTTAGAATTACATTTTTACATTTATTAATCAAGTTTGTAACACTTTTCGAG
Source organism: Holothuria scabra (assembly GCA_037179385.1). Taxonomy (NCBI): domain Eukaryota; kingdom Metazoa; phylum Echinodermata; class Holothuroidea; order Aspidochirotida; family Holothuriidae; genus Holothuria; species Holothuria scabra. The sequence continues at coordinate 27,322,490 of CM074185.1, read as the reverse complement.
AACGACTCTATTTCTATCAGTAGAAAAATTATTAAAAAGTAAAATATACCCTAATAAAAAATGAAACAACCTCCTTAATGCAAATCAGCCAGATCTGAGTCGACAAGATCGCAGAAAATTTTGTATCGATAAAATGAAATAAACTACGGTCGATAGATGTATGAAATAAACATTGAGTAAAGTTACAGTTACCTCAGTAGGTTTAACTGTCCTCAATGTAAATTATCCTACAGCAGCAGGTACCGTACAATAAACTTCCAGATTTCCTACGAACCAGAAATATTGTGACGTTTTAGTGACGTTTCTGTGCCGTAAATCTCCATTTGGAGCGGAAATGAGAAAAAGGAAGAAAAAAATCAGTCGTAGAGGATAATCTTGTCAAAAAACATGCAAAAATAATTAAAAACTTATCAACGAATATTTGATCAACATAATTTCTTTCTGCTAACACTACATCTGGCTGAAATTTGTACTTTAAAAATTCCACTCTAACGTGTGATAGATGCAGATGTCCAAGCTATATAAGACATTCTATACTATACCCTGTGCGGCACGTTGACGTCAAACCGGACGGTAGTGTTCACACATGGTCCTACTCTGATTGCACTGGGAGGCGAGTAGTGTTCCTCCCCAATGTATCGCCGGTCCTTGAGGGGAGTCCCGAGGAAAGATTGCTGTCGTATGCAAAGCACGCTGAGCGTCACTGTATGCAGAAGGGTACTAGAGAGGCGCCTGAGTTGGTTCTCTGTTGTAGTTGACAGGACACATAACCGGCCAGAGACCTTGAACGCTTGGCTTCAATCTTTTGGGGTTTTTTTTTTTCTTTTTTTATCTTATTTTTAATTTTTTTACTTCCTTTTTTATTTTTATGGTGAGGCGCCACCTTTTATAAAATCTGAAAACTGAAGAACCTCGACAAGGTAGCATGCCCCCCTCCATTAATTTATCCATTGACTTACACACTAAATCCAAAAAGTAAAAGGGCCTCTAAAAGCTTGTCGAAATTTTCGCCAGGTGCAAGCTACCACTCATATGAAAGCTGAAAAGTTGGTCATTCATGGCATTTTCAATTTTCTACATTATAACCGTGAAATCTTTTTTGCTATTTTAGCTCAAAGTTCAATCACCCTTTTCCGTGGCTTGTTTTTCACTAAAAACTTGGTATGCCTCCGCCATCTTCTGAAGCCCATAATTTCCACAAAATTGCTTCAATTAAGCCCTTTTTCCACCAATGGTACTTCATGTAATATAATTTCATAAAATAATTACAAAACACCCCATCCTATTCTATATCATATCAAAAAAGGGCTCCTTTTAAGGACTTTATCTGAGGGCGAACAAACGGACGCATTAATACACCTGCTAATTGGATTATGCTTCCACAAGAGAAGAAGACAGGAACCCCGCCCCCGGTTTAATACGCAAAGTTTTTAAGACAATCATAACCGATGCTGCTTTGATTTCTTATTCTAAACAAATACGACCTAAATGGGTTAATGAACAATGCATGCGCAGAGTAGTGTCGGTAAAGGTAGGGTAGATGTTACAAGGGTGAGCTAGAATCAATGATAAACAGGGAGGGATCAAGGGACCGTTAAATCGAGCATGTGTTTAAGGTCGAAGGTGAACAGTTTTTGTGTTCTTATGTAGGCCTAATATCATCGTTTTCGGGTACTGTCTTACCTTGATTTATGTATCTCTTTTTTCTCGGCAGCGCCTTACTCGACAAGCTCTCTGGATATTTCAGAGTGTTTACCTTCTCAGTATCATGTTCGTATTATTTAATGTTCCATTACTATTTGATTAAACTGTATAAAATATTTTCAAATATTATGAAACCCAGTAAATGAAAAGAAAAATGCCACCATGAAACAGCTTATAATGAGCCTCAAATTTCGGTCTTTGAGTCGGTTATGTAACCTGTAAATCAAAAATTATTCTCTTAAAATTCGAAACTTTTCTCTGCTGTTTAGACAAACAAGGCCAGATTTACCATTCTGGCCCCTGGACAGAAGTAAATTTGGGGCTTAAACTATAATAATTCTCCAGACGATGACGGGGAACTCGTGAAAGTTACATGTAGATCCATTCCAATTAATTAATGTCCGTGTGATTAACTCCACCCCCCCCCCCCCCGTCCCTCAGTACAATAATGGGTCTCAAATTGGTAATGGTGCGTCCCGAATTGGCCTTATCATCTCCAACATTGTACGGGGAACGGGGGTGTACCATCTAAGTGTGTCCAAGATTGAGTTTTTATTAGGTTAAAAATCAGAACAATGGTACGACATTTGTTATTTTGGCAAACTCCAAAGAGCATTGGGGGCCGTTCGGCGAAACCAAACTTGAAATAAAACTGTTTCCTAAAGAAGCTGTACGTCTACTGAGAGCCAACACTTGACCAACCTCACCCCACGGCCCTCAGACCATTTATATCATTGGTGTGTCATGTATGGCTCCATTCTAGATCGGATGAATAGAACAGTTAATACACATGTTCTCAACTAATAGAATATCGTAAGTTAATGCGTGATTTGTTGATTTTTGCTTTTTTCTGTTAATTTACTTGGCTATTGCATGTAACAATGTATTGGAATGTTCTGCTTTCGTTTAGGATTTATTACCTTTGTCTTAATTTGCAACCTTTCTTTTATTTCTGAGGAAAATAGCAATGAAACAGACTGTCATTGTTTAAGTAAAAACGTCCAAAATAAATAAATTTTGAAAGAAAGCCAACTTCTTTCCAAAGTTCTCTTGACCCTCTGGCAAAGAGATGTTCGGCGAAACCAAAACTTTCACTGCTTCCCGAAGGAGCTAGAAAGCCAATGGGCCGAGAGGCTGAAAGCCTGCACAATAGCTATGCTCGATCTTCAATACACAAAGTTACGTGCGCCACGAAATGGACCTTGTCCCAAACTTTGTAGGCCTGCACGAAATGACCTAATCTATTTCACTAATAGGGATGATTATTGTAACTCTAGTTATTTTAAATGTAGATGTTATGTCGTTCTCAAAATTCCCCCATTTAGAATTACATTTTTACATTTATTAATCAAGTTTGTAACACTTTTCGAGAACGACTCTATTTCTATCATTAGAAAAATTATTAAAAAGTAAAATATACCCTAATAAAAAATGAAACAACCTCCTTAATGCAAATCAGCCAGATCTGAGTCGACAAGATCGCAGAAAATTTTGTATCTATAAAATGAAATAAACTACGGTCGATAGATGTATGAAATAAACATTGAGTAAAGTTACAGTTACCTCAGTAGGTTTAACTGTCCTCAATGTAAATTATCCTACAGCAGCAGGTACCGTACAATAAACTTCCAGATTTCCTACGAACCAGAAATATTGTGACGTTTTAGTGACGTTTCTGTGCCGTAAATCTCCATTTGGAGCGGAAATGAGAAAAAGGAAGAAAAAAATCAGTCGTAGAGGATAATCTTGTCAAAAAACATGCAAAAATAATTAAAAACTTATCAACGAATATTTGATCAACATAATTTCTTTCTGCTAACACTACATCTGGCTGAAATTTGTACTTTAAAAATTCCACTCTAACGTGTGATAGATGCAGATGTCCAAGCTATATAAGACATTCTATACTATACCCTGTGCGGCACGTTGACGTCAAACCGGACGGTAGTGTTCACACATGGTCCTACTCTGATTGCACTGGGAGGCGAGTAGTGTTCCTCCCCAATGTATCGCCGGTCCTTGAGGGGAGTCCCGAGGAAAGATTGCTGTCGTATGCAAAGCACGCTGAGCGTCACTGTATGCAGAAGGGTACTAGAGAGGCGCCTGAGTTGGTTCTCTGTTGTAGTTGACAGGACACATAACCGGCCAGAGACCTTGAACGCTTGGCTTCAATCTTTTGGGTTTTTTTTCTTTTTTTATCTTATTTTTAATTTTTTTACTTCCTTTTTTATTTTTATGGTGAGGCGCCACCTTTTATAAAATCTGAAAACTGAAGAACCTCGACAAGGTAGCTACCCCCCCCCCCCCATTAATTTATCCATTGACTTACACACTAAATCCAAAAAGTAAAAGGGCCTCTAAAAGCTTGTCGAAATTTTCGCCAGCTACCACTTATAATTATGAAAGCTGAAAAGTTGGTCATTCATGGCATTTTCAATTTTCTACATTATAACCGTGACATCTTTTTTGCTATTTAAGCTCAAAGTTCAGTCACCCTTTTCCGTGGCTTGTTTTTCACTATAACCTTGGTATGCCTCCGTCATCTTCTAAAGCCCATAATTTCCACAAAATTGTTTCAATTAAGCCTTTTTTTCACAAATGGTACTTCATGTAATATAATTTCATAAAATAATTACAAAACACCCCATCCTATTCTATATCATATCAAAAAGGGGCTCCCTTTTCAGACTCAATCTGAGGGCGAACAAACGGACGCATTAAAACACCTGCTAATTGGATTATGCTTCCACAAGAGAAAAAGACATGGACACCCCCAGTGTAAAATGAATACTTTTTTAAAGACAATCCTTATTGATGCTGCTTTGATTTCTAAATCCAAAAAAATACGACCTAAATGGGTTAATGAGTAAGAGAGAAAATGGTGCTATTTTCAACAAGATAATTGGATTGCCGTTGAGAGGGATAAGTGATGCTCCTGCTGAAAAAATGGTTCACTAAAATCAAATTTTGGATTGCAATTCGTTTGGGCATCACCTATAACAAAGTTTTTGTAAGGCGCCATCTCAAGGGGCGAGTATCTGTTGATGGCGCTGTTTCAATACAAAGCAAAAGTTTTAAAATCGTTACCTTCGTACATTATGAATATAAAGCACTGAGCCCACATTTGATAATTTTCTGTGGTTTTGTTGAAAACCAGAGGTTTTTTATCAAGAATAATCAATCTTTAAAAGTGAGATATCATGAGTTAGGAAAAAGGTTTTGCAACAGGATTTGAAGGTCAAGGTATGGAATATTTTTGTTTTTCTTACATGACGCAGCTGAGGTGAATAGCCACCGTGACCAGAATGTGCCTTTATGTCAGCACTGAAGTGTACACAATTGTGAGATGTTTAACAGTTCATATAGGTTTCAGCGCAGGAGCAAACAACGAGGTACTTACTTTCTTCACTTCCTCTCGATCAGTTCTATCTCCTAAATCCACTTTTGATTTGTGCAAGATATGGACGCTGGTTGGGTCCAAGATTCCTCGAAGATTGGGATAAGGAGGGGAAACAGCGTGAGACAAGTGCTGAGGCAAATGAGGGGGGCATTGGAATCTCGTGTGCCAAAATAACAGATCACTGTGGCAGTGTATAAACATCATTCGCTTAAAGGTAAAAAGCAGTCCCCCAAACTTATTTAGAAGAAAAAGCTAAACAACACAATTTTCGTCTTATCTCTTCAAAGTACCTTTTATTACTTTTTATGACGTTACCATTGCATATTCACGATAAACCAAGCAGTTATTTCTAGTAAATTTCAAATTTGAAGAGAAGAAATGTGGTCACATGACTTTCAACAGCTAATCATGAAACTGGACAGTCTACTACACTACTTCAATTTGGGATGACTGTTCTTGCTCTTTAAGTATATGAAGTTGAATTTATCGCTATTAATATGTTACTTCCCATACAGATTATCTTAATAATGATACAAAATTCTTCTTTCCACCGCTAATTGTGGAAATGCTTGTTTCAAAATAGATCATATCGGTGTACGTTCCGCCCCTCGAATAGACATTTTAGGAACTGAAAGTTGTCACTTGCCGGACGACTTTCGGAGAGGTTTGGGTATTTCCATTGAACAATTTTTGGGGAAAAATTCCGCACCCCACCCGTTTGAAGTGTACCTCACGGTTTAAAATTTGAAAATATATATTTTAAAGGTTGCAAAATGAATCATTTTTGTCCAAGCTTCATTGTTATAATTCTTTCCATTGCAGGGGTACTAAATGTTGAAATTTATTCACTTAAATCGATATACTTAAAATAATTGGTGAATTAGTTGTTGAACTCACATTACTTGCTTTGTTTACTTTGAAATTAAAAAATGTTTACATGGAAATTTTTTTATTTTCTTTCATAAGAAGTTGTAAGAAAGGGCTTGCAAAGTCACATCATCCCATAGCTGTGAGATTGTGATCACATTTTTGCTCAATTTGCAGTAGCTTTCACAATGAAACAAAGAAAAACAATGACTGTAATTTGAGTACTACAGTTAGTTAGATAAGGCTTTATGGCTCACTTTCTAACCTATTGGTCAGTTTGGTGGTAGGCCTACAGTTTTGGAAGTACAACGACGACGCCACAAATTATTCCACAATCTGTCCCTTTATATTTGCTTCAATATTTATATCAGCGCAGCAATGTCCTAATGAACATGGGATTTGGAATGTTTGAATTCATTATTTACTTCCTGAAATTATTTGTGAAACTTCAGACTTAAGGTACACTTTAAAGGTATGTTATGGTGACTTGGCACTGGGTGTCACGCGAAGTACAAAAACATTCCAAATCATGTCCTCCAAACTATGTCAGAATACCCTTTTCCTACAACTTTAAATATCTCAATTGCAAGATTTATTATTTTTGTTAAAAGCACCCACACTGCTCTACAAAATCATAGAATGACATGTAATGTAATTTGTTATAATGGTCCCTTTGTTTTTCTTTAAAGCAGAACGTTCTGTTTGAAATTTGATACTGTTGGAACGTTTCAGCATCTTTTCCTGTAGATCTAGCATTACCCTACATAATACGTCAGGTAGAGCAAGGAATTTTTATTCCCTGTAGAGGGATCAAAATTATGAACAAATTGAATGCAATGTCAAATTTATGTGCTGGAATGACATTACACATTTCCCGTAGGCCTAACTAGTACTGCACTAACTAAATCTCAAGGAAAACGCATTTCACTGAAAATTATTATTTTCTGATGGATGTAGGCTATGCTAAATTGAGAAGCAGTTTTCACCTTCTTGATATAGAAAATTTTCCTGCATATCTTGAAGTCGAAGAATTTTGTCTCGGACATATCCGTTCAAGGTAGCTGATTTTAGCTTCAGTCAGAACACCTATCCGGGACTAGCCCGCAGGTTTTTTCGTTTAGCTAAAACCAAGGGGCTGCAGCCTAAGGAGGCGGCATTCACAGAGGCGTTGCGCAGGCCAAACAGGTTTTCGCTAGAGTAGCATCTCCCTGATCCCAATATCTATACACGGTAGCGATACTTCAGACATGGGTGTTTTGACGTACTTTAAAGCAAACTCGGGGCGAAACATAAAAGCGACCAATCCTGGACCGGACTATGAACACAACGTTTTCAAGTTCCTACTTACATACCATAAAAAATAGTGAGATTCTTGAACGCGCTAGTATGGATTGTGTTGTTGGTACCATAAGAAGTTAAAGATCCTATCTAGAAGATCGCTCTTACACCAATAAAAACTGGTCATAGCTGCTTTTCTTGGTAATGGAACACTGATGTGTGGATAAATGATAAGTAAGGCATTTGACATATTCTGTTAATACGATGCCAGTGGCTCCTCCGCGACTCGCGTGATCAGGTGAAGGTATAGATAAAAAAAATCGTTTATACTAGCGACGTGGTGATGTCCTCTGCAAACTAAGAAAACGACTCTTGGCAATGGTATCATAGGTATACACGAATCCGGACAGCAAGTGATGGTCCGATTTTAGTCGGCCATAACTGGGGTCCATCACCTTTAAATCTTTCGATTTCCTTGCTTACCTCTATCATAGATGGTTGTTCACTAATTTGTATCTTGAATTCTCCAAATTAACTAAATATGAGGGTTTGAAATTCATGTAAACAATAAAAAAGACGTTTTTAGGCTGATGGACCCCACAAATGGCGGCCTACAGTCAATAAAAACAAGCGCTAATCGGATTCGTCTATGATAGGACACCTTGACATCAGCCTAGTGTTGCGTGTATGGCAAGCGGTTAACCAACGAAATGTTCTTGAAAGCTAAGCTCGTCACTACGCGAATCTTCAAAGTCATGTACCCACTACCAGACTACATGCAGTCCAAAATTTGACTTTATTTTAGTAAGCTTCCCCATAACCCACTTTTAGATTATTGGCCAAAAGGAACTTGAAGCTTCATATAAGTTTTTTTTTGTTCAGGGGCTGCATATATGCTGCCCTTTTGAAAAAAAAAATATATTATAATCTGCTTAAAAGGACTAGCTTTCACGTCATCAGCTTGTACTGAATTCGATGGAAGTTATCCCTGCAGTGGCGGATTTAGGCGGGGCGCATTCGGTGCCCCCCTAAAATTTCCAAAGCTCATTTTTGGGAAAAATTCGGGCAGGAATTTTGAAAAAAAAAATGCCCTTAAATTTGGTTAAAATGGGATGGTTTTCCAAAATATTCCTAAATGTGGCCGAAATCTAAAAATGATGTGCCTAAAAAAGGAGAGAAACGTCAAAAAGTCGCAATAATATTTTTCATGAAAAACCAAGTCAAGATTCCACAACAGCGCTATACCGTCGGGCAGCGCAAAAAGCTATTTTTCGTGACTTTTATCTCACAGATAATCACATCACAATGCCCGGAATTGTCGAAAGTCCAAATTCTTTTACGCATTTGCCCGAAAATGGAAATTCATCATAGTTATGGTAACATAGTAACGAAAAGTCAAACAGATAAAAAAAATCGCCACCTATTTGGGTAGCCTGTGGCTTAAACAGTTAAAAGAAACAATCATTCTTGAGCCTGCTTTTAAATCCTGTGTAACACAATACCCTAAATGGCCTATTATTTTAATAGCTTCAAATCTTTGCCGAAAACAGAAAACGCTATATTTAAAGTAAAATTTTCATGGAAAATAACAAAGACCTGCAACACATTTGGGCGGAATGTGAAAAAGGTTTTCATCATCCCCACTTCATACTGCAGTCTTTCAAAAATTGCCCGAAATGGTCAAATATTCTGGCAAAGGTTAAAAAATGCTGGGACGTTTTCAATTGCCAAATTAATTCATCGGACAGACAGGCAGTGGCGTAGCCAGGATTGAATCTTATTGGGGATCCTAGGTAACAAGTGAGGGGGCCTGGTACCTCCGAGGGTCAGGCGCGGCAAGACTATCTAAGCGGAGCGCCACAATCAGTTGGCGCGGAGCGTACAAAAAAATTGGGTTTTACAAACCCTCCAGATGGCTGGAAACGGCAACTCCCACGTGTTTTAAGCTGGATGTACCTAGCCCTGAAATACGAATCTCAGGTCAGCCACTTTTCGAATAGTGTGAATAAAAAATCGACCTATGAAAAATGATAATACATACACTTTCAGGGACCCAAAATCTGGGCATTTCTGATATCTGCCGTGCCCTGGGGGATGAGACTGAAGGGAACCGGTATCTCCCTTTCTCCTGGGAAAAATTGTGAACTTCAGGAGAACGTAGATCGCAAATGCGGCAATATTTGAATAGATTTCAGCTTCAATAGGAAAACGAAAATTAGTTGTGTCCCCCTCTGACAAACTTTCTTTGCGTTAGATTTGCTAGATGCAAAATGGTGCTATGTTTGGCAAAACTTTGAACTGATTATAGGCCTACGTTTTAGGATTTTCCTATTTGGGGAGCATGAAAATTTTCAAAATACTCATTTTTAGTCTTTGTAGAGATTTTACAAGTGACATACATACTACCTAAGAAACAATGTTTTCCGGTTTTCAGTGGCGTTTAGATGCAAAATGGTGCAGTATTTGTACATTCACCGGTGCATTACGTAGTCAAAGTACCCCTGGTTAAATACTATGAGTAAATCTCTCAAAATATTTAAATCGCAAAGCAGAAGTATGGATCATGCGGGAAACACATGAAATGCGGACCTTGTGGACATTTTACAAATCCGCCCGGACGCCAGTGCCAACTAGTAAAGAGAGGATTTGTCGAAAAAATCGTTATACAGTGGCATTTGTCATGGGAAAGAGTAAGGCACGACATAGGCTTAGTTTAGGGATGGATGGGAAGAATTATTCGAAGGCAGTACCTTACCCTTAAAGGCCAATCCTCTCACCCCAAACCACAAAATTGGTAGAGCTGTACTGAAATTCTCCATTGGCTCAGCTCCTTGATTGACAGCTAATTCAAACAATGCAGAGTACCAAAGCTTTTATTACACAGTATGAACTGTACTGAGAGTGTTTTGCTTAAAAACATTGAGCTTTTCTACACTCGACTCGAAGCAATCGACTGAGATTTTCTCTGGATGAGGATGAATTTCAGAAAATAATTGTGGGAGGAGCTTAAGTAAGCAGGTTATGAGAATTGGTACTATGATTTGGGGTGAGAACAGGGCCTTTAAGGCATATGTTGTGTATGGTAAAGTATAGGAATGGTCGTTTAAGAATGGTCTCCAGTGTATGATTGCCTCGTTTTCAGTAAATCAAACAGCCATCAGAAAGACAGAAAAGGTCTTAACCTAACAAAGACAAATTCGAGTTTGCCGTCGAAACGTCGTTTCATCTTCGAAGTGTAATGCAATAAACGACAGTACAGATTATATAAGGTATCTAATTTAGTGAAAGTAATCATTTTGAAGTTATTACTTTATTTCATACGTTCACAAAATGTGTTTTACACACATTCATGCTTGTGTTCTTGATTGTTACACATTTAATTTATTTATTGTTTTTGAAGGGAATACTTCAAAGTGTATTTCCGTTCATTTTTTTTTATTTTTTCTCAATTACTTTATCAGGAGGCAAAAAACTGGGGGCCTGAAGAAAATCCAGCCCCCCCCCCCGTGGCTACGCCACTGGAGACAGGAGAGTTCAAGTGCCCAGGAGTTTGTCATCTATCCTGCCCCATAGCCAAATAGGGGCAAAGGTAATGAAAATCGGGTAATTTATTTTTCTGTACTTTAATGATGCAGTGTGAGAATGTCTTCCCATTAGTCTGCTTGAAAATTAAAACACACCTTGTAATGTTACGTTTTTCAAAAGGTAAAATCATGTATATAGTCGGAATTTCGGGCAGTCACACAACTTTATCAATATGTATTGAATTTAGTCCCAATACCAGTAGAGTAAAATTCATTACCATGTTTTCCATTCCGTTTTGTAGTTTTCCCCCGAAAACATGCGGGACCATGTCATCGATTGGTAGTGATACATTTTATCTGGTAATTTTCTGATCAAATAGCGACTGCCTAGATCCCCTTGTAAGCCTGGGAAATGTCATTTTCGACTGTCTCAGGGGTCTAATTTTTCAAAATTTTCTGTTCGCTCCGCACCAGCCAGTGGTAGAGCTCTCCGTAGGAAGCCTTCCTTGCAGAATTTTACTTTCAGGTGAACATTTTTTGCAAACGGAACCTCGAAAAAGCGACTGCTTAGACCCCCTTTAAGCATAGGAAATGACATTTTTGACTGTCTGAAGGGTCAAATTTTTTCAAAAATTTTCTGTACGTTCCGCCCCAACTTGTGGTGGTACTCCACTTAGACCGCTTCAAAGCAGAATAGAATTTAAGTTTCAATTGAACATTTTTTGTAAGAGGAAACTCAAAATAGCGACTGCTAAGATCCCCTTTGTCTGAGGGGTCGGATATTTCAAAATTTTCTGAACGCTTCGCGCCAATTAATGGTGGCGTTCCGCGTAGTCTTTTTTAGTTTAGAGTGAACGTTTCCTGCAATTGAAACTTAAAACAGCAACTGCTTGGATCCCCTTTATAAGCCTGGGAAATGTCATTTTCGACTGTCTGAGAGGTATGAATTTTCTGGACGCTCCGGGCCAACCAGTGGTGGAGCTCAGGTTTGCCTGTCCTACGGACAGAATTAAATTTACCGTTTACAGGTTTACGGGCAAATATACTCTGCCCCGGAATTGAATAGCTCCCCTAAGCCTATGGAAATACCGTACTGAGGAGGACAATGCTTGCAACATGCAGCAGGGTTCCGTATTTGCAATCCTAGGATACATAGTTCAGCGGAGTAATGAACTGAGCTAATCAGTATCTCAAAAGTGTGTTTGAATCTGAGAAAAATCCTCACCAGAATTAAAGACAATAAAACCTGGCAAATGCCATTTCCAGCCATCTGGGAGGTATTAAAATTCAAAATTTTCCTCACCAGAATTAAAGACAATTAAACCTGGCAAATGCCATTTCCAGCCATCTGGGAGGTATTAAAATTCAAAATTTTCTTTGTACGCTCCGCGCCAACCGATAGTGGCGCTCAGCTTAGACACTAAACTCCAGCCCCCTACAAAAGTATTTTAGTCCCACACGAAAAAATCCTAGCTACGCCACTGGCCAGATATTTTCACCATCGTCTTCGGAGCTGTTGGAAAACCCAAAATTCAATTCTTTCAGTTTTTTACGTTCATAGAATTATAGGTTGTACCGAATTTTTATTCAAAATGAAAAAGGAAAGATTCTCCTCCCTGTACCTTGTTTCAGGATCCCCCCTATCTTTAGACCACTTTTCCGGACCTAAAACATTACGTAATTCTTTGAGAGAGATATTTCATCAAGAGTTTTTAAAGAGTGATCTTAGCTTAAATCAAAATCAGCTAAATTTTGGTTTAGTTCATGAAGCAAGTTTTTTACAATTTTCTCACTTCTAATTGAGGGGAATATTTTTTGGCTCATTATCACTGAACTCCAGGCTTACCTTACATTTGCCATTATTTGATTGAGGACTCAGGCATATCCGTAATGAAATGGTTCCTTAATCCGTTAAAAGGATTAATAGGGATTTAGTAGATTTGGTTCAGCAGGTAAACTTTCAGGGCAAAACTTCAATCAGTGGTTAGCGTGGTTACATTGTAAATGAGCCTAGACAACTGTTATAGTTAAAGTTACTATATACTACATATTTTAAGTTCTTAAGTTCAGAAATACTACACCGTGCCTGACCTAAAAACTTTGTTTGAACAAACCGATTATTCCCTTATCCTTGGTTTTCTCAAGTAAAGTAAAGTTTATAGAAATTTCTGACATGACTCCCGCTTTGCTACCTTTTTAGTAGAAATTGGCCCCGTATTTTAGTTTTTTACTTTTTACATTTTTAGGTAGTTTTACCACAACATCGTTATTTTGTGTACCTTGGTGACACTGTATGGTACGTCTGTGTTGGTGTGTCGTTGAACCCCATCTAACTAACTTACGTCCAGATGGAAACGTACATACCACAGTGCGGCCGCGCCTCTTTAGGCTGTAACTTTCAGTATGTTCAGAGAATTGCCAGCGACTCCCTGGTATGATTGATCCAACGTTTTCATCTAGCAAAAGTTTTCGGACCGCCACTAGAGCAGCAGGGTTTTCAACTTTTTAGGGGTGTCGTCCTAAAGTGGTATTTATTTTATAAAATGAAGTGTAGGGGCAGAAATCATGAGTGGCATGAGGTGGGAAATGTGTCAAGGGGAAAACTCTAATTTAGAGGTAGTCTTAAACAATAAGAATCAACGTTTAGTGGACAACATTATGGAACATTAAATGTAGAAAATTCAACAGTCAATGTTTGTTAGGAGTGCGAGTGTCGAACATTTTTGAGCATTTGACTCACCCGTCCTTCACGGAATAGCAATTGACCGACATTTCATAGACTTTGATGCCCATTTCCTGTACAATACGACGCACCCTGTAGAATATGCAACACCTTTTTGCTAAACGAAACATTTGGAAAACTGACACACCCCTGCGTCACAACTCATACCAACATGAGAGCAGTGACGGCGCCACTGAGCCCTGGGGGCATTTTCTTCTTCAGATTTTGTTCTCCCACTTGCCCTCTTCCTCCCTCAAGTAAGATAAGTTAGATAGGTTAACCGAACAAAATGAATGATATACCTCTCCTGAGATTTAATTTTCAGTCTTAATAATGTGCTGTGCTTGTATAAGACATATTTTTGTCGGGAGGAAGAAGTTATCAAACAGCCATTGTTGATGTGCTATACTCGCGTCAGATTACAATACACGTCAGACGGCGATACGGTAAGTTCGAATGTGGAACCGTCCTCGCATGAACTTTACCCACAACTTTTTTACCCAAACATTTTCCTTTGCCCTTAGTTTTCCCTTCAATTTTGACGTTTTGGCGCCGCCACTGGGTGAAAGAGTGATTCTTACAATTGACAAGTGCATGATAACAAAAACTAAAACAAATTAGTAGTGTGCTTTAATCTATTCATTATATATCATGACAAAGTAGTTGAAACATTCGAACAATATGTTAAGCTTGCTATAGTATAATTTGTACACTGACTCGTGTCATTTGCATATGAATATACATGATAAAAGAAGGCTTCTTATAAACATCTCTTTAACAAATAGTTAAAATATTTACAAAGTTTAAGTGAATATTACTTTTACATGATTATACAAAGGTATGCATCCTTAGAGTATACATTGACTGTCCCTGATATATAGTATCCCTGCAGTGCACGGTATCACTGGTAGAAACTAGAGTAAACCGGTGTACCGGTTTGGAAAATACCGGTTTTATATCAAATCAAATTATCAGTTAAATATTGTTTTACTGCATTTGATGAAGTATCATTACGTTTTTACCGAAAGCTGTAAGACTACAAGAACGCACACCAAAAGTGCATGGTAAATGTAGATCGCTACAAGAAAAATATTTTTTTCATAAAGTGCATCACCCATGATCCAGTATCGCTCTGAGGAATTTTAAAAATTCCCCTCCAGACCTCCCTTCTCTTATTTCGATTATTGTCCAAATTGTTCCATTGAGACCTATAGAGTGATTTCGCCCCTATTGACAACAAAATCTAGTGTAGCTACGCATTTAGTGTAGTTGCCTGAGAGTAGCTGGCGACCTCTTGTGACTGTCGCATTAAAACTGTTGCATTTACGTACCCGGCAGCCGAGCACAGCTATACCGAAGATGTATAGCTGCTTCTCCTTTTCACGGTGGCGGAGGCCGTTTTATTCAGTCAATTCAGAACGAGACTCTACACGTCAGGTCGTTTAGTTGGTCATGTTGAGTTGAGTTGTCCCTTTGGGACGTATCTCCTTTTGGGAGCAGAACTCCTTCGGGAGTATTGTTTGGTTTTCGCCCCTGGCTCTTTGCCAGAGAGTCGGGGGACTTTTGAAAAAAAGCGTACCCAGCAGTGGGCGTGGCTTACCAATAATGTCGTCACGTTAACGCACTCTATTCCGCTTGATGAGGATTACGTTATGAACGATCCTTTCAATCCCCTCATCTCCTCGATAAACTATGCATAAATGCAAATAGAGACTACGCCCCTCCATGAGTGACATGTGGATGACGCTGACTTAGGTAAGGGTTAATGGAGTCTTACGGCCCAGTTTCCAACCGATTGTTTCAAGTCGAGCCGGCACCTTCAAGGGGGGCCACATATTAATTTGCCTTTCACTGCTAAACTGAATTTCGCGTGATTTTTGCCTTTGGCTACTTTTAATTGAAGCAGTTTTCTTCATAAGTAAAATTAATTCTCTTTTGATTTTTCAAAATGGATTTCGAATTTTTGCGAATGAGATAAAATGACCAACCGTTGAATATTTGATCTGCATGGACTTCGAAGATAAAGTGAGAGGTACCTCGTATTTTCAAATGGCAACATAAAATCGAGAACGTTCGCTGAAAAATTATTCGTCCATGAGAGCCGCTTGCCGTGTAGTTCAAGCCATTCGCCACAACATATAAATTTCACAACCACCCCTTCCTCCCCCGTCCGGTTTCCTATTCCAGTCTCATAAGTACTGCATACACTGGTAGCCTTTATGTGCTCCATCAATCTTGGAAAGTTTTGGTTCCTGAATACATTCAAGCCATTTTAAGTACTAGATATTAAATCAATCACATAACTAGTCAAAATGAACTTTAAATTACTGTTTAAAATTGATCAAGTTTGGCAACACAAGATTGCATAACTTTGTGACAAAATAAGAGCAGTCTAGATATCTGCATATGTTGTATTTACAATCTGTTGGATGTCGCAATATACCCCGAGAGTTTACTGATCAAAACAATACATTACAATACTCTTATTTTTTCATTATGCGTCACTGAGATAACCCTTGTGAAGACCAAAACTTCAGTTCATTTGTGTTTGTGCCCGGTGACCTCCCTGTTCTAACATATGTTGTTCTTAAACTGATGTCAATTATTCCCATCAAAGATTCAAGCATTTTTGTCATTTTGGACGAAACTATCAGGCTGTATCTGACCAGAGAGTTGTGACAGTCTGCTACAACTCCCTGATCCGACGTACCAAACATGCATTAGAAACCACCATGTTTGAGGGCAAGTATGTACATACATACATACATACCGGGGTTGCCCTCAAACATGACTGAAACACTCCACGTGGAAAGCGTCTATGACGTCACGTGAGAACTATCTGAAATAATTCTTAAACAGCCACAATATTCTTATTACTCCCTAAATTTGACGATACCATCAAATAAATTATTCATCACTGAAATGCAGATCAAGATACTAAAAGAGATAAATTTGTTTCGGAATGATATTAAGAGAGTAAGGATATACAAGCTTTGCATGCTAATAAATATTTTGCAGATCGTATATGCCCCTGTGTTTGTATAAACCTTTGCTGGTTTGCTATGGAATATTCAGGTCGAAGTGAGACTACGGTCGGTTAACTTTGAGGCTAATACCCTCTGCAGAGATCGTTGCAAGATTACATCCAATTTAATCATATCACAACAGAAAATTTGCCACACAATCGTACCAGATATTATCACGTTCACATTGATTACGTTTGTGACAAAGTTTGACCTTACAATTACAGCACATACCGTAACGACAGCTGGAAAATTATACAAAACATTGCGGGTGACCAACGAGGTGTTATAACAGCACTTTTCACATGCACGGTACAATATACTATACACCTGTACAATCCTTGATAAAACAAATGAAAAAAATTGCTGTTACAGTGACAAAATGCACTCATGATGTCTCAAACTCAACATGCCACCCCCTCACCCCCCCCCCCCCAAACACACACTTTCAATGTTGCAAAAATTGTAGCCAAACCAACTTTGAAAGGGGCGGCGGGATGATGACAAGTTTTTTCATTTACTTTTCTCGGGGAGTGTAGGGTGTGAGGTTACCACAAGTATTACAAACCGCCATTTTCCAACTAAAGAGTGATTTGACGACGATTGCAATCGAACCAGCTAGTTCAGTAATTCGTTGCTGAATGACATTGTGGGGCACAGCGTGGGGTACCAAGCCGAGCTCAGCACATAGTGTACGGCGTTGCCTTGTTTTCGTCAATACGTCATTAAAACACGATTTGAGTGTCTAGCCAAATCCAGCGAAAATAAGGGTCTCGGTGCTTCTAAACACATTTTATTCAGAATGAATAAAATGCAAATTTTTGCACCTTAAAGACAATTTAGACACATTCCACTGCCATTAACGTCCTCTGAGATCCTTCCTTATGTTATGGATGGATTAAGAAAGAGTGATTTCACCAAATTTCCATGTACTCTTAAATTTTGGAATACGTGATGTAGGTGCGGGATTTGTTTGTTTATCCCGACGATTTCGAAGATGTGTGCATGTGCATAACCACCAAAACAAATTACCAAACTGGCTTATTGATATTACACAATCTTTAGAAAATACCTCCATTTAAGAGTCATCAAATTCTCTTAAAATCACCTTTTACTTTTTCAAAAGTTGTAACTTTCCGCTTCCCGACATGCCTTGTTTTCTAGTATTCGCGGTATTTAAACCCAGTGTAACGCCCTTTTGATCATATCCAGCAGGTGAGGACGAATTTAAATGGTATAAGCTCCCTGCGTCCAAACACCTCGTACGTGACTTGAGTTTTTTTTTTCTTTAAATAGCAAAATGAATATATACCTATCAATTCTTTAGTGGGGTTGAAGTCTCAGTAAGACGTCATTGTCACGTGTCCCCTTTAAATATAACGACCTTTGGCATAAACTCATCAGTATCCACGATAGTAACTACCCAAAGTGCTTGGGGCCTGGTGCTAGGATCTCTATATTCCTGATTTTATGCCTTTATTTTGACAGTCAGGCAGTTTAGGTCTTCGCAGTCATTTTAAGAGTGCGTTATCTATGGGTTCCAATATCGCCACAGGAAATGGGTCATTGTTCCCACCTCCCTTCTCCCTTCTCCCACTTTCCTTAGGCCCATTTTTCGGTTCAAAGTAACTAACCGGAGGGCATGCAAACACATACAACGTTTTGCCTTAAATATTTGTGCTTTCCGTAATTCACAATCCTCATCCACTGTGAACTGGTGAAAAGGGTTGTCAAGTGAGGAACGTTTCGCCATAGGCTCTGCAACATCCTTAGGATTTTTTTCTGGCTTCTCATCAGGGAAGTATTGATAACACCTCCCAGCTCGCATTTACAAGTGTGATTTACGAAGTTTCCGACTACACCCAAATTTACATTGTTACCAACGCTTAAAGCATGTTACAGACGCAACGACCAACGCTTGGGTTGGTCGATAAAAGTCGGTAACCCTTTTACGCTGATCGCAAGAGGTCTTAGTCTCGAGAGCTATGCCTGCAATATGTAGAAAGGTTTAAAACATGTTTAAATATCTTGCGGCCTTATGCAATCTATTGCCACCAATTGTGTGCACATGCTCTCCCATTAGGAGATCTATTCGAGGTTTCAAAATGTCGAAAAGAAACGCACGAGCTCGCCAGCGTAGGTCACTATATGAGCAGTTGACTCACAAAAAACACACTGACGTTTTATCGCAACTCTTGCAAAAGAATATACGGCTTGACATTTTATCACAATTTAACAGCTGACAAATTTGTTTTATATTAAATGACTGCAGCAATGACTTGACCCGTGACTAATAAATAATAAAATGTGAAAAACGATATGGAAATGATTCCATGATATGAAAAACGACTTGTTAAAAGTCTAACAGGCAGTCCATTATTACTTATTGCTAAACGTGAAATATGTTTTGGAATGTTTTCTTCGAATTTGTGTCATACGTCAGTACTTTGACTCTGTATAATTGGAAGGTACAGCCACATCTTGGGACCAGGGACCCTAGGGGACCCTGGTATATCTGGTATAGGACCATATGGTCCGTTTCTTTCGGACCTCTGTTGAATAGAATCCACTCCACTGTCCGTTAACGACCACGATTCTGAGTCAATTTGGCGTTTTGAAATATCTTCAATTGTAACGTGATTTTCGCAAGGTGGAGAAGGAAGGAATACACTGGTTTCTTCGGGTTCGCTTTCAGAATCCGAACTTGTAAACCTGCGCTTTGTATCATTTAGACTAAGCGCCATCTTTCGTCTTCGATTCTTGGCTGAATATTTTGTCACTGGGAGATTTTCAGATTGAGGGCACACCTGAGAACAGGAAAAAATAAATTTCAAATCAATACTTCAAATTTTATTTCTAATGCATTTTTGGACTTTGGATATCATGATAGGCGCAAAAGCCGAGATCCACAGGGTTCCAGGCTCTTTGTCTGAAAGAAAACAATCACCTTTCGAATTCAAATATTAACCTCTCTATTTTCGTATTAAGAATGTAATTTTCAAGTTGTCATGCCCTCCACTTGCTGCCATGGTAAATACGACAGCAACTCAACATTTATCTCTAGATAGATGTGTAAATTCCCCATTTGGTTTTTCAAAGGGTATACAGGTATTTCTCCCCACTCTAAAATCAAAAGAGTGGCTTAGTCACTCTGTAAGAGTATAAAACGTGAATTTTTACTTTATTTGAGTGTTAGTTAACTCCAAAAATAGTGAATTCCACTCCACAAGAGCGAAGATTCACTCTTGATGGAGTGCCTTCATTAATCACTCTGTAAAAAGAGTAATCATTGCAGACACTCGAGGAAAAGGGAATTTTCACATTTCCCGAAGTGAATTTCATCTTTCATGGATGAATTAACACTCTAATAGGGTAAATTCACACCTTTCACTCTTTAAGAGGGTGATTCAGTTTTCTCTTTTGATTTTAGAGCAGGGTTCTAGTCGAGTTCGGACTTGAACTCACGGTTTTTGACTTTAACGGACTCGGCCATACTGCCAGAGGGGTTGATTTCCCCCATTGAGAATGTACAGGGAATCACCCCCTTGAAAGTTGAAAATTGCCGAACTTGTGACTCGGAACCCTCCGGACCCGACTGCGGAAAATTCATAGTCTTCGATAACACGTTATTTTCATGCGTATGGACCTACGTACGAGAAAGGAGAAGATAATCCGCAAATTTTGTAAAGATTTGATTGGCACACGTACCTGTTGTATGAAGAAGAAGGTGATGAGAACAACCGCACAAGCTACAGCGAATGCACTAAAGGTTGTTACTGCATCGAACCTATCGATCAAAAGACCGCTGGAAAATGAGCCTATACCATTGCCTAGGCCAAAATAGAAAGCTCCCAGAACACCTTGTGCCGTCGTAAGGCAATCTGACGAGACAGCGCTGGCGAGGTAAGACACTAACGTTGTCCACGTCATGAGGAAGGAAATACCTGTGTAGAAGAAGGATAAAAACGTGTGGACTCTAAAAATGTTGGATGGTGTTTCTTGCTAAACTATTGGCAAAAGCCTGGCAAAAAATACCCTCGTTGCGAAAACTTAACCAAGCAAGGGGTGCTTTCGTTAGCAACTTTAGTCATTTTTGCACAACTGTTAAGCAGTAGGAATACAAACCGTAACTGACATGAGAGCTGAGTAAAAGTTTACCCATCAATTGTTGAAGTGAAGGACTAAAGGTATATCAGAGAGGATTTAGGGCAAATGGCCCTTTTAGTAAATTGACGCAGGGCCCTTAAAAGGCTCCTCCAAGAGGGTGTGGTTTGCAGATTGTAAAGGTGACTTGATACAAAGAGGGGCCCAAGTTTTCCAAAATTGGGGGGAACCCTCTTCGACAACTGTTGACCCTGCCTACTTCCGCTCATTGGTGTATGTTTTGGATAATTAAGCAATATTGAAATACACTGAGACTAATTGGCAAATTGTTTCCTCCGAGACTGTTGAAACGGACTACCTTATGGGGAGTAGCTTACTAAAATCTAAAGCAAGTTTTTCTAATCCACGAAACGCTCGAATTCATTTTAACGTATACTCAGAATTGATACAAACTACAAGGGTAATTTGTACAATTGGAGTTCCATAGGAAACAGGTATCACGAGCATAATAGTAATACAAAAATTTGCAGTTACCAAATAACAGCTCTCTTTTTTTGTATAGAGTTTCATACCGACGTCAGGCCTACGAGGGCTCACAAGTATGTCCCGCTTGTTTCCTTGCAGCAGCTAATGGCACCATGAGCAGATGAGCATGAACAATGTAAAGCAGCTTCACTATCGCCCGGCTCTGGTCCTTCGAAATAGTGTATTGTAGTGTGTTGTAAAATGTTTTGTATATCAGTATATTATCAATGAAATTGGTCTTTTTGTGTGTTTTTGTCAGTTCTGGTTTTGTTGGGGCATTGCCACGTTTGTGTCTTTTTCCAGGCACGTAAAAAAAATCCTCAGCTGCTTCTCCAAGGTGGAAAAAATTTTTTATAGATCACATTGCCCAAGAATACAATGCAATGAGCAAGGCAGGACCCCAACTAACAACCACTGGATCCCAAACCCTAGCCATAACCACCACGTTCTCTACAGCTTCCTAGTATACTCCTGAAAGGGCAGGAGTAGTCATCCCAAAGTGAAGAAGTGTAGTAGACTGTCCAGTTTCATGACTGGCTGTTGGGAGTCATGTGACAATGTTTTTCTCTTCAAATGTGAAATTTACCAGAAATAACTGCTTGGGTTACCTTGAATATGCAATAGGAAAGTCATAAAATGTAATTAAAGATACTTTGAAGAGAAATAAGATGGAAATTGTGTTATTTAGCTTTTTATTCAAAATAAGTTGGGGGACTGCTGTTTACCTTTAAACAACATCGAACCGTGACGCAACTTGGTTTGAAATTGTTAAAATTTTCTTCTACATTAATAGAAAAAGAAACTATTTTCTAACCATTATGCGGTAATGATGACCTTTTCCTAAACTTGAACGTCACCAACGAAGACAGTGTGATTTTTTTAATTAAATTGAGTACCTCATGACGTCCGTTTGATATTGAATGTTCAGTAGTAAATCATATAAAAGAGTGGATATTTTGCGTATTATTTAGTTTCACTACTTATTCTGTTATTTTGACCCCGCACAGGCAATCATTGATTTTCTGTGAAACTGACTGACACGAAGCTCACAAAAAAGTGTATTTCACTGTTCCCAGTAAAGGAGGCAGAGTTTATCCTTCGGGTGACTCACAACCGATTACTTTTCTTTCACTCATACAAATTTCAAGTTTTGTGGCCTACGACCAACATCTGGAAAGAATTTTCACGGATACGATATACTGTCCCTTCCATGAAATTTCGCACTGAGAGGACCTTTCAAAATATTTTCAAATTTTCTCCCATACGTGATTATAGATATTTTAAAACACGAAACCCTCCATAGAAGGGCATTGTTTCCTGTAAGCCTGCGTAAAGGATCTCTCAAGTTCAGGTTGACCCCACGCTGGGTTACGGCTCTTCTGGTAGGTTTTCTTCGTGGTGATTGGCCTGAACAAAAGTTTATCCACCCAGATTTGGTCCTTAAAATGCCATTTTACATCTTGCAATTTCAAGAATGAAATCCAAAGGGTACTCATAATGGACTTTTTACACTTATGTGAAGGACCTAGAAGAGTAGATTGGGAAATTCAATAATAAAGACTGGGCCACAAGCTGAAGTAACAGTCTTATCTTGGCGTCAAATCTGGCGTGTGTCCACATGTGTATGGTACACTCGCCAACCTGGTTGGCGTTTATTACGCCTTCGTTGTATTTTTTCTAGGCAAAGTCCATTTTTGACACTCGCCGTGAAGACTAGTGGAAGACTTCACCTTTGACCGCCTTATGATGTATTGCACACAAACATTTCCCAGTCCACCTATTCATTTTCTATAACAGTTACACGACAAATTTAGGACAGCCTTTTTGCTTCGCGTACTAAATAGACTGCAATCTGTGTGCCTTTATCGTTTCATTCCGTGACCCAGTAACGAGGGTGGGGATGAAAAGAGTCTCAAAATATTCACAAAAAATTAAAAGAATTTTTGTATATTTTCACAAGATTAACTCTTGAACATTTGATTGTAAGCTAATTATGAAAATATCATCGATGGTTGAATAGTTAACGTCGTCCATTCTATTGGCGGGACAGTTCACGTTTTCCACTCTCAAGCAATATTGAAAATTCTTTTCCGGTGAAAGAAATGTGACTGACCCTTTTAAAGATAATTTATCTGTTTTAATGCAATAGTAGTCTAAAATTGTGCCCATGTTTTACTTTAGGAGGTATTCAAAGAATAATTAGATCATTTAAAAAAAAATAGATTTTTATTCGAAGACCCAGTATTTTTATACGTGGAAACGTAGACCATTTCGGAGAACACTTCTACTTTCAAAATGGCCGCCGCCACAACAGATGAAAATACCGACGAACAAATCAGACCTCCGATGTTTTATTGTGTTTCCCCTAAAGTAAATGCGGTGAAAATATTTTCAGAGACAACGTGGTCGACGTTCTTTGAATGTGTGGAAAAATGGAAAGATTTAGAGGGTGAACATGCTGTAATAGAAAGAAAATTCCCCGGTCAACAACAGGATTGCGCTAACGTTAAATAACGTTAGGCTAGTAAACGCTAACGTTACACTTACACCCATTAATTGTGGATTCTACAGGGACCCGCTACTCAAGGTTTACTGACAACATCCTGAAAAATAGGGAATTGTTGGACAGCACAGAGACTGACGTTGGTGATCAGGGATGTAGGTAGAAAGATGTGAGTGTGGGGCATAAATCTTGAAAATACCCAGGCCCAGACCTAGCTTAGACCCCAGGTTTACATCTAGTCTCTAGGCCTAGGCCTACAGTAAGTATAGTTAGGCCTAGTCAGCTCTGCTGGCTTGAGGCATATACAACGATTTGGCAAAAACATACTTCTCAGATAGCAGAAATGGCCCTTTCAGTGTCTTTTCTCTGTTTATCATCCTATATCTAATGTCATTCTGATTTAGGTCTAACTTTAGATTAGAGTAGTGATTGAGAAATGGGAAGACCAAACAACTGCATGGCCTAGTCATAAGAACATGTGATGATGACTTGCAGCCAGAAGCTCTGGGGTTAGAATCCTGACTTGGTTATATCAAAGACGACTTTAAAAATGGAACCTACTGCCATTATGCTTGGTGCTCAGCATAGGTAATGGAGTAGGAAAAACAAACCAGTGAGCCACAGAACAACTTTGTGTGCTGCTGCAGAATGGTTTTTGCTATTGTGCTAATGTGTGGTGTGTATGAAGTAACCATACAGCTTTTGGTTGATGTCACAATTGAACAACAATGTGTGTTTTTTAGCATACATCAGTGTGAAAATCTTAATAACAAGATTAAGGCAGTTTGAAAAATCATCTAAAAAACAAAAAACAAAAATAGCTTAGCTTGTGCAAATAAAAAATTATGAACACTATAAGTACACATTCCTAGCGATATGTTAATAATCTGTGCATATTAGTTGCGTATCTAGAATAAAATACACATTAGCATGAATCAGACCAGTCAAAATTTATGAGGTGCTTAACCTAATTTTGTAATTTTAAGCCCATAGCAATATTGCTGAGGTATACTGTATGTACCTAGTATCTTTCCATGATGCTCAGCCAGCAGACGGTGGACTGATGTGCCTCTAGCCCCACAGACGATTTGTGCCTGCAAGTGCAACATTACATTTATCTGTCACCAATTGAGGTAGAAATTTAGAAATTTCAAACTTACTGTTGGCTAGGCTACAATAAATCCAAACGTGTTCAAAATATGAACAAATAGGCTGAGTCATATTCAGAAAAAAACTGAAATGTATAACTCTACATGGTGAATGCCTTGCAGTAATGATTTTGATGTTGCAAATAGTAGGCTTATATAGGAATTTTCTGAAAATAAGTTGAAAGATTTTATTATCAAAATCTGATTTGAATTATGTGAAGAAAGAAGTATTTTTTCAACTCAGTACCAGATTCGCTATTCCTTTTACATAACTTTTGACAAATTTTGTGACCAGTGATTTCCACCATTAACTTAAACTGTGGCAATACCTGAGATGTCTTTGAGAAAATTCATAATGGCATCAGATTTGTGTCTCAATTACTGCATGGAAAAGTGATTTAAAAAGTGTTTCTGTGGTGTTTAATTTAAAAATAAACCTATCTGTAGGCTAGTGTAGAATAGGTATGGCATGTTGAAAGAACTATAATTCATCCCATTTTCTCTCTGAGTGATTAAGTGACAAGAACTTCAGTGGCACAAGTGGCAATTAGCTGTTTATATAATCTCTTAGTTTTAGAACCAGTGATTGTTGTCTGCATTCAGGCCACCACTTTCCCCAACAATGATTTCAGCATCTTCAGTATAACTGGAGATCACTGAATACCATAAACTTAATTGGCAGCTCTCCTTTTCAACATTTCCTGTGGGGTTGCTATTTCAAAAACCAACTCATGTACAGCAGACACAGTTATTGCAGAGACACTGTAGACTAGCACTCAAAAAACACTGGTCATTGGGTGATTCACCGTACAAACTAACAAAATCAACCCTTGAAAAAATTCCAGAGGGCAAAAAATATGTTACCAAAATTGTCCCTATGATCTTTCAGAATCTGCTGTTGCTCTCTTTCTAGTAAATTATCTCCATTGAAAGTCTCACATTCAAAAATAAATATTTAAGACCCATGAAAAATGAATTCTAACTGTCCAACTTCCATCTTCATAGAACATTCCTGAACTGAGATATAAAATATTGAAGTTTATTCACTCAATTTAATAATAATTTTCTACTACTCATATTACAGTCTTTGTATTTCTTTGTTTTTTTCTAGGACTTACTGCACCTTGTACCAAGGTGTCATAGATCTGTTACTCTTATGAGGTGATGTAATAAATTAAGCCCTCTCAATTCAAGATGTTTTGTAAGAAAACAGGCAGTGTTCAAGATTTTTAAAACATTGTTAATTTTAAAGGGAAACAAAGCAGGTAATGAGTTGTACAACAGAGTAAGTCACAAATTATTGTGCAATGAACCGATTTGTTTTAAGTGGATATATGTCAACATTTTATATCCCAGCACAGGAATGTTCTATGAAGATGGGAGTTGGAGTTAGAATTCATTTTCCATGCCCTTTACTAATATATTTTTTATTTTTTTGACTTGAGGTACACTTTAAAACTTTTGTACCGAGTTAACAAAGTAAGTACAGTACTGCAGGACTGTGTGGGAAATTGTTTCCTGGGACAAATAGGACTACGTATACATTTTCAGTAATTTCTGTTGAAATCTTAAACTTAGTGAAAAGAGATGCTCAGTTCAGGATTGAGGTTAAGTTTAAAGAAATGATATTGCTCCATTCACTCTAGGAAACATGCAAGGGCAGTATAGAGCATGAGGACCCCAAACGCAGGAGGCATTGGGCTTCCACGTTGACAGATAAGTCAAAGTTTAAAATATGCAGAGACTTTTGAAATATGCACACTAACTTCTCTGCAGCAGCTGCTCTTGCTGTTCATAGGTCCATAGCCATATTTCAGTAAATATGCCTTACGGACGTTACAATACTTGTTACTTGTAGCTGGTTGGTAAATTTGCGTGAAAAACCTGTTGTAGTTCACATGACATAACACGTGTGTAGAATAGTTTGTGCAGGGGCTGAGATGGTACCCGGCCGATTAATAAAAATTTGTTTATCGTGTAAATTGTGTTCATATTCAGTTAACCATATAAATGTGCTTTTTGGATGTGAAAGCTACAAACTTCAGAGGTTAAAGAGCAGCTCCCCGAAACATAATTTGAAACAACACCTAAACATGACAGTTTCCTTCTAATTTCTCTTAGAAGTATCTTTCATCATATTTTCAGACTTCAGTATTGTATATTCAGGGTTAATCAAGCAGTAAATCACACATTGAAGGGAAATAATGTTGTCACATGACTCCAATTGTAAAACAGCACAGTCTACTTCATTACTTCAAGTTGAGGTGACTGCTTTTGCCCTTTAATTCTTAAAAGAAGATCACATCAAGTTTTGAAAGGTTAATTTAATACCTATTTTCAACATTACAGTGAAATTTGCTTTGAAAAACAAAGAGGAAGAAATCATTCCTGAGTGAGGACGTGATAAAACCTCTTCTGCCCTGAAGCCAACTTTGGAACACAAATCTAGCGACTTCTTTAACCGATATTTCAAGGAATACATGTCTGAACTTTGAATAGCATCATATTGTGCAGATTTGGTTCTCCTTTCACTTATGTAAATTAAATTTCTGCTTGAACTTCCCCTTTATGAGTCTAGTACCTGCTACCTAATCGGGTAATGAAAACGAGTACTGGGTTCCGATTTTTTGATACCCGATTCAGCCCTGGAGCGTACTTGTTCAGGCCAGTAGCCCACAATGTAGACCTGACAATGCCCATTGAAAAAGGTCAAACAAGTTTCTATTGTCTATTTCCAATTATTTTATTTGAAATGGAAAGAAACCACTGGGTTCAAGCCTCAAGGTCGACCTGAACCAGTGTTGTCAGAAGCAGGAGAGCAGTAAAAGCTGAAAAAGAGGAGTTTTCCAACTGTTAAGGTGTTACAACTTAGATACACTCCTGTTTTAGTGGGTCGAAAAAAATCTTTATCTTCTCTTAAATAGTCCTCATAACAAAAATGGCGGGGAGGTGCGGACTGTTTAACAAGAAATTTCCTAACGGGCTAATGGTAGCTCTAATGCCTGACCTGATCCCTTACCCTTATAAAGAACACAATTGATACAATACAATGGCAACATCCAATCAAGAAACCCATCCACCCCAAATGTCCAGGGCAATTTCTAAAAAGAGCAAGCATGTTACACAAATGGTTAGTAAGATGAGATTTAACGACACACCAACACAAATGTGTCACATAGTGTCAGTCAACTCAATGAACAGTTCAAAGTTTAAGTTTATTTTCATGTATGGTTAAAGCCAAATTTGGTGTCCCTTCAGTCGCCTCTTATGACAGGCGGGAAATACCATGGGTATATTCAACAACCACCAGTCCATAGGGAGATAGGAAGATGTATTGTATAGAGGGCACTCTTCAAACTGAACTTTGTTGTTTGCTCCCTGGGAAATGTACTTTTGACTGTACTTATGTATAATATTTTGAGCCCTGTAAGTCCTTTGAAACACAATTTGTTAACCCACAACATTAACCAACAAATACACTCAAGAGCCTATATTCCCAAACACATGAATGAACATTTTAATAGAGGGCGCTGTTTAGCAGTCTACGTTTTTTATTTGAGCGTATAGCTATGAACATTCTGAACAATCCTGCCAAAATTCATGTCAATGGGAGTAATACAATTGGAGTTATTACTAGTTAATTAAATTAGAGGGCGCCCTTCACGTGCTTCTAACTTTAATGCCCCATTTCTCGGTAATGTGCAACATTTGTGACTGTGAACAAATATATGTCATTTGTAACATCATTTGACATGAGAATTCACCCTTTTCATGCCCACCCTCTGAGGTGGGTCATGGAACCCAATTTAGAAGCATATATTTGACCTATGGCCCACTGTCTAAAACAGTCTTACCCCTAACCACCATTTCTGAAGATTCATACATCAATTTCGGTAGTGGAAATTAAAACGGTAGTGCATCATAACGGACTACCTGTAACTGAAAAATGACAAGCCAATTATCATGTGTCTTACCGTGTGCAATTTCGACAGGTACCATCCAATATGGATTTTCTATAAGAGCGTAGCAGCCAAACCGCACAGCATACATTAATAAGCCGACGCACAAGGTGTTCACGTGACCAAATTTTTGCAAGATCGTATGGCAGAAAAATCCAATAACTAACTCGGATGAACTTTGTAGAGCTTCTAGAAGACCGATGAGAAATTGTGAAGCACCTGAATGAGTCAGAGAAAAGGGGAATAAATGTTAAACATCGGCAGTCTGTTATTGCCGTTATTGCCAATGATCTGGATAAATTCAATGTGAACTTCACTTCACAGGAGTGGTTGGACAAGCAAATTAGCAATCTTAATAATTTATTTTAATGCACTGCTGGAAAAATAGGTATTGTGAAAAGTTTTTGTATGAATCGTAAGAAAATCCACACGAAAGCAAGTAATAAGTGGTTTAATAATGACTGTCGTAAAGCGAGAACGGAGTATTTTAAATTCAAACGAATTCACAGTAAAACTAGAAGTGATGTTTCAGAATGTGACTTAAAAACGATGTGTAACAAGTATAAAAGAGTTTTGAAGAATGCAAAGTGTACTTATTATGTCGCTCTCCATAATGAAATAAGGAATTTCAAATGTTCAAATCCAAGAATGTATTGGGAGATAATTAACAAGGCAAGTTGTTATTCTAATTCACAAATTCCAGTATGCAATATTCCGATTCAAACTTTTTTTTGTTCATTTTAAAGATTTGCATGAATTGTGTTGTGAAAATGACGCAGATTTTATGCCTAGTCAAAGTTCTTCGTCAGTCAATGAGGAATTAAACAAACCCATAGTTTTTTCTGAAGTGTTAAATCAGATAAAAATGTTAAGTAATAATAAAGCTCCTGGCACAGATTTGATTAAAAATGAGTTTTTGAAAAATAGCCCAGTTTCTGTTGTGAATTTAATTACTGCCTTATTTAATTTAGTACTTAATACGGAAATTATCCCAACAATGTGGACTATTGGTGTTATTAAACCTATTTTTAAAGGTAAAGGTTCACCTCATGATGTTGAAAATTATCGAGGGATTACTTTGTTAAATTGTTTGGGTAAACTTTATACAGCTATACTTAATGACAGAATTCATACTTATTTGCAACATGCGGGAGTCTTGGGGGATGAGCAAGCTGGGTTCAGAAGTAATTATTCTACAATTGATCACATTTTTGTTCTGCATACAGTTATAGACCTCTATCAAATGAACAAAAGAAGGCTTTTTTGTGCATTCATAAATTATAAAAAAAAACATTTGATTTAGTTAATCGAGCCTCCTTATAGCTCAAACTAATTTCCAATGGTATTAATGGTAAAATTTTGACTGTCATTCGTAGTTAACATCAAAATGCAAAATCGTTTGTCCAGATCAATGGTGAGCAGTCTGATTATTTTTTCTGTAATGTTGGAGTCAGGCAAGGCGAAAACCTGTCTCCAGTTCTTTTTGCCCTGTATTTAAATGATTTTGAGCTATTCATCAGTAATTATTATCCAGGATTAACTAAGCTTTCAGAATCTGTGAATTGACACTTAAGTAATAACGATGTTGAAGTGTTTTTTAGACTGTTTTGTCTCCTCTATGCTGATGAAACTGTTGTTCTGGCCGAAAATGCTCGTGATCTACAAGTTGCATTAGATGCTCTTAAGTTATACTGTGATAGATGGAAATTAACGGTGAATGCCAGTAAAACGAAAGTTGTAATTTTCTCGAAGGTAGAGTAAGGAAAAGGCCTGTATTTAAATTCGATAATGTTGTACTTGAAATTGTTTATGACTACACCTACTTAGATACTGTGTTTAATTATAACAATAAGTTTAATAAAGCTAGGAAGAAGCAAGTTGACCAGGCAAGAGGTGCTCTATATAGCCTCCTTGCAAAGTCCTATAAGTTACAGTTACACCTTGATCTACAATTACAATTATTTGATCAAATTGTGCTTCCTATTCTCTTGTATGGGTGTGAAGTATGGGGTTATGGAGACATTTCGCAAATTGAATCATTCCACCTAAAATTTTGTAAAAGATTCTTAAGGTTCATAATTATTCTGCCAATTGTATGGTTTATGGGGAATTAGGTAGACATAGGTTAATCAAGACAATTGAAGTTAGAATGTTCACTTTTTGGGCAAGAATTGTTAATGGTAGTAAACACAAACTTTCTTTTACCTTATATAATCTATTAAGAAACTTGCATGAGAAAGGTATTTATAGCTCGGGTTGGATCACTAAGGTTAAAAGTATTCTTGATTATTCTCGTATGTCCTATGTTTGGAATTCTTCGACCCTTAATAATGAAACTCTAATTGACATTAATTGGCTTAAAAGTTCCCTAAACAGAACACTCTCTGACATATATGACTGTATGAGCAGGACTGGCTTTCAGAAGAGTTTAATAATTCTCAGTGTAGGAACTACCGTATTTTTAAGACCAAATTAGAACTAGAAAAATACCTCGTATGTTTACCCATTAAAGACCGTGTACATTTGTAAGTTTCGTTGTGCTAATCATAAACTCCCTGTTGTCGCTGGAAGATTTCTTAACATTATTTACAACGAAAGATTCTGTCATTATTGTGGTTCTGAGAGATTGGGGGATGAATTTCACTATTTATTTGAATGTAAAATGTTTCACAGGGAAAGGAAAACTTACTTAGAACGCTTCTTTAATGTTAATCCTAATTCAAATAAAATGAGACTTCTTTTTCAGAGTAGGAACAAATTCGTTTTAAAAAAATCTTACTAAGTTTGCAACTCTCATCATTGATTTTTCAGCTAATTTATTCTCTTTTTCTGTTAGGCTGGTGACACATAGCTGCCTTCATAAGTTATATAGATGTACTTGTTTTTCTTTTTATCTCTCTCTCTATCCCTTTTCTTTTCTCTTCTTTTCACTTTGCCATCTTGTAAACTTGGATTGTTTCTTTTATCATATTATGTAAATGTTCTTTGCTTTTGTCTTTTTGATTCTAAAACCTCAAATGAGGTAAACAGAATAGATTGAAACTTGAAACTTGCATAAAAAACAGCTGTAATAAACCCCATGACGTAATCAGGGGACCGTTGGGACATGTCCCCTTCCCACAGATCCCAATGTTTGTTTCTTTAGCTCCCAGCAATATCTAAATACTTTCCCTACCCGAGAAATAAGTTTTGATTGAAATCCGGAAAGGGTTCACATAGTAGGGGAGGGTTTCATTTGTGGTCGTCTCACACCGGTACACTTGATAGAGCAGGCACGCTTTCAAACAGTATCTCAGTTAATACAACTGTTCAGGCTGTCCTATCTTATACAAAGTGTTCGGGGCACTTACGTCCAATTCACGTGTTCTCAGCTTTTCAGCTCCCGTCTTGTGCCTTACTCTACGGGACCTACTGCCATTGTCTGATTGTGCTTGGTGCTCAGCATAAGCCACGGAGTAGGGAAAACAAGCTAGTAGGCCATAACTGGAAAAACGCCGTGGCCGGCTCGACTTGAACCAATTAGTGGGAAACTGGGCCGTAAAATTCACTAACAAGAGCCCAAGGGCACTATGGTTCCTTGCATTAAAGATGATATTGTATTAAGGTAGTCCCAAGGTAAGGCATAATTTGCACCTTTAACCCCAATGACTTTTGGCCATCACCCAAAAACATAGGGGCACATTAAATTTCAAAATCATACAAGCACTTGCCGTTTGAGAGAAATGGAACACTAAACTTTTCAAATTATCACACTGCACACTGCCCACTTCCATGCGACAAATACATTCATCACCTTTCACTAAAATGTCATTTACTTGAGTTTGGGGTAGTATAGGAGGTTAGTTAATTGCCTTTTTGGTCAATCTCAACAATTCAAATCCAGACCTTAAAAAGAAGTCACAAAGGTCAAATACAGTCAAAGTAGATCAAAACTGATTTTAAATAAACACAGTCTCTTCTGCACCAAAGAAATTTAACAGTCATCTGGTCATTCCTGACCACCAAAATTTATGATGGATGACTAGAAATTATATCATGGTTGTCCTTTAGACTACCCAATGTGTTTGCCTGAAAAGCAAAAATAAGGAAAAGCCCACAATTCTGCTACTAAAGGCAGCCCGATAGTGATTTATTACCACCAATTTCTTCTTCACAATTTGGCTAGAAGACCAAGAAACAAACATAGCTCTGTAGAATCTAATAAATGACTTTCAACTTGACCTTTTAACCTAAAGAGGGTGTTATAAACAGCATTGTAGTCCCTAGGGTAAAAGCAGAGGTAAAGAAGAGAAACTGCTTTCATATTTTACTATTGAAATTGGAATCTTAGCTTGCACTGTGAATAACTTTATTCAATACTGTATGTGAGGAAAAAGTTGTTTTTAATAATAATTGCATTACTGTCCTGATTGATAACTAAACTGCTTTTAGACTGAGAGGGGGTTATAATTCTTCTTTTCTTTTATACATTGCATTTGTCTAAAGGCATTAAACTTCAGCTGGACTTTTAAACCAATTGAACAAAGACCCAAAGAGTCTTCACGTGCACTTTACATAGACGAACACAACTTTCCATTATTTCCACTATGTTACTTGGTTATTGAGTAATTGCACCGCATACCTGGCATTGCAATAGGCCTACATATGACCTACATGTACACACTAGCCTGTCATTTAAATGTCAGTAACTCAAGTAACGAACATTGTAGGAGGGTAGTGTAATAGCCTTTTTGGTTCGTCTGATCAAGACAAATCTTGACGTCACAAAAAAGTCACAAAAAAGTCACAAAGGTCAAATGAGGTCAAGTGAGGTCAAGGGGGGTCATCACGTGCATTTCACTTAGACGAACACAAATCTCCATTACACCACCCCTCTAAAATGTTTCAGTGGCAAGATATCAATAAAACATTACTTTTTGACCTTTTGACCCTTTCCAATTATTTTGGTTAATGTACCAACATTTTCACCTCCTACCAATCTAACTTATCCTAAAATGATGCCACTGCTTGAACAACGGATACTGAGTTACAGCTACTAACAGAAATTCAGTTTTTGGCCTCTGGTGATCACCAGTGACCTTTGACCTCCACCAAAAAGGATAGGGCACATCTACTCCACAACATCTACATACATACCAAGTTTGAAAAAAATTGATCACTCGGTTATTGAGTTATCGCACCACATACCTCGCATTCCAATCCGTCACATACACACACACACACACACACACACACATACATACGCCAAGGTGACTGCATAGGTTCCTTTGTTACACAAGGAACCAAAAAAGTTGCAGACAGTGATGACGGAAAATGCCACATTGTGGGCGTTGGTAAAATGTCACACTGAATGCGTTTATAAGTACCGGTGCTTGAAGAGATGCTTGAGTCGTAAGGGAATTGTAATAATCAAAACTTAAGTTTTTACTAAAAACATCACGAATCCATAAACAGTATTCAATGTGTTCTAAAACAACGTGTCCATTTAAAGTTAAAAAATCCCGCTATGTGATTTTCAGAGAACAATCATTTAGAATTTGTGTTAATGATAACGTATTTTTATCCCTCAGTGCATGGTATGTTGTTGCTATGCTGCTACTTGGCGGGAGAAGAGGGATTCCCCGGACCCGCGAGTTGATCAGAAAACTATACTATGGCACACGGCACGATCACTCGGCAAACAGTGACTCAGACAAACCTACAGGAACCGATGGATCTGAAGAACCAGGGTCTCCCGATTATCGAGGTTTTCCAAGACTACCGTTAGATCCAAGTGGTCTCAGGGATCATCATTTGGCAATAGAGGAGGGACAGGGAAATCTGTTTACCCGGGAACAGCGTTTGGACCCTGTGGGTAAGATGGACCTAGGGCCAAAGGTGGAAGTGATGGAGCAACAAGAGGAACTGTAAGCACTGGTGTTGGAGTTAACAGGGGTGTCAACGGTGGATTTTAACCATCCGGAGGTAATGGTAGAAGCCCGGGAAATGGACAATTTTCCCTCAGATAGAATTTCAATTGCTTGTTGCCCCAGAATAGTTTGTTCACTCAAGCTTTCAACATTTCAAAAGATGCAAACTCTATGACTCTTCTTGTTCATAACATTTTGAAGAGATGAAGCTATTGTTTGGGTTTATTCTTGAGTCCAAATGATCTGATAACGACTAGAGCTATTTTCTTTCAATGCTTTGTTGGAGCATTTTAAACGCAATATTTCCCTTTAAGATGCACCTTTACCTTCGGGACAGTTGTCTGCCTGTGGTCCATCTAGAATGTTTCTATCAGGGGGAGCTCCAAAATTACACAAAATTGCACTTTGGCCAAAGGTGAACCGAGTCCCTAAAAACGTTGTTCGGTTTAATTTTTTGATGTGTGAAAAGGCAATAAGGAACTGTCTGTTGAATGTTTGGTAGGATTTGAGCTGGAGATTATTCTGTGAGAAAATGTTTGTAATTGGTTACACATGAGCTTACTGAGAGAATCTGAAGTGTCACGGACATATCTCATGTCCTGGGACAAATAACTATTTTTTATTCATACGCCTGCAGTCAAAGTCAATGTTCATACTGTAGGAATTCTTATGGACCATTAACAACCAGTTCGTGAGCTAGATAGCTTCGTCGGGAATCAGTTGAAGGTTTGGTTTCGGCGAACGACCCTTTGCCAGAAGGTCGGGAGGACTTAAGAAAAAGAACCAACTCGTGAGCGTTGCATTGATGGAGCACTTTCAGGCATTGGAAACTTAGGCTAGAAAAATTGAGGCCGAGTGACAAAAGCCGATTTAGTGTAAAAGTCAAATGCTCAGTGGCAACGATTAATGGTGGAGCTCTACCTATAATGCACCCGATGAAGGTCAGAAATAATACATGGACTACATGAGCGGAATGGTGTGACTATGCGCCATGCACACACAAGCGAAGCCATGGTACAGTTGACCTTGTGACCCAGCCGGAAGTGCCGATTTCTCCAACTTGTCTATTCATTAATCCTTCACGTGAACAGATGCCTATGGGAAATACAGTCGTGTTTGCTTGTCAAGACCTTTGCCCCTGAGAAACGCCCCCATTTCTTTTCTCCAAAATTTCCCCAAGAAATTGACATTCCCCGAACTTAGAAGGTCGTGCCTTTGCGTACACCTCAAGATATTTGACAGATTAATCCAACAAATATTAAAAATAGTATCTCAGTGGAAAATGTTTGAAATTCCCGACGGCTTGAAAATAACAGAGCTTTATTTGTAAGACAAGTTCCATAAGTTTGACCTGTTGGAATGGATTAAATTCGTCCTTTAATTATTTATTTTGGCGACTTGTTGTCGCTATTCTAAAGAAAGGTCATTGTCATAGAACTGATCATTGTCCACGAAATCAGGATAGAATCAATATTGTCAAATTTGCATCTTTTTGTTCCATTTACAAATATTACGAAACTTGGCTCCAACAAGGTGTTAGCCCAGGAGATATTTCCAGTTTATAAAAAGTTTCCTTTTAAATTCAACAACAAAACCAAGCTAAACTTTCAAGTCATTTATCTTCTTGGATTAGATGGGGACAGCAAGGGGTTTATCAAAACACAATTTAAACTGTTGGGATAACGAGGTTTTTTTATGGTATGCAATATACAATACAAATTGCTGTTTCATCAAGAAGCGTTTTCTTCGATTTTATTTCATTCCGTTACAGTTTAAGATTATATTGGAAAGACCCAGAGCCACCTCTGTGGACATTCACTAAACAAACAATCTATTCAACGTCGTGAGGCACATGAACAGAAGCAAATTTTATCAAGGTTCCGCTAAAAATTGACTGGATCTGTCTAGTTATGGAATTAGTTAATTTAGTTAAAGATGACATGTCGTTTCTTGAAAATACAATAAAAGCTATGCAGGATTTTGTTTGACGTCACAGATTAACCATCTTCGATTAAGCAACTTCTATTGGCGAACCGATTCGCTACTCTATCGATAATGCTACATCAGTAACAGCGTGCGAAAGCATTTGCTTTAATGACGTGCAACCAATCAGTTCCCAATCGAATATAAAACAGGGGTATTTTGTGACGTCATCCAGAATTCGGCATAGTGTTTAATGCATTTTCATGAGACGACAGGTCATCCTGAACTTTTATTCAAATCACTTTTGAAATTGTTCAAAAATTAAGAGAAAATATCAAATGAAATTAAACGTAGCGGTTGTGAAGTACTAAGCATATAGGATTATACCAACGTTGCATACTAAGAGAATATCATTCATAGTAATTATTAAACCATCCAGCCAAACCATTTACCTCCTAAAAGAATAGACAAATCCGATAAGCGCTTATTTTTAGTGACTGTGCGCAGCCATTTGTGGGGTCCATCAGCCTTAAATCGCCTTCATATATCCTTTACATAAGTTTTAATCCTTCATATTCAGTTAAATTGAAGGATTCAACATACAGTTTAGTGTACAATAATCCATGACAGAGGTAAGCAAGGAAATCGAGAGGTTAAAAGGTGATGGTCCCCAGTTATGGCCGACTGAAATCAGACCATCACTTGCTGTCCGGATTCGTCTATAGTTTTAAGTTGATATTGATAACTTAACAAGTAGGTTGGAGAATATTACCAGACGAAATTTCCTATAAAGGTTTTGCAATAACGTCACAGAACCGCCATGCTCGGGGACATTTATGTCAAATACACGTGGTTTTGTGCCGAACGCACTGCACAGCGTGTACTGTGATATGTACGGTGTGTACAAATTCAACGATCAAGCGCGTCCCGTATGGTTTACTACGTAGTTACATGTACTCCAACATGGCCGCCGGAGAGTATTATGACGTCATGTGAAAAACCTGTATTGTTAATAAATCAAGTTCCATATCAGAAAGTTCAGCAAAAAGTTTTAATCTATTGTATCCCGACTGTTGAAACGGCAATTTCAAAAAGTGCCTGGTCACGTATTCTTAAAATCCGAATTGACATTTTCAAGGGGGGGGGGGGGGGGAGCTCATTGAGTTGATATTGATAACTTAATGAGAGTGTTATGGGATCACTATCACATGAAAATGCTTATAATTAGCATACTGACTCGAGTTTCATATCCAGAAACGGGAAAAGATAAAATTTTGAATTTTGTGGTGTCCTGGCTTGTAACGGTTCTCAGGCTTTTGTACATAAGTTGAAAAAGTGCCTTGTCACGAAACCTAATTGAACTGTTAAGTATTCACACATAAAACAGTTACTAGCATGTAGGATACGGAGATTGTCTAGATTTGACCATTTGTTCTCGGTACCGTATGTGAAGAAAACTTGAAAGGTTTGGAAAAAGTTGTTGAACGTCATGAACCAACTCAATGGGCCGGTTTGATTACTCACTCCCCATGAAAAATTAAATTGTATATGGGGAGTGTCCAAGTGTGACCATTTGTCATTATAATAGAAATGTTAAGAAAGCCTAACACGTTTAGAAAAATTTGGTACATTTTAGAAATCAACACAATGTAACGCGGTCAGATATGGTTGTATCCTTTCGGGTCGGTATCTCCTTTGGATTGGTCAGTTCCCTGGTTGGCTCTTCGCCAGAGAATCGATACAGTAGCCTATGAAGCAAAGAATAGAAACTACCTCCAGCAGTCCAACAACAATTTTACCGTCTTAAAATATGTTATAAAAGAGTTGGGGACACTGAACCTTGTGACTTTTGGAAAGTTTCAAATTCATTCTTGAACATAGGTTCATTGAATTTCTGTCTGGAGTGGGAACCATAACTCTTGAAAACAAGGCTACCATATTGCATTAGCCTATATACTTTGTTACTACGAATTAGATCTATCATTCTGTATCTGTATGCCTAATTCTTGGTTTTAAAAATATGAAAACTTTCTTTAAAACAAATGTATACATGAAAATAAAAGAAAAGCATTTTGGAACAAAAGTTTTATTTTGAGTTATCGAAAATTCAGTTAAGCCTACCCCAGGAGTAGCAATGTAGCAATTCGGTCTCAAGAGAACGAACCGACATCTAGAGTCAAATTTTTATCCAATTTGGTTAAGTGACCTGATTTGGGTCATTAGTGAAAGTAACACCTGGGGTGGTCCACTAGTACCGTTTTTTATGAGGCTATTAGCAACCTGAGCTTACGTCAGCAATTAAGCATATGGCTGTGTAGGCCTACTACAAAATACAGTACTGAAAGGGGGTTGACGAAACACTACGTCACTACGTCATACCATGTTGATCTCTTGGTGCTTCGTTATTGTCACTGTGTGTGTTGCTTATCATTAACCTACTTAATTCACACAAAACCGCAATACTGATTGACCTTTAAGTTATTCCAAGAAAGCATTGAAGTGAACATTTTTGGAGCGACACGTACAATAAACTCATTACAAGGACATTCTGTGGGCATCAGATCATTCAATACGCTCATTCATGGAATTTCTTTTAGTGCACCACAAATTTTTAAGCAAAGACAAACAGAGAGGAACACAGCAATTGTTCAAGCCGCGCCTAAAGGCTCATCGAAAAATTAAAAGCTATCAAATAGGACTAGTGAAAATAGGCTGGTCGTTTTTTTCCTTCAATTTTGAGATTTGTAGCATTTCCGGATACGCAGACAAATAATTCGTCCTTAGAAGGGTGTTGACCTAATGCTTGTCGTATGGTACAAAAGTGGGAGATCAGGGAATATCGTTTCCTAAGGTGTCGTGCAGACATTTATGCTAACGGCAGAGAGAAGCGAAATCCAAAATATGTCACACTTTCCATGTAAAAACATAAATATTCTACAACAGCTGAACAGTCTCCAACTGTCGGCAACCCCAAAAGAAAACAATATTCACCGATTAGCTATTACCAAAATAAAGTTTAAATTAAGCAACAATAGACCCTTCGTGAAGTTTGGAGTCGGCAACCGAACAAATTCTAGTCATTATGTCTCCCCTTTACTCAACTCCCTGCCAAATGTTAAGTTATCGGGGTAACAGTTGAAGTGGCGCGTTTTAATCTAATTTGCAATTTATCTCTTAACAGAGAAGGGAAAAGCCTGGCCTGCGTAGCACCTCTGTGGCTGCAGCCCCCTTTAGACTGCCGCCCCTCAGCTGGTTTTTCGACGCGATGAGCTGAACGAAAAGACCGTCCGCTTAGAGGGCTAGGAAGAGCCAAAACTGAGTCACACGGCAAGAAATTGTGACTTGGGCCTATTCAAAGAGGGGGCCCAGCAGAAATGATAGCCTACAGTAATATTCCTTCATATTTTTGGTCCTCTGAAAACTCTTGAAAGAAAGGGCTCAGTTTACTACGAAGGTAACTGGCCTCAAAGTAATCATTTTGCATCATTGAGACTTGGATACGAAAGGCTTTCGAAGGAAAATGCAGTTACCACAATTTGGAATAGTGCCGATGTCCAACGTCTTTCATGGTTGATCCATAGGAGTCACGTGCCAATATTTTTCTCTCTAAATTATGAAATTTAGGAGAGTACTGAACTCCATAGTTTCTTCGAAAATGCAATGTTTGAGTCCTGAGATAACATGAAAGATATTTGGATGCGAAATGAAAAGAAATCTGTGGGGTCTGGCTGTTGTTTGAAACTATTCTGGGCCGACAACTTTTGTAATTAAAGGTTTTTCTCCTTTTTTTTCTAACGCCTTTCTGAATGAGGTTTTGAACGAACTGTCAGTGTGGCGTCCACGGACACACCATTTACAACCGCACTCGTACACAAACACTGAAGCACACAGCCCGGACTCAACATCAGAGAGAGGTGCAATAAGAGGGGCACATTTTGTAGGAACTCTCTCGGCGGATCATCGACATAGTTCACTCACAGGGAAGTATAACTTTTTTGCCAAATGCCAAGATGAATAGCGCATACACCGCTCCTTCCTAAGCCATCGAAGAATATTCCTCCAATAAGAACGAAGGAAATGACAGTCCTATCGGAGACCAGAAATAGTTAAATTTAATATGGACATTTTTCACTTTATAAAATTACAAAGGTCCATACTTCGTAACTAGGAACAAAAATTTCACAAATATTCCTTAACTGCAACCTCTTTAACTTTTGCCAAACCTCTTATTATTCAAAGTAGAAGAAATTAAAAAAACTCGGTGATATAAAGGTTGACACAAAAACAAATATAGGACAATTATAAGTGTTATGGCGATATATATATATATAGAGAGAGAGAGAGAGACTGTTTGGAATTCGCGTAACCAACATCCCAATGTATTGTATATGAACCATTACTATGTGATTTATAAGTCATGTGAGTTGTAGTCTGGTCTCCTCACGGGAGTTCTATAACAATCCCCTTGAGCTAAACATCAAACCATTAACGACACATAGACTACACTGTAGATAATAAGGTGATGAGGTACCACAGTTCTTTAACATCAGCTTTTACAGTTTTAAGGGAGATGAATTTAGCGGAACTGCACACCTGTCACACTCTATGTTGCATCACGTACAAATCATTCATGAAGGTTAACATTTCATGGTTATTGGCTACCAATCGGTTTCACGTTTGTTTAATGACACCTATTTGTACAACAGAAAGACTCTGGCTTGC
This sequence comes from Holothuria scabra, assembly GCA_037179385.1. Classification (NCBI taxonomy): domain Eukaryota; kingdom Metazoa; phylum Echinodermata; class Holothuroidea; order Aspidochirotida; family Holothuriidae; genus Holothuria; species Holothuria scabra. The sequence continues at coordinate 27,281,179 of CM074185.1, read as the reverse complement.
CTACAGACTGTCAGGAATACAGTAAACACATTCTACGGAAAATCTAAAAGATCGGCTAAACGAGAAATTAAACTCTAACAACTTTCTGTTCAATTTGATATCGTCAACCAGGAAACAGAAAGTGTAAGGGTGAAACTTTAAATTGGACGGACTCGAAAAAGAAGATTTGTTGCCGTCAATCATATCTTGGCATGATCGATATCTTCCTTGAGAGGAAAGTAGGTCGCCTTTTTGTTCAGTCGTTTTATAACTTAACCGCTTTAAGGTTTCAGTAACAAACGGAGCATGATTTCCCCTTACGCAGGAACGACAATTAATTGCCACTTGCATTAAGAAATTCAGATTACCTTATGATGGCATGATGGCATATTTTAAAGATTTTAACAGTCTTTTTTGCAAAAAAAATGTGAAGGGCAAATCAAAAATGCATTAAGGCTTTATGATTCCTTGCTTTTTGATACTGTCATGGCGTCTGCCTTAGCGTGGTATACACAATCGTATCTTACATTTAATGTGCTGGGTAAATTTTTCCCACTTTATGTATCATACTAACAAGGGATCGGCAGTGAGGTGGTTTAATTGACATTTGATCGCTGCCCATTCATCCAATGTATTCAACCGGGAGAAGCAAATTTTCCCATGTTCCTGATATGGGTTTCACTATTTGACTTCAAGTTTAAGTCGCATCGGCCACGGTCATTTTACAGTTGTGGCTCACTGGCTTGTTTTCCCTCTCCATTGCATAAACTGAGCACTAAGCACATATTTGACTTCAAACCTCCCGGCTGCAGTTCGAATGGCCTAACCACTTGAAAATGTAGTACTAATAAACAGCAGTAAAATTTTTGATGTAATAGCCTCATCCTTAACATGAGGTTGTGCAATGTGGTTCAAACAGCTCCCTGGTTCGAGATCCTTACGGGTGTAAGCAGATATCAAAGGGTTTTTTTTTTAGGTTGTCAGAAGTATAAAACCGTACAAATCTGTAGAGACCAGGGTTGTCATCCCGCCGGGCTACGCGGCTCTCAAAATCTCCACCCGGTACTGATCATCAACATCAGCCTCACCGTCTGGCACAAATTTTTTACCCTAACTGAATAAAATTCTTAGATTTGTTTAAATTTGAGTGATAATTCCTCGTTTTTTGTAATCACTCTCCAATCTTCAAACAATTTTCGAACGAAAGGTGGGACCCTGATACCCCTTAGACCATTCTCTCAGGGGAGTGATCACAAATTACCCGGCTCTCAAAATGGTCAGGTGACAACCCTGGTAAACAGTATCTTAAGTAGGGAAACAGAAATCTCACAACTGAAATGTGAATGTTCATATTTCTTTGATTGATTTTGGTTGTGGCCTGATGCCAAATAAAGATCGTCAGCGGAGAAGCTGTGAACGAATTTTAAGAAAGACATACGTGTCAGAATTATCAAGCATTCTCTGCCGAAAATCAAACGCTACACCCGTTCCATGAATATGTTTATTAAAAAGCACAAATCAACTGTGATCTATGAACATGAGCACAGTCTTTAACATTTTTTGTTTGGAATTCGTCAAGGGGGAAGAGGGCAAGCCATATAGAAGACACACTCTCAGCGCTACGTCCCACCTTCGCTATAGGCGAGAAGCGCAAGAAAATCTTGGTCCAACACAAGAAAAACATTATGACGGTAACCTCACGATCAATTCTTTCAATGAGAAATCACAGGGCTAAAATTGTGTTGGCTTTCGGATACCTTTTGAGAGTCTCTTTCTGGAGAAGAGGCAAGGCTAAAATGAAAGATTAAACAACGATGAATCGTGGTTTAACTAGAACTCTAAAAGGACAGTGCACGATAAGACCTAATGAAAGCGATGCACGAGCATACAGTCCGACGGCGCATCAAGAGATGGGATTAAACCTTGTTCATACCTACGCAACAATATTTTGATTTAAATGGCAATGTTGAAATGAAAAGGACTTTTGTTTATAACTACATTTAACACAGCAGGGTTAAGGAGAGTAAAATGGCATAAGCTAAGATGGAAACGTTTATCTACTAGCGTAAGTTTATACCAGGATAGCGCATGATCACCTGACCGTCATAAAATAAAGAAAATGGGGTTTATAAAGAAGTATGATAGGCTGAAGCGTAATGCATGAGAGATTCTGATCCCAAGAGGACCGAATATGACCATTCTTTTGGTCCTTCATACTTCTACACCAAGAGTTTGTCAAGGTTGGTCCATCAATAGACTGGCTATTAGTATGGGAGCATTAGATTGTACAACTCGGACCCTGTCCTAATCGAAATGACGTCATCTGCGCCTATGAAACTAATATATACAATGTTTTAACTGACGCCATATGTCCCATTTCTTTTGACGGGCAAAGAGGAGTGAAGTAGGCTAGCTAGTGTAGAGAGCTGAAGAGCAGCTGACGACCAACGTCAAGTTGACTCATGCACTATAACATTGTTGATTTTTGCTCGACGGGGGATGTTGCGCTTACCTATTATGACGTAACGTAGAATATCTATACACCACCGAGCACAATAGAGGCCTTTCAATTACGTCACGGAACCTCCATGCCAAATACACGTGGCTTTGTGCTGAACGCACTGCACAGTGTGCACTTTGATATGCACGGTGTGTACACATTCAACGAGGAAGCGCGTCCAGTATGGTTTACTACGTATTTACATGTACTCCAACATGGCCGACGGAGAGTATTATGACATCATGTGAAAAGCCTCTATAGTTCAGTGGTCTATGCCGAGTGAAACACGAAATATCACTACACCCAGCTGTGAAAGGTCAGGGGCAACGCAACGCATGAGGTGACGTCGATTTCGTTGTAGATGAGGTACGTCTTAGTACTATCTAAATCTCTCTGTAAAGAACAGAAGGTCGAAATTTGAAGATCTCAAGGTACCCAGTTTAGTTTCCTTTCGACACGATTTACTTAAAACATCAAGCTTGTGCATCCTCTTACCTAGATTCTGTAAATGCCAGAGGAGGAATCCCCAGGTGCTGCCGTTGCAGATTCCAACGAAAAAAGCTACGCAGAGTACAGACAGGTAATGGAGATTGCAGAATAGTTTTCGTAACTCCGCCCACTGAGTGTTCCATTCTTGTTGAGATGTAACCTGTCGTTGGAAAAGTAAAAGTTACCTTAATGAAATGCATTGTGACGTCACAACAAGGAATGTGTTGACCATGTAAATAAAACAGGCATGTAAGTAGGAAATTTGGCACCTCCGGCTGGGTCACAAAGTCGTGGACGGCAATACATAATATGTGTAACTTGATACATAAACGCGCATACGCATAAAGGAATCGGTCACGATTTGTCCGTCCTTTGTGAAACTTGTGAAAGACGACGTAATTCTACATGGACCGTTAAAGATCACGTATTCTGAAAACTGCGGGGATGAAACCTTAGGCAGCAAAGGAACGCATAGGTATATTTGTCAACCTAGGCGCTGTGTATATCGCAGACTAATCCCGTTACATGTCGCGGCTTACAGTTCATTAATAAACCTTTTGTATATGATGCCACAGAAGTTAGAAGTGCGCCCTCGTTTCGCGTTTCGAGGAACACTCGTGTTTTCGAAAACCAAATTTAAACATCCGATTAGTCAACCCACTGGGTAAGTCTGCTACGAATCCTACTTCATGTTCCCACCCCACCCCCCCCCCCTCCTCTCCTGAACATGTCTCGTCAGCGTGACGATAATGCACAAGGTGTATTGTGGATATCATGTAAAATCGTGTGAAAATGTCTGTCCTTTGTTTGCCTTTCTCTACAACTCACTGAATTTGAGTTCCCAACCAACCAATCGGTTGAGTTCATATAGTAATGTCACAATCTCCCACAGATCAGCGATCTCTTGAGACATGCTACCAGAGAGCTGCTACAAGAGTAGCAAATCCCTGATGCTACACTAACGAGTACAAGAATTGTATACAATATACAAAAAGAGCCCAAGGTCGCTATGGTTCCTTGCGTTTAGAGGGTTTTGTTTTAAGGTAGTGTCAAGGTCAAGGGCGGTATACACGAGCAACATTTGTAAAACATTCTCAAACACTTCACCTGCAACAAACCCAAAACATGTCTGTTTTCGGTTTGTTGCACAGTGTAGACAAAGTAAAAACATTTTGAAAATGTTTTAAGAATGTTTTGAAAAGAATTGACAGGACATTTCTTTTGCAACATTTCCAAAACATTTTCAAAACATGCTGTAGACTCTGTCTACACCGTGCAGCAAACCGAAAACAAGCATGTTTTCGATTTGTTGCCAGTGGACGGTTTGGGGAATGTTTTGGGAATGTTTTGCAAATGTTGCTCGTGTCAGGCCTTAAGGCATCTCCACCATGGAAGTACGTCCTGTCTACACGTTCAACCCCAATGACTTTATACCTTCAGAAGGGCACATAAAGCTTCAAAATCATACAAACATTTGCAAGTCTGGGAGAAATTGATCACCAGATTTTTTAAGTCGTCACACTGCATAGCCTACCTCCCATTTCCACGTGACCAATAGTCAAATGAACAAACTCATCATCTTTCACTAAAATATTATTTTCTTGAGCTGGGGCAGAATAGGAGGGTAGTTAATTGCCTTTTTGATCCGTCTCAGTACTTATTCAAATCCAGATCTTACGAGGAAGACACCAAGGTCAAAAGGTCAAATGAGGTAAAAGTAGGTAACATGTGCATTTTACATGAATACAACTGGTCATTACATGATTATGAACAGTTGTTCACGCAATAATGCACAGTTGTGTTTTGGACACAACTGTTCATTATGTGATTATGTGACCTCCCTATATCACTTGGTTATTGAGTTATCACATCATATGCCTCGCTTCCAATGCGTATAACACACACACACACACACACAACACACATACGCCATGGTGAGTGCATAGGAAACTTTGTTACAAAAAGAACTTAAAGTGTACACAAGCTTGTCTTGAAAGAGGTGGGGTACTTCTTTTTCTACAACGCTGTAAAATAATGCACACATCTTCAAGGTTCATAAAAAGGATGGGATATGATTAATCAAGGTTTGAAAATGTTCTGTAACAGCCCACCGACTGTTTTAAATTAAAAAAATTTTTGCAACTGATGAACGGAATAGTGTTAATTTCATTCATTTGCCCATGGCATTTCAAAACAGACGTGTCATTAAATCTTGACTCCGAAATAACAAACTAATATCAAGATATTAATATGAATGAAATCCGCCAAGATGCCCAAAATAAAAAAAAAAGGAATAGAGTTGTCTCTGGAGTATTAATTGAAACTATTGTGGTTCTGCTTTCAAAGTTCAAGAAGTAAACTTATATAAGATATATCAAGGAGTTATTAGGTAAATGAATGGATCGTGACAAGAAACCGTCTAGACTCTCTGACGATACGCTTCGGCTCAGTGAACAAAATGGCGGACATACAAGCGAAACTGAAAAATTAAAGGGACATATTGAGTTAATTTCGATATCATAACAAGGGTGTTTTAAGGCAATTGATCATGATGGTAACTTCTAAAACAGATCAGGTTTCAAATCCAATAATTTCAAAACAAGTTAAAATTCGAACTTTTTTATAACATTTCTTTACTCGTTTGTGTGTAATAGAGACAGTGTGCGGTCACAAATTTTGGAAATCCCAGATTGAATCTTTAATTGCCGTACTAACACATGAAACATTTATCAGTACGTATGATATCAGGATTATCAATTTTTGGCCATTTGTTATTTAAATGTGAAGGACACGTTCCAGATTTTGAAAAATGGGTGAATTTCATGAATCAAATCAATATGCCACTTTATTAAATAAGGCCATTTCAGATGAATGGTTATGGCTATATTTTTACAATCTGAGAAGAAGAGAGTGAACTAATTTTAACTCTCTGATCGAGTAAAAAGTGTGAATTCACTCCATGTTAATTCAATCCAAGAAAAGTAAAATTCACTTCAAGAAGAAAGAAAAATTTACACTTTAACGAGCCTGTAATGATCAAAAGATTGATTTAAAGAGTGACCCCTATGGGCACTCCATCAAAAATGCAACTTGGCTCTTTAGAGTGAACTTCACTCTTTTTGGAGCAAAGTTTTACTAATCTTGGAGTGTCTTCACACTGAAAATGAGTAAATTCACAATTTTCGCTCTATCAGAGCGAGACTTGGTTTAACCTTTTGTTTACAGAGTGTAAAATAACAAATAATGTAACCTTAGACGAATAAGATTTTCTTATATTTTGGAGTCAGCTTTGCTCATCGAATGTTCCATGGCGGTTACTAACCGCGTAATATAACTGTTGGTCTGTTAAAAAGATAATGATCCAAACAGACATCTCCTTTTTATAAAGGAAAGAAGAGGCCTTTCCAGAATCTGAAATGGGGATTTTCCGATGCCATTTTTTCAAACGAGCCGTTTCCTGGATATTGTTACACAGAATCCATCCATTAAGAACACCGTTTTGCCTGAGACGAGACTACCGGTAGAGGGGGGGGGGGGCCTTAACCCTCCCTTATTTCAATGCTTAACATTGAGACCAGAGTGTAGAGCACTTTTGCTCTTATGTAGGTTACCAACTGAGGCGTAAAATCCTATCTGATTCTAAACCTAATCTCGAAACTTTTCATATTAAAATTTTATTACCGTCGGTCTGTGAAAATTTAACGACTTCATCAAAAAGTCTATTGTGCCAGCACACGGGAACGACAACTTCGAATTCTATATTTTCTTTCAAAGCCTGGGAACACCCTCAACATGAGCCATCCTCTCTCTTCCTCAAGTTCTCTGCATTATCGCTACGAGATGAGAATATGATCGAATGCAAGTCAAGCTGTGATTTTCGAGATTATTTAAGTACCTCCATATGCATTCATATGCATCATCATTTTAATGCTTACAATATTTCGTAGTTAACCTAGAGTTTAATTGATCACAACGTGGACTCCAACTTGGGCAGATCTGCCTCTGGACGCACGACGAACCCTAATCCGGGATCCTATCTTTTGCTTTTAAAGAAGAGATCACAAAAATCGAATCGCAATTTAATCCGAAATTGTTGTGGTGCGACCTGCGCCTAACTTAAATTAATAATAAGAAAACCAGTCTACTTCACCTTGAAATTCATCCAGAATGAACATATGAAAGCTAACGTTGCTACAGCACCAAAAAGTAAGAAGGAGAGTCTGTAGTCTGTTATATTTAATGTTACTCCGCAAAATTCTTGATCGGAATTCAGCAACGAATTAAGAGCACCGACGGCAAGAGAGCTGTAAAAAATATATAACAAAAACAAAAGATTAACAAAAACGTAAAAGTATCAAGTTTAGTCTTGTCACAGACAATGGACTTCCTAACTCATGCGTCCTATCCGCTTGTCGCCACCGACTGGAACAAAAAAAAAGCTCATGAAAAAGCTGTGATTTGTATGATTTGACGACGACTCTGTAATATTTTAAACAAAAGTTTTAATTGCATGATGGGAAACAATATCATATTCCGGCAATACATGCAGTGACTTGGACCTTGCTTGCACTATTTCGAAAATATTTCACCTTTCTTGCGAAAGCTGGGATTTACTTGAGTAAGTCCAACACAAGACCATAGCAGACAGCCACTTTGCTATGCATGTCTATGTACGATGAAGTCCGTATCACAGACCCTATTTCTCCAAACAGCTATTACAAAGGATTGTGGGACATAGTGTTGGTGTGTGTCATGTTTTGCTCACGGACTTCCTATACATGGACAGAGCATACAGCACGGTACATTTTCGCTACCGTACATGTGGAAAAAGCGTACCAAGATGGCTTTCTGCTATGGTTTTGTGTGAAAGTTTGGACTTACTCGGGTAAATCAAAGGTAATAAAGTCGGGTAATACAGTTGAAATATCTTCAAAATAATACGAAGTAAGGTCAAAACCACTACACGTATTGCAGAAATATGATATTGATTCCCATTCAAGTTTAACTTTTGTTTAAAATATTATACAGTGTCGTCTTCAAATCATACAAAGTATAGCTTGTCGGCCGCCATCTTGATGGGCCTTTTTGCACCTGACGGTAGCGACCATCTACGGATAGCACGTACGCATTACATGCTCAGTCCATGTATAGGAAGTCCATGGTTTTGCTATAGTAAAATGCCACTAGTCAACAAAACTAATGCATACCAAAAATCAAAACCCCATTCAGCAATCCTTGGCCATGCATAACAAAAAATCAAAACCCCATTCAGCAATCCTTGGCCACTGCTATTTGGAAAATTGACCATTGTAAGTGCAACTGGTGTAATTATTTTACTAAATAAAAGTCGAACATGTCTCTTCTTTGGTGGTGGGGCGTTTTTTCATCCTAAATTACATCGGAATTCTATTTCAAAGAAATCAAGAGCCCAATGGCACTATGATTCCTTGCATTTCAGATGATTATGTATTTAGGGAGTAGTAAGATGAAGCATTTGCACCTTCAACCCCAATGACTTTCGACCTTCACCAAAAACATAAGGGCACATTAACCTTCAAATCATGAGCTATGGGGCAGCAAAGGAGGGTATAAATTGCCTTTTTAGCCCATCTCAACAATTCAAATCCAGACCTTATAAAGAAAATACCAAGGTCCCATTAGGTCAACACGTTCATTTTAAATGAACACAACTGTCCATTATGTGACCTCCCTATATCACTTGGTGATTTATTGCAATGGCCATATGCCTCACATTCCAATGCATATAGCACACACATACATACCACGCATACTACTAACTTTTCATTGAAATGTCAGTAACTCAAGATAGAAACACCATAGGAGGGCAGTAACTACCTTTTATTTTTTTCCCAACAAGACGAATCCAGGCATCGCAAAAAGTCAAAAAGGTCAAAAGGACAAATGATGTCAAAGTAGGTCAACATGTGCACTTCACTTAGACGAACACAACTTTCCATTACACAACCCCTCTAAAATGTTCCAGTGGCGAGATATCAAGATAACATTACTTTCTGACCCTTCCCAATTATTATGGTATACCAAACAATATTTTCACCTCCTACCAATCTAACGTATCCTTAAATTACGACACTAAGTGTTTGAACAACGGACACCGAGTTACAGCTACTTACAGAAATTCTTTTTTGGCTTCTGGTAATGTCCAGGGATCACTTGGGTTATTGAGTTATCGCACCAAATAAGCCTACCTCGCATTCCAATCCGTCACATACATACATACACACATACAAACACACCTTGGTTCCTTTGTTACATATGGAACCTAAAATACATGATAAAAAGCAGTTAACTGAGATATAGTCATTGTTCCCTAACGATATTCTTAGATCTAGCTATATTGCTTGTATAAGATCTGCCAGATACAGCCTATCACAGACGTTTTAATTTTGTAAGAATTGCAACAGTTGTCTTTGTCATAGTTGTTATCTGTGTGCATCGAAAGTGGCAGCTATTAAGTGTGAAAGATTATGATGGATTTGTGCAAAATTGTGACCCTGAAAATATGTTTCATTTGTTACATGGCATATGACAATATTTGCTCTACTCAAATATGAAATTTACGTAAATGCTTGGTTTGCCTTGACTAGGCCTATGCAATATTGAATTTATAAAGTATGTGGAAAGATACTTTGCAGAAAAATAAGAGGGAAATTATGTTATTAGGCCGTTGCTTCAAAATACGTTTAGGGGACCGCTCTTGACCTTTAACGCTAGTCAAATTTTTGCGAATTCTACTCGGTTAAAGACCTCTCACCGTTCCAGTTTCCATAAATGTAATTGTGTTATTCGGGATCGTGGAACAGAATGGAAAGCTTACTAGAAAGTTTAATCAAGCTTTCTCACTTTGACTAGATGTGCAGTAAGACCCATGTGTTCACAAAATTGACACGGGAACAGGTGGCCTGTCATTCCTATTTAGCTCTGGCTAAAATACGGTCATCGACATATTTTCCAATGAAAATGTGTTAAAATAAATTGGCTTACGGAATAAAATTTATACGGTACCAATCGATAATAAGCGCCTGTTTGTGTGATAATGGACGGATCTTATCACGTTTATGGCACCCTAGACGGTTAACATTATGGATGACTGGGTGAGTAGTCTGCGTAACTGGTCTTTTTTGGTTTCTTCCCACAGAGAAATGTGGTAGCGTTCATGAGGACCAGAACTGCTGGACGAAGCAAGTGAAGGCACGATCATGGCCCAGGCTTACCTCGAGTTCTGCGCACGCAAAATAACATTACGTATCTTATACAAGATATCACATATGTACATAATGTTTGAGTACATGAATACCATACGCGCGCCCTTTCTACAGAGTCTTACTAGTAGCGAACATAATTAGTTGACATTCATTGATGTCAAACGAACTTGATTGGCGAACATTCATTGATGTCAAATATTACATCCTGATTGGTCGATTTAATACCAGCATCAATTCGATTTAATGCCAGCATAAATTCGGTTTAATGTCGGCATTAAATAAGGAATTATGCCCACTGTGTCCAACCAGGGAGTTGCCACTAGAGGCAACTCTCTGGTCCAACCATATCCGCAACATGAATCCCAGTGTACACAAGGGCAAAACGTTTGGATCCAGTTGTGTCGGCAACATGGCGCGACGCATGTGTCCTGAAGTGTATCCAGAGTACACGGGTCTTATATTTCAGCTACAGTAAATGCTTCGCAGAAAATTGGCGCGATGCCAGTGACTCTAACATTTAACTAAACGGTTTCGTTCTGTGTTTAGAAAGAGTCATACGTGAAGTATTTTAAAGTAACGAACGTTACACGATTTCCGAGAAAATGGCCGTTGACATGATCGGTTCACAGTACACTGGTGTATCTAGAAGTACTTCGCGGAGAAGACTCTGCGTTCTCAACTTCTTGTCCCAAAACTACCCTGCGGAGTCGACTCTGTTTTCTCAGCTTCCATGACCGAACAAGGAATATGTCGCACAGCCAGCAACGCAGGTAAGATGAGAAGTAGATGCCAACATGAAAGCTTATCATTTCAATCCAGAATGAGTTGTGATAAAGCATTTGGGGTTGAAAACCTTCGGAAATGATTGCCGTACGTAAGAACATTTCTATACATTGTTACTATATTGATCCAAAATGAAATGAAACTATACCGGTACATATAACAATATAAGTTATGTGGAGACGTATGCGGCAAGATTTTTTTTTAAGGGGGGGGGGCAGTTTATCACCCCACAAGAGCCACGACAACAAAACATTAGGACTGGATAAGATCACCCCTCCCCCATACGTGTTCCGTGTTCCCCCATACGCATATACTGGTGTCAGGGTCACGTAGAAAACACGTCTGGGGCTACCTTCGGGGCAAATAAAAAGGTCATTTTTGGAGCAAGCGTTGTTTTAATGGTGTTAAAAGTACAAAGAAGAAACATTTAGAGCAGACTACTATTTTCTTCACATTTCCATGCCTCCTTGACTAACTATCTGGTGACTGAGAGCTGCCGCGGAAAGTCACAACAGTTGACAGAGACGGCTTTTGAGGGTTGGGTGCTTTATCCTCTTCAGCCCCCAAAATAAATAAATATTGTAAAATATTGTATGCTTTCATAGTGAGATATACATACTTCTCAGTAAACCCCTCTCTCCGGTATTTAGCCCCCCCCCCTCCCCTTTCGCGAAAGGGAGAGTAAAACCCTAAAATGTCCATGCAATTGTTACCGCCAAAGAACCCTAAGCATAATTTTGTTGTAACAGATGACGGCAGGACCGGATATAACAGGGAGAGGTCAAATAAAACCTGCTAAATTGGTCAACAGACGCCTTTATCCTGACAGAAGGGACAACCACACAATCTCAGTCTCACTTTCCGTTCATTTAAATGAAGTGAGTCAAGACAGCGCGTCATATATCCTTGTTCTTTAATTTCATCAGTTTTGTCAGGGCAAAAATGTAAATTCATGACAAAAGAATGGCTGAATCCCCGTTGTGAATAATTTGCACCGGATACTTGACGTTTTTGCCATTGACCTTTTCTCTTTCGCGACATAGCTTCGTTTTCAGTCGCTCTCTCACGTGTGCACCTGTTCAATTTTAAATCATTTTTGTTTCCAGCGAATGAACGTTTAATGTCTTTAGTTCTCACTATCTTCCTGTTGATGTGCCATATGGAGTCACACGGACTTTAGTTGGGATCCCATTGTAAATTTAGTCGTGGGTCCCTGGTTAGCCCGCGTAGCGCCTCTGTGGCTGCAGCCCCCTTAAGTTGACTTTTCGTAGCGATGAGCTGGACGAAAAGACTTCGTCCGCTCCGCGGGTTAGTCCCTAGTCGAAACAGGCCTGTCAAAGTGAAAGAGTAGAATTGGTGACCAAATTTAAGGAATGCGATGCACATTATCTTTTATCAGTGGAATAATATGTAGGTTCCAAAAGTAACCTACAGGAGATTAACCAATGTACCACCCACTGCGATATCACATCACACATTAATGAGAGTAAGTAAACTATCATGTCTGTCTGACATTTATGCAACATGCTTAGGGAGTTGTCAGAACTCTTAGCAAGTTAGCAAACTCCCCGCTTACTTAGGCTTGTGCTACTCCAATATTATTGAAATAGGATGCCAACGTCCTTCTGAAGTCAGTTGCGATTCCTACTTGACATTGCTTTCACTATTTTTATAACTACAACTAAGAAATAGATAACGTTACCGTTACATTTTAAGCATGAAGCATCGACAGCAGAGCCCCAACATCTTCGATAACTCGGTTATAACCTAATTCACAAGACAAGCCTGATTGGGAATTATGAAATAAAATAATAGATTTATTGCTCAGCGTATTCAAAATTACAAACGAACCGTTATGTTAAACAAAAAAAAAATCTTCATGAATTTTCTCATTTTTGTTTGTTTGTTCGCTTGTTTGTTTGTTTGTTTGCTTGCTTGCTTGTTTTCTTCTTTTTATTTTGCCTGTTTGTTTTGAAGTTTTCAAAATTCCAGCAGTCAGCACTGTGCCAAGCCAGGCATGGTGTTTTTCATGACAACTCACTCCCCGCTGAGCAGAGAATTTTTTTTTTTCGTTGAACTCAAAAACCACCTGAGGATCGGTAGTCTAAGGGGGCAGCATTCAGAGAGGCGTCACGCAGGCTAAGCAACTCCCTTCAATCATATTGTCAACAACTCCTGGTTATAAAATGAAGTTTACAATGGCAGGTTTATCCTCCGCGAAGGGATAGCTGTGGCAATGGATCCATCATAAGACTTTTGGGGTAGAGGTCCCCTTCAGTATGTTTAGTGGGAGACGTAATCTCCAATGACCCCTAATATTTTACAGCTGACGCGCACCGTTTAAAAAGTTTTTGATTGACTGTTGTAGTTGTATTCTACCAACTGAAGTTTTTGTAATAAGTTAGGAATTGGTGACATACCGTAGCCAGTTTTTCTTTAATAATGCTCATGCATCGGCCAATATTTTGAGACCAGAACAAAATACATTCAGCTGAAAATATGTTTCCATTTTTGCGTCTAGCGGAGAGAAAGATTTGGCAGGAAATGGTACAGCTAGAGGGTACCAAATCGCTTGGAAGGATTCCAACATGAGATCAAGACACCACAGCGGTCCCCTGTCTGCCTGAACCTCTGGCATCTGGCCGATTACGCAAAAAGTCCGTTCATGCAGATCCCTCCCCAACAACCCATTAACTCAAATAGATCACTGCCCAGGATGACGTCACCTTTAGTTAATTGGATGGACTTTTTATAATCCAGTTGTCTAAATAATCGAGCGTATTCTTCAGCCGGTTGTTCAGTTCCAGCTCATTGACTTGTTTTTCCTACTTTATTTCTTCTGCGTAGCGTCAAGTACAATGGCAATAAGTTCCATCCTAAAACTAAAGTCTTCGGTATGACTAGAACTCACTCGCCATGACTAGAACTCCCGACTGCACGTCGGATGCTCTAACCAGGCAGTGGCTAAGTTAGGATTTTTTCTCGTGGGGGGGGGGGGGAGGGGTTTGGGGGGCTGGACACTTGTAGGGGGTTGGAGTTTACTATCAAAGCGTAGCGCCACCATCAGTTGGCGGGGACGTACAAAGAAAATTTGGGATTTCAACACCTACCAGATGGCTGGAAGTGGCATTTGCCAGGTTTAATTGTCCTTAATTCTGGTGAAAAAATTTGCGATTTTTCTAAGATTCAAACGCTTTTCTAAGAAACTCATTAGCTCAGCTCATTACATCACTGGACTGTGTATCCTACGATTGCAAATCCAGTATTCTGCTGTATGTTGAAAGCAGCTGTTTCAGTGCACGCCTGAGCAAGTTATTTCCATAAGCGTAGGGGAGAATTGCAGTTCGGGGGCAGAAGATTTTTGCACGAAAAATGTTATTCTGCCCACAAGACAGACAAAGCAGAGCACCACCACTAGTGCGTCCAGAAAATTTGAAAATTCGTACCTCTCAGACAGTCGAAAATGACATTTCCCAGGCTTATAAAGGGGATCCAGGCAGTCAATATTTTAAGTTTCAACTGCAGATAAACGTCCACTCCAAACTAAGATTCAGCCAGAAAGGCTAAGCCACCATTGGTTGGCGAGAAGCGCACAGAAAATTTTGAAATATCCGAACCCTCAGACAGTTGGAAATGGTATTACCCAGGATTATAGGGGGATCGAAGCAAATCGAAGCGGATCGAAGCTTTTTTGAGTTTCCTTTTGCAAAACATGTTCGCTTAAAACTGTTCAATTCTGCTATGAAGCGGTCTAAGTGGTGCATCACCGTAAGTTGGGGCAAAATGTGCAGGAAATTTTGAAAAATCTGACTCTTCAGACAATCAAAAAAGTCATTTCGTAAGCTTATAGACGGTCTAAGCAGTCGCTATTTCGAGGTTCCGTTATAAAAAAAAAACTGTTCACTTGAAACTTACATTCTGCTGGGACGACTATCTACGGGGAGCGTCACCACTGGTTGGCGGGGAGCGAACAGAAAACTTTGAAAAATCGGAACCCGAGACAGTGGAACAGTAGAAACTGACATTTCCCACGCTTGTAGGGGGAATTAAGCAGTCACTATTTGATTAGAAAATTACGAGATAAAATGTATCGCTACCAATCGATGAAATGGTCCCTCATATTTTCGGGGGAAAACCATAAAACGTGATTGAAAACATGCTTATGAATTTACTCTATTGTGAATCTTGGCTAAATTCAATATTTTGATACAATTGTGTAACTGCCCGAACTTCCGACTATAAATGATTTTACTTTTGAAAAAAATATAGCATTACAAGGTGTGTTTAAATGAATTTTTAAGCAGACTTATGAGAAAGACATTCTCACACTTCATCATTAAAGTATCGAAAAACAAATTACCCGATTGTCATAACGATTGCCTGTATTCGGCTCTAGTAGGATAGACGGCAAACTTTTGGGCACATGAACACCATCCTGTCTGTCCGTTGAACTAATTTGGCAATTGAAAACGTCGCAACATTTTTTTAAACTTTGCTCGAATATTTGACCATTTCGGGCATTTTTTGCAGGACTACAGTAAGACTGTGGGAATGATGAAAACATTTTTTTAATATTCTGCCCAAATGGGTCGCAGATCTTTGTTATTTTCCATGAAAATTTTACTTTAAATATAGCATTCTCTGTTTTTCTGCAAAGATTTGAAGCTATTAAAATAATCGGCAATTTGGGGTATTGTGTTACACAAGATTTTAAAACAGGTTCAAGAATGATTCTTTCTTTTAAGCCACAGGCATCCCAAATGTGTCGCGATTTTTTATCTGTTTGATTTTTCGTAACTATGTTACCCTTACTATGTTATTTTTTCCATTTTCGGGCAAATGCTTGGAAGAATTTTTATATTCGACAATTTCGGGAATTGTGTTGTGATTATCTGTGAAGTAAAAGTCACGAATAATACCTCTTTGCGCTGCCCGAAGGTGTAGCGGTTTTTTAAAAACCTTGACTTGGTTTTTCATGAAAATTTTACTGCGATTATATGATGTTTCTTTCCTTTTTCGGGCATATCTTCGGCAACATAAAGGAATTTTCTAAAAAACCACCCCATTTTTTCAAAATGTAAAGGCTGTCCGAATTTTTTCCAAAATTCTGCCCGAATTTTCCCCAAATTCCTGCCCGAATTTAGATTTTGCGGAAATCTGGGGCAGTCTCCCCCTTCCCCGCTCGTACGTGGCTGAGAATGCCCACTCCACCCAAGAGCTAAGTAAGGTCCTCTGAGGTAATAGTGGTAAGGTTGCGACCCTTGAGACTGCATTGACCCAACATTGGTTTGGTAGTTGCACTGGCCAATGACTGGCAGCAATGGCCGTGCAAAGTGCAAATTCCTTCCAACCATATTTGACTCAAATATTCTATCCACCACACCAAGTATGATTTTGGAACAAATTTGTGTATCCCCAGGAATTGAAAAAAACCCTACAGGAGATAGAAATAGGCCAGATGCTGGAGCGGACTTTCAACCATACCAAGGTAGGCAAGTTCAGCCACTCTAGGCTGAATCTGCTAGAAAATTATCCATCCAGAAACCCAACGAGTAAAAACTCAAGAGTTTCCGAAGATATGAAGCTTGTCACAGTCTACCTGAATTTATTCCAAAATTCAGAGAGGGCCACAATTGCAGAATACCCTGCAACTGCGTGGATCTATCGCAAGTGTATCTATGTCATAGTAGCCGGTTAGCCCGGATTAAATATTATCATCGGCTAGCATGAATATAATTCTTTTCCCAGATCGCCAGTGGGGGAGCCTACTGATGGTACAGGGCGATTTAATGGGGGCTTCAATCCCCCGGTAGCTACGCCACTGTAACCAGGGAGTTGCTAGAGCAACTCCCTGCTCTAACCACTTGACCATGAAGTCCATTTTGACGTCACCATTGGAGTACGCACTCTTAGTGAGTTAGTTAGATGGAGTTTTACGGTGCAATTTCCAACCAATCGAAGCACCCATAATGAATTGATTTATATCTTTACAAAGTCTTTGCAAAGCTTGAACTTCCGTAAACCGTCTCTGTCAACCTGATATTGAATCAATATAACTCTGACTGTCAGAAAAATCGACCAAATTGGACCCACTTTTCTTATTTAAATATCTTTAACTGATCACAGATTAAATCACAATTTTCTTGGCAGTGGCGGAGCTAGGGGGGCGAAAATAGTCTGCAGGGGTGCTTCGAAGAAGTAAATACCCTGAGCCTCAGCAAGATCGAAGCCAAGGCTTTTCAGACTTTCCATTTGATTTTCCGCACCTGGTAAAAGACTTCTTTGCCATTTCTCCTCAGCAAGTTTTTCTATTTAAACATGTTATAATTTTCTATCCATGGGCCTCCGCAGATGAAAATTCGGGGGGAGGACCAAATTCCTTTAGGGGGAAGCTCCGCGCCACCATGAGTTGGCGCGGAGCGCAAGAAAATTTGGGCCCAAAAGCCTCTTAGATCGCTGGAAATGGCATTTCTAAAGCCTATTTCACCGCATGTAAATAGGGAAAAAACTGAGTGAACTGTTAAGAAATGGAAATGTTACTTTTTCTTCGTCTGTTTCTTTATGTTTTCTTCGTTTAGTCAGGTTTTTTATTTTCCAAGGGAAGGCAAGTTCCTCCTTGCCCGAACCTGCAGACGCCCATGTTTCTCTCCCGCTCTTTCATATTCTAGTATGAAGGCGGCCATTATATTTTGTTTTATTGTCAGGTTTCGATTTAAGATTTTAATTGATAATGGGCTTCTTTGTGAAGATAATATTAAACCTTCTAGAGCCAATAGAGAGCAATCTTACAGGGAAAAAGTTTTGGAAATAAATCACCGTCAGGTGTACATTTTTGGTATCCGGATATCAAGATAAGTACACGAAGACACATTAACTGACGTAATTTACATCATGTGACCACTCTGAAATAGCCATTAATTAAGTACATAGCAAAAAATAGACAGATGCGCCGGGGTAGAATTCGCACTGTTCAACAAGGTGTTTCTTGATTGGGTGTGTCATTGTATTGTATGGACTGTATGCCTTGTTAGGGTAAGGAATTAGGTTAGGGATTATGCTATCGTTAGCCAGTAAGGAAATTTCTTGTTAAACAGTGCGCATCGCCCCAGAAATAGCCAAGACAAAAGGTCTGCATGGCTCTCTAGATACCGAATTCATGATAAATGATAGTAGCCTTAACCTGGGCCTATTTGATGCAATTTTCTGGCTTTTGAGACAACGAAAGTACAGAAATAAGCATTTTCATATGGGATTATCGTGCAGTGTCAGAAATAGTCATTTATCATGAGAATGGTCACGTGAAGAAAAGCAAAATGGAAACTGCCCATTGAAACCCGTAAACCAACCATTTTATTTTAACCTGAATGATCTCAAATGATTTTGAAAAATGTTGTGGAAGCTATTTTGGTATCTTTTTAAACTCTTTATATTGCCTATGTTGACCCGACAACAAGAGGGCTATTTGCTCTACAATTATTGTTGCGCCCTTTGCCGCATCTTTTATTACCCGGGAGATTGATTTTTGATGTCAGTCTTTGTATTTTGTAAGCTTATAATCACGCTCCATGTGGAAGCAGTTAACTTAGCACAGCGACAACATTCGTTAGTGCGCATAAAGCATGAAGATACGTTTCGGCAAAACCTATCCGTATACTGAAGATGACCCTTTTCATCAGAATAAAGTGCAGATAGTACAGTTACTACTGGTGGCTGTTTGAGCATTGTGTTATCGGGGCCTTTAAATAGCACTATCAAATTATGTCTTTTGCCAATAATGGTGTAAGAGTAAAGTATGTTTAAAACCTGAAAAGGGCGCCGACAGACCATTTTGGTCCGTCTGGGGGAGGGGCGACCGCCCCTGACCCTATGGCAGCTCCGCCACTGTTTCTTGGTAACATAGTTCACGGCTCTCATGAGGAATGGACGCCCACTCTTTAACTAGTGATTTACATAACAGTTCACTGCTTTAACACTAATTGTAAGCACGTGTGCATGTGCTCATTCCTTTGGCAAGCCATTTTAGTTTTAGCACAGTTATCACGAAAATGTAAAGGATGCCCTTTGCCAGAGGCTGAGCTGAGCACAGCTATACCGAAGATGTAATAGCTTCTTCGGGAGGCGGAGCTCACTGGGGGAGGCCGTTCTATTCACCCAGTCTAGAACGAGACTCCGCACGTCAGGTCGTTCAGTTGGTCATGTTGAGTTGTCCCTTGGGGACGTAGCTCCTTTGGGGAGGAAAACTCCTTCGGGAGTATTGTTTGGTTTTCGCTCCTGGCTCTTTGCCAGAGAGTCGGGGGACTTTTGAAAAAAGGCCGTTTTACTTTTTTATTCGTTATTTCATGATGTCAACGATTAATTGATATCAGAGGTTATTTGCTAATATCATTAAATAATTGCTGATATTATTTGCTCATGTCCATCATTTCAATAATTAACTGGTGACATGGTGTCCTTAACTGTTGATATCACACCAAATGATTTGCTCATACCAGTAATTAATTTGTTTATACTTATTAAATATTGAATGAAAGTTAAATAAATGGCTTGCCATACGTTCTTTTGACTTAAAGGGGAGCAATAGTGGCCATTTGACTCCCCACATATGTGTAGTACATATATAAACATTAGATATTAACACTACTGTGTTGTTTTTCCACAAAAAACTCATACCGAAAAAAAGTTTCAAATCTCCCGCTCTTCAAGACATGAGTATCGCCATACTCGAAGAAACACGACCATGGATCAGCTGATTGATGACGTAAAACCTGCACCTGATCAGATTTCACAAAAGTGGTTACCAACTTACGTACACTTACAGCTGAATTTATAATTACCCTTTACGAAGCTTAAAAAACTTCATAGTTGCTTTTGCTTTACTGATAAAAATTTTTGATAACCCAATAATTTTTTGTTCTTCTTTTTGTTTCATCCCTCAAATAAAAAATACTCGTTATTTCCGACTGCTTTTGTTCAAACCAAGATAAGTTTTTTCCGGTAGACCCTGAAACTACAAGCGGTAACAACAACAAGCTGGGACTAGCGAGACCGTATTTTAGCATGCTTTTCGGTGCAACAGTTAGGTTCGTTTTCACTTATTTTCGCAAAGATTCGATTAAGTGGAACCTTTTGTAATTCTCGTAAGTAATGTAGGATATTTGTGGACACTTAAACGTTAAAAGAAGGCAATCGCGAAGAGAAATCGGCTAAGACACCATACACATCGATCGGTGTTATTGTTATACGGCATAGGCTACGTATTGCTATACTAGTATAAGCCTATACGTAACGTACTGACCCTTGGTCTAACGTTAGCTTGTATAGACTCTACGGCTGGTTCGCTGCGGGTGCTGGTCACATCGCTCGCAAGTGCTCGAGTTTTCCTTGGTCGAACTGGCTCAAAATCATATGCACTTGGCCCGGAAGAGGCAGCCGTATGCTTTTAAGGAGTTCATCTTTTGATTTCTGAACCTTTATCTCAAACTCAACCGTTGAAACATTTGTAAAATGAATGAAACGATGGGCAGTTGTGCTAGTCTTCAGTAGTGTTACGAACGTTTGTGCAGTATAGTATATATGATATTCCGCAATAGGAAACAAAAGTATACATTAGGTGCAGGTTTTACGTCACTGTTCTGTTGCACTATGGGTAATTTCGGAGAAATATGGTGCTTTGCACTGCTTTGCCCAACTGCCTTCCAGACTTGCCTCGGAAAAACTCATACTACGTTTGACTTGGGATAAAATTGGTCTTAAATGATGCCACATTGCTTGGAATAATTATATTGAATTTCTGTGCTGTCTAGAAGGCTGTACAATTGCTTCCCTTTAAACTGTGATCTCATGTCTCAAGGTTCACGAAAAGTTAGTTAAACTCCTGTGCAAAAGGCAAGCCAATTTTTTGGAAAGAAAACAATGATGGACGAAAGACGCCAGAACAGGAAATCACGTAACCACTGCAACAAATGTTAAGTTAATAAAATAACACCATGTGATGGCGGTATATCACTCGATACATGTGACGTCATTCGAACAGGTGACATGATCACATTGTCTAGGAACAATGCCAAGCCAACTTTGATAGATTAACAGATAGGATTTGACAAGCCTCTACAATGTCAACACTTGATTACGTTTCACAAGAAAGTCTGAGATGCGTGTTAAAATAACAAACTACATGTTATTGTTGGAATTGTACGTTTTTCATCTCTTGTTTGTATCTATGTCAAAAGAATCTATCCCTTGGGAAGAAAAACATGAAATAAATACGAACGAGATCTCATTAAAATCATAAATACACCACAATAAAGACGCATCAATTTAAAGTGGAAAGACCTCATTAAACTTGAGACGTCGTATTACGCTGCCACATACATACCAAATATAGAATTTTATTTTATCACGTACATAGTTCCGTCTACACCGATTCGAATAGAAATTGGTGAGAACTCCAAACAGCAGCGCAGGCAGACTGAAATTGCTTGAGATGTCTGATTCAGTTACAAATCAGCAGTTGTGAGGTTTGCTCTTCGTACTGGCTAATATCCTACCAGGCTGTGAGCCAGACAAGGTACAAAAAGGAGGGGCGGGATAGCTTCAAGGGGGAACAAAACCTTGGTGAGGAAAAAATGGATGTACTGAATTAGAGTAAGGCAAGGTTTGTTAGTTTTCAAAAGGGGGGGGGGGGATTTCTAGGCTGGCCTCCTCTCCAACTCATACTCGTAATGTGAAACTACTGATGTATATGGCAGGGTTAGAAATTACACTTTGTGATTACTCAATTGCAAAGAAAATTTCCTGAATAAGCCCGCCTCATCTCTATGAAGCAAAAACATGGTCAATTTAAAAAAGACATGTATACACCGGAGCCTGCAGTCTAGAATTCTTAATCTAAGAATATATATTTTCCAAGTTGAAAATGAATTTCAAGCATCCAACTCCAATTTTCATAGGTTTTACTTAATTGGTGAAAGCTTTGCGGTTGAGATTTATTCATTTACTTCAAAATAGTCGATTGTATAATAATTCTTTTTATTCTTTTCAAATTAAAAACGTTTTATGGCCTTTTAAAAGTAATTGTAATATGGCATAATATGTCGTAGAGAAGGCTCTTGTACCAAGTCACCCCTTTTTATGGCAGGGGTGATCACATTTTACGAGAGGGTGTACTGACAAAACGAAAAAGGCGGTAATTTAATAACGTAACAAATTATTGTGTATTCTACCATTTTAAATTGAGTCAACTTGTCAATGAGCTTCAACAACTCACACCTTAGTTGAAGAATGTCTTGTGAAGATAAAGGAGTTGGACCATTTGGATATCTTTTTCAATATTTGCAACAGACGTATTGGAATGGCAACTGAAAGTGAGGTAAACTTCAAGTTCCGATAGATCCACCTTTAATTATAAGACAATATTTCGGTAAAGTTATTCGTGGGAGTCCACAAAAGAAAAAAACCATGGGTAACCATTTTAACTAATTCAAATCAGGGTTCATTTATTTATTCACAGAAAAGATCTTATAGCCATTTTCCCCTTTATTTTTATTTATGTATTTATTCATTTTTATTTATTTTTTTTTTCAAAGGGAGCAACCAAGTATTATATTTGCAATGCACGAGCGAAACCTATGAGTAAACTTATAGTGTTGTTTAAAACACTTTGGCGTAATGGTGGGAATCGCAAAGGAAACGTTTAGCAGACTAGCAGAAATGCCTAACTATATCCCGTTCCTTGAGTTGTATCTTATCATTTTCTTTTTTTGAAATTTCATGTTTGGGAAATTTTCTATAGCAATAGAACAAGATAAAGCCTTTGTTTGTTTCTTGTCATATTCACCTGTTTCCTTTCAAGTAAAATATCTACACGTGGTGTTGTTATTCTTTTAAGTTACTAATTTTATTTCACGTTGCATATTGACAAATTGGTGATATCACAGATTTCCCATCATGACATCCGCAGAAGCTCTATCAGGATAGCATTTTAAAAGTAAGCATCTTCTAATACCGTGAATGCGAATATTAAAATGGCATCTTACTATATTCATAATGTTAAAACATTTTACTGAATTTTTGAAAATATCAAATTTAGCTATACTACAAGAAATTTTTAAAAGCTGCTAGCCTATAGGAGTAAATATCTGCAGTTTTTCTTTTCTTGAAAAGTCTAATAAATATGGAACTCGATAAATGGAATCGTTTGGAATAACGAAGACGCTTTTGTTCATCCCATTTTTGGAAAATAGTGGAAGGTAGTGTGAAAGTATAGAAGTGCGATGTTTCTGTAGAATTTAACTCACACTGGTGGTGGAAAAGCAGTGACACGGTCACATTTATTACATTGGCATTGTATATAATGTTTGCACAGCGTTATTTATTTGGAACATGTCACAAAATGTTAAGAATTTTACCTTCCAATTGGAGCAACCCTTTACTGTTTTGGTTTTGTCCCTTCGTATTTCTTTTCCATGGTCAGTTAGAAAAACCCTCGCTCCACGTTGTCCTTTCATGGGTTTTCCCAAAATGGGATGGACAAAAACGGTCCCCTTTTCCTTCGAACCGACGCACTTCTCGGCTTCAGTGAATATTTACCTTGCGTCACTGCAGGGGCGCAAATCTCTGTTCGAGAGTGGGGGCTGAAATGCTTATGATGTGCACATGAGTATTAAACTGTGCACGCGTGGCCGGCACCGCGAGCGCGAAGCCCAAAAGGGCCCCTGGTGGGATCCAGGGGCAAAGCCCCTGTGGGGGTCCAGGGGGAGAAGCCCCCGGAAGCTCTTGTGTTCTAGCATTTCCGAAGCTTCAGAAAAACTGTTTCGAACGAAAAAAAAACGAAAAAAGGTGACCGTATTTTTAGGTCTACTCAAATTTGGGGGGGGGGGGGCAAATTACGATTTGGCCCCACTTTTTTACTTGAGGGGACGAAGGCCCCCCTTTCCCCCGGGATTTGCGCCCCTGCGTAGCTGGACTTTAAATATCCAACTACAGAGGAACGTACAGAGGAACGTACGAGGTTTTTTATTGCTACAAAAAATCATCTGAGAGGCGGAAGCCCAAGGGACGGCAGCCACAGAGGTGCTACGCTGACTAACCACTACACCGAACCACTCCACAGCGGACCATTTATCTTAGGGAAACAACCCAACCAGTTTAATCCTGAGCGTGACCCCATATGTGCACTGTTATGCATCAAACTATGACTGTTTTGATTGATGTAACTACAGCGTATTATTTTTAAATGAATGTACCTATACATCATGTATTGCTCAGTTTTTTATGCGAGAAAGTTCACGGTCAGCGACCAGCACAAGCAAACAATTGTGTGATCCTTCGTGAATCCAAAGAAGTTAGGAGTTGGCTTCGACGAACAAAATCAATAATGTACCTCTCCAGAGATGTAATCTTTCAGAGTATGCTAAAACGTCAGAGCTCCCTGGACCCCCCACCCCCGCTTTGAGCTCGGTTGAGTCCGAAATTTTTTCCCCAACATTATCCTTTGCCCCTAGACTGCCCCACCTCTTATTTTGACATTCTGGCATCGCCACTGACAATCACCATCCAAAGAAGCTTGCCATCCACCAGTCCACATATGTAACCGCACTGCAGTCTATACGGTTGTCTACGTAACAGGCTGTATGGAAAATTCCTTTTACAGTCGTCAAATTTGGAAACTGGGGAGCTAAGAAAACAGTCTGAACCGCGGGGTTCCTATGTGACTGATTGTCTAAGAGGTCGGGCTAAAAGCTTCTTGGCTTTACAGATCACCCGCCATACCTAACCCTAACCCTAACCCTCACTCCTAACCCTTTGTAAGACCGTGACTAATCAATTACACAGAGAGAACAGTTTCGGTTTGGGTTAGGTTAGACGGACTCTTACGGCCCAGTTTCCAACCAATTGGTTCAAGTCAAGCCGGTCACGACCTTCTTCCAGTTGTGGCTTACTGGCTTGTTTTTTTCTACTCCATATGCTGAGCACCAAGCAGCACGGAAGTAGATTCCGTTTTAACCGTTTACCGTTGTTTGGGTCCTTTTGGACCCACGCAGAGAGCTCGGCTGTCACACATCTTTACTGTTTCACGCGGAGCTCGAAACTGCGAGTAGCTACCCGAAAATTCGGCAACAAGAGCGAGAGAGACAATAGTTTAAGGTCACGGGGTCAATGGCCTACGGAAGCCGATGCGGGGCGGGCTACGTCCGCTTTTCCGCCCAATCCCGAGGCGCGCAAATATGCCCCGATCGGAGCACAACGGTAAAGGGTTAAGGTCTTCGGTATGACCAGGCCAAGACTCGAACTCCTAACCTCCCGAATGCAAGTCTGAAGCTCTAACCACTTGACCATGCAGGTTTAGGGGTCGAATCTCAACCCCCATGACCCAAGCATGAGAAAAAGATAATGATAAGGGCTAATGGCAAAGTTAATGTAATTAAGAACAGACTTCACTCACATATGTCACAGCACAGAAAAAGCCCCCTCTTTAAAGGTAAGGTATATAAGCTGTACGGTAGCTTCCGTACTTCAAGGGGTAATTTTCTCACCCTAAACTTCAATTTCGCAGTTGTCCACAGAAATTTTCAACTGGCGCAGCTCTTCAGCTCAGCTAGTAAAGATTGCAGAGTACCAAAGCTCATATTACACATCATGTACTATACTGAGAGCGTATTTTATAGACACTTGGGTCTTGTTATACCCATTCTGAAGCAATAAACTGAGATTGTGTCTGGATGAGGACAAATTTCACTCAACTGTGGGAGGGGGCTTAAGTTAGTATAGGTTTAACGAATTGCAATTGGGGTGGGGGATAAGGCCTTTAATAAAATTTTACACATTTAACCCCGTGGAAAAAATTTTTGCTTTGCCCCCTCCAGATCCTTGTCCGGCTACAAGCAAGTGAATGGTGATTTAAAGGGGCAGATAAAAGTGCGTTAATGCATACAAACTGTTTATTGTTGTAATGGGCATAGCCGAATAGTCAAAGACTTCCAAAAAGATGGCGACCCACTAATAACTAAGCATCCTATGTTCGTTCAATCAGGGACGTATAGACGAATCCGGTCATGCTTGTGTTTAGTGATTGTAAGCAGCCATTAGTGGAGTCCATCAGCCTTAATTTGCTTTTATTTATCGTCTACATGAATTACAAACCCTCATATTCAGTGAAAATGAGGGAATCAAGAAACAATTTAGTGTACAACCATCCATAATACAGGTGAGGGAGGAAATTGAAAGATTTAAAAGGTGGTATACCCCAGTTTTGCCCGACTGAAATAAGACCATCACTTGCTGTTCGGATTCGTCTACAAGATGCTTCTCGACCTTTTGGCCTTTGCTTGACGAAAGTTGACAAAGTGTGGGAAGTCTCTCCCCCCTACCCAACATTATGCGATGCATATAAAAAGAAGAAACGTCTCCATAAATCTTATTTCATGCTTGAGAAGATTACACTTACAAACATGACAGATCATTATTTCAAGGAGATAGGCAATATTTTATTGGAAAACCTGCCAAAAAGTGTCCGACGTATTGACAGGACGACACGGTTGTAAAATACTTTGTTTGACAAGATACAGATAGGAAGACGCTTACTGTCAAGACTCAACCGGTTAACTGCGACAAAAAGTGTTTAATAAAGACGTTTTTAAGTTCTACAAGAAAATACAAGTATCCAAAGGAGAGTTAAACTTCAAGTCTATAGATGATTGTAATATTTTCTTACCAATCTCTATCAATGGTACATCCAGGGTTGGTAGCAAAGCGACGGGGGCTGGTTTGACACGTTCCGTTACTCTACTTATGTTTGGAAGTAGATCCCGCTCATTGTAAAACATGGACAGAGCCAAACAGGGCCAAAAGAAGCCAAACATGGACAAAAGAGCCAAACGGGGTCAAACAGAGGCAACGAGAGCCAAACAGAGGCAAACAGGGCGAAACAGAGCCAAGTACGAATTTTCACATCCTATTTAAGCTACACCCACATCTTAAATTAACTGATTGCCACTACCAATGTTGTTTAATGGAAGGTTTAAATTTGGCTCTGTTTGGCTCTGTCCTTGGTTTACAAATGGTTCCCTTCGAATTTGCAAAACATGGACGGAGCCAAACAGACCCAAACAGAACTAAATTTTAAATAATTTAGTTGTTGCGGTGTTGAATCAACCATTTCTGTTTTTCATGCATGGTTTATCATAGGCCTATCTAATACGAAGACTCGTTCTGTATATTTTAGTACAACATCAAGCGGATGGCAATTCTGGAGGGATTGGGATACATCCTTATGTCTTGCCAACCTGAGGACGACATTCTGTGACATTAACAGGGTATTAAATACATGTTATACTGTTTTACTACTGTTTATCCTTATTTATACCGTTATCGTTAGAAATAGGAGATTTTAACTAAAATTACCCAACCGAAAGTCCTTTTCGCGGCATTTCTAAAAACGTCCCCGCGCCTTATGGACCCAATAAAAGATTTTGGTCAAAATTAACCGACAGAAAGACCTTTTTCACGAGTTTCAAACGGTGGTTTTGTTAAAATTTGATATTCAGTGATGAATTCTATCACTAACTGACATTTATATTTAACTGCAATACAACAGCAAACCCGTTTAACGCCTTTAGTCTCAAAACCAGGAAGCTCACTGATAGGTCAAAAACTATGTACATGAAACCAGATTCTTGTTTGATTGAACATGGGGACTTGGTACTGCAACCCCACCTCATTTAGGCGGAGAACAAATTTTTCGGGAAAACATGTTGTTTGAAATCATTACAATTTGGGGAAGAGCGTTCACATCCACCTCCCCTCGTAGATACACCAGCATGAATACAGCATGTAAGTGGTACTTCCATGAATACAGCCAACTGAATAGAGCTTTAAATTGATCCTATTTCTGCCAAAAGAAAATGAGCCAAAAGAAAATGAACTAAAACATATCAATCTTTTCAAACGTATTTTGCTAGCATCGGGTTCTCGAGGAGTATAACAATACTAAATACAAAGAATCCCATTTCTGGTGTTTCTTTTCAGATCCAATCTATTTAGTTTGCCTTTTTTGACACATATACAGGGAAGATCAGGGGGCTCCCTGGTAAGGTCAATAACGTTGAAGTTTAATAAAACGGTGGATCACAAGCTTTCATTTCATCACACCAGAATATAAAAGAAAATAAACTCGGAGACAGAGAACTCTCAAAGGGGTTGTAAAGTGTTCATTATACACAAATTCAAAAAACAAAGAGGTGATATCTTTTCTTTGTTCTTGATCCCTCTTAAATAAAAAGAAAATTTGAATTCGATCACCTGTCGGAGTTCAATCATTATTGCTGTACAACTTGATCTACGCAGATTCGCGATGTAAAGGCTAGCAGACCCTTGTTCAGGACAGGACGGGTCTCTTATACAGGTGGCAGTTCCGGGAGAGTTTCAAATTGCAATTGACTTAATAACTTGCTAGGACAAAAAAGTCTTCCCGTAGAAGCTAATTCGCCCTTCTCTTTGACTTGTCTGGCTAGGTAAGGGTCTGACCCCATGTAAGTTATATATTCGTATTACGCCACAGACAAACGTTATACGGATAGAAACTGACTTTATGGATGAAAACTATGGAATATGGACGGGGCAATATCGTAGGGTCTAATGTACGTTGTAATATGATAGCGCTTCCGATTGCACGATCTCGATTCATCAGTTTATTGCCTGTCACTGGTCTTCTCTTGCCACATCACTTTCAATTCCCTGTAGCAATTGCAGCATGGGCATGTAGCCTGCGCAGCGCCTCTGTGGCGGCAGTCTTTAGGCTGCGCCATTCAGTGTTAACTTTAGTAGGAATGAGCTGAACAAAAGATCTTCGTCTGCTGCACGTGCTAATGGGCATGTACGCAAAACAGCTATTCCTTCATTACAAATTTGAACATGTTCGCTCACTCTTTTTAATGTTTGTGAAAAAATCTCAGGCCTATCTCAGTACTGCAAAAATTTTCAACACTTCATAGCTACATTTTATTTTGTTTTCGGCCGAGGGGGGGGGGGGGGGCTGGGGGTCTTCAATATATTAATGATTAAAAAGACAGGTTCAATATTTTCACCGTCATTGCCAGTTCGGTTCTCTATTTTATAATTACAATAAACACAAACATTCACATACCAAAACAGACCGTGCTCCGAATTGGACTTGTTAGCAGCGACGTAGCCAGACCAGGACCCATGGATGAGAGAGAACGGGGAGTCTCATTCTTTTCCAGAGACCCATGTAATCTAGATAGGGGAAAAGCGGAGTCAGACCTTCCACGCACCCAAAGCCACAATAAGAACGCTATGTTAAAGATACCTGCCATGTAGGCCCTGTAGCCAGATGAATTACTTAAGCTTCCGGGAGGCAGAGGATAAATACATTTTGAAGTATTGTGAAAAGTGTAATTTAAGCTGTGTATCGACCCTAGTTCACCCCAGAATAGGGAATTTTTTTACTTTCATTATTAATTCAAATCACAACCGACAACAACAAAATATTCCTAAAGGTAAAGCCAGAAATTAAACCCTTTTGGGCAATAAGTTAAATCTTTTTTCTTTTTTCTTTTTTTTGTGAAATATGTTGCATGGTGGATGGGATCAAGGATAGACGTTTATAATCCCCAAACAATGGTAAATATAGTTTGCTTTTTCTTTCCATAATTGTTCCATGTGATTGGTATCTAAGAATGTGATTGGTGGTAATTGAGACTGCCAGCTGTCGCCCGAATGAAAAAAAACTCACAACTCTGGTAACATATTGCTAATAAATCTTCCTTTGACTTGAACAATAATTTGAAAGTGTAGAGTGACCTCTTAAACCTTACAGAAATTTTCATCGGGTACATGCTTTTTTAAGAGAAAGTGTACCAGAAATCCATTCATGTCAATTTTCCTACCATGACCGTAAGGGTTTGTTCTGCTGGCGGAGCTCAAAGTTTTACTTCATGTACTGTCGTCTTATTTTACCCACCCGAAGCCTAACAGATAACTGCCGGTTTCTAAGCTACTTATTTCCTAACGCTGTGTTGCTTTAAAGGTCTGGTAACACGAAAATTACAAATTTGGATATTTGGTGTAAACTACGATTTAAACCTAGAATATGTCATGAAATCATGCATAAACATGAGCTATGAAAATCATGTGATGTCGAGCTAAGGACAGGCCGTATGTGGCTAATGTTATCCTTTGTTTTGGCAACCTCATTTGAAGTACAGTTATAACATGATGTCCTGGGGGTTTTACTTTGGAAGGTATACTGGTACTTGAATTGTGTCCTTAAAATCAGCATCCACTGAACTAAAAGCAAGAAGATGCTGCACGAACGTTTAAACTGTGTAGATGAATGATATCTCTTAATCAGCAAAACATCTTGGCGTAATTCCAATAGATTTTCCTTAAGCTTGGCCGTACGGGACGGGGAGGGGGTGCAACCCCGTCCATTGGCCCAAACCTCGCTGAATCGGGTATACTTCGGTGCCTCAGTTGGCAGAGACCATAGACTTATAAGGCGGGAAGGGGGCACACTGCAAAATCTAATAAGCCGAAATTTGAAAAAAAAAATCGGACTGTCACCTGAGTTGTAATAATGGCTTGGTTTTTCAGGAAATTCCTGAGCGTGCTCGAATCTTAAAAAAGATATCATGCCAGAAAAAGGGAGAGAAACGTCATATTCAGTGTAAAAAAATATGGAAAATCAACACGTTTCCGAAAATTTACTAACACATTCGGGCAGCGCAAAAAATTATTATTCGTCAGTTTTACTACGCAGTCTCCTAAAACAAAATGCCCAAAATAATCGAATACGCTATCCAACTGAAATTCTTTCAAGCATTCGCCCGAAAAAATAAATAGTATCATAGTCAGTTATGAAGATATCAAAGGTAAAAAAATCTCGGCACATTTGGGAAGCCTTTCGCTTAAAAGAAACAATCATTCTTCAGCCTGTTTTCAAGTATTTTGTATCCTACACATTGCCCGAAATGGTGAATTAGTTTAATACTTTTAAATCTTTGCCTAAAAACAGAATACGATAGATACACAAAGTAAAACTTTCTGGAAAATAAAAATAATAAAGATCAGCGACACATTCGGGAAGACTGAGAAAAAGTTTTTTCTCATTAATCCCACTTCATACTGTAGTCTTGCAAAAACTTAGCCCGAAGTGGTAAAAAAAATGGGCCAAGGTTGAAAATACTGGGAGGTTCTCAATTGCCAAATGAAGTACACGGACAGACGGGACAGTGTTTCGGTTTAGTGACTAAAAGTTTCGGGCAAAGATGTGAGAATCAGGTATCATTTCTTTTTTTCTTTTTTTTTTTTTTTTTTGAAGGAACGCTTTATTTCAACCTGCAAATACATATAAGCAAACAAGTATGTACAGAATTTTAAGAAATAAATATAATATTTACAAGTATTTACAAGTAATTTGCATAAACACCACGGCACTAACAAGTAATGATCATCAATCAGGTATCATTTCAATACTATAAATGATACAGTGTGAGACCGTCTTCCCATACAGCCATAAGTCTGCCTGAACATTCACTTTAAACCCACCTCGTAGGGTGGTTTTTTTTTTCAAAATGTGCTACTGATACAAGTAAAATCATTTTTCTTCAGGAGTTCGGGCAGTCACATAGACAATTTCATGTATTCGTTTGAGTTCAGCCAAGAGCCGCAATAGAGTAAAAAACATTCGCATGTTTTCATTCATTGTATAGTTTTTTTCCGCGAAAAGATGTATAAAGGACTACACTTCATTGAATTGTAGTGGTAAATTTTATGTTGTAATTTTCTGATCACCCAACAAGTCTCTGATTTTTTCTATCATTGCAAACAAAAACTCGGATTTGCGACTGCTTAAATCCTCACATATGAAAAGCATGGGAAATGCCATTTCCGTATGCCTGAGTGGTCGATTTTTTTAAATTTCCCTTTATGGTGCGCGCCAACCGATGACTACGCAGGTCTTTCTGGCTGAAATTATAGTTTGAAGTGAAATTTTTCTGCAAACGAAAACTCAAAATAGCGACTACTTAGATCCTCCTTGCAGGCATGGGAAATGTCATTTCCCGCTGTCTTAGAGCTGCGATTTTTCAAAACTTTCTGTACACTCCGCGCCAACCCGTTGGTGCGCTCAGCTTAGTCTTTCGGACAGAATTACATTTTTGGGGCAGAAAATCCTCTGTCCCCAATTTGAAATGCTCCCGTACGCCTATGGCAGCGAATATGCCCTGTTTGGGATCTGGAGTCGGTTAAAAAATCCCCTCCCCCTGAGAGAAACAGCCCTGTATGGCCATATGCTTTGGAAATCGTATTGTTTAACTGTCAAGTTTACTGGCCTTTATTAACTGCATTTTGATACCAGTGACCCGTCATCTTTTATTTTTATAAAAAGAGTAACCAAAGACTGCCTCCTATTGGGTCATATTTTACAAAAGTTGTGGCAATGTCTCTTCTTTGTGATATATATGTGAAGGCGAACAAAATGGACTCATTAGTGTATGTATATTGTGGGGCGTGCCACCAACAGAATTTTGGAGGAAGGGTGCTTTTTGGAAATTCTCAACAGGCACAATATAGCATTCAAATGAAAACCACCTAAACGTAAATTTGATAACAACACATAACCATCCCAAAGAGACGAAATTTAAATTGGAAGCTTTTGATTACAAAGATTTGATCGATCGGAGACTAGATCCCTATAGAGGCTTGCTTTCATATGACGTCATAATGCTTAAAACGGCCATGTGGAAGGACATGAAACTACTTACAAGACCGTCGACACGATTGTTCGTTGACTACGTAAACATCTCGTTTGCCGCAATGCACACTGTGTATTGAGTTCAGCACAAACCCACGTGTAACTGGCATGACTGTTTTCCAGTATGGCGGATATGCAAAGTGACGTAATTGCAAAGCCTCTATCAGGGTGTTCACGCTAGTACGTCACTGGATGATATTGGTTGGCATGGAACACGCCCAAAAATACATAGAGATGCACGTGTTAATGCTTGCCCGATTGCACCACAGAACGTAGATGAATCGGAATCCAACTACTGTCAAGTCGGATTCCAAGTCGCTTGACGTCCAGATATGACGGCATTTGTTTGTATGCCTAAACACTGAGAGAGTCTACAATATATATCCCAGTTCACAGCCTATGAACTACATATATACCCACACACACACGCACCCCCCCCCCCCCTGCACACACACACACTTAACACAAGTACTGGTACTAGTACTAGTAGGCTACTTCGATGTGGAAACCCACGGGTGTTCTTCTATAGGCTTCTCACACTAACTTCAAATCTGAGTACCATGGCCAGTGAAAAATTCAAGCTAACTAGTCCTTAAAGGGCAGGAGCAGTCATCCCAAATTGAAAAAGTGTAGTAGACTGTCCAGTTTCATGATTGGCTGATGGGAGTCATGTGACAATGTTTTTTCACTTCAAATGTGAAGTTAACCAGAAATAACTGCTTGGTTTACCTTGAATATGCATAAAATATAATGAAATGATATGCATAAAATGTAATGAAAGATACTCTAAAGAGAAATAAGATGGAGATTGTGTTATTTAGCTTTTTCTTCAAATTAAGTTTGGGGGGACTACTCTTTACCTTTAAACTAGGAGAAGGTAGAACAATTCTGTAAGGTAGCAAAGCTTATGGTTATGATGCACGTGACGGCAACGAGTTTCAATTTGGCATATTGGATGGTACTGACCATGCTCAAAAGATGTGCTAACGATACGCGCGCAAGACAGCACACTGGTAGCATTTGAATTGCTGTACAATGGATGGCAAAAAAGAAGGAACGCGCGACGCAATGACGTCTGTGCAAAGCCTCTACATAATAGAGCGGTGGCCCCTATTTTGTTCTTCATTCAAAACGCCGTTTTGCACAGCGACAGTAGTATATATCCATAACTTTGTCTAGAACTTCAAAGTTCTCTTCAATTCTCTCTCTTATTCTCTTGTTCAATTAATTTCCACATTTTCAGACCAAGTGACCACACACTACAAAGTGAGTATGTAACTTAAGCAACGTTTAGTCTTCACTTCGCCCCCTCCCCCCCCCCCAAAAAAAAATAAAAACGGTGTCAAACTCAAAGGGCATAGTATACCTAATAGCATTTCTTTAAATAGTGCGACGCTATCTGGTCTGAGCGTACTGTGTTAGCAAACGGGATTTCCTTTAAAGGAATGAATTCTATGTACAGACCGTAGAGCCGACTAAACACCGACTAAACAGCCAAGTAAAATTTGTATGCATAGGCTGAATTACAAGTAACATTATAAGACCAGAACTTTGCAACAGAGAGGGTTACGCTATAGTGTTGTTATTTGTATAGCTATCAAAAAATCGATAATCCTCGATTACTTGCATGAGTTGGGAAGGTTGCCAGGATTTCTAGTTAAGAGGAAGACAGGAGATAGGACACACTGACCAATAACTTCGTTTACGTTTGTCGTTAAAGTTGCAAGGTGGCCACATGCTGACACAAAGGCTATCAAAGTATATGGAATAACAGTGTAACCAACATTTAAGGACAATACCCTTTGACCACTGATTTACAGTGCAAGGTCACACCAAGAGTAGCCTGCGAAGCGCCACTGTGGCTGCAGCCCCCTTACAGACCGCCGTCCATGCTCAGCGATCATGCTGAACGAAAAGACTTCGTAATTCGCTCCGCGTGCTAAACAAGAGTCGATCAAGAATACTGCACCCTCTGATTCTGTCAGGAATGTCATGTTAGTATGGTATATTTCCGTAGTAGTGTTACTGCCGCAATTAATGCAGCAGTTTTTCTTCCTCCCTGAGAAGGTCAGGTTGCGGTGGCGGCGCTGCGGGGAGGGGACGAGAGGAGGCATCGTCCCCCACAGATTTAGTCCTTTTCCCACTTACCCCCTCCCCTAAAAGTTAGGTCAGATAGGAGTTAGGATAACAGGTAAATGAATAATATTATACCTTTCCTGAGCATTAATTTTTCATCCAGAAATTTGTTAAAACTTCAAAGTCTCTAGAAGTTTCGCCACTGGGCTCACCCATAGGAGCCCCCCTACATTAAAGGAGGGATATGACAGTCATCATGTACATCTTGGTGACGAGGTAATGATCTTTGTTCTGACATATTTATACATTAAGGAAAGGCTCCTTTGAGCACAAAACTCTTTTTAAAAAATTGCACTGGAAGACTGAAATTGAACAAGAGTAACAATACACTGTAAAGCTAAAAAAAAATCAGGTATTAACTCATAAGGTTATCCCTCGCAACTAGAAATTGAATTCGAGGACCATTACAAGACTTGCAAGTTGGCTTGAGATAACAATTATTTTTTAGTTAACCATAAGTTTTGCAATTTTTAATCAGTAGAAATATTGGAGAAGTCTTAAAACAGATGAACACATAAGACTGAAGCTGGATTTCGTTCTCAGTCTACAGAAATAAGGCGATAGAGTTCCGAAATTATCAAGCCGGCATAGCTGGAAAATATCAATAAATATAGATAAAAGCTAATACTAAAGGGGTTTTGTGGTGAATAAATTGTGTTTCTTAAAAGGATTGTGAAGATGGACACCTAATCACGTTGAAGTAAAGAATCAGTGGCGTAGCTAGGATATTTTCCGGGGGGGGGGGGGAAAGTTCGAAAATTTCCCCAAATTTTTTCAGTTTCAGTTTCAGTATATTTTCAGTTTCAGTATATTTTCAAGGTCAAGGTGCATACAAAATACGTAAATTTATGATAGCAGCAAGACTATCATGACGTCATGTAATGTTACCTAAGTTAATACATGGCCTACAAGATCCTGACCATGGCTACTAAATATACATAGGATTAAGACAATGTCATCATGGGCACGTTGTCACCCCCATCCCCAGTGATTAATTAGATTAATTTTCCGAACAGATTAAATAGATTAATTTTCCGAATCAGGCCTTTCAAAAGAAGGTAAACACGTACGTTTGCCCATGTTTGCAGGGTTATCATGTATAGGCAACCAGGGCGGGATTTGATCTCTGAAAGTTGGGGGCAGCGTTGGACAGACTACCAAACGGCGCCGAAGACGCCGCGAGAGCGCGAATCGCTCCCCCTAACGGCCTTGGATCCAGGGGCCCGCCTTAGGGCCCCTGGTGGAGTCCAAGGGCATAGCCCCGGTGGGGGTCGGGGCGAGGTCCCTGGAAGCTCCTGGGTATTTACCAAATTGTAAGCACTAAAATGATGCATTTTATCCTCAACTTGAAATTACATAAGATGGGCATTTAGCAGACCACAAATATCACAATTTAACTTTTTTTCAATTCTATCCTTACTCCGCATGATTAAAGTCGACCGGAATCGATAATGCAGAGAGCGAGGGGAGGGAGAATGAATTACTTAAAATTGAGGTTATTCGGGGGCTCCCTCCTTGGTGCCCCTGATCGTCTTTTCAGAACTAAAGCTTGGGGGCTTTCCCTGTGATGTGAATTCAGCCCTTGTCTATGATGGGGCGCACGAGGCGCGCCGAAAAATTTAACGTTTGAAACATCTCAGGAATGAAACTGAATGAAAATTAGGGGAAGGATAGGCCACTTTTAACTTTAGCTGAATAACGGTTGTCCCCTCAAGACATTGTTACTGAAGCACAAACATACTTTGGTTTCCTATATGGCCTTTTTTAGGTGACTTTCACAGAGCCGTTACCTGTTAAGGGGCGCGCCGAGCGCGCCGAAAAAAAATGAATTTTTACTTCATCTCTGTAGTGAAATTGAAATAATATTAGACAAAGAGCAGTCCCTTTTCAATACAGCTAAATAAGGGTGACCCCTGAGGATATTTGTACTAAGCACTAACGTACCGTTGGTTTCCAAAAGGGTCCCTTTCATGAGATTTTTATAGTCCTTATCTTTGATGGGACGTGTAGAACAGGCCGAAAAATGGAGTTTTGAGACATCTCATAAAGAAATTAATAAAAATTAAAGAAAGGATGGGCCCCTTTTTACTTCAGCTGGAAAAGAGTGGAGCCCCAGATTAGGGTCAAATAAGATCATCGTCCTTTCAGAAAGCTTGGAGGCACTTGGTCAGAGAAGGGGACCAGAAGACGACCGCCTCCCTGCCTCCCCCTTTCACTAGTTACGCTAGAGCTTCAGCTCTGTACGGCCCGGGCACTGGTGACAAGTTTCAGTGACAATGGAAGAGGTGTTCTTCAAGAAGTAACCCCGAATCCCCGGGTGCACGCGAAGCGTGTCGAAAAAAATAGCGTTGAGACATTTATTGGAAGTATATTGTTTTATTTAGTCTTCAATGCAGTATATGACCTTACTGTAACAGCAGAATAAGCCAGTAGATTTGATGACTGTGCACATGCGCACATCCTCCAAATCGTCGGGATAATGCACCCATTACAGTATCTTTAAGGGTCTTACGTTTCTAGGTCTTACTTTTCTAGTCACCCCTTACAACACGTCGTATTCTAAAATGTGAGTTTACATAAAAAGTGGTAAAATCATTCTTTCTTAACCCTTTACCATTGTTTGGGTCCTTTTGGACCCATACGGAGAGCGCGGCTGTCACCCATCTTTACTGTTTCACGCGGGGCTTGAAACTGCTAGTAACTACCCGATAATTCGACCACAACAACGAGAGGGACAATAGTTTAAGGTCACGGGGTCAATAACCTACGGAAGCTGATGCGGGGCGTGCTTCGTCCGCTTTTCCGCCCACCCCCGAGGCGCGAAAATATGCCCCGACTGGAGCACAACGGTAAAGGGTTAATCCATTCATAAATATAAGAAGGGATCCCAAATGTGGTTCAGTGCGGTGGATTGTCTAAATTGTCTTTTTGGTTTAGAAACTTTCATTTAAATCTGCTGTAAAGTGGCACTGAGACCCGTTTTCTCGTTCGACTTGGCTGGACACTTAGATAATGTTGTATATGCACGCACTAACGAAAACAAGGAATGGTGTAAACTACGCACGTGCTGAGTTCGGTCTGTATATCCCACGCCATGCCCCACAATTCCATGCGGCAACGAATTACCGAACTACCTTACTGTTTCTCAATCACACTTCTTGCAGAGACTGATGGAACTCAAAAAGAAACAAGTCACTTTCACTATTTAATATTATAAATTATTATTTGTAGGTCTAGCAGTAAAATTGTGACAGGATATTACCTCGGGATCAATATCGTCCCAAATGTTTCTTTTTAAGCGATAGCTTAGCTGGCTTTGCTCTACTAAAACTGAAGCAAGTATTATCCTGTTAATACAACCGAGGCGCGAATCTGTGACCGGACGTTAACCTAGACAACCCTACATGGTACTTAATGAAACTCGGAAAGGTCATAGGTTATATTTAACTCGTCTAAAGTGTAATGTGTTGCTTGAACTCCTTTTCATGTGACATACGGGTGGCAGCAATGATGGTAATTGCGTCGGCACAGGTGTATAAAATGCTCTCTGCATTTTTAAGCCATGACTTTAATGGCGCCCAACAGGGAACACGAGGCAACTCTACGTTACCATGTTGTTTTAAAAGTATTCATGGACCTTATACAGTAGTAGGCCTATGAGTTATTGTCCGCTTTGGCTTGAACCCCAAGTAACCCAAGGTATCACAACGGAGTTAAAGGGCAAGAACAGTCGCCACAAACTTGTTTTGAAACAACAGTTAATGCAGCTGCTAACAGCTATTATCTCCTAATTTCTCTTCAACACACCCTTTTCTTCATGACTCTAGAAACAAATGGCAAGCTTTGACCATTTCTAGTTTGATCATTTTTAATCCAGAATCTATTAGAGAACTTCCTGTTCATGCGGGTGTCTTAAGAGCGATAACGTTAAAAGCGGTTTGGCCAGTTTAAAAATTGTTCGCTAAAAAAGAGCAAACATTTTTGTAAAAGGAATTAACTTTTGCTAATACAGAGATAAGATTCACCTGAGAAAAGGATTTTTTTCTTGGGTGAAATATT
This sequence comes from Holothuria scabra, assembly GCA_037179385.1. Classification (NCBI taxonomy): domain Eukaryota; kingdom Metazoa; phylum Echinodermata; class Holothuroidea; order Aspidochirotida; family Holothuriidae; genus Holothuria; species Holothuria scabra. The sequence goes on along the minus strand of CM074185.1, from coordinate 27,242,217 downwards.
ACTGACAATTGCTAAAATGTCCTAGGCTATATTCAATTCTGGCAGGATGTTTAATTTCAGGGTTAAACTATCGTACATCTAAGGTAAAGCAATTGGTTAGAACTGCAACCCACAAATTTCACAGTTCTAGTAATAAAAAGGATGTCACGTGATATTCAAGAGCCATTCATGGAAGAGGATAGATTATTAGACCACTACAATTTGGGGAACTGTTCATTTTCTAACCCCCTTATGTGACAAGTGCATGTTTATTACAAGGCGCTTCGTTGCCATGATTCATCGTACTTACAAATTCCTGTCGTATCATAAAATCGCAATCACAACTAAGCCTGATTCAGGATGACGTCGGAAAACGAAAACTAATTTGCTCTTTATTTATTTTACAACAACAGAGTTATACTAATATCTGCTTAGCCTGCGCAGCGCCTCTGTGGCGGCCGTCCCCTTATATAGACTGTCGCTCCTCAAGAGTTTTTTCATTAATATCTGCTGAGAACTATAGTGACTGTTTTTACGCGCTATTATCTGGTAACGATATATTAAACCAACCGCCCCCCCCCCCCGTGGGCTGGGGATTGAAGAATATCCCCATGGCATTCCACGCCTGTCGTAAGAGGCGAAGACTGAAGGGGAGGACTTGAACAGTATTTTAACAGTATGACACTATATAACATATTCGTGTTGGAGTGTCATCAAATCTTATCTAATAAACAACAACCGCATCATGTGGTTGGGTATGTTACACAGAGCAACATAGCAAATTTTAAGACAAATTGTAAAATTCAATAGGGAATTAAATTGCACATCTGATATGCAGAAGGGATAGAAAGAATAACTCCTCAATTTTGTAGATGCGCACTGTTTAACATGGTGTCTCTTGATTGGCTGTTGTCATTGCATTGTATCGATTGTATCCTTTGTTAGGGGTACGGATTAAGTCAGGGATTAGGGCTATCGTTAGCCAGTTAAGAAATATCTTGTTAAACCAGGGAGGCGTAACTCATCACACCTCCCTGGTTAAACATTGCGCATCTCCCCTCTTAATTTGGCTTCCTAATGTTAAGGGCATCGTGTTATCGAAACCTTTCGATGAGTAGACCCCCTTTTTGTACTATTCATTTTTTAAGGTCATTAGATTTTTCGGAGAAAAAACTACCTCAACATACTGATGTGCAATTTGGGAAACGGAATAGTTCAGTAAGTTATAGGCTTATAGCTACACAGTATGCTTTCCGGTGGAAGTGCGACTTGTTGCATAATAATCGGAAATTTTGACAGCCTGGAAAAGTTGTCATTGAGAGTTGTAAGTGTCTCCTCAAATGGTATAATTCTCTAAAATACTCATCAAGGAGTGTCATTCAATGCGACCACGATGACTTAACGGTTAACCGCATCAGCAAAATGATCATATTCATCCGGGCGCGAAATTTTTCATTTGAACCGTGAAATGTAGCCTAAATATTTTACCATTCTTTTCTGAGCCATCTTTACGATGATATTCTGTAGGGTTCTTACTACGAAAATATGAAACAACAAAAGACTCGGTCAAAAGACGTATGGATACGTTGACAAAAGGGAATATGTGTAAATCAACCTCTTTGTTCGAATTAGAGTGTTGGTATGTTATCACAGATCTCGAAAGAAACAATAAATTTGGTAACGTCATAACTACATTCAGGAAAAAGTAGTCCGCCTTTTTATGAATTGATGTATCGTGTAGCAGTGAAAAGACATATTCATTCTCTCTCATTAATGTTGCAGTCTGAAAAGGATTTATTTTTGATAGGTTAAAGAAGAATACAGTCTAAGCATTCTGGTGATTTTTTTATACATTTCCCATGTTTGGCCCTCGGGATATTATAAATTGAATGTGGCAAATTTTATACAAAGAATGAACTTGAAGCAAACAGGTGTACTCTAAGAATAGTTGAGCTAACATCTCAACGTTGGAGCAGCAGCAGGGAGCTGGTCGGAGAAACATATAGCACATGCAAAATTTAAGGTCAGTTTTTAAACAATTATTGTGGTAAATCTTGATAGTTTGCCCAACTTGTAGCAATTTTCTTCCTCAACAGCTTAGCATGTGCTACTTTACGTTTGCCCTTGTGTGATATCATGGATTCACTCTGTTGACCACTGATGTTTTGTCTTTAAAGGGCCAGTCGTCTCACCCAAGACTACAATTATTGTAATAGTCTACAGAAATTTTCTATTGGCTCCGCTCTCAGGCTTTGATTGGCAGCTGGTTCAAACAGTGCAGTGCCAAAGCTTATATTACACAGCATGAAATGTGCTAGTATAGTGTTTTGATTTATACACATCGATCTTTTATAGTAATCAACTGAGATTGTGTCTGAAGGAGGATGAATTTAAGACAATTGTTGGAGGGGCTTAAGAAAGAAGATTAGGAGAATTGGAATTATTTAGTTGAGAGAATTGGGCCTTTAATCAAATTTACCACCATTTTTATGCCATTATAAACTCTGATGTATTAATATCATAGGTGCATCTTTAGTATTGGAATTTTAACTGAAACGTTATGGCTTAGAGGCAAGATAGCATCCTTCAGCAATTGAAGTTCAAATTAATAGGATGAAAATAAAGAAAAACTAAACGTTGACCAACAGTGTGAATCCATGACGTCACACCTGCTTGCTTCAAGTTTACTTTTTATAGAAATGCGTCAAATTCAACAATTGCTAATATCTCGGGAACCGAACTCGGAAAATGGATGAAAATTTCACCAGAATGCTTGTTTCTCTTAAACACTATAGAAAATAAATTTGCATCTGGACTATTCTTTTAATCATAACATGTCGTCTCATGAAAATGCACTAAAACTATGCCAGATTCTGAATGACGTCACAAACTACCATTGTGTTAACCTCGACAATACATTGTCGATAATGCGAACTTTTCGATACGTCATCATTGATGGAAAATTACCGAAATCTATACATTCAGTGTATAGAATCAAAGTCAAGACAAGGGTTTTTGTAACGTCATCCACAATCCGACATACTGGGGTAAATCTGAGCTATCTTTGTTCCCTAGAGAGATTTTTTCAAGTTTCTAAATGATGCGTAAGTTTGAAAATGCGCTGAAGGCGTGTTACCTATACACGCTCACGACAGCATATGCCTATTTAAATACAATTGTTGCACACAGGAAGTCCAATACTCAAAATGAAGACAGGACAAAACAAAACAATGGTCAATGATGGATTACCAAACTATAGTGAATATTAAAAAAGGGTTAAGTGTATAAAATTTTCAGGCTATTTGACTAAAATTGTTAACAAGATTTTAGGTCGACTGCGCTAGAGTCCTTTGCCCACGTAACAAATGAACATTGTGTCCACATGACCAGTGACCTGATATGTTGCAAGTAGGCCTAATTGGATTTTCCGAAGACAAGACTTATTGACTTCAAAAAATGCAGAAGCTTGACGTTTCTCTTTCAACAGGTGAAAATTTCACCCCAATACCGTGTAGCGTTCGGAATTATAAACATTCAAAGAAATGCATTTTGTTCTTGGAATTTAATGTATTATCAAATGTGTTAGTATTATGTCATCGCGGTACATTAATTTGACATGGCATTCAATTTATTTATAATTTTGATGCCGTATCGGGGTAAATTCGGCTACAGAATTTGCTATGTCCTACATATAATAACATTCCAACAGTATCTAATTTCATGGACAACCAGCATATTCCAGTGGCGTAGCCAGGATTGTGTCGGGGGGGGGGGGGGGGTTAGGGCACGACATGAGGGAAAGTCTAAGGACAGAGAGAAAAAAACCGCTATTTTAGGTGTTTTTTGCATTGCAAGGTTGGGTCATCAGGTTTCTAACATCGCCCCGCCCCCCGTGACTACGCCGCTGGCATATTCAAGGGGCCCAGCAGAACAAAAGGAATCGGAGACAATCTGCCCACTTAACATAACCTTCTGTGACTTTGTTGAAAAGTGTAGGTTTTTTTTATTAAAATTAACCAATTACCTAAAAAGGTGGGACATCGTGAATTTGTAAAAGGGTTTTCCAAAAGGGTTTGGGAGGACATGGTCTGGAATACTTTTGTCCATCTTACGAAATTGAAGTCCAAAGTCACTGGAGTATGCCTTCAACTAGAACTTTTCAGGAGAGATCACTAGTTCACATTTTCATGGGGCTAGTTTTCCCGATTGACCTAAACCTTTTACGTTCATTTGTGACTTATCACCAACATCATTTTACCAATCGGTGGTTTCCACGCTGCATTTAAGGCCCGCGTTATGTTGTAATCGGTTACTAAATCCATGAGTCCTCATGGACCAAATAAAACACATTGAACGTTTGAGACAAGAGCAATGTACACTTTAGCAAATTATAAAACAGACGTAAACTATGGACGATCTGTGAAAATCAACAACAGGGTTGGGCCCAGAGCGCGGCGTGGAGAAGGCATTCGCCACTCCGTCTATTTTTTTTGCAGAGCAATGTATTTTTGTAATGGTTCTTCACTTTCACTGGACTCAGAGAACAACGTTGGCTTGTGCAGGACTTCGAAGGTGGAAGGCACAACCTGTGATTCCCCCGACTGGAACGGATTTTGATGCCTCCTTTTTTTTTTTTTTTTTTTTTTTTGGCTTTCCTGCATTTCAGTTGATTGCGACCGATTCACGTCGGCATACTTGTTCAATCAGAATTTTCGAGGATCCTCTTTTTGCTTCGATTACCATTTTCTGGTTAAGGTTTTAATGCTCAGTGTGTCTCTTCAGACTTTTCCTCTTCATTAAACCCGTAAATCCCCCCCGACCGAGTGATTTGTCCCGACTGAATTTTGAGGTGGGGGAACTTCCCCCCCCCCCGGCCCCTTTAAACACGCTACTGCTTCATGCCTCCTGAGTCTATTTGTGCAGAGGAATTTATTTTTGTAATGGTTTTTCATTTCTAGGATCATTCCCTGGAACGGCGTTCACTACAGGTCGCCCCCTTTGTCCTCAACCCTAGATTCGGCTCTGAACAATTATCACATAACATATGGACGAATCCGAGCAGCCAAGTATGGCCTGATTTAGTCGGTCACAACTGAGGCCTATCAGCTTTAATTTTACAAAATCTTACCTGTATCATGGATGGTTGTAGACTAAAAACCTTTTTATTCCCTCAATTTCACTCTATATGAGGGTTTAAGATTGCATGTAGAAAAATTAAGACAATTTAGCAGGATGAAGCACCCCACTAACGGCCGACTGCGCATGCTGCTCGGACTCGTCTATTCTTTTCAGTGGGTTTAAAAATGCCGAAGCAGGGACTGTGTGGTAATCACTTTTTCTGTACTACTCCAGCTTATCTGAGTTCAATAGTTCCAGGTTTTGGACTGTCATCATTCTGTTAGTACTTGGCAAAAGTGAATTATGAGTCCTTCAACAAATTTTTACATCACGTCCATCTGAAAATGTCACAGAGAACATGCAGAGATTTGAAGAGGAGAACAGTCACCCCAAAGTGATTTAGAATATATTTACATTCATAGCAGGTGTCGAATATGTACTCATTTTGACGTGAGTACTTCAGCAACCTTCTAATAATGAAAGAAATCATCCAATTTTGGCATAACTTAGAATTGAGCTAGCCCAAACTGAAGAAACTATCTATTGTTTTTATTTATTTCTTTTATTATTATTTTTTTTTGTTTCCATAAAAGAATATTCACTTACACAATGAAGTTACACCTGCAACGTTGTTCCTAGCGGCGGCGCCAAAATGTAAAAATCGGGATAGGAACTAAGGGCAAAGGGTAATGTTGGGGGAAAAATTTTCTGGGGCAGCACGAAACCGATCCCAAAGCGCCCGTTACTATGAGTCGGGGTCCAGGAAGCGAAATCCCCGGAAGCTCTGAGGTTTTAACATATCTCTGGATGAAAAATTAAATTAAGTCTTTAGAGAGGTACATTTTTTCGGTTAATCCAACTCCTAACCGACCAAACTTGGGGGAGGAGTGGGAGGAGTGGGGAGGACAAGGACAAAATCTGGGGGAAAATACGACCCCCCCCCCAACCGTAAAGCCACCACTGGTTGTTCCCCGTCCAACATAGACATACTTTAACCCAGATCATTTGCAAAATGGAACCTTTCTTGAGAGTCAAACTTTTTTATTTCGAATGCCACTTTAAATTTTGCTCTGTGTTACATATTACTGGAATCCGAAAATTTATATTCTTTTCAGAAATATAATTATGTAGAAACACATTTTTGATGTTTTATCAAAAGAAGTAAGACTATTAGCAGTGCTGACACATATTCGGGGAACCGTGTAGCCAGCTCATGCATGCATCAAATGCCGCAATGCCATGTGGTTTCTGCTGCTAATCCTTCTAAAGTTTAATAAGTATGTATACAATGAAGCACAACTGTTATGTAAGACCACAAATCCCCTTCTCGAGGACCCAGTCTCGGGAGACGAGACCAACCCTATATCGTTATGATTAACAATGCATCAACCTAAACCTTCCCATGTCGGTTTGTGTAATAGTAACTTTATTCTGCATCATTCGACTAGGGAGGTGTAACTAGAGGTCCGAAGGTCTAATCACACCTCCCTGGTTCGACAGACTTCCTTAGGAACAGTGGTAAATAATGCAACTAAAATCACGACAGTTCTTTCAAAACGGTTTGTGTGGGATCGAATCCCAAACAAACCGAAGGTCAAAAAATTTCTTATTCGTAGACACGTCCTTGCCTCTGGGTCGGGCCTTGAGATTTGAGAAGTATTCAATTTGGCAATACATTTAAAAATTTCAAACATTTCTATTACACTAAAATTAGGTTAAAGTACTACCAGTATGACGTCGGAAAGCTGAAAAATGACGCTCACTTTGAAGATAATAACCTTGAAACACTAACTAACATAAGCGGTCACACCCTGCAGATTATACTGACACAAACACACAAAATTGTTGACGCGTATAATTACTGTAGAAAATCAGATACATATTAAAGGTTATTTATGTTCCACGTTCTTTCCCTCATTTCTTCGAAACAACAGGATTCTTCTCTGCGTCAACATTTCAACCTTGAATCCCTTTCTACAATTTGTTACAGTGGCAATCAAAGTGGGCTTTTACAATTTTTCACGCCTTTAATTCTGCACCACTTGCAGACTTGTATGTATATTGAATTGAAACTAACAAAATGAGTCGCCGTGATCATCGTCCAATCGTGATTGGTTACAGTCATCGGGTTATAAGGGTTATCTCTTTAGTCTTTCACTTGTGTGGATTTATCACCCGACTCCGAATATTCAAGTTTCATTCAACAGAAATTAACACAAATTACTGTTTCTTCTAACCTGAAAAAAAACTCTTCAATGTTTGTATATTTTGGTAAAGAATCGGTTTAGATTAATAATCTCTGTCAAACTCTGATCGTCCCTTTAAGAAGGGGAACATTCAAATGCACGCTTATAAGAAACATTCTCGTGATTATTGACGATATTTTTGTATCAAGATGGCATCTGACGAACTATAATTTGAATTTCAAACAATCATGGAAAGAGGGTTAGTGTCAGAGTGAGCAGAGTCATCTGAACGTGGGCTCTTACTCTCGTATCATATTGCTATAATTTCTTCTCTTAAATGTAATAAACGGCAATGTATCCATGTCGCCTGTCGTTATTAAGTTCATTCATCACAACGAACAAGAAAAGAAAACGAAATTTGTGACAAGGAAGAATGGAATCTGACCAGATTGGCAAAGGTTGTTAAAGATGTACAGAAGACTTGTCGTCAAATGTTTGAGATAATAAAACGTACGTGATCCTTTCAAGAAAGGATATTACATACAAAGTGGGCGAGTTACTAAGCGACTTTGAAGGCAACTCGGGCAACAGGTGGAGAGAAATAGGGTAGATATATTAAGAGCAACGAAAAGAAGGCCAACTATAGGTAAACCAGACTCAATTTGTAAGATACTTTAGCCTACGCGCATTTGATTGAATCAATATAAATGGAGATTCCCATTACCCCAGACAATTTAGTCTCTGTCAGTTTTTCCTTTTATTTTTTAGTAACATATGTACTCACCACGTGCTTCCAGCTCCACAATACCAATCACTCATACCGTTTAAGGAAATACTCCACACTTTTAACACCTTTCGATCGATACGATCTATTTAGCCGCTGCCCTCTACCTCCCCCAATCACCCATTCACTGTAAATTGAGGAAATGAGCAAAATATTGTCTTTTGACAGTGAACTTCATGATGGAACTAAATCTACTCAAGGGAATGAAATTTTATTCCGTTCCAATTTTGTATATGTGTCCATTGTGTTGTCAGCGATGCGTGTTTTCCCGATCTAAGTTGGGATAACAACCATCGTCCCACAACTGGAAAAAAAACCGTGTGCGCCTCTAATTAAAACCAGAAGTTTATAAAGGTTGAGGCGTATACCTTATGGAACAAATATAATAATGATATACCTAAAGTGGTGCATGGTCGAGCGCGACTCTTTCTCTCGGGGGAGGAGGGAAGGGGCGACATTTGCACGACTCCATACCCTACCCCATGGATAATCTTTGTCTGACTGAGGCACCAAAGTCTGCCAGATCCAGCAAGATTTTGGCAAATTGGGGGCGCAGCCCCCTAGCCTCATCCTGTACTGCCATGAATTGGTGTTATCCTAATTTTTACCTGTTTGGCCCTGTTTGGTTTTGGTTCTGTTTGGCTATATTTTGTTTTGTTTGGCTCTGTTTGGCTTTGTTTGTCTATGTTTGGCTATGTTCGACTCAAATAGGTTGCACAATTGTTTAGAACAATTGAGTCTAATGCCAAACCGTTACTTAGCTGCTTTGTTTTCTTTTGGCTTTTAATCTGTTTCTATAACTTTCAATAAATGTGGGTACGATAGGCCCAAGTAGTATAGACGAATAAGGACAGTCAACTGATGGTCTGATTTTAATCGGACATAATTGGGGTCCATTACCTTATGTCTTTCAATTTCCTTGATTACTAGTATCATGGATGGTTGTAAACTGAATTGTATTTTGATTCCCTCAATTTCACTGAATACGAGGATTTGAAATTCATGTATACAAAAAATGGAGGCCATTTAAGACCGATGGACCACGCTAATGGCTGACTACAGTCGGATTCGTAACTTTAAAGTTGGCTCAACTTTCTGCCATTCATTCATTCAGATATAGAAAACATAATATTTACGGACTCAAGAGCAAAAATAATAATAAAAAAAAGTTTTAATATTTTGAACAAAACAGTGTTGAATATTGCGAGGTTACCGATTTCAAGTGAGTTTGTTCCAAAAAAAAAGGAAAAAGAATGTAGGTCTTCTACCTTCGAGTAGTATCTCCACGTTCCAAATTTTAGCAGCCTATTACCGGCGAGTTCAACCGTTATTCTTACGCACAAACTTACACAAAAACACGTCTACCGGGGGGCAGAACTCGACTATCTTGTTGGTGTGCAATATCTTTTAGACTTACTCTAAGGGCGACTCAATAATATTCTGTTATAAGACAAAATGTTTTTGACCTGTAACCACAGTCAAGGACTTTCTGTGTAAGGCGATACTGAAAAATCAACTGACCTTAAAAGGATGGAGAGCAAAACAAGTATGTCAGTTCATTGCATTGTAGCTAGCATACATACCAACGGGGTGAAAGAACTTCAATTTGGCTGAATTTGTAAGGTTTGGTTACATGGTTTCCCACCCGGCGGGAGGGTATTACTCTTCCACTAAAATTGGCGTACTGCTTACGATTTGGCCACCAATTCGGCTTAAGAGTCATAACTCGGGTTCTTACGCATGTTTGTCCAAATCAGGAATGTGCCTTTACCTGAATTCAAGCAGTTAGTGAAGTCGGCCCTTAAAAGGGTCCATCGGCCTGAACTCGTCTCAATTGTATTGTTTAAAGCTACCAACTTATTTTTGGTATGTTAAAGAAGAGGATACTCTAAGCATTCTGGTGAAAGATTCATTTATTTTACATTTTCGGTTCTGGAGATAAGGTGACACAATTTCTATTTAAAGTGAACTTGAAGCAATCAGATGTGAAATCATGTATTCACGTTGTGGGCCAATGCTATGTTTTTTCTTTATTTTTCATCCTACTAGTTTTACCTGGAATTGATTAGGATAAGGAATGCTGTTTTACCCCTGAGGCATGTGAAGTTTTTAAATTCCATTGCTCAGGATGCATCATGGTATCAATGCATCAGAGTTAAAGGCAGTCATTCGTCACCCTAAACTGCTAAACTATAGTTTCAGTATGCATATATCAAAACTCTCAATTGGTACAGCTCTTTGATTGGCATCCCATTCAAACAATGCATCATAGCTAAATTACACAGGATGGGCACTGAGAGTGTCTTGATTACACATTATGGACTTGTATGGTCACTGGGACAAGCCATGAAGCAATAAACTAGGATTGTGTCTGGATAAAGATGAGTTTAAGATAAATGTGGGAGGGGCTAGAAGTAAGTAGGTTGGGAGAATTGGAACTGTTTGGGATGATGAAAATATGCCTTTAAGTTGCATAAATTTGGTGGCACAAAATAAATACAAAACATTGGCCTACAATGTGAATCCATAATATCACTCTGCTTGCTTCAAGTTCATTATACACAGAAAATTTACTACATTCAATAGCTAACATCAGTAGTAGAACCGAACATGGGAAATGAATAAAAATTCAGCAGAATTTTTAGAATATGCTCTTCTTAAATATATATCAACAAAATGGCTCTAGACCACTCTTTTAACGCTAATATTCAGTGAAATCGAGGGAATCGAGAGATAATCTAGTGCTCTGTCATACATGATACAGGAAGCAATAAATTTGAAAAATTAAAGGTGATGGACCCCGGCTATCTCTGATCGACTCAGATCACCACTTAGGCCTAACAGTTCAGATTCGTGTAGTATCCTATCAAGCGTAGTACCTTTTGTCAGTTAGTTATCTATTTGGGTGGTATACTTAACTTGGAAACACATGAACTATTGTAAGTGGGCGTACTTTTGATCGGATAATCCTTGGGATTGTTACACAAATCCGTGGTATGAAATCAACTTTGATGATCCGGTTTGCCACGACATGATCCAGAATAAGTCGCAACTACGGACCCTGGAAACTTATAGAGACTTCATAACTGACGCTGAACCATAGTACAACCTGAAAACACCAGCCTGTAAATTGTCAACGTTGACACCGTATTTACTGAATTAACTGCACAAAGATTAGTAACTGACAAGTGTAAGTGTTCATTAAGTGTTGCTTTTCTATAATGTTGTTTTTTATTTTTACGTTTTTTTTTTTTATTTCACAGTCATACCGTATGTTGACTTAAATGTCTCGAAAGACTCTTTTGACTTGATTTGAAGAGAAATATTGCGTCAAAAAGTTCCTAAAAAGCATTAAATGACAACAGCTCCAGTCATTTTCAAATCATTAAGTCTGGGCAATAAACCTTAGCAATATCATCATCTCCTCAAAATATTATGCACAAGAAGAATTATGGAAGGTGCATTTTTTGAAATGTTGAAAGTTTGGCTGAACAAATTATTATTGAGAAACAAACAAGCATTTCTGTCTGGGGAAAACTTATTTCTTGGAAAGAAGGCTACCATACTGCCTTACTTGTAATTATTTCTCACTCTTTGCCAATAAATATTGGTTTTAAAAGGATGAAATTTCCTTGTAACACAAACGCAATTATTCTCTAAGTATGACTATCAGCACCTGTTGCGAAGATAATGTAGTCACGTTCATATAGTAATACCAAACCAGAAGACTGATTGATGTAAATGGCATCCTTTCAGCCACTTTCACACTAAGTAAGTCGATGCGATGCGACGCGACACGTTACGATGGCAGAAATTGAAAATAGCTTTTCAATAAGGTTCTGCAACATCAGATGCAATGCGATAAAATGCTATAAAATTGAGTCGCAATAATTTCAGTTTTCATCCGCATACCTCAGCCCAGCGATATTTTGTGAAGCCAATGATGAAATGGAAGTGATATCCTGTTGGATCCTACGCCAAAAGTTTGGCGATATTTTTAAGGTATGGTATCGCATTGTGTCGCATCGCGTCGCCGGGAGTGTTCATGAGGCACAGTTGGAGCTATGGCATTACAAATGTATTACCAGGGCAGAATAAGTAGAATAAGTGTGCTATATAACTGCGAATATCTGATGAAGAGGATTCATGATCGTTTACACTTCTTTTTATATCCAGTACCTAAACCGCCGTGTGTGAATTACAAATCCTCTGATGGGAAAGGGACCCAGACTATGTATGCCATTTTGCTAAAACCTGAATGCGGACAAGTTCCTTTTAAATGCTGAAAAGTGATATCCTTTTATAGTTTTTACACACGTATTCTCCCTCTTCTCTCCGTCTCAAAATCCCTTTGGACTGCTGTACCTTTCGTAATTCGAAAATTATACCTTATGCGAACGACATTATACCGTCGTAAATGATTTTATCCCAAACTGAGGTCACTTAGGGAGACATTCTACGAGCACAACAGCTGTGGGATCGACTTTTGGTGGCAAGTAAAGTATCCCAAGTGTAAACAGACTTATGAAAGGGATATATGAATGCAAAAATAACCTCCAGGACTCATAGTTTCAACATTTTTGAACTCATGAGGGTCTATTCAGGAATCGAAGAACGGAATGCCCTTATCTAGGAGATCAGTTGACTGACTGGGACAACTGTTTACCCTGGGGTACATATTCCGATCCGGCAATGTAGGGCAATAGACTTTACATTATGCCTGATTTTTGCTGGCTGTGTAGGCCTTCAAGAGCCAATTCTGTCGATATTTTATAAAATACACATAAAATAGCCATACCCGACCTCAGGCGCCATCTTCTTGTTGGACGTTTGTGGCACGCAGTACCGTAAAGGCACCTTCGTCTATCAGTCTATGAGTAGGGTCATCCTCTAATACAGACAAATGGAGAATGAACAAGGTTTTTAACGTGCCTCATCGAGACCCCTGAAATTAGGTTGGCCCTGACTTATGAGAGAGCCCACGCTGCTCTCCGAAAGCCCCGTGTCTGTTGGCTTTAATAATGAAGTGTTGAACTTACAGGTAGGGTAGCATGTCACTTGGTAGTCATGGAATGACGTTTCAGAAGGAAAAACCAGTTGGAATTACTTCAATATCTTTTACACTTATCAAGATATACCTCTTCAAAGTTCGAATGTTTCTGAAGCAACTTGTTGCTTATGCAAAAACAATGATGTGGAGTGTTGAACAGTGTTGACAATTCTTTTGTTAATCCAATGTTTATTATCTCACACTAACTCATCGGACAGTTAATGGTTTGATAATTGATACTGATGATTTTTATGGACACAAATTTAAACATCGAAAATAAAACCCACAGGACAACTAATGTTAGAACTGTACCTGGAATGAAGATTGTTAAAACAAAGGATAACATTAACCATATGCCGTGCGGCATGTCCCTCCCATGACATCACAATATTTGCATGTTGACCTCATATTTATTATGAAAGATAAGGTGCAAATAAGAAATTGCCCTGTACAATGGTGAATTTTTGACCAATTTTGATGGGAATTATCATGGCTATTTTCTTGGTTTTAATGCTGTTCATATCAAATACCCAGTCTTGCTATGTTCATGACACACAACCTAAAAGTTCGAAAGGATATGGTATCACGTTTCTAAGTAAGGATGAATGTTGTGTGTGTGTGTATGTGACAGTGTGTGTGTGTGTTTGTGTGTGTCTTTTGTTTCTTCTTCTTTGCTTTTTTTCTTGTTTTATTGTTAGGTTTTTTTTTTATACTCCGTAGATCATGTTGCGTTTAATAGCAATTTACAATGCGTTTGAACTTTCCTTGTCCGGCCCATGAAAACCTATAAAAGAAGGCAGTCTATTTTCAGCAGACACAGAGGAGCTGCACAGGTTTTGCAATAAGAAATCTTGCATAGAACCAGAGAGTTGCCACAGACTGTGGCTACTCTCTGATAGAACCTGAAGTTAAATATAGGTATGAAGCCATATCCAGAATGGTGAGCCCTACTGGATTCGAAGTTGGTTACTCTAGTGAAATACTTGCAATAAAGTGTATTCTACATATGAAACAACCTAGAATTCAGAAGTCTATGCAGCCTACAACTCTATGGTCCAAATAGCTCCTGGGTTGCTCTCTGGCTAAATCCTTGTACAGCCCTACAATTTTTTAGTGTACTGTGGTATGACAATATTCATTAGTTTGGGGACATCTCTATGTTCCGACAATTATGTACTGTAGTACCGACAAATTGTTCTTTGGTGCGGTTTTGTCCGAACATAAAAATGTCCTAGAGATGTCGAAACATATAGAGATGTAACCCAGTAGTTATACCTATTGCATCATGGGCGTCGCCAAATACCTTTAACTCTTCAGGGGTCTGGCAAAACAATCCCTCGTGGTTTGGACCAAGTTCCAGGTGTTGATTGACCCTACAATCTCCACTGGTCACTTGTTTCTATTTAATTCTTTGGGGAAATAAAATTTGACCGAGCAAACCATAAATATTAAAAGGCAATTACGTATGACCCATAGGAAATGATTTTAGCCAGGACCGCACACCTAAACGAGGCCCGAACAAGGGTTTCAGGTGTGTATTTATGGGAGTTTTCTTAATTTTTGTAATATTTTACAGCTCGAGGGACAAAAGCAGCCGTGATTTCATGACATTGGATAACGATTTATTATTTTGTAAGATTTTCCCCCGAGCAACAATAGTTATTCTCTGAGGTCAATTGAGTTCGCATCGAATTTCAAAGATATGAAGAAGAAAACTTTGCGATGTTAAACGAAATTGTTACCAACTATTACATATCTATTTGTGTTCAGAATTCGGTTAAATTGTCAATTTCCTTATAAAATTTTGAAATTTACGAGTACTTGTTTTAACGATTTGGTGCGTCACAATCAGACTGATAAATTTAATCGTTCTTAAAGGGCAATTCTCGTCATTCCGGACATTTCCAATTGTGGAAATCGTAGAAATCGAAATCGAAATCTAAGCACTCCCTGTGCATTGAACGGAATTTCAGCTACTGTGGATCTCAGTTTGCATTTTTAATAAATTTCCAATCAAAGAGCACGCATGCAACTCGGAGAATTTTCCTACACAAAAGATGTACCGGTATTTTGGGGTGATAATAATTGCAAGGTTTTAAAGTCAGTTGTTGGTTCCTAGAACGTTTCTACCCGGTTAGCAGCATTTCTAATCATCTGCCTCCAGAGCAAAGGTAAAGGCGTCCCCGACTTCATCCCCCATCACCCACCCACCGTCTTTTGGTCACCACATTTTTTCCTCTTAAAAACGGACAATTCGTTGTTCCTCATTCGCTTCACAATAGAATTGCTGTATATATTTTGATTACTAGCTACCAGGAAGTGTCTAAATTTCATTTTTGTCTACATTTCCACCCATTCGTCGTGACACTTTGCCTAAAAGTGGCCCCACCCCCATTTGTGTGAAAACCGCAATCTGTAACAAAGTTGAAGTTGAACTGGATCTTTCAAACCTTTTCCTTATTGAAACATCTGAGCATGGCAGCTTCCCTGATGTATGTGAAATCAACATTTATAGACAGTTGAAATCCCAGGTCATACAACAGCGATATCGGATCAGATTACTATCCGATTTTTTTTTTTCCTTTTTTTTTTTTTTTTTTTGAGTTTTAGTTAAAATCTCCTCCACCCGTTGAAAGAAAGAACGGAAACGGAAAGAACCAAAATGTGCCATCTTGTGTAAAAATATGATCGGTATGAGAGGACCATGGAAGTTAATGCAAACCATTTACTTCGTGACGTCACACTGACAAATAGCTTTTTTCGGACTACGGGTATCCGATAAAAGCTGTTTGCGGATGTGATGTCACGAAATAATTAGTGTAACTTAGATTTTCGTAGTCCCGCGGTATACAAATCATATATTTACACATGTTGGCAAATTTTTGTTTCTTTTCACCCAAAGATGGAGGAGATTTGAAGTAAATTTCACAAAAATCGGAACGGAATCCGATCCGATATCGCTGTAGTATGACCTGGGCTTTACTTTCAGCAGTGATGGCTTTCCTACAATCTGACAATGACAATCCAAGCAGCTGTAGAAATTACTTCCGATTATCAAACAAAGAGATGTATGGCAAGATTCTAGCATTTCTGCGAGAATGACGCTGTTGACTACCACGTGATTCCTAAGGGAGTCGAAATACAGCTGTGCGCCCTATAGATCATAATCCGTATCTCCTTTGCGTGGACAGTGTGTCCTGATTTGCACGCTATATATAGGGTGTCTTCGGTAAACATGGAAGTTACACTTGCATTGTACCGGTACTTAGTATCAGCTCTTTGGCTGGAGGCACTATTTTCTCTCGGTTTAATTTTTTTTTTTCATTTCTCTTTTTTCCTTCTGTTTTATTTACAAAACAGTACAATCTTTCTCAGGTAATTCGGAGTAATGGATATTATTTGTACCATATTAGTCTTAAAACGTTCATCCCTGATTCTCTAGTAATCGAGCACAGTGTTTCTTGTTTATTTAAAGGTCGTGTTACATGACAATGACAAATTGTTGGTCATTTGATGTTAAAAGCATTACAAAACCAGGAAAATTGCCGCAATTCAAGTCACAGTCCTTCAGAAACTGACCATTCTACAAGGCAATTTCTGATTTGTACTTAATCAAGCATAAACATGAACTCAACATGCAAATCTTGTGATGTCTAAGGAGGGACATGCCATATATAGCTAACGTAATCCTTTGTCTTCACTTTTCATTTCAAGGACAAATTTTGTAACATTAGTATGTCCTAATGGTTTTATTTTGAAAGTTTTAGGTGTGTCCTAGAAATTCATCAGTATCAATATAACCAAATCATAAGCTATCTGCTGAATAATTAATACAGGGTTAATAAAACCAGAAAGCCAAAAGGCTTAGTAATTCCTTGCCACTGAAATTTAAGCCTGTCTTTTTTTTTCAAATTGACAGTGCTTCGTAATGTTTTTCAGTTTGACAGTGCTCCATAATGTACCCACAAAGTATACATGCAAAGAATCGAAGCTTTCTACAAGAACTAGGGTTCTGCTCATGGTATCACATCCACATATTATGTGGGAAATTTTGCAGTATCTAAGACTCCAACCATGGGAAATTTACCATTTGACCTCTCGTGACCCAAAATGACATTTGACGTCCAGGAAAATCGATAGGGATCATCTACTCAACATGTCCAACCTACACACCAAATAGGAGCACAGTCAAATGTGCGGTTCTTAAAATATCGTGTTCTTAACGTTTTGACCCTTTGACCCCTCGTGACCCCAAACGACCTTTAACCTCCACCAAAAACAATAGGGATCATCTACTCAATACAGCCAACCTACACGCCAAATATGAGCATAGTCAAATGTACGGTTCTTGAGATATCGAGTTTAAAATGTTTTGACCTTTTGACCTCTCGTGACCCTTAACGACCTTTGACCTCCACCAAAAACAGTATGGATCATCTACTCAATATGGCCAGCCCACACACCAAATTTTAAATTAGTCACACTTACCGTTCTAAAGATAACGTGTTGACAAGCAATTTCTAAGGAATTTACCATTTGACCTCTCGTGACCCCAAATGACCGTTGACTTCCACGAAAATTAATAGGGATCATCTACTCAATATGAGCAACCCACACACCAAATATAAGCACAGCCACATGTACCGTTCTTGAGTTATCGAGTTTACAAAGTTTTGACCTTTTGACCTCTCGTGACCTTTGACGTCCACAAAAATCGATAGGGATCATCTACTTAATACAGCCAACCTACACAGCCAAATATGAGCATATTCAAATGTACGGTTCTTGAGATATTGTATTTACAACGTTTTGACCCTTCGACCTCTTGTGACCCCAAATGACCTTTGACCTCCACCACAAACAATATGGATCATCTACTCAATATGGCCAACCCACACACCAAATATAAGATTAGTCACACTTACTCTTCTTGAGATATCGTGTTCACAATCCAAAGCGTCACATACACACACATACACACACGCACACACACACGACATCACCATCGCGTAGATTCCTTGCCTGCCTTCGACAAGGAATCAATAATGTTTACACTCTGTAAAATTCCACATCATTATTTCATTAGCATAAGCAGATTTAGAAACATTCAAACTTTAAAAAGGTATGTCTTGAGAACCGTAAAAGGTACTGACATGATTCCAAATGATTTCTCCTTAGGAATGAATTACTCTGCTGTTAAGTAGGACTGTGACCCCAACTTTCGTTCGAGTTGGCCAGACCCTTAGATAGTGATGTATGCACGTACTGACGGAATAAGGGAACGTTGTACGCAAGGTGCTGAGCTCGGTTTCGCTGTGCCCCATAATTCCATGCGGCAACGAAATACCAAACTTTCTAATTTTTAACCGATGATGCCAAAACGCAACATTCAAATTCCTGGAGAAAACTCAATAAAGTTATGAATTAAATGTTAATATCATACTTCAAGTCAGCTCGACTTTAAAAGAAATCCGAAGAATCAAACCATGCAAGGAACGTAGTTACGGCTCCCTGACGGGGATGTAGCTACAATGGGTGGTGCTGGGTGGTGACACCCAGCACTCCAAATTCCCACCCAGCACTCCAGAAAAATACACCCCACCCAAAGTATGCCTTATGAGACCTAAAACTAGCCCCAAATTCACTCCCTAAAAATGAGGTAATAATGAAAAATAAAAGGGTTGTGATGAAGTACTCTTCCAAGATCAGACAATTAGCCAGCACTAAAATTTGGCTAGCTACATCCCTGCTCCCTGGTACAACCTATTCTTTGGGTATTCTTCTTGGCACCTTACTTGTAGCTGCCATACAAAGCCTCCAACCATTTGGCACAGCAATAAGCCTGTTGATATAACTAATCTTTCATGGGCCACGGTACGGTAAATTTGTTCAGTGGGCAGGTGGGACTGTATTTTTCATTTGACCAGAGCCGCATTATAGCTTGCTTGCGTAGCAGGCTTGTACCGCATATTCCTTGTTCAGTCATATCCCTTTGGAAGATGAGGAGCTGAGTAAACAGTGTTCGCTCCACTGGGTACATTGCAGTCCGATTGTAACCATGCATACATGAAAGGTGGCCGAACAGATCAACACCTTTATTATCAATTAACCTCTAAAAACAAACATTAACCTCAATAATTTAAAAGTATAGGATGTTGGATTGACGTAGTAATGGTCATGCTCTTACAACAGATCGCCTCTTGGCAGTTACAATTTGAATAGTTTCATGATTTCAAAGTATACGACTAAAATCATTTCAAAGTTTGCAATAGCCTAAGTATAATTTATGTGTTCATATAGCCCTCGAAGCAAAAGAAGTCTTTTCGTTCAGCTCATCGATACTAAAAACCATCACTTAAGGCGGCTGTCGCCACAGAGGAGCTACGCAGGCTAGTGTTCATATAGCGGAACTACGCCGAGACATAACATCACACTAAAACTTCCGGAGTACAGAATATTATGATCAGTTGCGTTTTGAGTGGAGTCATGATGAGATTTTGGACTGTCATCGAAAATGTGGGTTAATTCTTTTCTTGTCCCACGTTTAGAAACCTGCGGTTGGTGACACTGAAATTTTCGCAGATACGTGTGAATTTGAGTGTAGTTTCTATATAAGGAATTACCTGAACGTTGTGAGTAACTGACAAATGCTCGAACAGTTCATAATAATATTCAGTACAGAACTATAGCAGGCCTAATTCACACTAACATTTCCAACACGGAGAGCCCCATTTAAACTAGCCTTGCCAGTTGGTCGAGTGTGAGGGGTTGTGAAACTTTGATAGTGAAACTACTGCCTACAAGTTGATGCTTAAAAGCTGAAATTATGTGTTAAGTTCCCATGTTTACAACGGACCCTAGGCTCAGAGGAAAAACACTGGTGTACGTAGGGGGCTTGGTCCATTCCCCTCCCCTGATTCGAATAACATGCAAAATATTAATAATAATATTTTAATAATTTCTTCACATCTGCAGGCGAAAATCTAGCTTCTAAAATAGATGTAACGTACTATAACTACAATCGCTATCTCAATGATATTAGCGTTTTAGATACCTTTAGTTTACACCCAGTGAGTCATGAGGAAGTCATTAGTACTACACTGAAACTTCAAAGCGGGAAATCCCCAGGGTATGATGGCCTTACCAATGATATTTTAAAACAGATACATGGCCATATTATTGATCCTCTTACTCATATTTTGAATTTATCTTTTTCTGAAGGTGTTTTCCCGAATGAACTTAAAATTGCAAAGGTCATTCCAATTTATAAATCTGGTGGAGCTGAAACTGTATTTAATTACCGCCCTGTTTCAGTTCTGCCTGCTATTTCTAAAATTTTTGAAAGACTTACACACAAAAGATTATCAGCTTTTTATTTATCTAAAGCTTTTGATGCTATAAATCATGAAATTTTATTGAACAAATTGTACAGATGCGGAATACGGGGTGTGGCATTCGATTGGTTTAAAAGTTATCTTTCTAATCGTAAACAATTTGTCCGTTTTAGAGGGAAGGATTCTAACCTTAATAATATTAATATCGGCGTTCCGCAAGGTTCAATACTGGGACCTCTTCTTTTTATATTATATATCAATGATATGTATAAGTCGTCAAGATTAGTGAAGTTTATATAATTCGCCGATGACACAACTGTTTATTATCATAATCCTGACGTCAATCGAGCCCCCCAAGTTGTATCTTCAGAGTTAAAAAATGTTTCTGAATGGTTAGCGTCAAACAAGTTATCTTTAAATATAAGTAAAACTAAATTATTGGTTTTTAATAATATGAAAGGTGACACTGCACGTTTTACTATAAATTTTAAGAACACCATCATAAGTAGTGAAAATTCTACTAAGTTTTTAGGGGTTACAATTGATAATAAACTTACATGGCAGGATCACATTCACAACGTTACTAAATCCGTTTCTAAAATCGTCGGTGTTATGAATAGACTAAAACATTATATTCCTAGTTGTTCCTCATTAACTATCTATAATGCCTTAATTTTACCACACCTTAGTTGTAGTATTTTATTATGGGGTATAGCCTTGCCAACATATACAGAAAAGCTTTTTAATCTTCAAAAGAGGGCTGTACGAACTTTATCAAAAGCTTCACCATACACTCCTTCACTTCCATTTTTTCACCATTATAATATTGCAACTCTAAAGGACCACTACAATTACCAGTTAGGCGTTCTTTTGTATAGGCACAACAGTGGTCAACTCCCTCCTGATTTCCATTCCTTTTTCAATCTTAATAGTTGTTATCACAACTATCCAACACGAAGAAGAGATAATCTTCTCCAGCCATATACTAGGACAATGTTTGCGCACTCTCACGTGAGAAGTAGCGGGGTATCTCTCTGGAACTCACTTGACATTAGCATAAGAAATGCCCCTAACATTAATCTATTCAAGAAGTATTTAAAGAAATCTTTTTTTTTCTTGTATGTGGATAATTAATCTTACCTGGCTAAAAAATAAAAAAAATAATCAAATAGATAAATAAATAAAAATCTGGCTAAAAATAAGCATAAACTAGCAGCAATTCTTTATATACAATCATGTAAATATTATAAGAGTTATATCCGTATTTATATATTCTAGTTGTGTAAGCAATTAAGAACATCTTAGTTATTAGGGCCAGACTAGAAAAGCTTGCAAGCTTCATCTGGTTCCTTTTCTACTGTCTTCATACTCACGTTTCTTGTAAATATTATTACGTATTGTATCATGATAATAATGATAATGAATGTACGTTTGTATGTAGTACAGTTGAAATAAACAACAACAAAAACAACAACAACAACACTGACGCCATTTTAGATCCTAAAAACTACGTTATTAATTAGCACAAATTTAACGTCAAAAGGCAGCATATGTGGCACCAGGTTACATGTAAGGACACCTGATTTCTCAAAAGCTTTAAAAGAGGGGAATTGTCTTTCCCATGCCCCTCCCCCCCCCCTCACTGGTACCAATTGTGTTTTCAGTTCCGAAAAATACTGACACGATTTTTCCCCCACCCCCTTCAGAAAAATCCTGCTTACTCCACTGAGGACAAATGATTTTATTCACTTCAATCAAAACCAAATGCGGTTTTCCTAATTCCAATTAAATGAATTAATCTTCCTTATTGACCAGTGCCCCATGCACTGAAAAGAATAGTGTACAATAGTGCGGCAGAAACGTTACAGTGATACAGACTTACGTGGGGAGTATACATATTTCATTTCATTCTGGAGAAATTTTGTTTATCCTGTTGGCAAACCGGAGAGTCAATTTTAAATTTTGCCTCAACTTACAATCTTAAAATATACATTGCAGAGCATGGAAATTAATTTTTAAACAGTCTAACTTCCATTTTCATAAGACATTCTTGAGTTGAGATATAAATGTATTTTTTCCGTCGCAACTGTAAATGGTGCATTGCTCAGTAATTTGTAATGTCATTGTTTTAAAATTTAAATTGCACTCTATATCTTCCTGCTGTCCCTTTTCGTTTTTTTTTTTTTCTTAAAGAGAGTATTTTCTCACCTCAAACCTAGTTACTGGAAGGGAATATAAAAACTTTTCGTTGGTTACATTCTTTGATGACGTATAGTAAGAGGGGCACGTTTAGTTACCTCCAAATGACGTACTAATGATGTGATGCTCTGATTGGTCGCTAGTACTCATACACAATGAACGTGTACTGTACTGTCGCTGTTATACACTTCATTCGTTACCAGTATACATAGATGCTGCACATTGTGCCAAAATGGAACTGAAGTCTTACTCTGAAATCTCTGATATAGGGTGGTGTGATTAAACAAGCCCTCTCTGTACAACATTCTGATCTATGCAAGACAACAGTAAGTGTTCAAGGTCATAACTACATTATGATTTCAAAGGGAAACAAAGCAGATAATGTGAGTCATACAACGAGAAAGTCACAAACTATTGTTCAATGGAATAATTTGATTTAATAGAATAAATCGCAATAAGTTATCATCTCAACAATGGAACGATTTATGACATTGGAAGTTGAATGAATAAGATTCATTTTGCAACCTTTTAAATTATATTTCTTTAAAACTGTAGACTTAAGGTACTCTTTAAGATTTTTGTTGAGGCCTGAGGTTGACTGGGTCCCAATACCCGTGGTTTAGTGAGTGAAACCTTTAACAAACAAAGGGGTTTTCTTGGAGAGCAGAGAAACTCGTGCTGCCCATTTCCAAAACTGTGTGTATATACTGTAAATGGTTGCATACAATTTTTTAAACAAGTTTCGATGGGCGTTGACAAATGATGCGCTCAAACGTGTTCAAAGGCCTTTCATATACCAAAAGTGAGCTTTACTTCACTGCAGATGATTTTTTTTTTAATTTTTATTATTTTGACACTTCCAAAGTAATTTTAACTTGGCTGAGAACACTTTCCTGTAAAGTCTCTTCTGAAATGCATGAAAATGAGAGCGTGTCCGAGTGCATTGACCGGGCTTGCGATCAGGAAGGTCCTTAACATACCTCATGGTTACATATGTGATATAAATTATTTAACAGGACTGAAACGAAAAAAAAAGGTTTGTGACACCAGAGACGTTCATAACTTGAGGGCCTAATCCTCCCATCCCATTAGAGTTCCAATTCTCCTAACCTTCTGTAAGGCCCTTTCACAACTGTCTTAAGCCTAATAATAGCTCCAGGAGTATCCCCACTGCGTTATCAAAACACACTCAGTTCAGTACATGCTGTGTTTGTGAGCTACAATACTCTGCATTTTTGGAACTTGTTGTCAATCACTAGCTGTGTCACTTGAGAATTTCTGCACACTACTACAAAAATTGCACTTCGGTGTCAGAGTTTCCTGACTTTTAAGATTGATCTAATTAACTTTTCCAAGTTAGGTTATCTTTATTTTCTACCAGGAGAGATTATCTCCATGAACAAAGGTTTTTCAGACGGAAAACCTTTGGGCTCTTGAAAAACGATTTTCTGAAAATTCAAAGAAGTTCACTAATATTTTACACTTACAGTACCGTAATTATAGTTACTTTAGGTCTTTTGTGAGGTAAAGATATTTTCTGATGGTAGTCTAAGTTAATGAATTTTTTACTGATGATAACAATTATTTTGTGCCGTGCGTCATAAAGGTGTCATATTAACAATATTTTCCATGAAACTCACTGCAACGTGTGTGGTCTCGGTCAAAGTAAGTAGTTATTCGGTCGAGACGTTGACACATTCAATTTGGTACACGGTGAGCTGAACTTTGATGCACTGCCTAGATCATGTTTTATCATTAAGTAGCAAACGTATGACAGCTCAGTTTCTATCAAATTGGTTTAAAAGAATGGCACAGAGCCAAATTTGTGTTTGATATGTTAAAGAGAAGCATATTCTAATTATTCTGGCGAAAGTTTCATTCATTTCTCATGCTCGGTTCTTAAGATAGCAATATGGCACATTTTCTATGAAAGGTCAACTTGAAGCAAGAAGATGTGACGTCTTCAATTCACATTGATGGCCAATGTTTTGTTTTTCTCCATTTTCAACCTATTGTTTTGACTTTGAATTGATTTGGGATGCTATCTTGCACCTTAAGCATATAAAGCTTTTAAATTTCCATTACTCAGAATGCACGTTACTATGTCAGAATTTACTTGCATAAAATTGATGGTGAAGTATAAAGTAAAACAAAACATTGTCCATGATGTGAACCCATAACATAACATGTGCTTGCTTCAAGTTCCTCCTATGTAAAATTTTACAAATTTAGTCGCTAATATCTCAAAACCGAACATGGAAAATGAATAAAAATTTCACCTCAATGTTTCAAATATTTTCCTCTTTAATATACCAAGTGTAAATTTGGCATTGGACTATTCTTTCAGTCGCGGGTCGGCCCCAGACTTTTCCAGATACGACTCACTGGCTTGATTTACCTACTCCATTTCTCAAACTGAGCACCAAGAACAATGGAAATGTCGGTTCCTTTTCAAAAGCATCACAAATGGACAAAATGCGGTGCTTCTTTTAAAAGGGTTACATGAAAGGACATTTTCGGCCAATCTATATCAGATACCGTCATGCGACACCTCCAGATTCTCAGCTGTTAAGGTCTCCAAAGTATTCACATTCACACTTTTGAGTATGTGTGAGGGGCACTAAAATGTTAACTTTTGTTCCTTTGACAATCTCTTGGTGTCAAATGCTAGTTTGCATTCTACAAAAGTACGTAACGAGTGAATGACCGATGATCATCTTACAATACTCAAGCCGCAGTACAGGTTATAGCGTGAAACAAATGCAGGAAGATGCAACACCCTTATGAAACAGCAACATACACGAAGGCTTCACCTTGGCATCAGTGGCGTAGCTAGGATTTTTTCCAGGGGGGGCAAAGGTATGAAATTTCCCCAAAACTTTTCCCGGTCAATGTGTATGTATTTCATATAAAATATGCAAACTTACAAGTATAACAACATTACCATGTCATTTTGTAATATTACCTGCATTTTAATTCTAAAGTATAACATAGAGCAATCGGAAATAACAAAGCATATTATTTTTGTAAACAATATCTGGTTTATTTGTATGTACTAACGCAGTGGCGTACGCAAGATTTCTCTGAAGGGGTTTTCTTGGCCACAAAATGTTATTTTGTCATAAAGATTATCTAAGCGGAGCGCCACCATTGGTTGGCGCGGAGCGTAGAGAAAATTTGGAAAAATCAGACCCCTTAGTTGGCAGGAAATAGCATTTTCCAGGATAATACGAAGAATCTAGCCAGTAGCTTTCTTCTTTTGTCGTTTGCAATAAAATGCTCTCTTCAAAATATGTTCGCAAACTGCAAAGTGATCAGAGAGTTAAGAGCTAATTTTACCCCAAGTATGTAATTTTGCCCCAAAGACCGAGCGAAGCGCCACCATTGGTTGGCGCGGAGCGTAAAGAAAATTTCGAAAAATCAGACCCCTCAGATGGTCAAAATAGCGTATTTATGCTTCTTAAGAGAATCTAAACATGCAGTCTTTTTTATCGACGCCACCAGCGGGAAACAGAGTCTACCTTTTTAAGTAAAAATTGGAATTTGACAGAATTTGTCTAGGTCTATTTGTAGGAATTAAAAAAAAATGGCATCACTGAAAGACCTTGCAGGGACAATCCTTCCCCTTTGAAAATTTTTGAAAAATTGGGTGTCCTTATAAGCAATCTGGTGCCACATATGCTATCTTTTGAAGAAAAATCTGTGTTAATAAAGTTAGATTACGTATTTTTAAGAACAAAGAAAAAATGGCATCTGTGAGGGGGGCATGGCCCAATGGTCTCCCCTTCGCACGCCACTATGGAGGCCTAATAGTGGCTCGATCACACAGGATGTCCTGTGAGAAAAGCAGTATGTTAAGTGTAGAAGGCTACAAGGTACTCATTGTCCATTTATTGTTACACTCAAAGTGAGCAGAAAGCTATTTTCCCGAACTAGCTTGTAAGCCTCCAAGAATTAGGCTAAGTTACAAAATCTAAGTGTGCCAACGGATCCCGTTAATTCTAATTTCTAGATTACCTTTAAGTTGATCGTTGGCCTTGGATTGTTTCAGCCCAATCCATCGTTATGTACACAGAGTAAAATCGTACAGCTACTGCTAGCTTGTAGAACAGGGTTGTTCAACCATTCGCAGCGGTGGGCCACATGTAATGGTTATAATGGACGAGGGGCCGCATTCTATAGGCCTACTCGTTTTTTTTTTTTTTTTTCAATTTTTTCCGACGCCCAAGGCAACAAAATGCAATAATAGCGCGTAGAGAAAACTAATTCATTTTCGTTTTTGATTGAACAAATAAATAAATTTTAGCAAAAATTGATGGTGTTGGGCAGAATGTTCGGACAAAGTTTTTTTTTGTTTTTTCATATTCCTCCTGAATCATTCTCAACCCGCCCTTGTGGATAACACTCCAATGTGGCTAGACATGTAGCAGACATTTGAAATGAATTATTTCATTCAAAAGTAAGCATGCTATAGCGGACGGCGAAGCCTAAAGTTGTCATCAATTAATCTGCTTACTGAATAATTTTGCAATATAGGTTATTTTTGACGGGCCGGACGCAACCTTTTCGCGGGCCGGGCCGTGGCCCGCGGGCCGCAGGTTGGACAACCCTTTTGTAGAAGAACATAACAACCTCGGAGGTCTACGGTAGTGACTTGTCAGTTTTCACATCATTTTACTGAATTCCCAAAGTATCACCTGAATAACAGCTTCGTGTGCACTGAAATGCACTGATCATAACCCCCGTGCGTATACAAGCACAAGAGAACATTCAATCTGCTACGCGGCGAGGACATTTCTGTGGAACGCGAATTGGGCCGGTTCATGCGACACTGACGAAATCTGAGTTCATTTGTTGCATTAAATTCGAATTATGTATGAGAAATGTCTCACAATTTCTTATTGTAACAAAAATTTTGAGAAATTTTTGTGAAATTTTGTAATAATAAGAAGATTCATCAAATTTCCCCATTTTCATCAAATTTCCCAAAAAATTTTTCCAGGGGGGGCAACTTGCCCCCCCCCCTGCCCCCCAGTAGCTACGCCACTGCTTGGTATGGAAGAACAGTACTAAAATTTTCCATCATTTTCCTCATTTTAACTTTAAATACATTTATTCATTACTCCTGACAGTTTCAACACTCCCTATCTTCTTACATCTGGTCCCACGGGAGGGCACCCCTCCCATACACTGAAAGTTTTCATGCATTGCAGGCAGTTTCCTCAAATTCACCTTTCCTTGCCGGTAGTGCAATGAAAATGATTTTTGTTCTAGAGTACCCCCGACCCCCTGGTAAAGGGCCGTTCGGCGAAACCAAACTTTATACTGCTTCCCAAAGAAGCTATACGTCCACTGAAGGACAACTCTTGACCATCCTCACGGCCCTCAGACCATTTACATTATTGGTCCGTTATGTATGGCTCCATTCTACACTGGCTGAAAAGAACAGATACTACACATGATCTTAGTCAAAAGACCGATGATGTTGCAAAGGGTGCAGATCGAAATAATTGTTGCACACATTAATAATAATATTAGCCGCGTACGTTTCCAGTCGCGGATAAATATGTTGATCCCAAAACATATAGCTCCCACAAACTGTTCCACAAGGAAATCATTTGAAAAGATCAAACCCTATGATAAAAAGAACAACCCGTTGTCCTAGGGCTGGGCAGCTGGGTATAGTGGTTTTTGTATATATAATAGAGGGCAGTTTCCATTTTGGCTTTTCGACAAACGACCATTCTCATGATAATCGTCTAGTTTGCAAAGTAGTGGTTAGCTGTCTTTGACCGATTCGATTATGACTGAAAAATTATTCCTTTTGTGATTTGGTAAACTCGAAAACCTAAATATCACATCTAATGAAGTTTGCTTTCATATTTCATGAAGGAGGTAGCAGGATAATCAGACCCTTCCTTACTCTTGGTCATTCTCAATGCAATGCAGTTAGACCAAGTATATTCTAAGCGGTAACATAGTGTATAAACACGGTAAAAAATTTCTGTAGATTTACAGAACAAAAAAAATTAAGATATACATAGAGTTAACGGAGAAAGTACTGTCAATTTGTTACCAGAAAATTGACACTACTTTTTCCGTTTTCTCTTTGTATTTCTTTCTTTTTTTTTTTTTTTTTTTTTGTTCTGTTTTCCTACAACTGTCTGTAGACATTTTTTACAGTGTAAATTGATGGTTTTCATTCTCAGTGGTGTTTTTATATCTTAAAGATGCCCATAATGTACATTTAACAATGATTGCCGTAAGTTCCAAAATTTTGTTTTCTCTGGAACATGTCTTGCCATTAGCTCTAAAAGTTTTGCACTAAGTTCGTTCCTTGTTAACAAATAATCTTCAACCTACTGTTCACTTGGCAAAAATAACAATATATAAATAAATATGAAAATACGAATTATAACGTCCGCCTTTACACTGGTTTGTGAAAGAAACGGACAGAACAATAGAAACTTTAAATATGTCTTTAATTAACTCCTAACAGAAGAATCTTCCTAGGGGAAGATGATTTCTACCATGTAAGGGAAAATAGATGAAAAAAGTTTAAGGCAACGACTTAGATTGTGCTTAGGCTCAGGAAATTCACCTACTTCAACTTCCATAGTATCACTTGAATTCTCACCCGTCTGATCGAAATAACCAGCTCTGTCACTGAGAGAAATTCCTTCCCACTCCCTTGCTTTAGACCTGTCAGTTTTACTTTCCAATTTACAATGCTCTCGGTGGTTTTCTATGCTATATTATATATTGTTAAAATATTCGAGGTTTGATACTTGAATGTATGCGACTATGATTAAAATATACCTGTAACGTGGAGATGTATAGTTCGGGCCACCCGGCCAGCCCCCCCCCCAAAAAAAATTCCCCAGTCCCGCCCCCCCCCCCCCCAAAAAAAAAAAATCCCCAGTTCGCTGGAGTAGTCCAATCCCTGCCTCTTGAAAAATCTTTGACGCGTCTGCATTACTTTTTATTCATGTAAAGTGACCAAATTTGAAAAGGATATGTTAATGAAACTTGGTCCAATCGCCCCTGGTCATTCCTTACACTAGTACCAGGGGCGTCGATCCTGGTGACTGGGGGAAATCGCCCCACCCATCAAAATATTTGGGGGAAAACATATCGATTTGCCTCCCTCGCCAAAAAGTCAGAATAAAATTAGATTAAAATAAAGAATAAACAAAAATATAACATTGTGGTATACCGTATACAGATAACTTACAGTAGCTTCGAGAAAACTTCAATTTGAGCCTATAAATTATACGGTACTTCATTTATAATGCGCCGTCTGTTTTGTGTGTATGCGTGTCACTGTGACTTAAGTGACGTGTGTGTGCCTGTTTGTTTACGTGTGTATGGGTGATCGCACGTGTTTTTGTGGGTGGATTGCTTACAGACGAGTCAGGTCACGGACACCTTCTGAGGTCAGGAGAGGTTCACGCTGTTGGAAAATTTTTACCCCCCCCCCCCTGCCCCCATCCGCAAACCAGGTCTTAGCCCTGACGAGCGCTAGTTCCTGTAACAATATTATTTTGAAGATTTTCATGGTTTCTTGTCTCCAATAACTGTATGTTATCACATACAGTTATTAGAGTAAAGAAACGGAGAAACCATTATGTTATCCTTTTATGCAATCACACTCGGCGAGAACGAATATTAAAATGAGAAAAGGTCCACGAGACCGAAAATAAGAAAAGGCTGGCCAGACCGAACATGTGAAAGGGTTTGAAAGACCAGAAGGGTGGAGAGGTTCGTGAGACCGAAAATGACCAAAAATGAGAATAGTCCCATGAGCCTTGAAATGAATACTGGTCAGCGGGCTTTTAATGTCTCGCAAACCTTTTCTCATTTTCGTTTACACGTGTCCTGCAACCCTTCGGTCTCAGTGAACCCTATTAGTATTACCCTTTCGATCTCGTGGACCAATTACATTTTTGGTCTCCCGGACCTTCGGCACGGTCTTGCGGACTGTAACCCAAATTACTGCGCTAGCAATTTTTTTCAAGCTTGCGGTCATGATGTTAACAAAGATGTCTAGGTCTTTCTGCAAGTCCTTCAGGCTTAACATATCAAATCACGGGATCATGCTTGGCGCCTTTTGGCGTCTAGCTGATCTTGGCGATAGTTATGTCACGCAAGAATGTGTCATGAATAAGATAATGGAGCTGTTACGTAATAGCTTCATGATAAGCAGTATGCACAAGAGTTCTTCAGGCTGAGCGAATCCGTAACTACAGGTGCTTCATGGTGCAACATCCCTGACTGTTTTCAGTAACCGAATGTTCACGTTTCTGCAACAGATGTATGTTTTTAACATGCAAAAATAGAAAGCAAAGTTTACTCTAATACATTGCCGTGTGTGTGAAAGCAAGCGAGAGGTTAAAACCTGTCAGCGTCACGGCAGGCCAAGCAAGAGTCTGCCACTATCCTCTGTAATTTTTTAAGGCCAACGAAACAACAATAGTAAATAAATAAAATAAGAATAAGAACAATGGCACAAGGAGTTGAATCCAGACTGCGGTTTATTATTGACTATTGTTGACACTAGCCTATGTGTACAATCGTTCGAGATTTATAAGCGGCCTTGTTTATTTAAAGTTCCACAGTCTGTATTAACTTCTTCAACTGTTTATTTTGAAAGAAAAGTTAACTTACCAAACGGCCCAGCCAAGACCTCCAAATGAACGGTGCCATCCGTAGTCTGTCATATCTTTTGCTTGTGATTGGGACAATGTGCTCAGAGTTGCGGTATCCGCCAAACGCATAGCTGGACCGAAGGCGCAGTATGTTACACACGTTATGATTAGAATGGTGATGAAAGTTGAATCAAGGCTCTGTTGGTCGTACCTCCAACTTTGGTTGGCTGTTAGGCACTCGTTAGCGGAAGGGGTGTCATTCGAAAGCCCACCAGGGCCCGGAGTCCCCCTACCGATATTACTTTCATTTTTGCGAAGTGACTCATCCTCAGAAACTAATCGACGGCCTGGAACTGGCGAATTGCGTCGACTTCGATAATTATTTCTGTGTTTAAAACTATTTGATAGAGAGTCCTCGTATTTGGAAGCATATTGCAAAAAGAAAGTTTTATTATTACTTCCCTCTAAGGAGGAAAAAATATGTGAGTTGAGAAACGGGGAAGAACGTTTTGAAATGACCTTGGAGTCCTTTTGACTACATGTAGGTAAAATCTGTTGACAACTCTCTTCCGGTGGTGGTACAAAACCCAGCAGAACCATGAGAATAATCCAAATCAATAAAGATATCACCATAATTAGTCTCCTCTTGTCGAGGCGATCCGCCAACAGTCCGGCGAGTGGGTTTGCAATGAAAGACGCGAAGGGTTTGCTCGCCGAAATAATCCCAATTCTGCTCGGCGATAGTCCCATCTGTTTGAAGTATAAAGACCGATACGGGCCAACGCAAGCCATGGCTCCATCGGTGAAGAGGTAAAAGAGTTTGTAAGGCAACATCTGAAAATTAATCTGTGATTTGACGACATTTTTAAAGCAAAACGAATCCTTGCCCAACTCCGGGCCAGCAGACACTCCGGGATTTGCGTTGGAATCCAGCGAAAATGAAATGTGTTTACTAATTCCAGGAGTTGGTGGAAAACCGGAGTTTTCGTTCAACACTCGTTCCAAAATATTCTCGGGAATGCGAGTCTGGCTTATGCTCCCATGGTGGCTAGACATCGTTTGTGACCGATAACGTCTCCGAGGGTTGAATGAACCTGAAGCGGTAGAGTACTAAACCGATAAACGATATTGAAGCAATCAACGTTCAATTGTAACTGTGGACATTGCGACTGGACATTGTGCACCGTGCAGCAGGAGTATATTACAAATTTAGAATGCACACAGCGCCTCCAGTTCTGTGTCAATTAACTCACTCGTCGTAACAGCAAGGTGCAATATACATGTTTGAGCAAAGTAGGACATTGAGAGTGCGAAAAGAATGAAAAATTCCGTTCAATGTTCATCACGAAGACTTTTCACATCAAGTGGTTCACGTTTGACATAGGTATTGCCTTCTCGACGAAAAATTTTATGTTTGATATTCCGGCAAAGTGTCTATCAGGTTTAACGGTGGTATATACCTCACAAAAGAGCTTGTCAGTGTACGTCACTCAGTCAGCTCAGGGAGTTATAATACTTCAAGGTCAACTGAGCGGTGCAAATATAGAATCTGCCTACCCTACACTCACCATGCAAGTACTACCTCCGAGGTAGTACTTACATGCTCTCACATTAATCAGCTACAAGAGAGTTCTAGGAAATAAAGTATAATAAATGATACATCAAATAATTTACATGACCTTACTATGTTAAGTAAACCCGGTTTTACGTTACAAATTCCACGTTCAAGAACACTGGCGTACAAAAGGGAGGGGGTCACTGGGCCATGCCCCTCCCCCTAACCGCTGCCATTTTTTTTTTTTTTTTTTTTTTTTTGAGATCCTACAAATGCATAGCCGTGCTTTTGTAACACAGATTTTACTTCAAAGGTAGCTTATGTGGCACCAGATTGCATGTAGCGACACCCAATTTCCCAAAAATTTTCAAAAGAGAAGGACTGTCTCTGCGAGGTCCCATCATTGATGCCAATTTCTTTTTGATTTCTAAAAGTAGGCAATTTTTTTCAAATTCCAAGTTTTATTTGAAAAGGTAGACTCTGAAACTCCCTGGTGCACCGATTGCCTCTAAGGGCACCTACCGTAATAAGAGCTCTAAAAAGGGAGGGACCCATCCCTTCGACTCCTTCCTCCGCTGGCATAGACGTAAGAGGGGCATGAAAGCGGAGGGTTCAGGTGCGGTGAGCAATAGCTTGCCAATTATCATGCAAGAGATGTTAGGGGTAAAATCATTAACAGTCGGGAGTTCGAGCAGTCACAGACATTCGTCAATTCAGCGGATCTTGAATTTAGGGTCAAGAGTCATAACAGAGATGCATTAGAATATATTCAATTCCGTTGTGTAGTTTCCCCGAAAAAGAATCAAGACCATTTGTATCATAGTGGTAGAACATTTTATGAGGTGATATCCTGATCACTTAGCATGTTGCAGATGTTTTTGTTATTGCAAACAAATACTAAACATAAAGATTGTTTGGATTCTCTTTCCAAGCATGAAAACGCAATTTTCGGCCATTTGAGGGGTGGCCATTTTTCAAAATTTTCTCTACGCTCCGCTCCGCTAAGATAGTCTTTAGAACAAAATGACGTTTTGTGGGCCAAGAAAAACCGCGGCAAACTGAAATGCTCCCGTTCGCCTATGCAGATCGATGTTCTTTTATTTTGGTTGGTAAAAGTATGCATATTTAGAGACAAATGTTATTTCGAAAGGTAGTGTAAATGGCATGAGATTGCATGTAAAGACACACAATTTTAAGTTGTATCCTCACGAATCGGCCACAATTCAACTTTTAACACGGTTCCTGTCAAAGTCGAAAATCTTACACCATTTTGCATCTAGGCTCCTTGAAAAGGCCACAAAAGTTCAAAGGGGAGGAGAGCACCCCTCCCCTTAGTGTCCCCCTACCTTTAGACCACTTCCCCAGGCCGGCGATCACTCAACATATACTTCATGGCCCCCTTCAAAAAACTTCCTGTGTACGCCACTGGTCAAGAACAATTCCAGGAGCACCGTTTTTATTCAATACTTTTGTGCGTTGCTCTCCTTCATAAACAACGTTGCTATACTTCAAACTCCCGCTTTAAACAGGGGGAAGTTGAAGCAAAAATTTAATTATCACTTGTGGAAGAGGAACCAAATCTACAAGTTGTGGTGAAATTTTCATACAAATCGGACATGAATTTCTTGAAATATCAGTAAATGAAGTCACTAGATTCGTGTTCCAAAGTGAACTTGAGGGCAGCAGAGGTTATATTACTTCCTAGCATTAACAAGAAATGTTTTGTTTCCTTTTTCTTCTTTTTGTTGTTTGTGTTTGTGTGGTTTTTTTTCTCTTTAAGATTGTTTTGTTGACCTTGGAGTTTATAAGAATAGGACCTTCCTGTATCATATACAAAGTTTGTGAATTTCATGTCACTTACGCAATCACATTCTTATCATATGGGATTTTTAGGAGAAAATTGGCTGTACATATGTGTTTGTCTTAAAGGGACAACCCTCTCACCCCAACCTACACTTCAAGTTTAGGGTAACAGAAACTCTCAATTGGCTCAGCTTTTTGACTGACTGCTAATTCGAACAATGCAAAGTACCAAAGCTTATATTTCACAGCATGAACTGTTCTGAGAGTGTTTTGATAATACACCTTGAGCTTTCTATCCTCACCCTGAAGCAATAACATGAGACTGTGTCTGAATGAGGGTGAATTTCAGACAATTGTGGGAGAGGCTTAATTAAGAAGGTTGGGAGAATTGGTACTATCAAGGGTTGAGAAAATTGGGCCTTTAAGTTTACTTTTTGATGAAAATGTGAAAACTCTACCTGTATATCTTGAGAACCTCACATCGAAATTCACAAAAATGTATAAAATAAAGGACCAAAAGAATCAAAGCTTGAAATGACCTTTAACCGTTCTTTCAAGTGCCTCAAAACTGTATCCAGGATAGTGGAAGGGACTTAATCTACCTATCTATTTATCTGTTGCTATTTTCACGCAATTGAGGTAGGCCTATACAGGAAACTCACCACTTAAAATTCACGCCTTTTGACACGTTTCTTGCGCATCTTGGTTGTCTTAACGTGTGTCTGTTTGTTTGCAGGATAACCTATGTTTACAGATAACCGTGTTTGCAGATAGCTTAAGTTCGCTCATACAAATCATCCCATCTAGGGTTCTGCGTAGCGGCTGGGAAAATGTGACGTGAGTTACCATGGAGCTAAACGAAATAGAAAGTAATTTACCGTGTGATCAGCTACGTTGGCAACGTATAGTTTTCCGGTCCCATAGCTTGTTTAAATATATACTGAAAAATGTCCCTAGGACGCAGGACGCTTCCATTTCCAAATATTTGCTTCAAAGATGATGTCCCTTTACTCGGATGAGCTAAATTTATTTGTTACCAAGAAAAGGGAGTTGTCAACTCGCTGTCAAGACTAATTAGCGATCATGGTTGCATTACTGTACGGGGAAGACGAAGTTTTTTTTTCGTTCAGCTCCGTTGCTGCGAAAAAATCTGGTGTCGAATACTAGTACCATGATAACAGTTACAACCTAAAAGCCTCTGGGCAGACTTCAGTTGCATGATTTCATATTTGATGCAGGGTGTAGAAGCACGACGTCTTCTGATACAAACCATAGTAATAAGACGGCAATCAGTATATACTTTGCTTTCAAAAAAAGCTTGAAACAAAATCGATTGTGAGACGAAGATCGACGTAGAGTGACAACTCTAGCCCCACCCCATATCACCTATCGACACAGAGAAGACATATTTGCATCTCAATATGGGGAGCTCACACAGGCAATGGCTCCTCCAAGTTTATGGGCAGACACTCGTCACCCAGTGGCATCACCAAGAGGACATGGGGACTTTCCTCCAGATGCCCTCATTCTTGAACCAAATAGGCCTGAGCTTTTGTACACGGCGCCAGCATTCATGAAGGTATCACGTTGCACATGATAACATGATGCAATAACAATAGAAGCAGTGTACGTGCCCATCGCTAGTCGAATTTGGAATTAGAAATTCCAGCCCCCTCCCCCAATCGAAAATGAACGAAGGAGAAATTTCCCTAGATTCAATCCGTTAGTGCGAACACTCGGCAACGTTTTATGCAGATTATGAACACTGATGGCTACCCGTTAACTAAGTGAGTTATTAAAATTGTATATGGTCAAC
This sequence comes from Holothuria scabra, assembly GCA_037179385.1. NCBI lineage: Eukaryota > Metazoa > Echinodermata > Holothuroidea > Aspidochirotida > Holothuriidae > Holothuria > Holothuria scabra. The sequence goes on along the minus strand of CM074185.1, from coordinate 27,205,745 downwards.
AGGGGATGTGGGTTATAATTCGGACAAGGGTGACAAACGGTTGATAATGCTGTTCCATGGGGAGTTGTAAATATACAGGTCAGTCAAGGGAGTTTTCATGAGGGGTGAGTTCCTTCATTAGCTTCTAGTGGTAGGCCTATCGTCAAGACCGTGCTGAACTCTTGAACTTCACTTAATGCGGTTTTTATTCAACCACATCTACATCAACTTACCCTTTTGACGGGTCACTCTCAGGCTTCATATTAAGATTACTTTTTTATTTCTTTTTACTCTATTATAATTTGTCAAATCGATCTTTTAAAATCCTCGAAAACCAAAAAAGAAAAATTCCACGTAAATAAAACCCCTGGATGTATATCATTGACTTGTTGGAATAAACGTATAAAAATACCCACTTAACTTTGCCCGGGGTCACAATATCTCCATGCACATTCTCGCCACAAGCACGATTCTGCTTTTCATGTATTTGTTCTCTCCCTGCGGTTAAGGGTGCATAGCTACCGACGCCTGCAGCTGCACAGTCTAACTTGATTAACCTATAAAACATCGTCCTTTAATTTTCAGATTTAAGGGATGAATAGCCTTCATGATTTACAGATCAAAAATAAAAGAAAAAAATCCCCGATCATACAGTCATCTTGTATAACACAGGTTTGGTTTACATGTTTTCGTGACGTGGAAGTCAACGATACGGATTTACTGAGACAACGTATAAGGTCAGCTTTCCAGACTGACCTTCCCCCCAAGGTGCAAAAATGAATATTGCCAATCAAGCAGTGGCTTAGCAACAGGGGGCAGTTGGGAGATCCTCCCTTGCTCTGGAAATCAAATAATCAGAAATTTGCCATAAATGACATGCACAAGTTTTGTCCAAGCATTCTTCCAAGTACAATTTCCATATTTGTAATTAGGCCTATTTGTTGAAAAATATAAATAAAATTTTACGTGCGTCTCCAGTTCAATCCCTATCGCATTAGAGCTCAGTTTTATTAACTTTTCTTGCTGTGGAAATGAAAAATGTAAACATGTCATATGTGAAACTACACAAGTGGTTTTCCCAACTCATCTTTCATAAGTTAATTTCGAATTTTCCCCAATACAAGGAAATGTCGTCGGAGACGGGGCCTCAATCTGCAGGCTTATAAGATAACATAATGTAATACCTACGATCATCAGTGGTCGTGCAATCTCAGATTTTCTGATGGAAAGTGTAAATTCTCTTCAATAATCCCCAAAAGTTCAAATTTTCTGAACAGGTCACCCAGTATCTAAAATTTTCCGCAGTACAAGCTTAATATTGTTTACAAAAGGCAATTCCGTCCCTAATACAGTGGTCTTTAAATTTTTAGAAAAAATCGGAAAACTTGGGTGCTTCTCCCCCACCCCGTCTTCCTGCGGAAAACGTCTAGTTACGCCACTGCAATCAAGAGATGTTATCGATTAGCAACCGAAATTATAAGCAAGTTAATGAAACTAAGAAAACTTCGTAAATAAAATAGTGTTCTGGTACGATCTTCCGGGCCAATTTTCTTGATCTTACCGGTACAAATAGATGCGTTCGAGGAATAAAAGATCTAAACTTCCCTGGGAAAAATATTGCCTACATTAATTTCTATGTGGAATGAGCAACGAGTAATACATCAGAGGATATAGCGGATTTTGGGCCCGGCTATCATTTTTTCTTGACGATTATTTGGAATAAAGTTTCACAACAAAAAATATGAAACAATAAAACTAGGTAGACAATAACATGAGTTATCTTACAGTTATTTACAGAGTTATTTCATGGTCACATGACTTTAATCATGTGATTCGGCTTTTATCCATATGTGCAAGCTCAAATGTACAGATTTGCCACGTGATCTGATGATATGCTCCTCAGATTAACATTGACCAATACAAACTATCTATAATTGTTGGGACAAAGGGTATCTCATTGACGGCGGCTGTGGCGGTAGCGGTGGCAATAGCGGTGACGATGGTGATAATAATTATGCAATGTGGTAAATCACATTGAAACACTACACAGTTAAAATCACTGCTTTAAGTGTAAAGAATTGAAGATGAGACTCGTAAAATAATAGGATATTCTGGCAATTTTTGCCAGAATTTTTTGGCTTCCTTTACGTATCTCTTCATTTTTTCTGTAAAATTACAGTGATATTTTAACAGATGTAGGTCGATCTATTTGTTGTATCACACAGTCAATATTGTGGAATGTCGATTTTGAGTGTGATGTAATTCCCTACATTAGCTATACTTCGGGCATATCCTAAGAGACCAAGAGAGGACTACCAATGCTACAAAGCAAGTTCAGGCGTCGACCAACCACAGGCATCGACTTTGCCGCCACGAACACCTGAAGTGATTAATGCTTTACGGTATATTTAAAAATTAACAAATCCCTGAGAGTTGATTCATTTTTCACAAATTTATAGTCGCCAGTATCCAATCACATCCTTCATTGGCGTATTCAGGACGATAAGGCGTACTCTGTGTCTAGAGGTCCTATGTCAGAAAGAGCACGTTGAAAAATGTAAAAAACTGTTTGTTAGCAAAAAACAGCAAAACAGTTCATTAATAAAATAGTGGTAGGAAAGACATTTTTGTTTGCTTTAGAAAAATAGTACACCGGTCCTCTCCCTAGCACCCACGTCATTCCCAAAGTACTTTTAGTAAGCTTTTGAATTTGACAACAAAACGGCTAAATACTTGTTCTTTTTACCCTCAACCGCTTGACTTGTCATTCTTGTTTTAATTGGATACTGAAATACGCGTTGCATGCGATACCTTTCATTTAGCTCCTCCCACACTACGCCACGCGATTTACTGCGACGAGAATGTCTAGTCGCGGTACGAGATTGACGCGGACTGGCGGATAACTCAATGTAACTGGTTTTTAGAACCAGATGTTCACACGATGGTAGCAGTCGATTAGTGTGAAATTTGGACTCGGACATTTAATATACGATTTATTTATTACTCATGAAAAAATATTGTGATATATTCTCCACACATTTCGATTAAATTGATTCAATCGCGTACCGCGACTAGAAATGATTCTCATGGCAGTAAATCGCGTCGCGTAGTGTGGGTGCTTCACAAGCTTCATTCCAGAAGTAGGCTTAGCCAATGTTGTCATGTTTCAGGCACATGCAACCAAACATGCCCTCTGGCACGAGTCTAAATTGCGCAACTGCTACTAACGACTAGTTGAAATAATTCCACACTCTCTGACGCGTCTAAACTTTACTCGTCGCGAGGGATTGCGTCGCTTATAGCGGCATAGTGTGGAAGGGACTTAAGGGTGTGACGCCTCATTGGCTGACTTAAACCATGGAGATGATTACCTGCTTATTTAAATGGAACCAAATTTCGTTAGTCTTATGTAAGGGGCCGTTTATTAATATTCTGCGGTGGTGCTGAAGGTTAAAAAATCTGCATCATGTAAAGTTCTAAACGTTTGGGTCAATTAACGATTATTACTACAACAAATAACTGAATTTCTCTTAGCAGCTTTATGCACCTGCACGAATCTGGTTACACCCACTGAGGAAGCGATTTGTCGGCCATTTTGGGGGCCCATCTTCTCATTTCTCTCGTTTACTTCTACCATGAACAGATGTATGGAACTCAAATCTGAACTTAATTTGCTTATTTAAGGATTTCTGTTCTGTTCATCCAGTCTGGAATGGAGCCATACATGACAGATCAATAATGTAAATGGTCTGAGGGCCGTGAGGTTGGTCTCATATTGTCCTTCAGTGAACGTAATAGCTTCTTAGGGGAGCAGTATAAAGTATGGTTTCGCCGAATGGCCCTTTGCAAGAAGGTCGGGAGGACTTTAGAAAAAAAAATATTTAGGGATTTGAGTTGTTTGCAGACTTGGGTTCTTGTTATCAAAATGATAACTAAATCGAGGGCCGATGGACCCCAGCAATTTCTTACCACTATTTGACTGCCAGATTTGTATACATCAGTTTGAATATATTTCAGTTTGCGTGCAGCCCCCTGTAGACAACTGTTGTAATCAAGGCATCAGTTGAATACACGGCATGCTGCACTTTCTAGAGAAAAGATTAAAGGGCTTAGAGCATGGAGGTAATACCAAAACACCTGGCAAATGCTATTTCAGGCTGTCTGAGGGGATGTGGCTCTTCTTTTTTTTTATATATATATAATTTCATTGCGCTCTGCCCCAATTGGAGGTGTCGCTCAGCTCAGCTAGCTACAGCTCAGGCAGCCTTTCAGGCAGGATAGTATGATTCTTTAGTGAATCACATTTAATTAACTACGCATTTTTAATTGCTTTCTCTATCGTTCAGCTACCACTTCTCCTCCCACAATGTAGTTTCGGATCTCACTTTAAGTTACCCAATTCAATTTTCAATTCAATATATTCATTCCAGTATACATATATATATAAAATATTTATAAAACTAAATTTCAAACCAGTTTTTAGTCAATAGGATTACATTTAAATCACCACTTTAATGTCTTAAATCCCAGGGCCTTTCGGGTACTCTGTTCCTTGGGTTCCCACGGGGGCTTTGTCCTCAGACCCGACAAAGCACCTAAAGGCGGGCCCTGTACCCTACTCGTTAGGGTCTCGCACTTCGGTATCGGAGGCACCTTCGGGGCCATAAGCAGTGCTAAGCAGTGAACCCTGCCAAATCATTGTTCCCCCAGAGTCCCTCTCTAAAAATGCCAATTCTGTTGATGCCAATGAGAAGGATAGGGAAGTTTCATGCGGACAAATTTGTTTCTTGGAAATAGGCCACACTCCTAAACCAAACATAGCATTTTTTTGGCCATTTTTTCCTAATTGTTATACCGAATTGTGAAAGATCCGCTTAAATGTACTTTTCCAATGTTGCCGTAATTCTAGCCCAATGGCGTACGCAGGAGGAATTGGGCCATGCCCTCCTTCACATAGCCCCCAATTAAAACATCAAAATAAAAAATACAAAATATTAAAACATGTCTTCTTTGTGGGCTTGGGGAGGTCAGTCGGTCGTCAAATTAAACTTGGTATCAGCTAACTGCAGCTGTCTCCTCAACCCCTTCATTGATGTCATTTCTTGGTTCCTAAAAATACGCAAGATTTGTAACACTCCAAAGTTTTCTTCGAAAAAGTTGCATGTTTGGCTTCAAATTGCGTGTTAAACTGGACACTTAATTTTTCAAAAATTTTCAAGGGGATAGACCCCTCCCCTCAGACTCCTTCCCCGGCCTGAAGATCTAAAATTTGGGCAGGAATTTGGAAAAAGTCAGTTAGCCACTTTGGTTTTTTATATTCCTCGTCATTTATCAGGTTGCTCTTAAATCTTGCGCAACACAATGCCCAAAATGGTCGATTATCTGAATACTTTAAAAACATTGCCCGAAAAATAGAGAACAAGTTTATATTCAAATAAACTTATCATAGAAAATAAAACTGATAAGAAAGTTTAATCTAAAGTCCTCCCGGCACTCTGGCAAAGGGCCGTTAGCCTGCGTAGCGCCGCTTTGGCTGCAGCTCCCTTAGGTTGCCGCCCCTCAGGTTTTTTCTTGCGATGAGCTGAACGAAAGGCCGTGTCCACTCCCCGGGTTAAATAGCTATAAGGGCCGTTAGGCGAAACCAAACTTTAAACTGCTTCCCGAAGAAGCTATTACGTCCAATGTAGGACAGCACTTGACCAACCTCACGGCCCGAAATGATAAGAAAGGTTTGCGACAAATTCGAGCAGTTTGTGGTAAAAGTTTTTTGTCAGCCTCACTTCATATTGTAAATCTTGCAAAGACTTAGCCCAAAATGGTAAGGTAGAAAAAAGTGCTAGGACGTTTTCAATTTCCAAATTAATTACACGTACAGATAGATGCGGTGCGGTGCTCAATAGGTTGCCATTTATCTTGCAAAAGATGTTAGAAGTGAAAACATTTATACCGTCGAGCAGTCTCATACATATTTTTTCATCAATTTAGAGAAGGGACCTTGAATAAAGTCAAGCGTCACAATAGAAAAACATTAACATATTTTTAATTCCTTTGTATGGTTTTCCCTGAAAAGATTCAAAACCATTTAATCTGATGGTAGAGGTACTGTGGTATCTTTTATCTGGTAATTTTCTATCACTTAGCAAGTGGCTAGTTTGTTTATTGTCATGCAAATGAAAGCTAAAAATAACGACTGTTATTTACAAGCCTGGAAAATGCCATTTCCGGCCATCTGAAGGGTCGCAATTTTTCAAAATTTTAAAGAATAAATGGTGGCGCTCCGCTAAAATTGTCCTTCTTGAAGAATTACATTTTACGGGCAAAAAATATTCGGCCCCAAACTGAAATGTTCACTTACGCCTTTGCCGGCTGGCAATAACTGTGTGATGCCCTTTTAGTTTGACTCCTAAAAATACGCAAAATTAAAAATTTAATTTTATTTAACTTCGACAGATCGCAAACGTTTCATCAAATGTTATGTAAAGGACACCGTTTTTTGAAAAAAAATTGCAGTATTATCCCTTTAACGCTACAATGCAACTTTCAAGACTATTCCAGTCAAAGTCGAAAATCTTGCAACATTTCGCATCTAGGTTCCTTGAAAAGGCCAACAATTTTCTAAGACACCCCCTCCCCTTAGACCCCTCCCCTAGGTCACTCAACAAACTGCATATCCCTTCCCCTTGAGAGAAAATAAGGGAACGTCATTGAGTCCTAAATTGATTTCGCCTTGCTAGCCTAAGAAAGAAAAGTGCTCTAGCGGGCAAGGTGAATGAAAGACATGTTCGAATTATTTTTACACTTACCACATTCGGGACTATTCTAAGCCACATTATAGAAATGCGGTGTTGCTTCTTGTCCTCTGCTATACACACGTACACATATGCCCCAGTGGGATTGATATATAGCTCAAACAGTAGGTCTAAATGCTTTCCCGGTTACTCGACATCCCCAGCGCCTGCTAAATTTGTTTTCTTCAATCATACCGACAACTCTACGGAATCCCTTCATGATTCGAAATTACTTTAATAACAGTTAATTGACCGTTAACAGCAAGATCTGTAACGTGCACGTGCAAACTGTTCATGAAAAAGTTCAATGTTACTGTATTTAGCATAAGGTCAAATAGTTCAGAAACAGCGAGAGGGTAAGGAGGTTCATCACGTGACCGTGCATATAAACGTGTTTGCGATTTACAGGTATATGGGAGGGAACGCTGCCTAACTTAAAATTATTAGCCTGCATTTTAAGCTCAAAAAAGGGGCATAGATTTGATTTTTCTCAGCCATGAACTAAATAAAAAAACTTCGCCCGCCCCGCAGGCTAAAGTGTGGTACGACACCAGGCGTTTCAAAAAGAGGGGCTGACTTAAGAGAAAGCAGGGTTGTGAGGGAGTTGTCCTGCTAATTTCCCGTGTGTCTTATTGTTGACGTGGCGAAAAAGGGTGGGCCGAGGCCGTAAAGCCCCCTTGCATCCTCACCTTAACACGTTGCCCGGTTGACACTGGATTTCTATTACTTCTGCATATTCAGGCTGCATTTAGTATGTAAAGTCAAAAGAGGAGTAGGCTACGTCATATCCAACACTTGCTACTGAAGGTACGCCTAATATTAAATTTTCCTCTTCGGCACCATAAACCTGATGGCCTGTTGACCAAAGAGAAAATACCAACTGCGACTCGTCTTCATTTCCGTATCCACTTAATCTTCGTTAAACGTCAGTGGTTCATCCACAAGTTTATGAAAATGTTTTGACTACCAGAAAACCTGCCACTGGCCTTTACGACCTTCGCCATTTATCAGTGCTTTTTCATCATAATTTCAGGTTTTCTGGAATATCGAAATAATTCTCTTTGGGTATCTGAGTATGGTTGACCCTTGTCTGGCATGTTTTGATGTTCTAGACGCCTCGACTTCACTGGAAAGGGATGAACCGTAGAAATTTTAATGGACTGGAACGTTTGGTACAATACGAGCTGAGGTAGTCTTCTTTCCTTTTCTTGTTCGTCGGGCGCGACGAAGGCCATGATAGGGATTGGGCTGATACAAAATCTTTGGAGACCTTCGAAATAAAAGACGAAATTCGTAAAAGAATTGACCAACACAGTTGATGAAGTTTCTACCGCTAATGATAACAATATACGCCCAAAGAGATAATTAGACATACACATTTACCATGACATTTGGGTTATAACGTCCACACGCCTATTGCAAGGTTTCACTTCTCCATTTGGACAGTGTTCTAGAGCGTCAAGTGCACACCCTCAAAGAAGTAGTTCTTTCAACTCTGGTTTTGAACAAATTTTGTCAGGATAACCTGCCAGCTGGGTAATGAAATCCATGAATATGAAAGAGAACTTGCCAGAGTGTGGCTGTTGAAAGTTTGGGTAAAATTTAAAAGAGGATAGGGTGGGTGTACCCTTAAAAATCTTAAAGTCCTTCTAGCTCTAAATCTGGTATAAAAATTTTGTAGTGCTATGATGGGCAAACTTGTCAGCTTTCAAATGATGGGTGTCTCCGTCGAAATAGCTGCAGTGAACTTTGACAAGGCTGCAGGGGCTTCGAAAGTGAGCTAATTTAGTGTGCGAATCAACGGGGAAGTTATTGGGGGTGTGAAACCCTAAAAGAACTGAGCACCTATTGCTGTGTAAGAGGTACTACTATGCGTGAGAGGTCTACGCGTTGCTCCTGGCCGAGACATACAGAAGACTTTAAAAATGGAACCTACTGCCATTGCGCTTGGTACTCAACATAGGCTGTGGAGTAGGGAAAACAAGACAGTGAGTCACATCTGGTAAAAAGGCCGTGGACGGCCCGACTCAAACAATTGGTTGGAAACTGAGCCGTAAAACTCCATCAAACGCAACCTCTATGCACCCAAACAGAAAGATTTTCAGGAATTCTGATAAAGGGGGCATCGGCACCACGCAGGAGGCACCTTAAATCTATAAAGGTCCCTGGAACTTTTGTTCTCAAACTGTTCATAAGTGGTCCAGCTTTGATTGGTCGATTGTGCGTGTTGCACAAGAAGGAGGGCCAACTTTGGAAATTAGGAACAATTTGTCTGCAATAATGAAACTTGCTGGATCATGGCCTCGACAAGGGGAAGTCATGTGATATGCCTGTCGAATAGGCAAACCTTCCGTTAGGAGTTCAACAAACCGAAGCCCACCAGAAATGATTAGCCTAACGAATGTCGAATGCAATGTTAAGGCGCATGAAAATTTTTGGGTTCTGTTGAAAGAAAAAAAAGAAAAATAAATTAGTATTTAGGGAAAGTTAAAAACTTTGGGTTTTGTGGAAGAACGTGACTGTCCCTTTTCATCCCAACAATTTCAATTTTTCCAACTAGGTTTTTCCTAAAACTGTCTTGACCCCCGAGTCATTGCGCAGAAGCAAACATAATGTTGCTCACACAACTTTGAATAAAACGCCATAATATGTAATCAGACCGGCGCTCTCTAAGCATGTTGTACAATGTCAGTGCGCTGCACCTTTCGGCGTATATTGATGTCAAGGTGCACAACGGTGCGTAAGCTCCTTCGACTACCCTGGGATCAGCATTGAGGTACAGTGTTTCATTCGAAATGTGATGTTGTCGATTGCTTTATGAAGTACAGAATTAACAACGACAGAACAGAACTAATCAATTCCAAATTGTGATTCTTTAGAATAATGTTTAGTTGTAGGAACAATAGCCTGAACGTGAACTATACCGTTAAATACGAAATACCAAAACATATCTGAAACGATTGTTAACCTTAACTCAAAGCGTAACTGAACTTACTGGAGATGAATGCGCTCGAAATTTTTGGTAGTTCGCTTTGTAATTCCCTTGGAATTGCTTCGTTAAATATGGAAGCGCGTCTCAGTATTTTCCGAGCAAGAAACAAAAACTTGAAATCAGCCAATCTACAGGCAAAACAACATGCCAAAACGCTGGTGTTCATTTCCCATGTTCAGTTCACAAGATTTCAAGGTGACACTTTCTCTACAAAAGTGAACTTGAGGCAAACAGGTGTGACGTCATGGATTCATATTTTTGATCGGTGTTTTGTTTTGTCTGTTTTGCATTCTACTGTTGTGACCTTGGATTACTGGGAATGATATCTCCTACCCCCTCCCCGTATGTACATTTTTCAAAACTACATTGCCCAGGATGCATTTATGGTATTTGTGCATCAGTTTTAGTTTTACTAAATACATTTTAAAAAAATCATCGGCTATTATTGTAAATAAATGATTACATCACGTTTCGGAATAGCTTCGCTCAAAATCAACCCCGAGTCCCTGGTTGCCAAACTAAAAGGTACTGCTATTTCGGGGATTATCGTCAAATACACTCACTATGAAATAAAAAGCTCGCCTAATCTCTTTCCATCCTGGACCTTACAAGGGCCGCGGAGAGAATTTTGAAGTAGGGGCTAACCACTAAAGCGGCCCAATATGCTCAACAATAGATTATAATAGCAATGAAATGAGACCCCACCACCCTCCCTGTCTCCGCGGTCCCTGTCTTAGAGCTGAATTGCTGATGCATCCTTCTGTCTGTATGGCCAAACAGTTTGTCTGTTATAGCTAGTGGTCTTTGTCATCACAATATGCTGTGAGTAGCATATTTCTTGTTAAACAGTGCGCACTGCCAGAGCTTACCCGGGCCGTTCCAATGTCAATCTGGGAATTTCCGAGATTCAAACTCTAACTCCTCAGAAATACAGTACATAATAAGCTAAGTGTGTCTATGTTGTCTTGCTAATCCCACCAACAAAATCCCTCCGTGAATAAAATGAGCTTTAAAATCTTAAATCAAAGCAACCGGAGGTTAAAAGTCAAACTTGTTGGTAACACAGCTGTTGGATGTCAATGACCGCTTTTTTTCTAGTCCCAAAAGATTTATAATAAAATTGTGTCTCATTCTAACACGTTATTGAAATTCTAAAAGTTATAAATACATACATCCGTTTTGCTTTGTTAACAAAACTGTTTTCCGTTTGTAAGGAAAATTAATATTTGCTGAACATCTTGGAAACTAATTTCGTAGAAAGCAGACATCGAAATTTGTAGTAACTACAAAAAATACAGTAAAACCTGCCAAAATGTGTTTACAGGTACGAAAGTAAAATCTGCTGAAAAGACTACACGGGATTAAAGGACTTGATATTTTTAAACATGAATGTAAGGCAATAATTACAGTAACAGGAACTAATCGGTTCAATAAATCTAAGGATATATTCAATTGAAAATAAGTCACAAAGACTCTGACACGTGCATCCGCCGTTTCATATGAACGGCATGCCCTCGTGTTTAATGTATCCGTTTTTGCTGGCCCGGACTAGCTCCTAACGAAAACATAACTACAACAAATTTTGTTTTTCCAACAAAATAAAATGCACCACTTTGAAGAAAATATGTTCCTTGATTGCTTTTCCGGGAAGACCCATTTAAAGTTGGCCCTTGTGAGCCAGAAAAAATGGACCAATATCTGCCTAGCCCGAAAAAAGTGAGCAAAAAATGGGTTAGTAGGCTAATTTATTTATTATGTTTTATCCTGCGTAGTCTGCGTAGTTTGGCATTTGTCTTCTGTATGTAGATATGTTTCCAACATATAGCCTTCACAGCTCCTGACACGTTTCATTGGCCTCAACACGTAACTTTAGTTGCCATAAATGGTTGGAAACTCTGCCAGTGGGCAACAGAACAAATCAGACGTTTGCACGTTTAATTAGTGCCATCATGCTAGGGAAATACTAGTAATATTCTGTGGGGAAAAGTTTGTCTGGCTGTGCAGACCATGGACAAATACCCGAGTGGTTTCCGCCCCTTCTAGGAAGTTTGTAGTTACCCTTGCCTTAATATATTTTACACATCTGGCCACCCCTCCCCCTCCCGAAGTCATTTCGCCAGCCCATTGTGTACCTTGTCTTGATGCGGTAGTATTGGCTGGGAGTGGCGTAACCACGGAGGGGGGATCTGGGGGTTCAGAACCCCCCCCCCCCCATGACCCAACCTTGCAATGCAAGAAACACCATAATAGCGGGTTTTCCCTCTATCCTTAGATTTTTCCCTCATGTCGTGCCCCAACCCCCCCCCCCCCCACCACTGGCGGGTAGTACTTCTGACACATCTAGTTTCTGGAACGATGAGCTTTTTAGCGGTAAATTCCAGTGGGCTTCTTTTTAAACCGTACATCCTCATACAGGACTGGCGTCGAGTGCACAATTGATTAAATTAAAGTTTTACCGCACTGACATATTTTTTGATAAATCTTTATTGAGACAAATTTCTAAGAAGCTGACCAAACTTGACCTGACCTTAAGTGATGGTTTAGTTGGTCCTTCCATACCAATCATTGTTTTGTGTCAAAGGACTCGAAACGACAAAATTCTTCAAAGATAATAGTAAATGTTTGCTATAGAATCATCTGGGAGACAGGCACCAAACTGTCCGTCACCTGAATGAAACATAATAAGATGAATTATCGTGTTACTTTCGAATGGTCGTGTCTTATTCTTTCAAAGTAACAGAATTTCAATTTTTCATGTTCATCATTTTAGGATGTATATCGTGACCTTAATTCACTGACCAGACTAAGCCCTCGAAATGCTGTAAGGCGGGAATGACAACTACTGATATAGCTAGTTGGTGAACTTGAAACGGCGGGAGAGACGAGAGTGACCACTTCAGGCCACATCAAGTAGCTAAGCGAAAAATAGTAATACTAGAAAGCCAGTTGACTTCTGAGCCCAAACTCTTCAAAAGATGTCACATATTGATACACTTTTTTGTATCTTAAATTATAGACGAATCCGATCAGCGCTTGTTTTTAGTGACTGTAGGCAGCCATTAGTGGGGTCCATGACCATCAGCCTTAAATCGTCTTCACTTTATTGTCTACATGTATGTCAGACCCTCATGTTCATTGAAATGTGGAAATAAAGCTACAATTCAGTGTACAATCATCCATAATAGAGATTATCAAGGAAATTGAAAGATGAAAAGGTGATTGACCCAAGTTATGGCGGACTAAAATCAGACCGTCACTTACCTGCTTACTGACAGGATTCGCCGTCTATATCAATGAATATCTGTGTGACTGTAACAATTACATCTCGAGTGATACCAAAGAAGTGACTAGTGATGAGAAAGAATAGCATCGATAAGACTGTGGAGAAACATATAGAAAATTGAACAGCAGGATTCATGATCATGGGGCACTAGGTGTCGCGAACCTTCTTTTCGAGAAAGATTTCTGATTTTTTGCATCTGATCTCAAAGGACTAATAAACATTCCAAAATGGGGATACGTGCCGCTTACCCCCTCCCCCCTCCTCCCCACCAGTAGCTTCCCCACTGTTTTAATAATGAACCGGAATGTCCCGTCAACATTTGGAGAAAAGCATGACGTGCTTCCGTGGAAGTTCTGCCCCACCCAAACTGCCAAAGTATAAACATCTTAAACAGGGGGCACTTTAAGACTTATGACCTTTTGACCTCTTGTCAAGGAACTGTCATGTGTATGTTAGGTTAGGTTAGATTGAGTTAGGTTAGATGGAGCAGCTGTCCTAAAAATTGTCCTGAGTCTAAAGGGAAAAAACCTAAAAATTAAGTTTAAAGAAGAGTCAAAGGTGACTTTTCCGATACACCGTAAAACCTTTTGGGTCAATTTGAAGCAAACGGTGGGTCCGGAAAACCAACTTAAATATATGGGTCAAATAATGACCTAAATGAAACTTCAAGCGACCCACGCAGACAAACCTTTTTGTTCCGTGTTTTGTGTGTGAATTAGTAGTTGATAGTTAGCGTTTGTGCTTTCGTCCGGCCGGTTTGAGCTGTCTATTTGTTAATACGTGCCTGTTTCTATGTGCGTTTTGAAAAGAAAGACCCACCATGGAAGTACTTCCTCGGAGATAGTACTCCCATGGACCCGCGTAGGTTTAAGCTGGTCCTGAACCTACACGACTTTGCACACCGCAACTCAACTCTTCGTCGGATCACCAACAGTCGTGTAATGTGCGTCAGTTTACGACTGCGATTGGCAGTTACAAGACCAGTTCTAAGCTCGCCCCGATTTCAGTCGGGAAGAACCAACATGATAATTCTTCCCGGCGATCGAGTTGAATTGCGTCGTGCAAAGTCGTGTAGTGTGCAAATAGCTTAAAGTTTGGTTTCGCCAAACGGCCTTTTGTCAGAGGGCCGGGAAGAGTTTAGTAAAAGCGACCCACGAGGGGTAAAAAGCTGACCTAAGAGTTAAATTTTGGTTTTATACTGGTTCCCCTGTGACCCCAGGGTTTGTGTACTCCAAAGACAAAACTGTACGGAAAATGATTCAAGGTTTCGCACTTTAAATTTTCTTATATATGATTTGTAATTAAAAAATGCGGAGTCCAGCTTAAAAAATACGAATTCCAGCTTAGAAATACCCAACATTGCAATTGGTCTGCACCTTCAACATGGAGCGAAAACCCTACAACTCTCCGTTTAGATGTGGAGATACTACTGTATTAGCCTGTATTCCAACTCATTGGTTAAATAAATATAATGAAACATGAATCATATTTCGTAAGTAAAACGGTCGGAAACAACTTCCCATTAAATTTTAAAGGCGCTTTATCTGTGAGTTAACATTTTCCCAGGTAAGAGTATCGACGTTAGTGGTCCGCTATTTGATGCATGACCATGACCTCTGACATTATTTTATTCACCAATACACAAACAACAATAGCCAAGGGACTGGGCATTTCAGTCCAAACACAACATAGGGAGCAAAATCTACAAATAATATGACGATAAACACTTCAGTCAGAAATGACATGTGACCTCAAATTTTTATTCTTTCTAGATGGGAATAAAACCACTGAACTTTCAACGATAATTTCATTAGGTTTTTTTTTTTTTTCTTCTTTTTTATTGGTGTGCCTGAATCGTCTACGATTTACTTTCCTTTGGCCAGGTGAGTTAAGGGGAAATGGCGACAGTAGCTAATCGTGCCCTGCGTGGTGTGAAAAGTTCTTGCAGTTAATTATAATGCCAGGGAAGTGAAAATCCGGCTAACCACTTGACGACTAACGATTGTGAGCTCCTGCGATTCATTGCGACGTCATGCAACCTCAAGAAAGTCATCTAGTGGGAGAACGTACGCTGACGGTTGGTTACAAGAGTTCGCTTAAGGTCGTTGCTCGCAATTCGTCGTCGTAAGAGCTCGCAAGGTTTCCATTCATGATGAGAATATACTGCAACCAGTTGTGTGCAAATGCTCTCCCATAGATGACCTCACTTGTCCCCTTCCCACTCCAACCCCTAACCGCCACCCCCACCCCCACCCCCAAAAAATAAAATAAATAAAGACTGAACATTTCGGCGTAACAAGGAGAACCCAAAACGGCAACGATATTCTGCTACAGTTCAACTTGCACCTTTGCGTAGCAAGGACTTAAAAAAGCTTTATGTATCAAGGACTTGTCCTTGATTATCATCGACTTGTCATATATCGTTAACCTCATCACTTAAAACCAAGCCAAGGCGAAGTGAATGACACTAAAGATTAGTGAAAAAAGTGACGAAAAAATTCGTGCGCCCCTCGGGCTAACAATAGCAGGGCTTGTAAACCCCATGGAGACGTGTTCCATTAGTTTTGATAGAAGGAACATGAGTTCTTGAACTTTTGGAAGAAACTAACGACGGTGTTCCCAACACTGCATGCTACTTACTTACTGGACGCATCTTCCTGCAGACCCATTTTCTCTTTTTCTTTGTTGAAGAACTGGTTGAATGTAAGTTAAACCACGAATTTTTTTAAATGGCAACGTTCGGTACGCCTCGCTCCGATGACTATAGCACTTTGTCACCAAAAATTAAAGAACATGCTATATAAGGCAAAAATTACTTTCAGAAGAGCAGTTTCCCGCTTCGTGCTAGCGTCCAAATTTTCGCATAGAGTTATGCCTGTCACCTGACCCCACCAGCTGCCCTTCTTGAGACCGTTTTGCTCAGCCATTAATGTCGAATCCTATGAAATATGAAGTAATATATAACCTCCTTAACAGGTGAAAATATCGATTTGCACAACAACTCGTGCACAATATCGCGAAAGATATACCAGGGACACGGTCCAGTAGACTACTACCTTGGATCCACCGGTGTTGACCCGTCCCTCTTACACGTGGTGCACCTTCCTTGCTCTCCAGAATGCACATGGCCACGTCATAAGTACCCTACCTTCGTTTCAGGCTGTATGGCATATTCCTTGTTCAGTCATATCCCTGGTTTTGGAAGCTAATGAGCTGAGAAAACATAGCCTGCTCCGTGGGGCATGCCATACCCACCCCTTGATATCGTTCCACGGTTGACGTGTGGTGTTGACATTTGGTCAAAATGAATCATTAATCTACCAGTCTACTGTTTCAAACATGTTTTGTTACTTTAATTTCTTTTTTCTTATTTTTCCTTCTGGTCTGGTACTGCTTTACGGTGCAAATCTTAACATAGTTTGGTTTGTATTGCCCCTACATTTATGAAAATCATACTGTCAACATTTCGGCCCCCAAGGGTCACCCAACAGATGAAATTTTCGTGTTCAACGGTTGATATACTTTGGTATGAAGGGTCCAGTAATACTAGTAACTGAAAGCTGAAATAGGGATTTTGTCATCCACCAAGCTTCGTTGTCGTTTTATGAAAGACAGCGAGAGGAGTGACGAAGAGTGTGACCAGGGATTTGCTATTCTATAACGCTTCTTGGTCCGACTAGGGATTAAGATCCCAACATATGGAGACCTCCACCTTATGAAACCTAACCTGGGTTTACGTATACTTGGACATGAATTAATTTGTGACCATAGCAAATCATTATGCAACACCTCGTAACAGCATGGAAGTGCTGCCATGGTAGCAGTATTGTGCGTGTTTACCGAATAAGGCACAAACAAACGTGTTTTCTTTTTAAAGGCAATCGGCAGACGTACCAAAATTGGAAAAAATGAAAGTGTAGATGAAACTTTTCTTCCAAATATCCTCTAATTATGTGCCTTGCAGTACCTCTGAAAATGTGTCTGAAAATAACCTGTGCAAAAACACGCAAGGAGTCATTCTTTTCTCACTGAATTCTTAAAACAAATAGGAGACAACAAATAGTTCTCAGTGAGGTCACAGCTAGGTCTCTTTGTCGCAACCGCCCGATATCTGATGGCAAACCTTACGTACTTCGAGGTTGAAGTTATCTACTTGAAAAGTTCCGATGACGTGAGAATTTTCTTTGAGTGTTTGCCTCGAATCACAAGGACTCCGTCCGACAAGAACCCAAAGAGAATGGGGACGAATATCCAAGATTTCTAAATTCCTAGCTATTCGTCACCCAAAGTCGTGATGGCGGGACCCAGGCTTATTTTTTTCAACCTATGTCAAACATAATTAGGATTCTTACCTGTGGTTCTGTTCCGTGATTTTTTCATGAACTGCCTCTATGATGTAAAAAGTTGTATTTCAATCTGCCGAAAAGCATAATGAGAGTGAGCCCCCTAATTTCATTCAGTACGGCTAGACATACTTAGGCTATGGGCTCGATGTCATCATGTTAATTTTGTGTCATATGTGCACGTGTTATTGAATGAAAGTTGTCGAAGCTTTTTGAGACACTTTGACCATATCATGGCGAACCACTATCATGGACCACGTGGACACAACACATCATTTAGCAGGCAAACACATTACATAATGGGAGGTGTCACTGTTAATGGGTTGGAGAATTAAAGATAAAGACAACTAATAAGTAAATGTGCAAACAGCACATAATGACAAAATAGTTACCTGTGTAAACTCGTTGAGATACTGATACACTTAAGCACATATTTAATCAGGTGACAGTGACTGGCCTTAGTAATTTAGTCCTTGAAGTAAAACAAACGATGCTTAGCGACCAATAACGTGGGACAAACCTCAGTCAGTGGTTAACGCATTATCATAACTTCACGTTGAGTGGATAACCAATAGAACAATAAAGGTCAGATAGGGCTATCCCGAAAAGCCAGATCAGAATTGAGAATATCGTAGATGGTTCCAGTTTTGCATGGAAAACCCACCTTACATTGAACGGTCGGAAAAAGAGCACCGAACTTCCCGGTTGCTATGTTTCATGGCCTCAAAGGCCACCGTCTTTATCCACTCGGCTACCACACAACGGTTAAATTATTTTTGCCTATAATATTTTGCTGAAGGTTGCCAAAACTAAAATAACTTTCAACACTGAGACTTGAAATGAAAAATTATTGCCCTTCCCGTGTTTGTGACCCTTTTACCAGTTTACTAGACTAGTTGAATGATGTAAGCGATTCATCCACACTGCAATGCGACAATGGCGACAGAGGCTCCCTGCATGGAGCAAGGGGATAGATAACATGACCTGCTGACTGGTAATTGCCCCAATAGTGAGTAACGTGGCTGTGATAAAATAAAAAGTCCCCGAATTATACCGTAAGTGTCACAAAATGTTCACTGCGCAAAAGTATTTTACTTTTGGCGAAGCGCACGGAAAACTGTGGGTTGCGATTGGTGCCCCAACGTCCTTATGAGCAGGGCGAGGATATCCGTGCAATCCTTCAGATGACTGGAAATGTATAGCAAGCTAAATACCCAATAATTCAAAAACTTGGTTTAGCCGTTGATAAACCAGGTTTATCGATGTCAAGTGCTTAATAATTCGAAAAACTTGGTTTTTGCCCGGGGGTCGATGGACAAAACGAAAAAGCAAAAAGTGAAAGCATATAGGCACTGGCAATCCGAGACTGTAGGGTCGAACCGATTAGAGTACTTACAAACACAAGTTGGTAAAGAGTGAGAACCAGATGATACCTCCTTCGGGGAAGAAAGACTCGGGAAACCCCTTATCTAACGTAAAATTTCTCAAGATTCCCTGTCCGCCTCTGTGTTGCGTATGCGTAAAAAAAACCTTCGAAAACGCATACGTATGACGGACACAAAAACTGATTACGCATAATGATGGGCATCTTTAGGACTTTTTCACACATACGCATTACGTTTTACGCATAACACATGTATGGATTACTAGCTCCATATTAGTTGATTGTAGTTTATAGTAGTTAAAACAATCTTGTGATCTAAATAGATCTAAATAGATACTCTAAATAGAAAACGATACAATAGTTGTTAATAAACATCTTAATTAAGGTCTCCCTTTCTTAATTAAGGTCTCCTTTGACTCTTTAGTATCCTTGACTTGAGGAGTTATCTTCAACCCAAGAACTATACCAGATTTTGTTGTTTTGTAAACAGGTTAAAGGTGAAGCAAACTGCTTTATACACTGTCAATAAATTGAGTTTTGCTTGGATTGAAGGGAGCTTTAAGTGAGGTTTTTTTTCGTGGCCATAACCAGAGGATCTAATTATAAAGGAAGGTGTGTTTGCGTCACCTCAGTAATAATGTGTTGTATATTCACATCAATTGTACCATTCAATCGAAGCAATTGACAAATAGCATGTAAAGGGGATGTCCAGCAAACATTGTATAGCTGCCCTTCTGTGACATATTTGCATTAGCCTAGGCTTAGGACAGCCTGCATATAAGCTTTTCTACCCTGATGGATTCTGTAAAGCAGACCCTAGAAAAAAAAAAAGCTTCGTTGGGGGGGGGGGGGCATAACACAGTTCTTAACCCCGATCCTTCCCTCTTGTTATATTGGCTAACCTTAAAGGGCAAGATGAGTCACCCGAACGTATTTTGCAAGCAGCAGCTATATCTTGCAATTTTATTCTTATTTCTGTTCAAAGTATCCTTCCTTGTTATTCTAAGACTTCATTATCGCATATAAAGGTAAACTAAGAAGCTGCATTCACTGAAAAAGAATGAATTTTCACTCTTGAGAGTGCTTCTACAGGAACCACTCTTGATAAAGGAGTGATCTTTGCAGACATTTGTTATAGATTTAAATTTTAACTCTTCTTGGAGTGGTTTTCGCTTCTCTTAGAGAGCATGTCAGTATTCTTAGAGTGAATTTACACTAAATTCACACTTTTTTCTATATCAGAAAGTGACAGAGTTCACTCTTTTACTTTTTAGTGTGTGTTTGTTTAGCCTTCCATGACTTGTCAGAAGATAAACCTCACCCAAGCAGTACGGGCTAGACATTGAAATATTGCCCTACACTTTCAAGAAACTTTACAAAGTTCGAGTCAGGTTTAGGTTTACCGGTACTCTAAACTAGGTAACTAACGAGTGTTTTCCCGTTATGTTTCAATTAGTAAGCCACGCCTACTGCCGAGCAAACAAATTGTAACATTGTTTCAAAGCACCAGGCACACACACGTGGGTCGTCAGCTCAGCTGCTTCTCGGCTATAGCTGGAATATTACACCAATTTTTGCTTGTGACGTAAGTGAACGCACTCTATTACACCAAACATATAGACCTATGTTTCTTTTTTACCGTCTTGTCCTATGCCATATTTCCCTTTTTTCGAAACTTTAAAGAAGGGGATTTGAAATGGTATTTATGGCAATCCACCGATAATTTTTTATAGACCCAGACCTCTCACCCCACACGGCATTTATTTTGTAGTAGTCCACAGAAATTCTCAATTAGCACAGCTCCTTGATTGACAACAAGTTGAAAATGCAGATTGCTGTAGCTCTTGTTACACAGCATGCTATGTACTGAAAATGATTTAAGCACATTGGGGTCTTGCATACTCACCCTGAAGCAATAAACTGAGGTTGTGTGTGGATATGGATGAGTTGTGGACAGTTGTGGGAGGGGGCTTAAAGGGCCAAACCTCTCACCCCAAACTGCAATTTTGGTACCCGGGTACCGAAATTATCAATTGGCTCAGCTCTTTGATTGACAGCAAATTCAAACAATGCAGGGTGCCAAAGCTTATATTACACAGCATGAACAGTACCGAGAGTGTTTTGATTATATAAATTGAGTTTTTCTATACTCACCCTGAAGCAATAAACTGAGATTGTCTCTGGATGAGGATGAATTTCAGACAATTGTGGGAGGGGCTTCAGTAAGAAGATTTGGAGAATTGGTACTGTTTGGGGTGAGAGAACTGGGCCTTTAAGTAAGCAGTGTAGGAGAATTGGAGCTGTTTGCAGGATGTGAATGAGGATTACGCCTTTAACATAGATCTCCTTGCATGTTGGCTTAGATGTCGGTCTACACCGGCCACTGCCATTTTAAATCAGATCTGAAACATCGCCGCGATCAAAACAGGTTTTTTGTTTAGAGTGTAAAGAACTATTTACTGCCAATTATTTCAACAATAACATAAATTAAAGTAGTCTGCGTAGCGTCTACGTGGTCTCTGCCTCACCCAGTTTTTGTAGCTATAAGATGACGAAAAACGGTCGTCCACTGACAGGCAGTGCCAGTGGTAAGGTGCATTTTAGCCCAACTGTAACTAACCCGTTCTTCACCTTTGCTTTTGCCTCAGTTTGTATGTACGAGACTGACTCTGTGGCGTATAATACACTCTGAAATCAAAAGAGTGAACTTAGTCACTCTTTGATCGAGTGAAAAGTATAAATTCACTCCATAAGAGTGATAAATCACTCCAAGAGGAGTGAAGTTCCCTCCAAAAAGAGTGAAGTTCCCTCCAAAAAGAGTAAATTTTCACTCTTGATGAAGTGCCCACAGTGATCGCTCTTAAAAAAAGAGCGATCATTGCAGGCACTCGTGGAAGAGTGAATTTTCCCTCTCCCTCCAGTGAATTTCACTCTTTTTGGAGGGAACTTCACTCTTTTTGGAGTGAATTATCACTCTAATGGAGTGAATTTACACTTTTCACTCGATAAAAGACCGACTAAGTTCACTCTTTTGATTTTAGAGTGTAGCTTTGTACACTTGCGCAGACTGACTCTCTCAACCGTATTTGAGGTTTTCCTTACACACAAAAAATAAACATTGCTGTTGATATAAACGCTTAAAAAATTTGATGGTCCCATACACCATGAAATGCCACCCACTGTATGGGCAGGAGGTCACCTCAATTTTTCACCAAAGTCCGACAAACGTTTTAAATGTCTGTGCTTGTCAAAGTTTTAAATGGTGTAGTTAAGATTTATTAAAAAAAAAAAAAAAACTAGGAAATTGAAAATAATGTGTCAAAACTTGACTCACAAGGCTTGCCCTCCTAAATCATTAATTGCAAAGAAGTGTGGGCCAGCCTTCCAAACTTGGCAGCTTGGCGATGAGATGCTATATAATGGACAAAACCTTTAAACTTATGTTAAAATTCTTTAACAGCTATAAAAAGTGAAGTAAGGAGTTTCAATTCCAACTTTTATCTCTTGTCAAAAAGGCTACAATTACGTGACACCAATCGTTAGACATGTAATACTGATGGCAAATTCGGATACTAGTATCGGACGACGAATCTGTTGTAACTCCCTGGTTTAAACCAGGAACACAGTTTTATCCTCGTATGGCATCTTGTCTTGTCACAAATAATCGTGTGAAATTTGGGTCACATATATCTGTATCGAAGCTGGTAAATGCCCCTCATACACCAATGGCATAAGTACAAGGGTAGGGAAACAGCATCAAAACGAGTTTCCCTCAGGTGCCCCTTCCTCCTCTCTGTAGAAATTTATAATGTGTACATAAGTCCTTTAGAGATAGAGAATTCAGACATTGTGCCCCCAAGAGTTCGTGACCCTCCCCTTGCTAAAAAATAATAGCTAAGCCATTCTTATAGTCTTCTTTCTGGGAGACTCTCTTATTCCAATAAGAATTAACAAAGGACTATGGGGGAGAATTTGATATGGTCAAATAACAAAGGGAAAGAGCGAAAAGAAAAATGCATTTTGGATCTTCTCCCACTTACCGTACTTTCATGAAACCAAATAAATTTATTTCTGTACAACATCTCAGTGACGAACCAATATAACTATGCAAAGTTTCGGGTGCAAATACCCAAATTCCTAAACGAATATTATTTTTGCAGCCCAAATAGAGATGAGCTCCAAATAAACATCAGCCAGCTCGAAATATTAGTGGTTTACGACGTGTTTTACAAATTTCAGACAGGCGGCACAACAAACATCTTAGTTAACGCAAAAACCTGTAGCATGCCTCTCTAAAACTGCTGCTGCCTTTGTTGCGAATATCCCGTTGTAAAGGATGGCGCTACATACAATTCTCAATGAAACGTTGTTTGCTACATGTGCATCTTCTTTGACAGCTTCAGCGTAATTATAAACTAAAAATGAGCAATTGGGTGCTTTGTTTGAAACTGACACGTTAAACTCCTTCTTACTAACTAGCTTGTAAATTTATCTACCATTTTTGTCCGTCTAGTTCCCCTATCAAATTCGAACGAAAGCAACATATTGAGAAATGGGGGGGGGGGGGGGGGGGGGGGGCAAAAGTGAAAAGTGGAAAGGACAGAAAAAATGAAATAGAATAGAAGGGGGTGAAAGGAAAGGTGCAAAGTTATCTACATACGTGCTTAAATAAATATTTTCTGACGGAAAGCCAGGAGTGGAGCTGCTGGTTGAAATGATCTTGAACAATGATATGCATGGTGACTCGGGGCTACGATTAACAAAACCCCGTAACTGGGGAGAATGGTTACAGTCTAATGCAGGGATCTAAGGAGAGGTTAGGTTAGATGGAGCTTTTCGGGCCCAGTTTTCCAACCCATTGATTTAAGTCGAGCCCGCTACGGTTTTTTTTTTTTTTCCAGTTGTGGATCACCAGCTTGTTTTCCCTTTTCAATTGCTTTTACCGTGCACCAAGCACAGCGGCAGTAGGTTCCGTTTTTAAAGTCTTATGTATGACCCAGACATCAACCGAACTACCTACCGATCAGGAATCTTAGGAGTTGAACATGATCGCAGCGGTAGGGTGGTGGACATTGCTTGGTACCCTAGTTGATGAACGCAATAAAGGTAATATTTCCAAACTAAAGCCCAGGTACGTCACGCCTACAGCGATATCGTATCGGATTACAGTCCGATTTTTGTGAGTTTTAGTTAAAATCTCCTCCATCAATTGTCGGAAAGAACCAAAAATTTGCCATCCTATGTAAATATATGACCGGTATGAGAGGACCACTGAAATGAAATATGAACTACTTATTTCGTGATTTCACTTTGATAAATAGCTTTTATCGGACTACGCGTATCCGATAAAAGCTGTCTGCGGATGTGACGTCACGGAATAATTGGTATAACTTTGAATTTCGTAGTCCTACTATACAATCCATATATCTTAGCAGGCTGACAAATTTTTGTTTCTTTTCGACTAAAGATGAAGGAGATATTAATTAAAACTCATAAAAATCGGAACGAAATCCGATCCGATTTCTCTTAAGTGTGACCTGGCCTTAGGTGATTGCGGTGCCGTTTTCGCCACATAGACTTTCTTGAACGATGAAATACGTAATGCTGACACTGGCAGGACTGCAGATATGGCTGTATGGTGGGCGATACTGTGCCGGGACTAGTTTAGCAAATATCTTGTTCGAATTTAAAACAAGAAAAGAGTGACTCCAGCACTTCTTGAAAGTGATAAAATGTTTTTACAATATCCACAAACAAAAATTAAAGGCATATCGTTTCACCCCAAACAGTTCCAACACTATTTCTATAAGCCCCTCCCATAACTGTCTAACATTCATCCTCATTGCACCATCTCAGTTTATTGCTCCTGCAGGGAGAATGTGCAAGACCCCATTGTATAATCAAAACACTCTCAAAACAGTCCATGTTGTGTAGGATGAGCTAGACTACTCTGCGTGTTTTGAACTTGCTGTCAATCAAAAAGTTGTGCCAGTTGAGAACTTCTGCGAGAACTGTATAATATGGGGTGAAAGTTGACTGCCTTTAAAGTGATCAAAAGTATTTTTTAACAAACGACATTACGTCTAGGTAAAATCAGGGCTGATGGTTGACGAAGTGTTAACGCTTAACATCTCAAATTTATCACCACCTAAATACTTTTTCGCGCCATCACGACCAGTTTTATTCTTTTCTCACATTCATCACCAAGATGGTTTTGACCATCCCCAACACACGTCCATCCAGACAGCCCCAGGAGGGGTGATTGTCACAGGTGTGATAATTACTCAGAAAAATTACTCAGAAAAAAGGCTTTACACCAATGGGGAGAGTAAAGTCCATCATGAGATGTAAATGGTACTAGTCGAGTCACCCGCTAACAAAATCGCTTTTTTACAAAGTTACCCCCACAACGTCGTCCCTGACAGAGTCGCTAACCCGACCCAACGAAATTGACTCTGACTGAGTCTCCTCTAGAAATTTGCCCCATGACAAATTCGTCTCCTAACAAAGCCGTCCACTGATATAGTCGTCCCTTCAGTTCAGAAAGTCACCCTCTGGTTAAAGTATTATAGTTCTTCTTATGGTGAATGTTAAGTGATATGATTTTCTATCGCAATGTGTCAGAGCGTTAAACATGGCAGCATGGAGTTACCCCTCGCCCCATTGTTAAAGAGCCCATGAAATGACTCAATGACAACGATTTGGAGTCATTCTCTGACACTATCTATCAAAAAAAAAAACATTTTATTTTAAAAAATTCTGCCCCACAAAAGAGAAATGCCCAAGTGAAATGGTACCCCTTTCAGCCCAACAGTTGAAAAATGAAAAAGATTTAAAAGTGCATTGAACCAAGAATGACATCATCACAGGAACCCAATTTCACAGTAAGTGTATCATAATGCTATGTTTAAGTGACATTTTGCACACAGATTGGGTAGCATGAGACTGGTACTGGCCAAATAATTTCTCAAATATATCTGAAGAATGTCCCAGCATAGAGCCAAGAATATAAGCTGTCCCATTCATGTTAGGCCTATCAGTTTGAAATTTTGGTTCCAGCAATCTAGTCGATCTATGACTTAACAACGATTTTTTCAACCAGAAAAAGAAAACATTTTAACTCACATTCAATCAGATTGTTGATCTCTCACCCAGATTCCTTTGAAAGACATCCCTTCCAAGTAAATTTTTCACAAACATTAATGTGGAAATCATACAATGGATCTTATACTACCATAGACTTCAAAATGCATGAAGTTGAAATAGTAACTTCATGCTAACTTTTGATAAAAAAGGAATACTTCCTGAAATAACCAAATATCAGCTAGTCTTTTTCCCACTATAATCACCGTTCCTTTTCTTTGAACCAAGTCAAATTGCATGGACATGCATCCAAAACAACACAGAACTTGTTGGGAGTATTTATGCCACTGTGCAGAATGGTATACAGTATTGCATAAGGGCCTGTGTGATGAGAGAATCACTGCTTCCTCTCCAATAAAAATAGTAGTTACATAACACTGGAGGAAAAATGGATGCAATTTCATCCCCCAGGAGCCTGAGGTATTTCACTGTGTGTATAACTTCTTACCAATGAACTTCCAAACACTTCCATGATGTATACCAAACAAGTTTCCCTGTTAGTTGGCTCACGGAATATTGAGAAGTCGCAAATCTCCATCTGTTGAAAAGGGGTATTCCTAGGTGTTGAAACCCCCTTTTTTCAGTAGTTTTGTGAAGCAAACTTAGGATTAGGTTTTGTAAGGATAATTTGTTGTTTATATCAATCATTTTAGGCCATCTATACATGCAAGTTCATGTAACATCAACAGAGCAGGATATACCCCAAGTGCACTAAAGTACACACACTGTGAAGTTGGGTTCCTGTGATGATGTCATTCTTGGTTCAACGCACTTTCACATTTTTCAGCTGTTGTGCTGGAAGGGATACCACTTCACTTGGGCATTTCTCTTTTGTGGGGTGGTATATTTTAAGTTGAATGCTACTTTGTTGATAGATAGTATCAGAGAACGACCCTAAATCATTGTGACTAAATCATTTCGTGGGCTCTTTAACTAATATTTTGGACTATGTACAACCAGCATGACTTCCGCCAAGCTTAGATCGGCTTGTTATTCCAGTGCGACATTTACAAGAAACAATGCCTCATAATCACATAGCACAATATCTACATAACTACCACGATTCAGATACCTTAGCTGGTATACATTATTAGACCACAAACAGAAAATTAGAAAATAAGCCGCTTTTCGGAAATTCCTATCAGCAATGGCTTTTTCAAAAACAGCAACTGAAAGCATACAGCCTTGGGCATAGATCTGCTAATAGATTCCAAACGTAAACCGTCCTTTACTATGGGATAGAGCTTTAAAGTCGTTACTTCGCTGGTAAATATTTCATAAAATTTGTTATGTAGACAACTGAAATTTTGTGGTTCAGTTTATAACCATTTGGTATAAGTCGGGAAAAGGCTAGAATGGTAAATCTGGCCTTGTTCGTCTTAACAGCACAGAAATATTTCGGATTTTCAGAAATACCAACTTATGATTTACAGGTTGCATAACCGACTCGAAAACCGAAATTTGAGGATCACTATAAGCTTATTCATTATTGCATTTTTTTTTTCATTTACTGGCTTTCATAATATTTGAAAATAATTTATACAGTTTACACAAATAGTAATTGAATATTAAATAATACGAACTTGATATTGAGAAGGTAAACACTCTGAAATATCCAGAGAGCTTGTCGAGTAAGGTGCTGCTGAGAAAAAAAGAGATACATAAATCAAGTTGGGACAGTACCCGAAAACGGTGATATTAGGCCTATGAAAGAACACGAAAAACTGTTCACCTTCGACCTTAAACACCTGCTCGATTTCACGGTCCCTCGATCCCTCCCTAATTATCATTGATTCTAGCTCACCCTTGTCCCACCTACCCTTCCTTTACCCACACTACTCTTCGCATGCATTAATCATTAACCCATTTAGGTCGTATTTGTTTGGAATTAGAAATCAAAGCAGCATCAGCTAAGATTGTCTTGAAAAAGTTTTCATTTTAAACTGGGGGTGTTCTTGTCTTTTTCTCTCACAGTCTTCTGGGAGCATAACCCAATTAGCAGGTGTAGTAATACTTCCGCTTGTTCGCCCTCAGATAGAGTCCCTAAAGGGAGCCCTTTTTTATATGATATAGAATAGGATGGGGTGTTTTCTGATTATTTTATGAAAGTATATTACATGACGTACCATTGGCGAAAAAGGGCTTAATTGAAACAATTTTGTGGAAATTATGGGCTTTAGAAGCTGACGGAGGCATACCAAGTTTTTAGTGAAAAACAAGGATCGGAAAATGGTGATTGAACTTTGAGCTGAAATAGCAAAATATATTCACGGTCAATATATAGAAAATGGAAAATGCCATGAATGACCGACTTGACAGCTTTCATATGAGTGGTAGCTTGCACCTGGCGAAAACTTCGACAAGCTTTTAGAGGCCCGTTTATTTTTTGGATTTAGTGTGTAAGTCAACGGAGGAATTAATGGTGGTATACTACCTTGTCGTGCTTCTTGAGTTTTCAGATTTTATAAAAGGTGGCGCCTCACCATAAAGGGAGAAAGAAAGAAGAAAAAAAACCCCAAAAGATTGAAGCCAAGCGTTCAAGGTCTCTGGCCGGTTATGTATCCTGTCAACTACAACAGAGAACCAACTCAGGCGCCTCTCTAGTACCCTTCTGCATACAGTGACGCTCAGCGTGCTTTGCATACGACCGCAATCTTTCCTCGGGACTCCCCTCAAGGACCGGCGATACATTGGGGAGGAACACTACTCGCCTCCCAGTGCAATCAGAGTAGGACCATGTGTGAACACTACCGTCCGGTTTGACTTCAACGTGCCGTACAGGGTGTAGTAGATGATGTCTTATATAGCTTCGACATCTGCATCTATCACACGTTAAAGTGGAATTTTCTAAATACAAATTTCAGCCAGATGTAGTGTTAGCAGAAGGGAATTATGTTTATCAAATATTCGTTGATAAGTTTTTAATTATTTTTGCATGTTTTTTGACGAGATTTTCCTCCACGACTAATTTTTCTTTTAATATTTCTCATTTCCGCTCCAAATGGAGGCATATGTCACAGGAACGTCACAATATTTCTAGTTCGTAGGAAACCTGCATGGAAGTTTATTGTACGGTACCTGCTGTAGGATAATTTACATCGAGGACAGTTAAACCCACTGCGGTAACTGTAACTTTACTCAATGTTTATTTTATACATCTGTCGACGAGGTTTATTTCATTTTATCGATGAAAAATTTCCTGGGATCTTGTCGACTCAGATCTGGCTGATTTGCATTCAGGAGGTTGTTCCGTTATTTATTAGGGTATATCTTACTTTTTCATAATTTTTAAAATGATAGAAAGAGAGTCGTTCTCGAAAAGTCTAACCAACTTGATTAATAAATGTTGAAATGTAATTCTAAACGGGGTTATTTTCAGGACGACATAACATCTACAATTAAAATAACTAGAAATAAAATGATCAGCCCTATTATTGAAATAGATCAGGTCATTTTGTACAGTCCGGCAAAGTTTGGGACAAGTTCCATTTCCTGGCGTACGTAACTTTGCTTCCTGAAGATCGAGCATAGCTTTTGTGCAGGCTTTCAGCATGGTCTGAAGGTCGCTTCACGGCCTTTTGGCTAATATCATGTGTAGTATCTGTTCTTTTCATCCAGTCAAGAATGGAGCCATACATGACAGACCAATGATGAAAATGGTCTGAAGGCCGCGAGGTTGGTCGTAAAGTGTTGTCCTTCAGTGGACGTAACAGCTTCTTCGGGAAGCAGTATCAAGTTTGGTTTCGCCGAACGGCCCTTTTCCAGAGGGTCGGAAGGACTTAAGAAAAAGAATTGGCTTTCTAGCTCCTTCGGGAAGCGGTGAAAGTTTTTAGTTTCGCCGAACGGCCTTTGGCCAGAGGGACTTTAGAAAAAAGTACTGGCTTTCTAGCTTCTTCTGGGAGCAGTTAAAGTCTTAGTTTTGCCGAACGGTCCTTTGCCAGAGGGTCAGGAGGACTTTCGAAAAAGTAGTCCTTTAACTTTCTTTCAAAATGTTTGGAATCTCTGAACATATTAAATTAAACAATGACAGCCGTGTTTCATTGTTATTTACATCAGAAATAAAAGAAAGGTTAATAAAATTAAGACGAAGGCAACAAATCCTTCACTAAAGCAGAATATTTCAATGCATTGTTACACGCAACAGCCAAGTAAATTAACAGAAAAAGGCAAAAGTTAACAAAACACGCATTCAATTACGATATTCTATTGGCTGAGAACATGTGTATTAACTGATCTATTCATCCGGTCTAGAATGGAGCCATATATGACACACCAATGATGTAAATGGTCTGACGGCCGTGGGGTGAGGTTGGTCAAGTGTTGTCTCTGAGTAGACGTACAGCTACTTTAGGAAACAGTTTTATTTCAAGTTTGGTTTCGCCGAACGGCCCCCAATCCTCTTTGGAGTTTGCCAAAATAACAAATGTCGTACCACTAGTTCCGATTTTTTTTTTTAGCTGACAAAAACTCGATCTTGGACAAAACTAGATGGTACACACCGCTCCCCCGTACAATGTTGGGGATGATAAGGCCAATTCGAGACGCACCACTTTCTTTGAGGCCCATTTTTGTCCTGGGGGACTGGGGGAGTTAATCACACGAACATTAATTAATAGGAATGGAATGTATTTACATGTAACTTTCATGAGTTCCCCGAATACGGGTAAACTAGTCAAGCAGTCTCTCTGATATTAAGGCAAATAGTTTCCTTTCCTTTCTTACATCTTCCTTTCCATCCGTTTACCTCTTCTTAATTTCTTCTTCATTTGCCCTCTTTTTTACCCGCTGGTTTGATTTGATCATCTCTTTAGAAGCCCGTCTCAATTGAGAAGAGGGGGGCACGGGTGTCCACTTGCCCGTCCCGGCAAATGCGCTACTTCCTCCACGATAATTTCAAAATTGACAAGAAACTTTGTCCCTCTGACTTGAGCCACTGTAGAACATCGTCTGGAGAAGAATTACAGTTTAGGCCCCAAATTTACTTCTGTCCACGGGCCAGAATGGTAAATCTGGCCTTGTTCGTCTTAACAGCACAGAAATATTTCGGATTTCCAGAAATACCAACTTATGATTTTCAGGTTACATTACCGACTCGAAAACCGAAATTTGAGGATCACTATAAGCTTATTCATTATTGCATTTTTTTTTTCATTTACTGGCTTTCATAATATTTGAAAATAATTTATACAGTTTACACAAATAGTAATTGAATATTAAATAATACGAACTTGATATTGAGAAGGTAAACACTCTGAAATATCCAGAGAGCTTGTCGAGTAAGGTGCTGCTGAGAAAAAAAGAGATACATAAATCAAGTTGGGACAGTACCCGAAAACGGTGATATTAGGCCTATGAAAGAACACGAAAAACTGTTCACCTTCGACCTTAAACACCTGCTCGATTTCACGGTCCCTCGATCCCTCCCTAATTATCATTGATTCTAGCTCACCCTTGTCCCACCTACCCTTCCTTTACCCACACTACTCTTCGCATGCATTAATCATTAACCCATTTAGGTCGTATTTGTTTGGAATTAGAAATCAAAGCAGCATCAGTTAAGATTGTCTTGAAAAAGTTTTCATTTTAAACTGGGGGTGTTCTTGTCTTTTTCTCTCACAGTCTTCTGGGAGCATAACCCAATTAGCAGGTGTAGTAATACTTCCGCTTGTTCGCCCTCAGATAGAGTCCCTAAAGGGAGCCATTTTTTATATGATATAGAATAGGATGGGGTGTTTTCTAATTATTTTATGAAATTATATTACATGAAGTACCATTGGCGAAAAGGGGCTTAATTGAAACAATTTTGTGGAAATTATGGGCTTTAGAAGCTGACGGAGGCATACCAAGTTTTTAGTGAAAAACAAGGATCGGAAAAATGGTGATTGAACTTTGAGCTGAAATTGCAAAATATATTCACGGTCATTATATAGAAAATGGAAAATGCCATGAATGACCAACTTGACAGCTTTCATATGAGTGGTAGCTTGCACCTGGCGAAAACTTCGACAAGCTTTTAGAGGCCCGTTTATTTTTTGGATTTAGTGTGTAAGTCAACGGAGGAATTAATGGTGGTATACTACCTTGTCGTGCTTCTTGAGTTTTCAGATTTTATAAAAGGTGGCGCCTCACCATAAAGGGAGAAAGAAAGAAAAAAAAAAACCCGAAAGATTGAAGCCAAGCGTTCAAGGTCTCTGGCCGGTTATGCATCCTGTCAACTACAACAGAGAACCAACTCAGGCGCCTCTCTAGTACCCTTCTGCATACAGTGACGCTCAGCGTGCTTTGCATACGACCGCAATCTTTCCTCGGGACTCCCCTCAAGGACCGGCGATACATTGGGGAGGAACACTACTCGCCTCCCAGTGCAATCAGAGTAGGACCATGTGTGAACACTACCGTCCGGTTTGACTTCAACGTGCCGTACAGGGTGTAGTAGATGATGTCTTATATAGCTTCGACATCTGCATCTATCACACGTTAAAGTGGAATTTTCTAAATACAAATTTCAGCCAGATGTAGTGTTAGCAGAAGGGAATTATGTTTATCAAATATTCGTTGATAAGTTTTTAATTATTTTTGCTTGTTTTTTGACGAGATTTTCCTCCACGACTAATTTTTCTTTTAATATTTCTCATTTCCGCTCCAAATGGAGGCATATGTCACAGGAACGTCACAATATTTCTAGTTCGTAGGAAACCTGCATGGAAGTTTATTGTACGGTACCTGCTGTAGGATAATTTACATCGAGGACAGTTAAACCCACTGCGGTAACTGTAACTTTACTCAATGTTTACTTTATACATCTGTCGACGAGGTTTATTTCATTTTATCGATGAAAAATTTCCTGGGATCTTGTCGACTCAGATCTGGCTGATTTGCATTCAGGAGGTTGTTCCATTATTTATTAGGGTATATCTTACTTTTTCATAATTTTTAAAATGATAGAAAGAGAATCGTTCTCGAAAAGTCTAACCAACTTGATTAATAAATGTTGAAATGTAATTCTAAACGGGGTTATTTTCAGGACGACATAACATCTACAATTAAAATAACTAGAAATAAAATGATCAGCCCTATTATTGAAATAGATCAGGTCATTTTGTAAAGCCCGGCAAAGTTTGGGACAAGTTCCGTTTCCTGGCGTACGTAACTTTGCTTCCTGAAGATCGAGCATAGCTTTTGTACAGGCTTTCAGCATACTTACCTGGCGCAGGAGTATCCGTGATCATGGAGGCGGAGCACCCAGGTTGTGACTTCTGTTCTATTCAGCCAGTCTAGAGCAGGACCACTCAGTGTTTGCCCTTTGGAGGGCGTACTTGTCCATATGGGACGTTAAGCTCTTTTAGGGAGCAGAACTCCTCCGGGAGTTATTGTTTCGTTTTCGCCCCTTGGCTCTTCGCCAGAGAGTCGTGAGGACTTTTAGAAAAAATTGGCTTTCTAGCTCCTTCGGGAAGCGGTGAAAGTTTTTAGTTTCGCCGAACGGCCTTTGGCCAGAGGGACTTTAGAAAAAAGTACTGGCTTTCTAGCTTCTTCTGGGAGCAGTTAAAGTCTTAGTTTTGCCGGACGGTCCTTTGCCAGAGGGTCAGGAGGACTTTCGAAAAAGGAGTCCTTTAACTTTCTTTCAAAATTTTTGAAATCTCTGAACATATTAAATTAAACAATGACAGCCGTGTTTCATTGTTATTTACATCAGAAATAAAAGAAAGGTTAATAAAATTAAGACGAAGGCAACAAATCTATCACTAAAGCAGAATATTTCAATGCATTGTTACACGCAACAGCCAAGTAAATTAACAGAAAAAGGCAAAAGTCAACAAAACACGCATTCAATTACGATATTCTATTGGCTGAGAACATGTGTATTAACTGATCTATTCATCCGGTCTAGAATGGAGCCATTTATGACACACCAATGATGTAAATGGTCTGACGGCCGTGGGGTGAGGTTGGTCAAGCGTTGTCTCTGAGTAGACGTACAGCTACTTTAGGAAACAGTTTTATTTCAAGTTTGGTTTCGCCGAACGGCCCCCAATCCTCTTTGGAGTTTGCCAAAATAACAAATGTCGTACCACTAGTTCCGATTTTTTTTTTTAGCTGACAAAAACTCGATCTTGGACAAAACTAGATGGTACACACCGCTCCCCCGTACAATGTTGGGGATGATAAGGCCAATTCGAGACGCACCACTTTCTTTGAGGCCCATTTTTGTCCTGGGGGACTGGGGGAGTTAATCACACGAACATTAATTAATAGGAATGGAATGTATTTACATGTAACTTTCATGAGTTCCCCGAATACGGGTAAACTAGTCAAGCAGTCTCTCTGATATTAAGGCAAATAGTTTCCTTTCCTTTCTTACATCTTCCTTTCCATCCGTTTACCTCTTCTTAATTTCTTCTTCATTTGCCCTCTTTTTTACCCGCTGGTTTGATTTGATCATCTCTTTAGAAGCCCGTCTCAATTGAGAAGAGGGGGGCACGGGTGTCCACTTGCCCGTCCCGGCAAATGCGCTACTTCCTCCACGATAATTTCAAAATTGACAAGAAACTTTGTCCCTCTGACTTGAGCCACTGTAGAACATCGTCTGGAGAAGAATTACAGTTTAGGCCCCAAATTTACTTCTGTCCACGGGCCAGAATGGTAAATCTGGCCTTGTTCGTCTTAACAGCACAGAAATATTTCGGATTTTCAGAAATACCAACTTATGATTTACAGGTTACATAACCGACTCGAAAACCGAAATTTGAGGATCACTATAAGCTTATTCATTATTACATTTTTTTTTTCATTTACTGGCTTTCATAATATTTGAAAATAATTTATACAGTTTACACAAATAGTAATTGAATATTAAATAATACGAACTTGATATTGAGAAGGTAAACACTCTGAAATATCCAGAGAGCTTGTCGAGTAAGGTGCTGCTGAGAAAAAAAAGAGATACATAAATCAAGTTGGGACAGTACCCGAAAACGGTGATATTAGGCCTATGAAAGAACACGAAAAACTGTTCACCTTCGACCTTAAACACCTGCTCGATTTAACGGTCCCTCGATCCCTCCCTAATTATCATTGATTCTAGCTCACCCTTGTCCCACCTACCCTTCCTTTACCCACACTACTCTTCGCATGCATTAATCATTAACCCATTTAGGTCGTATTTGTTTGGAATCAGAAATCAAAGCAGCATCAGTTAAGATTGTCTTGAAAAAGTTTTCATTTTAAACTGGGGGTGTTCTTGTCTTTTCTCTTACAGTCTTCTGGGAGCATAACCCAATTAGCAGGTGTAGTAATACTTCCGCTTGTTCGCCCTCAGATAGATTCCCTAAAGGGAGCCCTTTTTATATGATATAGAATAGGATGGGGTGTTTTCAAATTATTTTTCTAAAAGTCCCCACGAACCTCTGGCGAAGAGCCAAGGGGCGAAAACCAAACGATTACTCCCGGAGGAGTTCTGCTCCCTTAAGGAGCTTATCGTCCAAAATGGACAAGTACGCCCTCCAAATGGCAAACAGTGAGTGGTCCTGCTCTAGACTGGCTGAATAGAACAGTAGCCACAACCAAACCAGCTTTCGACAAAACTTTAAGAGTTTTGGATAGCTGTTCTCAGTTTTCAAATTCTTTTTCTAAAGTCCTCCGGACCCTCTGGCAAAGGGCCGTTCGGCGAAACCAAACTTGATACTGCTTCCCGAAGAAGCTATTACGTCCACTGAAGGACAACACTTAACGACCAACCTCGCGGCCTTCAGACCTTCAGTTTTCAAATTTTTTCTAAAGTCCTCCCGACCCTCTGGCAAATGGCCGTTCGGCGAAACCAAACTTGAAACTGCTTCACGAAGAAGCTATTACGTCCACTGAAGGACAACACTTAACCCTTTTTCGTTGTGCTCCGATCGGAGCATATTTGCGCGCCTCGGGAGTGGGCGGAAAAGCGGACGTAGCCCGCCCGCATCAGCTTCCGTAGGTCATTGACCCCATGACCTTAAACCATTGTCTCTCTCGCTGTTGTGGCCGAATTTTCGGGTAGCTACTCGCAGTTTCGAGCTCCGCGTGAAACAGTAAAGATGTGTGACAGCCGAGCTCTCCGCATGGGTCCAAAAGGACCCAAACAACGGTAAAGGGTTAAAATAAGCCTGTGGAGTGTGTTTACTGCAAAGCTGATGCCACTGTCTCTGCGTGTGTGCACGTAAACCTTCAGCCGAGTGGTGCAGATATTTTTGATTAACCCTCTACCGTTGTGCTCCGATCGGGGCATATTTGCGCGCCTCGGGAGTGGGCGGAAAAGCGGACGTAGCCCGCCCGCATCGACTTCCGTAGGCCATTGACCCCGTGACCTTAAACCATTGTCTCTCTCGCTGTTGTGACCGAATTTTCGGGTAGCTACTCGCAGTTTCGAGCTCCGCGTGAAACAGTAAAGATGTGTGACAGCCGAGCTCTCCGCATGGGTCCAAAAGGACCCAAACAACGGTAAAGGGTTAACGACCAACCTCGCGGCCTTCAGACCATTTTCATCATTGGTCTGTCATGTATGGCTCCATTCTTGACTGGATGAAAAGAACAGATACTACACATGATCTTAGTCAAAAGGCCGAGAAGCCTTCAGTTTTCAAATTATTTTATGAAAGTACATTACATGAAGTACCATTGGCGAAAAAGGTTGATTTTTCTTCTTAATATTTCTCATTTCCGCCCCAAATTGAGGCTTATGTCACAGAAGCGTCACAATATTTCGAGTAAGTAGGAAATCTGGAAGTTTATTGTACGGTACCTGCTCTAGGATAATTTACATTGAGGACAGTTACACCCACTGAGGTAACTGTAAATTTACTCAATGTTTATTTTATACATCTGTCGACGAGGTTTATTTCATTTTATCGATGAAAAATTTTCTGGGATCTTTCGACTCAGATCCGGCGGATTTGCATTCAGGAGGTTGTTCCATTATTTATTAGGGTATATCTTACTTTTTCATAATTTTTGTAATGATAGAAAGAGAGTCGTTCTCGAAAAGTCTAACCAACTTGATTAATAAATGTTGAAATGTAATTCTAAACGGGGTTATTTTGAAGACGACATAACATCCACAATTAAAATAACTAGAAATAAAATAATCGGCCCTATTAGTGAAATAGATCAGGTTATTTTGTACAGTCCGGCAAAGTTTGGGACAAGTTCCATTTCCTGGCGCACGTAACTTTGCTTCCTGAAGATCGAGCATAGCTTTTGTGCAGGCTTTCAGCTTCTATTCAGCCTTGCTTCTCGGCCTTTTGGCTAAGATCATGTGTAGTCCCTTGATTTAATGTAATTAGTGTAAATATTGTACATATTCTGATGTCTGAATGTAAATAAATTTGAAGTTTTCACTTAAAAAAAAAAAAAAAAATCATGTGTAGTATCTGTTCTTTTCACCCAGTCAAGAATGGGGCCATGCATGGCAGACCAGTAATGTAAATGGTCTGAAGGCCTTGAGGTTGGTCAAGTGTTGTCCTTAAGTGGACGTATAGCTTCTTCGGGAAGCAGTATCAAGTTTGGTTTCGCCGAACGGCCCTTTGCCAGAGGGTCGGGAGGACTTTTGAAAAAAGTATCTATTCAGCCTCTAGAGCACAGCTATCCGCATATGTTAACGCTTCCATTTTGAGAACAGCTATCCGAAACTCTTCAGGTTTTGTCGTGGCTTCTGTTCTATTCAGCCAGTCTAGAGCAGGACCACTCAGTGTTTGCCCTTTGGAGGGCGTACTTGTCCATTTGGGACGTTAAGCTCCTTAAGGGAGCAGAACTCCTCCGGGAGTAATCGTTTGGTTTTCGCCCCTTGGCTCTTCGCCAGAGAGTCGTGGGGACTTTTAGAAAAAAAGCCTCTAGAGTTTGAGAACAGCTATCCGAATCTCTTCGGGTTTTGTCGTGGCTTCTGTTCTATTCAGCCAGTCTAGAGCGGGACCACTCAGTATTTGCCCTTTGGAGGGCGTACTCGTCCATTTGGGACGTTAAGCTCCTTAAGGGAGCAGAACTCCTTCGTGAGTAATCGTTTGGTTTTCGCCCCTTGGCTCTTCGCCAGGGAGTCGTGGGGACTTTTAGAAAAAAGCCTCTAGAGTTTGGTTTGGTTTTCGCCCCTTGGCTCTTCGCCAGAGAGTCGTGGGGACTTTTAGAAAAAAAGCCTCTAGAGTTTGAGAACAGCTATCCGAATCTCTTCGGGTTTTGTCGTGGCTTCTGTTCTATTCAGCCAGTCTAGAGCGGGACCACTCAGTATTTGCCCTTTGGAGGGCGTACTCGTCCATTTGGGACGTTAAGCTCCTTAAGGGAGCAGAACTCCTTCGTGAGTAATCGTTTGGTTTTCGCCCCTTGGCTCTTCGCCAGGGAGTCGTGGGGACTTTTAGAAAAAAGCCTCTAGAGTTTGGTTTGGTTTTCGCCCCTTGGCTCTTCGCCAGAGAGTCGTGGGGACTTTTAGAAAAAAAGCCTCTAGAGTTTGAGAACAGCTATCCGAAACTCTTCAGGTTTTGTCGTGGCTTCTGTTCTATTCAGCCAGTCTAGAGCAGGACCACTCAGTGTTTGCCATTTGGAGGGCGTACTTGTCCATTTGGGACGTTAAGCTCCTTAAGGGAGCAGAACTCCTCCGGGAGTAATCGTTTGGTTTTCGCCCCTTGGCTCTTCGCCAGAGAGTCGTGGGGACTTTTAGAAAAAAAATTGGCTTTCTAGTTCCTTCGAGAAGCGGTGAAAGTTTTTGGTTTCGCCGAACGGCCTTTGGCCAGAGGGACTTTAGAAAAAAGTACTGGCTTTCTAGCTCCTTCTGGGAGCAGTTAAAGTCTTAGTTTTGCCGAACGGTCCTTCGCCAGAGGGTCAGGAGGACTTTCGAAAAAGGAGTCCTTTAACTTTCTTTCAAAATGTTTGGAATCTCTGAACATATTAAATTAAACAATGACAGCCGTGTTTCATTGTTATTTACATCAGAAATAAAAGAAAGGTTAATAAAATTAAGACGAAGGCAACAAATCCTTCACTAAAGCAGAATATTTCAATGCATTGTTACACGCAACAGCCAAGTAAATTAACAGAAAAAGGCAAAAGTCAACAAAACACGCATTCAATTACGATATTCTATTGGCTGAGAACATGTGTATTAACTGATCTATTCATCCGGTCTAGAATGGAGCCATATATGACACCCCAATGATGTAAATGGTCTGACGGCCGTAGGTCATTTTGTACAGGCTAGCAAAGTTTGGGACAATGTCCATTTCCCGGCGCACGTAACTTTGCTTCCTGAAGATCGAGCATAGCTATTGTGCAGGCTTTCAGCCTCTCTGCTAGCTTCTCAGCAACTGCATCCAGGTTGTGGCTTCTGTTCTATTCAGCCAGTCTAGAGCAGGAACACTCAGTGTTTGCCCTTTGGAGGGCGTACTTGTCCATTTGGGACGTTAAGCTCCTTAAGGGAGCAGAACTCCTCCGTTTGTAATCGTTTGGTTTTTGCCCCTTGGCTCTTCGCCAGAGAGTCGAAAGGACGTTTAGAAAAAAGCTTCTCGGCCTTTTGGCTAAGATCTTGTGTAGTATCTGTTCTTTTCACCCAGTCAAGAATGGACCCATACATGGCAGATCAGTAATGTAAATGGTCTGAAGGCCTTAAAGAGCCCATGAAATGACTTAGTAACAATGATTTGGGGTCCTCTCTGACACTATCTATCAACAAAAATAGCATTTATTTTAAAAAATCCCACCCCACAAAAGAGAAATGATCAAGTGAAATGGTATCCCTTACAGCACAACAGCTGAAAAATGTAAAAGTGCATTGAACCAAGAATGACATCACAGGAACCCATTTTCACAGTGTGTGTACTATAGTGCACTTGCAGTATACCCTTGCTCTGTTGACGTTACACAATCTTGCATGTATAGATGGCCTAAAATGATTGATATAATCAACAAATTATCATTACAAAACCTAAACCTATGTTTGCTTCTCAAAACCAGTAAAAAGGGGGTTTTAACACCTAGGAATACCCCTGTTCAACAGATGGAGTTTTGTGACTTCTCAATATTCATTGAGCCAACTAGCAGGGAAAATTGTTTGGTATATAATACATGGTACAAGTGTTTGGAAGTTCCGTGGTAAGAGGTTATACACACAGAAAAATACCTCAGGCTCCTGGGGGATGTAATTGCATCCATTTGTCTTCCAGTGTTATGTAACTATTATTTTTATTGGGGAGGAAGCAGTGATTCTCTCATTACACCGGCACATATGCAATAATGTATACCATTCTGCACACTACCAACAGGTTCTGTGTTGTTTTGGATGCATGTGCTTATGCTGCAATTTGACTTGGTTCATAGTGGGAAAGGAGACTAGCTGATATTTTGGTTATTTAAGGAAGTATTCCATATTTTATCAAAAAGTTACTATTTCAACTTCATGCATTTTGTAGTCTATGCTAGTACAAGATCCATTGGTTGATTTCTACATTAATGTTTGTGACAAATTTTACTTGGAAGGTATGTCTTTCAAAGGAATCCGGGTGAGATATCAGTCTTCTTATTCAACAATCTGAATGAATGTGAGTTGAAATATTTTTTTTCTGGTTGGAAGAAGTCCTGTCTAGTAATAGATCGACTAGATTGCTGGAACCAAAAATTCAAACTGATAGGCCTAACATGATGAATGGGACAGCTTTAGTGAATAATGATAAAATTCCTGTTTTGAGGAATTGGGAGTGAGAATTTCAAATTTTGATTGATATATTTTTGGCTTTATACTGGGACATTCTTCAGATATAATTCAGAAATGATTTGACCAGTACCGGTCTCATGCTACGCAATCTGTGAGCAAAATGTTACTTAAACAAAGCATTATAATACACACACTGTGAAGTTGGGTTCCTGTGATGATGTCATTTTTGGTTCAATGCACTTTTACATCTTTTACATTTTTCAGCTGTTGTGCTGAAAGGGGTACCATTTCACTTGAGTATTTCTCTTTTGTGGGGCAGAATTTTTTAAAATAAATGTTTTTTGGGGGGTGGATAGTGTTAGAGAATGACTCCAAATCGTTGTCACTGAGTCATTTGATGGGCTCTTTAAGGATGGTCAAGTGTTGTCCTTAAGTGGGCGTATAGCTTCTTCGGGAAGCAGTATCAAGTTTGGTTTCGCTGAACTGCCCTTTGCCAGAGGGTCGGGAGGACTTTGGAAAAAGTAGCCTATGTGCTCCCTTAGAAAAAAGGGATCAGAACTCCTCTCGGAATAAATGTTTTGTTTTCGC
The DNA here is from genome assembly GCA_037179385.1 of Holothuria scabra. Lineage (NCBI taxonomy): Eukaryota > Metazoa > Echinodermata > Holothuroidea > Aspidochirotida > Holothuriidae > Holothuria > Holothuria scabra. The sequence goes on along the minus strand of CM074185.1, from coordinate 27,164,589 downwards.
CCCTTTTCGTCTGAGAGTCGAGGAGACTTTTAGGAAAAAGGGCCTATTGGATTTCTAGCTTCTTCTGGGAGCAGTGAAAGTTTTAATTTTGCCGAACGGTCGTTTGCCAGAAGGTCGGGAGGACTTCAGGAAAAATCAGCCCGTTGGCTTTCTTTCAAAATTTGTTGAATCTTTCAACATATTAAATTAAACAAAGGCAGTCGTGTTTCATTGTTATTTTCATCAGAAATAAAAGAAAGGTTTAAATTAAGACAAAGATAACAAATCCTTCACGAAAGCAGAATATTTCAATACATTGTTTCATGTAACAGCCAAGTAAATTAACAGAAAAAGGCAAAAATCAACAAAACACGTATTAACTTACGGTATTCTATTGGCTGAGAACATACGTATTAACTGATCTATTCAGGGTATAGTAGAGGATGTCTTATGTGTAATTGTTTAATATGCACCAGGATTGAATTTGCAGGAAGCTTTCGTTTCTTTCAAATTTATGAAGTGACAGATCACAAAATTCAGATGGTTTCATAGGGATACCCATGTTATTTTTGCTCATGTGCAAGCAAATCACGGGACTTAGGAGTAGAGGAAGAAGCATTAAGCCATTATCAGCTATCTGAGGAGTCTGCGCTCCGCAGTTAGATAGTCTTCTGGGCAGAATTTAAATTTCCGGGCATAAAGTCTTCTACCCAGTGGCGGAGCTGCCATATGTTCATATGGTCGAAAGTCGTCTGTCGGCGCCCTTTTTTAGGTTTTTAAGGTACTTTACTCTTGCACCATTATTGGCAAAAGACATAATTTAAGAGCGTTGTTTTAAGGCCCAGATAACAAAATGCTCAAACAGCCACCAGTAACTGTACTATCTGTACAATTCTGATGAAAATGGTTATCTTCTGTAATATAGTGATAGGTTTTGCCGAAACGTATCTTCATGCCTTATACGCACTGATGAATGTTGTCGCTCTGCTTAGTTAATTGCTTTCATACCAAGCGTGATTACAAGCTTACAAAATACACAGACTGAAATTAAATGCACCCTACCGGCCAGTAAAAGATGTTACATGGACGCAACAATAATTGTAGCGCAAATAGCCCTCTTGTTGCTGGGGGATAATTGTCAACATAGACAATAAAAAGATTTTATAAAGATACCAAAAAAGCTTCCACAACATTTTCAAAATCATTTGAAGAGGATAATCAGGTTAAAATAAAACTGTTATCATAGTGGTCTTTATCTTAAATCTTAAATCAAGACCTGACAATAACACAAAATATAATGACCGCCTTCATACTAGAGTGTGAAAGAGAGGAGTAGAAACATGGGCGTCCTCAGGTAAGGGCAAAGGGGAAACTTGCCCTCCCCTGGAAAATAAAGAAAAAGACGAAGAAAATTAACATCAACATTTCTCAAAAGTTCACTCAGTGTTTTCCCTATTTATATGCGGTAAATCTTTAGAAATGGCTTTTCCAGCGATCTGAGAGGTATTTTGTGTAAAAATGTTCTTGGGCTCCCCCCAACCCATGGTGGCGCGTGGCTTTTTCCCCAAAAAAAATTTTGCCCCCCCCCCCCCCCCCCCCCCCCCGAATTTTCTTCTGCGAAGGCCCATGGATATAAAATTTAAACACGCTGTAAAACTTGCCGAGGAGAAATGGCAAAGTAGTCTTCTACCAGGTGCGGAAAATCAAATGGAAAAAGCCGTGATTTCAATCATGCTTAGGCTGAGGGTATTTGCTTCTTCGCAGCGCCCCTGCAGACCATTTTCTCCCCTCTGACCGAAATCCCTAGCCACTCCGCCACTGCTTCTACCCCCAAACTGGAATGTTTCCGTTCTCATATGGTTGTATCTTGGGTTTGGTTCCCTAAAAATGTGCTCTGGCTTCCAAGTAATGAGTTTCTAGCTAAGCCACTGTATGAGATTTAGATGCTTCAAACTAAGTTCCCACAACACACTCATAGATTTCATAGACCTAAAAAGCGTTCTTTAGTTTAAAGCCCCGATTCTCCCACCCCAAACAGTACCAATTCTCTTAACCTTCTTACTTAAGCCTCTCCCACAATTGTATGAAATTCATCCTCATTCAGACGCAATCTAAAGTCATTGCTTCAGAGTGAGTATAAAAAGGTCAATATGTATAATCAAAACACTTTCAGTACAGTACATTCCTGTGTAATATAAGCTTTGGTATTCTGCATTGTTTGAATTAACTGTCACTTAAAGAGCTGAGCCAATTGAGAATTTCGGTAACCCTCAATCAAAATTGTAGTTTGGGTGAGAAGATTGGTCCTTTAAAAGAAGGGTTTAAGGTCACAACAGGATTTGGTATGTTAGAGAGGTGCTTATTCTAAGCATGTTGGTAAAATTTGCATTGAAATCCGATGTGTGGTTCTCAAGATATGAACATGAGGTAAAGTTTTCACATCTTCAAAAAAAAAAGTGAACTTTAAGCAAGCACATATGACATCACATCCCAACATTAGAGGCTTTTCACATGACGTCATAATACTCTCCGGCGGCCATGTTGGAGTACATGTAACAACGTAGTAAACCATACGGGACGCGCGTGCTCGTTGCATTTGTGTACACCGTGCACTTCACAGTGCACACTGTGCAGTGCGTTCAGCACAAAACCACGTGTATTTGGCATAAATGTCCTCCAGCATGGCGGTTCCGTGACGTTATTGCAAAGCCTCGTTGTTTTTCTTTAAACATTATTCTGGATTTTCTCCTCTACAGTTATTATATATTACATATTATTAAAATGTGATTGTATAAGCATGGTATGATATAATAGCATGAGAATTTTACAAACTTTCTATCCCCCACAGGGAGGTCATACTCCTATTAACTTCAAGGTCAACACAACAGTCTGATAAAAACAAAGGGAAACAAAGCATTCCTTGTCAGTGTGAGGAAGTGATATAAGCTCTGCTGCCCTCAAACTCAGTTTTGAACACAAATCTACTGACTTAATTTACTGATATCTCAAGAAATACATGCCTGATTTGAACGGGACTTTCACCATACTGCGTAGATTTTGTTCCTCTTTCACGTATGAAAATTAAAATTGTGCCTATACTTCCCCTTCAAAGTTGACTAAGGATTACTAATATTTCCAAATTGTTGCGGTGGTGTATGTGTCTCTCAAATAAAGATCAGTTTATATCTCCAATCACTTTGAAGAATAAAAACTGATATTTTACTTGGTCCATAGATGACAGCTGTGGCTGTTATTTCATATAAAACCATTCACTAGGCCTATGTGAAAGGTATTTTGAAACAAGCTTACAGGCACCCTTAATTATCCAATCATTTCAGTATGTCTATTGTGTGCTGATACATTTGCCACCATTGAGTTCCATTTTTGAACCAAAAGCAATGTTAATATACTGTATTGCTCTCCCATTAGCCTATGAGTCGAGATAACAGAAAGCTGATTTCAAAGGGACAAGTGCAAATAAATACCAACAATTGTAGCACTTCAAAAAGCCGGGTACAATAAATTCTTAAAGTCTATTTAGGCCTAATGTACATGGTCAACTAATTTTTTTCACTAGTGGTTTCTTTTACTGATATCCAAAGAAATACATGTACGATTCAAACGGAAATTTCACCACACAGTCTAGGTTTCATATTTCTACTTGTGAAAAAATAATTTTTTGCCTTAACTTCCCCTTCAAAGCGAAACAATTTTGTAAGTAAAATGAAGTTTAAGTATTAAAGGAAGAAAAAAGAAAACCTGAGAGCAACATGAAGCAGACTCACGGACTTCCTATATACATGTCCAGAGTGTATGAGTGGATTGTCGCCATCTCTGGGGGCAAAAAGAAGCACCAAGATGGCCACAGTGAAGCTATAAATTGTCTGATTTGACAAAGAGTCTGTAATACTTTAGTAAACAAAAGTTTAACTTGAATGGGTAAAAAATATCATATACCTGAAATGTTTCGAAAATATTTCAACTTTTTTGCAAAATCTGTTGATTTGAACTAATTGAGCAAGTTCGAACTTTCACATACACACGGGAAGACAGCTATCTTGCTACGCATATACTTATACCTATGGTAGCGACAATATACCGTGCAGTATGCTCTGTTCACGTATAGGAAAACCGTGGGCAGATTTTTCAAAATGTTTGTATTCTCTCTGGATATTTTGAGTTTTACAAATTACAGTTTAAAGTGTGCCAAGGAATGGCGATTGAAGATAGTTGCCCACATAAAGAGTTCAAGAAAAACTATCACCCTCATCCATCTAGTCGTAAGTCAATTAAAACAGGTATGAAATTGCTATAACCGCTTGCTTCCTTTCATTGCTTTGCTTAGTAGTTTTTATTCATCCTTTCTGTAGTTTTGAACTTGGCAAGACTTACGTCAAGAAAGGTGTACATTTTCAAATAAAATATTTTCGTTATGTGTTGTCCTTTACGATGGTGTCATCTTTGCATGATGACACTTAAGCCGCGGTCCGCCCCTTTTTTTTCTTAAGTCCTCCCCACGATCTTGCAAAGAGCCGTTCGGCTAAAAAACGAGGGACTGCTTCACGGAGAAGCTATACGTCAACTGAAGAACAACACCTGACCAACCTCACGGCCCTCATGACTATTTACATCATTGGTCTGTCACTTAAGCCGCGGTCATAATACAACCAGTTCGAATCAGATTTCGACCCGATTTTTGTTAGTTTTTGTGAAGAAAACTTCCTCGTCCAACTCTGGTAGGAAAGAGCCCCAAATTTGCCAACCTAAGCAAATGCGGTTTATGAGTTGTAACGCTGGACTATGAAAGTTAAATTTATGCTGATTATTTTGTGACGTCACTTTGATTGACAGATTTTATCGGACTTACGCTGTCCAATAGAAATATATGTCGGTCTCGAAAAAAATCAGTTGTCCCTTTATTTCTTTATACATAAGATGCAAATCATACCTTTACACTGGTTTACAAACTTTCGGCCGTTATCGACCAGAGATGGAGAAGTTTTTAACAAACACTCGAAAAATAGGATCGGAATTCGTTATACTGTGACCGCACCTTTAGGAAGGGTATTTATAAACTACCAAATTGAAATTTATGAAGGTTTTTCTTTGGAAACGATAGAAATATTTACAGATAAGAAAAAGAAAATTCCTGGGCATGACGTTAAACTTCATACAGGGTGTGGCTTCTGTTCTATTCAGCTAGTCTAGAGCAAGACCACACATGTTTGCCCTTAAGAGTTCGTATTTGTCCATTTGGGACGTTTAGCTCCTTAAAGGAGCAGAACTCCTCCGCGAGTAAATATTTGGTTTTCGCCCCTTGGCCCTTCGCTAGAGAGTCGAGGGGACTTTTGGAAAAAGAGAAAAGAAAATTATGCCTGATTGTAAGGTAAAAGCCATCTACTTCTTTCCAATTTGTAGTATTTTGTGTGTCACGCCATAAATCAGTGGCGTATAGGGTCCATTGCTAACATATTTAATTTACAAGTCACATGCCAAATTTTGTTTTAGTCCCTCAAGATAAGTGCACTGAATATTTTAACACATATTTAAATTCGAAAGGTAGCATGTATGTGAAAACCGGACAGATTCAGTGGCGCAGCTACGGTGGGGGTGGATTTTGGGGGGTCGGAACCTACCATGACCCGACCTTGCAATGCAAAAAAACCTAAGTGTTTTTTCTCTCTATCCTTAGACATTTCCCTCATGTCGTACCCAAATCCCCCCGTAATCCCACCCCACCCTCATGACACAATCCTGGCTACGTGCCTGGCAAGATTACATAGTGAGAACACCTAGTATTTTTTTCCTTTTTAAAACAAAAAAGTCGAGGGGGCAAGGGGACTCTTTCTCCTTAGATCCTAAGCATATGCCATCATGTGGGGAGAGAGAAAGACTGTCGCCTACAAATTGGCAAGATCTGCGTTTCTGGAAGGGTTTAAAATACATTTTGGGTAAATTATGTTTGTGGCCAAACTACGTTCGCGGGTACCAAATGCAGCCCCGTAACGACACTACTGTTTACACACCTGTAAACTTTCCGGTACGCTCGTCTTATCTAGCTTTTGAAAACAGCCCTAATTCTTTTGCAACTTTTGCCCGAAAATTGTACCATTTCGGGCAAAGTGCTGTGCAAGACTATGAAGTAAGGCCGAGTAGAAATTATCTTTCAATGCATAAACCTCTCAGAGTGCGCACCGATTTTTTGTATATACCTTTGGATTTTCATCAACATTTCACCGTGACTATGATCCTTTTTATTTTTCGAGCAAATTTTGAAAGAATTTGGACACTTTCAGGAGTTTTCTCAGTGCAATCAAAAACAGATTTGTAAACTAAAGATGGAAGAGATTGCCCGGATTTTTCTAGGCCCTGCATAAAATTTAGGTCATGCTGAGGTTTGTGGAGCATGGGCGTCGATGTGGTCTGTGGATCGGAGACAAACTTTTCCCACAGCCGGCACCCTGGATCAAGTCCTAGACCGGAACCGGTCCATGATTAAGGAATTACCGACAGGAACGCAAGCTTCCACTTAAACATGCACACAAACAATACGCGTACACACTACATTGACAACGGTATATGCAAGACATTAAAAGTTGTATGATAACTCATACTGTTATCTATATGTCCAAATTGCTTAATGAGACATGTAACACAAATTGCCTATCTTCATGCGCCAGATTTAACCCTTTACCGTTGTGCTCCGATCGGGGCATATTTGCGCGCCTCGGGAGTGGGCGGAAAAGCGGACGTAGCCCGCCCCGCATCGGCTTCAGTAGGCCATTGACCCCGTGACCTTAAACTATTGTCTCTCTCGCTGTTGTGGCCGAATTTTCGGGTAGCTACTCGCAGTTTCGAGCTCCGCGTGAAACAGTAAAGATGTGTGACAGCCGAGCTCTCCGCATGGGTCCAAAAGGACCCAAACAACGGTAAAGGGTTAAGGAAACACATTGTCCATTCAGTGCAACTTGTGTGTCGACGGAGGTAATATATTGCAAGCAACTGGTTAGCAATATTATTTCTGTGGTAAATTCTTCCTGTTTTTTATTTATCTGCTTAAATTATGGCCGGGGTGATGGGGACAAAGTGATATGTTTTCCCCAATATTTTGGTCGTGGAGAAATTGTCCCCTGCCAAGAGAATCGACGCCCATGTTGTGGAGTAGTCTGAACCCTGCACCCCTGCCTCGCATGCCTATGACCTTTGGTGTCCCCCCATTGCCATTTTATCTGAAAATACGAAAAATTGTACTTTGTGCTATTATTTCAATGTAACAAGTTGAACATAATGAGCAACTTGACGAGAAGGCAAAATGACCCATCTTAACGAAAGCAAAAAAATAAACCTTGGGAAATTTAAGGGGGCATGCCTCTTCTACTGCGCCCCGGTATTACTCAGTCAGAGGGATTTTCAGCCAAATGAGCAATTAACGACGTTTTATGTGAGAACATAACATATTCCGTTTACTTACTGAAAATGAATATACAATAATAACGGCACTTGGAAAACCTCGACAGTCTGAGGCAATGGCATACTTGTGCATGACGATGACTTCGTACAATGAAACAAATGTATGTTCGTAAAAATGCCAGATGGAAGTCCCTGTTTGGTTCATTATGGAGGCTATTACTTATTAGCATAGGTTCATGTTATACTTTATTTACGTTAGAATTTATTCATTGACTACTTCGATTCCAGTCATGCCTCTCACTTTGATCAGGGCGCCATGCAAGTTGTCATCTTCGATGGCCAGCATAAATGCATCGACAACCATATCGAGTCTGTTAAGGACAAAACAAAAATGTAATTACAATCATCTGATCATTCAAAGAAACAATTATAATTTTGGGGTAACCCTTTTCCTTAACTGCCTTCGGGCACCTTTGGGCAAGGTTTAACTTTATTCATGCCTACTTGCCCAGTTCAGTTCAGTTTGGGTTCCCGAAGAGATTGGAAGTTTCCGAAACCCTACCGGGATCGTTCGATCTCTTTGAGAAGTTTTGTTCTTATCACGTGAAATAGTTGTACATCCTTTAAATAAAATGTGCATAATGATTCTATTGTTACAAATGGCCCCCATGTCTCCCTGAGCTGTGGTTGCCTTTGGGCGTGTTGTTGCCTCTGGATGTGTGCTGTTTTGGCTTGTGTTGTTGGTCGTTTGTGGTGTGTGTGGTGGTGGTTTCTGTTATTGGTGACAAAGATTCGAAGAAGCCGTACAGGAGCTATATGGCCTCGCTGGTCGATGAATTCAATCTGGTATTCTAGGCAGTGTCAGCGGGGGTTTAGTTTTGTTGTAAATGTGCTGATGTTCGTTTTTTAAGTAATATTTCCTGAAGGGAATATCAAGTAATCCAAATCTAATTTCCAAACATTAATTGGTTAAAACCCAAGTATTCATCTTGAAAAATCGAAACTATCTTTCGTGTTCCGGAAAATTATAACATAATAGGAATATCAGAAATAACCCTTCTTGTGTTATTATTCCCCTTTTTACAATTTAGGAAAATTTCAACGTTAGGTTGTAACACGCAAGGCAAATTTGACTTCATATATGCTGCCGTTTGAAATATTATTTTTTAAATAATTTACATATTTTGGCAAAATCGGCATACGTTAAGGGACATGGGCCAATACGAATACCTCCCTCTATAGATACCGGTACGTCACTGTCATGGGCGTCCGCAGGTAAGGGCAAGGGGAGGGGGCACTTGAGTGCCCCCCCCCCGGAAAATAAAAAATTTGAAAAAACGTATAAAAAAAATCAAAGCAAAAAAACGGACAAAACGTGTTTTCCGAGTTTCCATGCCAAAAAATAGGCTTTAGAAATGCCATTTCCGGCGATTTGGGAGGCATTTTGGGCTGAAATTTTCGCAAGTTTCATGTCAATTTATGGTGACTCGGTGGTTTTGCCCCCCCCCCCCCGACTTTTTTTCTGCGGACGCCCACACTCTAAAATCAAAAGAGTGAACTTATTCACTCTTTGATCGAGTGAAAAATGTAAATTCACTCCAAGAGGAGTGAAGTTCCCTCCAAAAAGAGTGAAATTCCCTTAAAACGAGCGAAGTTTCACTCTTGATGGAGTGCCCACGATGATCGCTCTTAAAAAAAAAGAGCGATCATTGCAGGCCCTCGTGAAAGAGTGAATTTTCCCTCTTCCTCTAGTGAATTTCACTCGTTTTAGAGGGAACTTCACTCTTTTTGGAGGGAACTTCACTCCTCTTGGAGTGAATTATCACTCTAATGGAGCGAATTTACACTTTTCACTTGATCAAAGAGTGACTAAGTTCACTCTTTTGATTTTAGAGTGCATGGTCACTGTACACAAGGATGTGATTCGAGTATCATGTCAGTCAGTCAACTGGTCAAAACAGTTGAAAAAGTTCACTTAAAATATAAGTGACAGTGTACTGATTGCTCAAATATCTGAATTGTAGAGTATAACAGCGAGTATTAGCTAGAGTACATTACACATTTCCGAATGGATTTATACTTACGATACTATTCTCTTTTCAGCCTTTAAAACTTCCATCAGGCTTTCTTCCCCTTCCATGGTTTGGAAGTTATTTCTATTCCAAAGATCAGTTTTGACTGCAGCAGGACAAATTGCAACGACTCGTAAATCTTTGCTAAATCCATCGGTGCTGTTCTAATAATGTCAATAATACATCAATAACAGGTTTCATTAATTGGTTTGAAAATAGGTAGTTCTTTAAAAAATTGAAAATATTCGTTCATATTTACAAATAAGAGAAGAATTTCTTATACAACTTTTCTTAACGAAGTATGAATATCAGGTTTATCGGAAATAATATTCGATAATTCAAATCCAGGCTTACCACAAGTGATTTCGTAAATCCCACGACACCATGCTTGCTAGCAGTGTAACTGGCGTTGACAATAGGAGATGCAATTAAACCTAATTCCGCCAAACGAAATAAAAAAGTGTCAATGTCATATAAACCGTTACTTTCCAAGTAACATTCCCGTATGAAATCCTGCAGGACCCTATATGGACCCACACATTCGAGACAATTTTGCCCAAATGATTTGATAAAGGACCCAAATGGATCAGCCCATACGAATCTTGCGGGATAGGTCTGGAGTCTATTACTGATGTGGGGATATTTAAATGAAAGTGCACAATATTTCACAACAATGTTGCCTGCCCATGCATATGGGCTCTCAATAAATCTTGGATCAGAATTTAATCTGTGAATAGACACATATCGGTTTACACCCGGAACTTTGCTGCATGGGGATGTTTTCTTTTCTTGTTTCTTTCCTTTTCTTTTCTTTCCCTTACCCTTTAGAAATGTTTACCTCAACGGACAACGGACAGTCTGAATCAAACTTCTGTCACGACTTTTTTCCGATTGTGGAGTACTTAATTTTTAATTTCTACTCCATTGCTTTTGCTGAGCATCACGCAGAACGACAGAAGGTTCCATTTCTTTTTTTTTTTTCTTTCTTTCAAGCATAATAGGATTAGTTGCCATAGTTACCAGCCATAGAAGCAGTATTAATGATGATCCCTCTCTCGGACCTTTTCTCCCTAGTCATCAGTTTTTCGGCGATGAAGGTGGCATTTATTACAGCCATCTGTATAAAAATGAAAAATGTTATTTTGAGGTAATATTACCCATTAAATTTAAGCATAATATAAACAAAATGAGGCAGCGGACAACTGTCCATAAATTGCAATAATAACTCTCACTTTGACCGAGGGTAGAAACTGACGTCATTCCAAGTGACAACAAACAGACAACAAACAGACAAGAACGATTTCTGATACTTGCTCATAACAACTCTTTCCAAAATTTTTGTGGGGCAGTCTTCGTTTGACCAGTGTCATACATCCCTATGCTTCCGAGGGTCACATATTTGGCACCATTGATGCTATAGCTAAACATGTTCGATGCAGTTCATGACGTGTAAAGAATTCCTAGGTGAGAGCGCAACCTGTGATTCCCCGGCTGGACATTACAGAGTCAACACGATCGGAAAGGGGGGTTTAAACGAGTTGTGTCCACTTAAATGTGTCGTTCTCTATTACCGTCAGATTGCAAAATGTTTCCGTTTAAATTGCAGACCTCTTGGAACTGAACAAGCTTGTGGAGGCTAAATTTTCATTCCACCTAATCCAATTAGGAGAAGTACTCTTTCGAAAAGAATATAAAAAAATAAGAGACACTGTATGGAAAATCACCTCTCTTGAGTATATCAATTTTCGTTTTAAGTGAAGTGGTTCTTGTTACATGAGAGTGGAGGGAGATCTAGATCACGTAACCTCAGTTTAACCAGTCAGCGTCGCTACTATCGGCGGACCGCTGGTTTGCCACCGGACAAATCGCCGCGGCGGAGTTGCCTACAGTGGACCGTTGTCGGGCCGACCAAATGTTGCTATCAGGGAAGTAGTTTCGGGGCATATCAATGTTGGAGATTCTCCGGTCTATGGTGGGGATTTAATGAGAGGGTCGTTTCCTCTCATTTGACCATTTTGCGTTATTTTAAGGAGACTGGATGCAGAATGGTGAGAGCTTTTCCACTTTGACAGAACTCAGGGACGGATCCAGGGTTTGGAGAAAGGGTGCGGAAACATCGGCCGAAGGCCGATCGTCGGAGGCGAACGCCGCTGGAACTAGTCTTAAATTGATATTAATTTTTTTTTTTTGAAGTTGTACTTAAACTGTTACTGGTGCCGTCACTGTGTGATATTTACTCTGATCGCCAGTTTATTTTTTTTTTTTTTGAAGGAGAGAGAAATGATGGTTCGATTACAGTTTAGCATATTACCAGATTGACTTCAATTGTTTTCCTGTTGTTATAAGTGGCTACTCCAGCATTATTAAGCAAAATATCCAGAGCTCCGTGAACGTCGAAGGTCTCTTGGAATGAATCTGAAGAAAACACGGAGAAAAGGAAGATAACACACTAATGTATAGAGCACGAAGGAGACAAAATATCAAACTAACGTGCTCGAATACATGTACGGGGCTCCAAGGGGCAGGGCCCTGCTCTCAGCCAACAAACAAATTCAGACGCCAATTTTAATTTTCAAGTCTGAATCAAGTAAACGTGTACACATTAATATATAGCCTAGCTCGAGATATGGGGAGACGGATCATCCTTGTGACCGTAGTGCTACTGTATCTGAGACGTTGCACTCAGTTGGTGAACCTTGCACACTTTTTTATGAAGGGTCCGAAATCGTTATTATAGATTTCATGCGAAAGATTTGTTGGTTATATTATTTGTAATGATGCAATTGTTACCTTAGATGTTCACGCCTCTCAAAGTGTTCTCCCTTGAAGACAAGTGTCCAAAAATATTATGGCATTTATGGTCTGTTGTGGTCGTTGCTGTATTTTATTTTGGTTACATCTTATAGAGCATAATCAAGAGTATAACCAGGATGAGTTTAATGGCAATCGGTAAAATTTTTACACCATTTCTAAATTTGGCAGTTAAAAATTGGAAGATTGGGTTTATCGGAAGATAAGAAGAAGAAGGAGATGCATGGCTTTTGTAATTCCAGTCTCTCGTGATAACTATTAGGATTATTTCAGCATTCCCGCTCTCATTTTTTTATTTCTCGGCTGTGGGAATCGAATCTCAAAAAGGAATATCAAATTTCAACTTTTTCAATTCAAAAGTTTATTTGAAGCTTTGGTGCGGTCTCGTGGGCATGAGGGTCACCTTGCTCCAGAATCATAATTTGACTCCAGAATGAATTTACTTGGAAAAGTATTTTACATGACATTATTCATAGGCACAAGGGTCGCTGACAGGGAAATTGCTTCATTTCCTGTCGATTTCCTTTTCGGGCAGCAGGGCAATTGATCTCTTAAGCAAAGTTATTTTTAGGAAGAATATTGAAAATTCCAAGAGAAAAGAGGGAGCACGAGGAGACAGTAAAATATAGATCAAATCTGAACTGAAAGGTGCTATCATCTATCAGGAGTATCCAAGTTGTATTGCACTGATCGAAATCACGACAAATGCAATGCTCAGTAAAGCACAGTTTGGAATGAAGAGATACATGCACAGGGGTGGCGCCAGGATTTGCCCGACAGGGGGGCCAGAATTTCAAGGCCCCGACAAAGGCGATGTTATGTCCCGGTTGAACGTGACTTTGCAGAATTTGAGACGCGCGGAGCGCGCCGAAATTTTGGGCTTTCTTTTTAACAAACACTTAAAAATCTGAAATTTATTTGAAGGAAAAATTAAAACTTATGAAAGAAATTTGGCTTTTATTGGTACTATAAAAAATTTGGGGTGTTTTTTGAAGAATCTGTCCTTCACAAGGAAAAAATCAAAAACGTTATATGGGTGACAGCTGAAATTCTTTTGAGGTTACGAATTGAATCGTACAAGACCTACTTACTAACTGACTAAGGTTTTGAGACGAGACTAGAAGTTTGCCCGGAAAGTTTTTCCCTTTTTTGAACAAATCTTTCAAAATTAAGAGCTTATGATGATGGAAAATTCTTGGATTTTAATGAAAGAAATTTTGGTTTTTTGGTAAGGTTATAATGAAATATTTGGTTTCTTTTATTAAGTGATATGCCTTTCAGGAGCAAAATTAGGTAGTATGCTGGGTGAATAACAGAGCTGGCTTTGGTTATTTATTGTACGGAGTATCCATCGAAATTGGAAAATTTTGCCATTTTTAACAATCTCAAGCTAACATTGGAGCAAAATTGTAATTTTATTACAGTTTTGAGGTTTTATGGAGGAACCTGACGTTCGCACGAGGAAAATCAAGTAGGGGGGATCTGTAGTTTTGTTGAGGTTACTGAATATAATCATGCAGATTAAGGCCCTCGGACTATATTGGAGCATTCTCCCGAGGAAAAAAATTGGCTTCGCATATATTTGAAGTTTTATATTTTATTTATTGTCATAGGCGTACGGGAGCGTGTCAGTTGAGTTTGGGAGGGGCAGAATTGTTCTTTTGTAAATAGATTATCTAAGTCGAGCGCACAGAATTTTTTGAAAAATGGAGGACCCCCTGTCAGCAGGAAATGGCATTTCCTGGGCTCGTAAATGGAATCAAAGAAGTCCTTACTTTCAGATTTCTTTCGCAACAAAATTATTTTCACTTCATAATACTGCCCAAAACGAAGCATAATTTACAAACAAGCATTGTTCTGTTCAGTTATCTGTTCGAATAAAACACTATCTATGCGGAGCGCCACCATCATTTAGCACGGAGCGTACAGAAAATTGTGAAGAAATCTAACCCCTAAGACAGCCGGAATGGCATTTCCCAGACTTGTAACTAGAAATGAAGCAGTTGTTATTTTGAACTTTCCTTTAAAATATCAACAGAGAAAAAACCCAACTTACCAATGATCAGAAAAGTACCATATAAAAGGTACTGCTAAAATTAGATGTATTGGTCTTGTCTCTTTTCGGGGGGGGGGGGGGGGAACTATTCAACGGAATTGAAAACATACTAAAATGTTTTTGACTGTTTTAAGAATCTTCGTTGAATTCAATTGCAAGTTCCACTAAATAGATGAAATTTTTAACGTGACTGCCCGAACTCAAGACTATAAATGGTTTTGCTCCCAACGTATTTGAAAATATGGCACGTTACAAGGTGCCTTCAAATAAATTTTCAGTCAGACTTATGGGGAGATTTTCTCACACCACTGTTTATCATTATGTGTAGCTGAAAACGACATAGCCGATATTCATTCCTTTTGTGAGAATTCGGCTGTCCGGGCAGGCCAGATGGCAGACCATTGGGTACTGCACGCACATGAACAACACCTACAATCTTGGACAAAACTGTTGGGACACTTTGCAATAATATTCTTGAATTTCAGTTCAAAGGCTTACATGAATTCCCCTCCCCCGCTCCCCCTTTCAATGTTGCGCTGAAAGAGTGACTGTATGCCGTGAATAGGCTAACTGTGGTCAACATTGCGAAGGGGAGCGGGGTGTCCCAAGGAGTTTTGTCCAAGATTGTAGTCCGTTTTTGCAAGGAGAATTCGGAATTGTGAGTTTCCTTAAGTTGAAGAATGTGGTCTTCTAGTAAGCAAGATCAAGAAGGTCGTCCGAGTGACTACAGACCCACATCTTTTATCGTAGGTCTGTAAATGAAGGCTGCCCGACGAAATTGGATTTTCTCAACAACAGGGGGTGGGTGGCCCGTCCCCGACGGAGGTATGGCCTTGCGCGCACGGATTGAAAATGGGATGAGGGATAGAAGAGCTAGTAAGAAGTGATTAAAACCGATTCAGATATGCATTAAAATAGCGTTACAAAAGAAAAAATAGTTCGAAAAGAAGAAAATCTTTGTCATCTATCCAGTAACTTCGGTCCTTTATGTTTTTTATGTTTAGGCCTCCCCGAAAAATTGCTGTGCTTCCCCGACGGGGGAAGAGATAGGACAAGAATGGGGTTTAACAGAGTTAAGAAGTGATTTAAAATCGATTCCGATATGTATTAAAATAGCATTTCAAAACAAAAAATATGTTCTAGATCGCCCATCCAGTAACTTCAGTCCTTGTGGGATTTTTTATTATTTTTTTATTATATTTTTTTTATTTTTTAGGCCTCCCAAACGAAACCGCCGACCTTCCCCGACGGGGGGGGGGAGTGTTCTCCGACGGGGGGATGCCCCCCCCCCCGCTGGCGCCACCCCTGTACATGCAGCCTACAGGGTTATGGGTATGGATGAATGTTCAGGCACATTTTTAAAGCTGAGACCATTCAGTAATCGTGTATTAAAATTAAATAAATATTATAGAATGATAGTTGAGTTGAATGACATTTTGATACCTTGCGACTGCCATCGACTTAACCATCAATTTTCCGATTTACAGTTACGACAATAGAAAGTGGTTGAACTTGTGGACTATTTTGGTACTGCCAATTTTCTTAGGGAAATTTCTGAGCGTTATTCAATTTGCTCACCTTTCATTGAAGTGCACCATTTATTGCAACCAACGTAAAAAATAATGACTGCGTAGATTCTACTCAAAATAATGGGAAATGACATTTCCGGTTATCTGAAGGGTGGAGAAAATATAATACTCTTTATTGGTTCATTTTAGACAGTCTTTTGATCAGGATTGCACTGTTAGGACAGAAAATTCTTTAACTTGACCCCATCCCCAGTTTTTACTTGTTTCCATACTCCTTTAAATTTATTTGTAAAGGTTGCGGTGAAGTGCAGTATTTAGCTAAACAGCAGAAGTGCTCATTAAACGAGCTCAAAAATTTCATCTGGGAATTGTTTCATTGAGTTATTTTGACACCAAATGCATATCCTCTGCCTAATGTAGCAGGGAGTTGTCTTTACCAACTCCCTCAGGCTGGTAGGAGGCATTCCCTGGCTCAAATGGCAGGTCATACTAAGGCCTTTGAAAGCATTTTACGGAGGAAAAAATGACTTTAAAGGGCCAAACCTCTCACCCCAAATTACAGTTTTTGTACGGGGGTACCGAAATGTTCAATTGGCTCAGCTCTTTGATTGACACTTAATTTCAGCAATGCAGAGTACCAAAGCTTATATTACACAGCATGAACGGTACTGAGAGTGTTTTGATTATATAAATTGAGTTTTTCTATACTCACCTTGAAGCAATAAACTGAGATTGTATCTGCATGAGGATGAACTTCAGACAATTGTGGGAGGGGCCTAAGTATGAAGGTTAGGAGAATTGGTACTGTTTAGGGTAAGAGAACTGGGCCTTTAAAGAATGCAGAAAATTTTTATCTTTTAGGAAGGGTAAAATGCACCTCAACAGCATATGGCGTTTGAAAGATACTCATTTTCAAATAAATGCATTTTTTCCATAATTGGAAATCTATGTCATCGTAGCACATTAACACATTGCATTCATTTTTTCTCCAATTTGATGCCGCTGCAGGGAATATTCAAAAGCAATATTGTTTGTTTCACTCTACATATTGTGTAGGGTAATGTTAGATCTGCAGAAGAAATGTATTCAAACATTCCAAAAGTATCAACTTAAGACCAAGAGAATTTTTAATTTAAGGAATCTAACATAATGTGCTCATATTACATAACTTTCTGTGGTTTTGTTGAAAAGTGGGGGTATTTTTAACAAAATAAAACAATATATGAAGTGAGACATCTTGAGTTAAGGAGAGGGTATTGCAACAGGGTTTGAATATGGTCCGGAAATTTCTATCTTTCCCAAGTTGCAAGATTTGAATGAAAAGCAACCGGAATACGACATTAAGAATGGAGTAGGGAAAACAAGCCAGTGACACACAACTGGGGGAAAAAAGTCATGGGGTCACTAGAATAAACCGCAAAGTTTCAAGTTGAGACCTAAAATCCTATCAAAATTATTACTCTAAAATTTTAAAAGTCAATTTTAAAAGTTAAAATTCCGTATGATATGGCATTGAAACTTTCAAAACTGCACTGACTTTAAGAATATTAAAGTGTATTCGCTCCTCTTAAAATGAGAACTTTGTCATATGATTGGTTCCCATTTGAAATGACAGTAACAATCAAACTCATTTTATGCACCCCCCATGTCCCCCAGTATGATGCGAAAAGATGGAGAAACACAGTCGCAGAGAGTAAACATGGGGCAAGATACACGCCTGTGGCAAAGGTTTCAGTGTTCCCTAAATTTCGTATGCACTGTATAACTAGACCTACTTTTCAATTGGTCTTCTTGAGTGACATCACACTGAATAAATTTCACTCTGTCAGCACCAAATTTTTCTGAAAATTCCGAGACAGTTTTCTGTCCACTCTCTGCCTCCAAGTCGAGGATGGCAACCAACTTGAAGAGAGACAATAGAGAGGAAAGAATACCAATTTGTGTGAGATGGTATCATGTTACATGCGATAGTTTATCTGGCAGGAAGGTCATAGATGTGAAAGACAAAGCTGGGGGTCCAGTGGCTAATAGCTAGGGGGTATACTGGTGGCACATGTGTCCACGACAAAACTTGATACCTCAGGTGGAATGTATTATTATGTATATTAATCCTATAGAGAGCGAGAATTCAGAAATTGTAACTAGGGGTTAGAGACCTCCAACCCCCTCCCCCTCCCGCTCAAGAAATCTTTGACGCTACGTTACACTGTCGACCGAGATCTACGTTTTGACCTAGGTTCTTTGCAAATTGTGAGATTCTACCCATGAATGACTCTTTGGTCTCTGGATTCTGTTCCTAAAAAGATATTTCCCCTGAGATCTAGATTTTAAGAACATGTCTTGCAAAAGTTGAAAAAGAACATTGTGAGGTAAGAATCAAATCTCATATGGATTACTTTATATACTGCATCAAATCGTATCTGGCTGCCCTTGAATATGTAGAAAATTTCCAGGGGTAGCCCCCTTACGCCCCTCCCCCCAGGAAACAACGTAATAATGATATGATATAGCTTACCTTGGCTCCATTTTCAAGTAGTTTCGAGCTTACCGCCTTGCCAATTCCAGACGCTCCTCCCGATACTAAGGCAACTTTACCAAAAATCTTCATTCTGACTAAACTATAACGGTTATTTGTTATTATAGATAACATACAGTGTCTTAGACTACAGTAAACTTTTGAATTCTGCAATAGTCCTCGGGTTTAGGCATACACCTGCAATCTGTGTGGTGCACCTGAGCAAAATAACATCGTGGCAATAATAAGTATGATCTTTGTCGGGAGATTAAAGTGCACTTCAAATTATGTAGTGACATCTAAATGCAAGTCTAGGGTACTGTAGGTTTATTGAGCAAAATAAATATTTATCCAAGATAATTACCGGTATCTTTTATAGATAACTACTAGGAATATTGCCATATCTTTATCTAAATCAGCTCAACGCTGAGGTGAAACGTCTATAGTTTGAAAGAAGAACATATTGCCAACAGTCTCAATATTTTGTTTGTTGGGACGATTTCAGGGTCAGAATGTTAGCTTTTTGAGGACCTTTAAATCAGATTGATCGAGAACAAATACCGACGACAAATCTACCCCTTTTTGATATTGTTTAAAGTCCTATACAGTTCCCGACCAAGGTTAGTAATGGTAGTTAACAGTGAACACTAAAGGGGGACATGTGTAAGGCCAAATCAGATAACTTTTAAAAGGTGGAGCCGTAAAAAGTATAGTGCTGTACTACGATCAAATGTGCTGGAGGATTAATTTATTTCTAGGGTAATTAAGAGAGAATGGTTTTAACACAGAGGCGTATAGATGCAAAGTTTTAGGCGACTTTCCCTCTCCAAATGATGTAAAAATATTATGGCAATACATCAAGGTTGGATCTTCAATATTTTATTGTGGGAGAAGGAGTGCCAGGCGATAGTGAAAGAAATAACGGAAACTGGGAGTCCAAAGGTTGGGAACCATTGGCTGAAAAGATAGCAAGACTGGTATGAACTACCTGGTGCCAATGCTGTTCACATTTAGGAGCGTCCTCACAAAAAACAAACAAACAAATACAAGGGGGGATAAAGCTATATTGATCGTTCCTATCAGGCGAATTATTTGACTACCAGAAAAGAGCTTCCTTGCCAAATTTTGGCTTTTTACAGGGATGTGGCCAGAAATTTGCCAGCGAGACGATAACTGTAGGTCAAGCTTCCATATGTGAAGCGCCATCAAAATTTGACGTGAAGCTCCCGGGCCAGCCAGCTAGCTAAATTCTCTCCAGATCGCTGAAATTGTAATGCTGTCTGATAAACTATTAGTGTCAAAATCATATTGTCAGGGTCTTAAATTACCCTCGTTATGTATACTTACCACTAAAGCAGTGGGCAATTTTGCAACTAACTTGGGTAATAAAGCCTAATACTGTATTTTACCCTACTGTTTTGTAGGAACTATACGTGACCAACGCAGAAAGTTTACCCACCAATTTGAATTTTCAGAGTGTAATTGATTGGTCATGTGAGAATTAACCATTTCAATTGATGTATCTCAAACTTTTCGACAATTTTCTAGGAAACAAACATCGAGCTCGGTGTATGATACGCAAGGTATGAGTTTATGCTGACTAACAACGAAATAGGTTATAGGTCTATACTCTCTTAATTCCTTAGATTGAAAATCAATCCAGAAGAGTGAAAATAGGGACCAATCTTAATTTCGATTGAAAATTTTCAATCGAATAAGACTGATTTTCAATCCATTAGATTGAATTTTTCAATCGAAATTGCAGATTGATCCCTAATTTCAATCTAAAAATTAAGAGAGTACTTAAAAACGCCCTTCACCCGCAACCAACGACCTGTACATGGACAAGTTATGCTTGTCCTCACCTGATTTTTCAAAATCTGGGGTCAGATGCTATTGTGGAATTAGGGGCGGGCCTTATTTCCAACAAGCTGTTTGAGCCGTATGAAATTCACTCCCAGCCAGTCGCGTACGAAGTGGAGTGCAGGGGCAGACTGACCCCCAAATTTCTGCAAAATCTAAAATTCGGGAAGGAAACTTGGGCATGAATTTGGAAAAAAGTCGGACAGTCTCTAAAGATTAAAAAAATTGACATGGTTTTTCAAAAACTTCCTAAGCGTTCCCGAAATCTTAAAAAGATGTGCCCGAAAAATGAAACTGATTAAAAGTCATGAAAAATCAAGATTCCAAAAATTCGCTTCACATTCAGTGGGGACAGAAAAGAGGCTATTCTATTATCCATAAGTTTTACTTCACAGTCTTTCACAAAAAATGCCCGAAATGGTTGAATATCCAGTTTATTCCAAGAATTTGCCCAAATTATAATCAAGGTAACATATTGGCGAAAAATCAAAGGGAGGAAAAATTCATGATACATTTGGGAAGTCAAGTGGCTTAGAAGAAACAATCATTCTTTGGCCTGTTTTTAAATCTTGTGTAACGGTAGTAACACAATGCCCGAACTGGCCCATTATTTTAATACTTTGAAATCTTTGCCCCAAAACAAAAAACGCTATGTGCGAGGTAAAACTTTTTATGGTTCAGGGTAAAATTTTCATGGCAAATAAAAATGACAGGCCTAACAAAGGTTTGCGACACAATTTAGTCAGAAACACTCTAAAAAATTACATCAGATTTACAAAACAACAAAACAAGAAGATAATTATGGGTAACAGAAACGTTCTTATTACCAGAACATTTTTGTTATCTTTATGTTTCTCTTTATTTTTTGTCATTTTCTGTAACTTTGCCGGAGAGCCAATTTTTACAGTGTAGTTGATGACAAAGGTTGTTCTCATCCCCACTTCATACTATAGTCTTGCAGAAAAAAATGCCCGAAATAGTGAAATATTCGAATATATATCCTGGAACTGGTTTTCAATTGCCAAATTAATTCACGGACGGACGGAAGAGTTGTCAACTGCAGTGCCTAATAATAGTTGACGGAGCCATATAAGGACAATGGTTATGAAAATCGGGTAGTTTGTTTTACAATACTTTAATGATGCAGAGTGAGAATGTCTTCCCATAATTGAGCTTGAATATTCATTTATACTCACCTTGTAAAGTGACATTTTTTCAAGAGGTGTTTCAAATAGAAGAAAAATCAAGTGCGGGAAATCACACCGAATTTCATCAATCCAATATGCATTGAATTTGGCCAAGAATAAATTAGAGTAAAATACGTACTAAGCATGTTTTCAAATCAGTTTCGTAGTATTCCCTTCGAAAGTGTACAACTGAGACCATTTCATTCAATGGTAGTGGTACGTTCCATCTGGTAATTTTCTGATCAAAATAGCGACTGCTAATTAGACCCCCGCCCCCAATTTGAGCCTGTGCAATACCATTTCCGGCTTGATTTGATTTGAATTCATTTGCACAACAAAAACATCAAAGACAGATAAAGAAGGACAGCAAAAAAGTAAATAACAGAATTAGATAGGACATGCACAGGGATGACACAGGAAAGTATGACAAGCAGACTTATTTCCACCGTGGTCCCTAAAACATAAAACAGATACAACATAAAGCACAGCATATTTCACAAGAAAATCTAAAAATTAAAAGTATAAATAAATATATGGAGCTCTCTACTGCTCTCAGTTTGGTACAGAAATATCTTCTAATGAAAGTTTTAAAGGCTTTTTTTCTAAAAGTCCCCTCGACTCTCTGGCGAAGAGCCACGGGGCGAAAAACAAAACATTTACTCCCGGAGGAGTTCTACTCCCTTAAGGAGCTATACGTCCCAAATGGACAAGTACACCCTCTAAAGGGCAAACATGTGTGGTCCTGCTCTAGACTGGCAGAAGAGAACAGAAGTCACATCCTGGATGCAGTTTAACGTCATGCCCAGTTTTAAAGGAACTAAAATTACTGCATCTTTGAATTTTGGCAGGTAAAGAATTCCAACCTGTAAATTTAAAAGTTTTAACTCAATAATTTGTCACGGTGGAAAACCTAGGTACAAACACAGATGAGACGTCACACCTAGTATTATAGTATAAAAATGTGAAGAATTTAATGAGATGAGAGGATGCAAATCAAGTACAAACGCAAAACTTTATTTTGACAAACCTGAAGCGTTTCAAAACTTTCTGTACGCTCCTCGCCAGCTAATTGTGTCGCTCCGTTTAGACAGCCTTTACATGCTTCGGACAAAATAGTCTCTCCCCCCCCCCTCCCCCCCCCCCCCTTTCAATCTGAAATGCTCCCGTACATCTATGCTCCCAGCTAGTTTTACAAAGAAAAAAACTCGAGCGTCTCTTGATGATGAAACGCACCGTCGAGTGTCGAGACATTGCTGTGCACCCTCATTTACACATCCTTACGTTTTATACACTAATTACGTGATCGGTCCAGTTCTTCTCTCACTCTTAGTCTCACGTACAGTAAGTAGTAGGCCTTACTTAGGGTCGCAGTCTCATAGTATTTCCGTCGTCAAATTTTATACAAACCTGACTTATCTCTCTAAGAGTAGGAGTAAGAGAAGATAGGAGCCTTTGTTGTTTGGACCATAGCTTCACTAAGTTCTTAACTAGGCCTAACGTACCTTTACTATGGTCTAACGACCGGCTAGGCTATACAATTACAAATAACCTAACGTCAGCATCAACACACCTCTAGCCCATTCATGATACTGAGTGATAGAGCATATAGCGTATCCTAACGTTAGGCCATCAAGTATTAGTACCCTAGGCGTAGGCAACGTCCTTACTAAGGCTTATTAACTTAAAAGTAACTACTTAAGTGTAGGTCTAGGCTAACAAAAGGCCAATGGGCTCTATTTGGGTTTCCACACCCACAGTTGTTGGGTTAGGCCCCAGGCTAGGGTTATGTATGCATAGCAATGAGATTAGGGTAACGTACCCATAGTACTAGGATTAAGGTTTATAGGTTAGGGTTAGAGTTACAAACATGTTCATGCACATTTGCCACTTCCGGGTACAGAAACCCAATTAATACCAGCCAATAGGGTGTCCATTCTTTCATGACAGAAAAGGAGGACAACCTTTGCCACTATTTGAGTGGAGCGCCACCATGGGTTGGTGCGAGCATACCAGAAAATTTTTGGCATTTGCAAACCCCCCCTGATGGCTGGAAACGGCCCTTTCTGGTGTTCTAACTAAGCTACATGATTACAATCAAGAAAATGTGGTGTCAGAAGTTTTACATTAGAATTTTCAAAATGGAGGAATCTCAATGTCTGGCGCTGTGTGAGCCGAATGGAGGACAGGATCCTCAAAAGCCAGATTGATCAGCCAAAAGCTGGATGAATGGACAAACTACCAGCCAATGGCCTAATATTCAAAGATTTGCCCTTTAACCTGTTATGTCATTATGTTACATTATGATTAGGGCTAAATTAGGTCTTCACCTACTCCTAGCCAAATGTTTATCCAAAGTGAAATGCTGTGGTCATTGTGTGCTAGCCTAAATTTTGACCTACTGTAGACTAAAAGGGTATACTTATTACACTATGAGGCTAGTCCTTGAAAAGGACTGTGTGTTATACACTTAATGGTAGGACCTATTCCGTACTGGTCCTTGGCAATACATCTCATGAAATCACAATAATGTGCGCCACAAGCACTGCACGTGTCTTCTAAATTCCTCACAGCTCCAAAAATTATATTTTAAGTTATATAATCATTATTATTATAAATACGATAAAGGCTATAAATGATCTTTGTCATACTATTTAACTTTCTTGACTGCTATTTCATTAAATGCAGGTATGCAAAAAGGTGAACTTTGGAGGTTAAAACTGTCAGTAACACTTTGTCAATTTACAAGATTTAAAAGCATATTTTCATCATCCCAAACAGTTCCAATTCTCCCAACCTACATACTTCTAGCCCCTCCCACATAATCCACATTTATCTAAAACTCATCTTTATCCAGACACAATCCTACAGTAGTTTATTGCTTCATGGCTTGTCCCAGTGGCCATACAAGTCCAAAATGTGTAATCAAGACACTCTCAGTGCCCATGCTGTGTAATTTAGCTATGATGCATTGTTTGAATGTGATGCCAATCAAAGAGCTGTACCAATTGAGAGTTTTGATATATGTACACTGAAACTGTATTTAAGGGTGATGAATGGCTGCCTTTAAATGCATGAATTGGTTGCTAATGCAGTCACATGACTGAGTGTAAGTGTTCAAAATTACATGCAGAGTGGCAGTGCAAAAGTAATGCAAAAAACAAAGTGGATGTAGCGTAGAGTCCTAATCAAAGACTAGCCTTTACTCAGTTTTATATTTTCCAGCTGTGTTTCAAAACACACACCAGGTGCATTGAGTGCATGAGTGATGGTGAGTGATCTCACTCACACTTTTTGAAAACAAAACGCACGTGAATGTATGTTGAACATTTTTAGCAAGATGGGATACAAAGAAATGATTCATATTTTTTTTTCTTGTCAAAGTTCTAACTGGTGGGAACTTCTCTTGACATGATGTAAAAAGACCATGACTTTTGTTAATTTGAAAAATTGTTCCTTTTTGACCCCAACAATTACAATTTTTAGTGTTGTGTTGGGTTTGTGCCATGCCGCAGCTAACTCTAAAGAAGGCCAAAAATTGGACAAAACGTTAACGTTTAAGTCATTTTATTCAGTGTTTCTCCTCTCTTGAAACTTTGATGATAAAAAAGATAGTTTATAAAAGAACGTAAGAAAAACAAAGAGGTAACTTGACTTTAGATCTTTCCTCTTCAGAAGTCGGAAATGAAGTTTCTCTCAAATCAAAGTGACCACGTGTAACTTAAAGTCATCTACTTTTAGATACGAAATTACTTCTATGTTACTAATTGGTCTGAGACAAATAATCATAAATATTTACAACTATTCTCAAGAAGTGCCCAATCAGAGTTGAATCGTTTTAAACTTAGGACACACCTATATAAAGTAAGTTTGATTATGTAATTGACCCAAAGTTTCATGGAAAAGCGGACGAGAGGAAGTCTTCAATTATTGACTGTTGAGTGCAGCTCTGGCTGTGAACAAAGGATGGTTGATGAATCATGGTGAGCGGTAAACATACTTGAGGGTATTAAGGAAGTGGTCGCTATCTTCAACAGGGCTGGAATTAATCAAAGGCCACGAAGGCCATGGCCTTCGTATTTTTGGCAATGGCATTGCTGCCCTATTAAATTTAATGGCCATCAAGGCCATTCGGCCTCTGTGCCCTACCAGTGAGATTACATTGTGGTCAGTACAAAATCACTTGTTTGGCCTTGGTGCCCTCTCAGTTCAGATGACATGCCCTCAAAACCGATGGAAAAATGGCCTTGCCCCATTGGAACCTTAATTCCAGCCCTGCTTCAAAGAAGAGGATGGGAGAACATGGTATAACATGACATTAGGGCCAAAAACTCCATGGGTAAATAATGTCATATCACTGGCTTTTTATGCAATTTATATTCTTTTTCTCAATTTTTCAGTTATTTACTTCTAAATTTTACAACATAAATGATGTATGTGTCTGTAATTATAACATTAGTCATTGGTGTTTTTCCATTTCCCTTACAGAACCCAGTTTGGGGGTAAAGAAGAATGAAGAGGTTTATAGAGAAATACCTGTAGCTGGTATAATTGGACTGAATTACTGTAGATAACGAGAGGCTTTTAGGAATAAAAACAAAACAAAATGAACTTTCTATCACCTATATGCTCTATTTCACATATTGTAGCAAAATGTTTTGGACAAATTGGAGGGAGGTTCAAGATGTGAAGCATCAAAATTAGCTCTGGTTTTCATTCTGGATGTTATGGTGTTTAATTGAAGGGTTAATCACTGGGCTAGAAATTGTATTGAAATTAAATAGAAAAAAGGGGCTAAAGTACATGCAAAAGTTGAGGAGTCTGTTGATTTGGGACTGAAGGGGTTGGGTTCCCCAACTACCCCCCTTTTTGTCCTGTTTTATCATCATGTCCCTAATGGTGGGACACTGAACTCATTCACTTTTAGTTAATTATTTCAGCATGTTATATTTTAGCAATGGAACAAGCTATGACAATTAGAGAAAATAGGCTAAAAAGTTTAAAGAAAAAAAAAAAGAAAATACATTAATGTGAGGATATGATGTCATATGTGCTTGTTTCAAGTTCGCATTTTGTTGAAAATATGACAAGTTTTACTTCTTGCCTATATCTTGAGAACCACAGATCAGAATTCCATGCAAATTTTTACCAAAATGCTAAGAATAAGTGCCCCTCTAAAGTTTTAAAAATTGGTATGGGTTTACCCTTTTTTTAACAGTTGAAGCCAACAAGGGCAACACCACCAAAACAAAAAAGTGCAACTGGAGCTAAATTTATATACAGCAACAAAATTGCAAAGCAACAAGTGTAAATAAAACCAAAGACCAAAACGCCATAAAGAGTTGGCTGGATGAGGACCCATGTGTTTGTTGATGGGTCTCTGATCCAACTGAAGGGGAGGATCCAGTTAGAGGTAGCTAGTACAAAAGACAAAACAGACGGTAATACATACGGGATAGTATTCCAAAGGTGAGCACCTCTACCAAAGAAATGGTATTTAAATGCCTTAGACTGCAAGGCCTGTGTATGATTATAACAGTTACAGTAGCATGCCTGACAGTAGGGGCAATAATAGGATGGAATGGAATGTTTATGAGGTTGTCCCTACAGTCGGTTTGTAAAACATACAAAAATCAGCTACTGTAAGGCCCTACAATGCTGCAAAGGATTGCCACTTTAGAGTCTGGGAGATTTTTGTGGAAAGCTATAATTGTAATAATGGTAATAACAGGAACAAAGAACTTCTATTTTTTCTTTCAGACTTTTTGCACCATCATTCTGAGTCTGACATTGCATCATCATGATGTTTTCAGCTAATGAAATCATCCCTGCTCTGTGGCTCGGAGCGCGCTCTGATGTAGAATGTGAAAAGGGGAATTTTCTGGTCAAGCACCACATAGACCATGTTTTGACTATTGATACAGAGCCCCCAGCTATCCTGTGTCCAAATATTAAACATAAATTTGTGGAACTAATTGACCTAGACTATGCTGACTTGTTGATCCACCTGGAAGAATGTTTTGCTTTCATTGAAGAGGCAAGATCCTCAGGCAGCGTGCTGGTCCATTGGTGAGTCTGAATTCTTACAGGTCATACCCGAGGGAGCAGACTCTGTTCAGTCCTCCCTTAGAGGTTTCACAAACCTAAGTATATATGACTGAACAAGGAATATGCCTAACAGTCTGCTATATAGTCAAGGAGGGTCTTGAAAATTTAGTTTGTATTTTCCAGGCCTTGAAAGTTATGGAAAAGTGTAAACTTGCTTTAGATGTCTTAAAAAAAGTTCTGGAAATTGAAGAAAATTCAGAAAAGCAATTTTTCCTGACTGCTTCAATGTGGCTGTTACTCAGACCTTGAAGGCATCCCAGACAGTTTCAATTCTCCTAACCTACTCACTTAAAGGGGCTCATTGAGTTGATATTGATAACTTGATGAAGGTGTTTAAGGGTTCTGCCATTTGAAAATGCTTATAATTAAAATAGTTAGTCAAGTTTTACATCATCCAGGAGTCACAGAAAAAGTCAAAATTTCGAATTTTGTTGTGTCCTGACTTGTAGCGGTTTTGTGCGTAATTCGAAAAAATGTCTGGTCACAAATTTTTGAAAAATGAATTGAGCAGTTAAGTACTCACTCATAAAATATTTCTTTGTAAGTAGGATGTGGGGATTGTCTAAGTTTGACAATTTGTCATTGATATGTGGAGAAAACTTATCACCTTTTTTCATGAACCAACTCAATGAGCCGCTTTAAGTCCCTCCCACAACTGTCTAAAACTCATCCCCATCCAGACACAATCCAAGTTTTTTTAATCTTCTATTATTATTGTTGTTGTTGTTGTTGTTGTTGTTGTTATTATTATTATTATTAAAAGACATTGTAAGTGCGCTTTATGCTTTATGCTGTTTTATTGCGCGTAAAAAGCTCAAAGCGCATAACAAATTAAAGAGTACATAATACAATAAGATAAAATGCAAAAGTTGATTAATCTAGTAACTTCATGTATTGATATGTAGAGAAATTTGTATCTGATTTGAGTGAAAGCTTCACCATACTGTGTGGATTTGGTTCCTCTTTCAAGTAGGAATTTAATTTTTTGCTTAAACTGCAACTTTAAGAGAATGCTTACCTGGTTCTGAATTGACTGGTGCCCAACTAAAGTATGCACAAAACTAAAATTGTTTTCCCTGTTTTGCATTTAGGTAGCAGTTCAACCAACTTGTGTAATAATATGCAACACAGATAAAATTTATATCCTGAATTTCTGCAGCATGATGTTGTCATTCAATTGTGTATGTTAAGAATAAGTTTTTCACATTTTGAACCAATTGAAGTAAAATCATCTGGAAACGATTTTCTAGAATCCATACCTGTTTTCTTCTCCCTATGTTTCTATAGTCTAATGGGTATGTCAAGGAGTGCATCTGTTGTTACAGCATATCTGATGTATAAGGAAAAGGTATCCTTAGAAGAGGCTCTTGCAAAAATCAGAGAGAAACGTTCCTATGTAAGGTATTGTACTGAAATATTTATTTATGCAATAGCATTTACTAACATTTGGTATTTATCCAGCAATCTGCTTTCAAATATTTCATTTTAAAAATGACCACTTATATGAAGCTCTGGTGGTATTGAGCCAGTGGTGTACATATTGAAAAAAAAAAAAACAGGAGCCGATGACTCCTTTCAACAAAATGAAATGCTAGTACCCATATTTTTTTCAAATGGCGTATGATACTATCAGTACTGTACAGTTTGTAACTTTTTAGTGTAAATGTTGATTAATCAAAATTTTGTAAAATGTGAAAAAAGTTTGTTGCTTTGTCAAACTTTGGATGCATGTTTGACAAATTTGGTTGCAGTATTGTGCTGATCAGGGCTAGAAAAATGGTGTATTTCCCAGGAAGTTAGTACAAAAATTATTCATTTCGGAATATTAGCCTTTTAAGGAGAACCATCATGGCTACCGCAGTTTTTAGGGAAAAACTGTGGTTCCCAATTATAGTACCCGACCACTGGTTCATAACTCCAATTAGCTGCTTCAATGACCAGCAGATCTGATTACCATTCTGGTACAATAGAAGCTGCAACAACTTAGGGATTCAAATAACTTGCAACAAATCCTGAAAAGTGCTGGCAAAAAGGGGATCAAAATACTTAAAGAGTGCATTGAATAGCTACATACCCTTTCAGTTTATTCTGAGATAAAACTGCCATCAAATGTCAACATTCATGGTCATTTTCAGTACCATCATGTCATGTTTTAAATTTAATGTTGTATTTCATGTTTTAACAACATTCTTCCATTCACTATCCACTGACAGACCCAACGAGGGTTTCATGGAACAGTTGAGCTTATTTGAAGCCATGGGCTGTGACCTTAATCCTCATCATCCTCTTATGAAGTTTCACAAGCTTGGCCAGTTTGCAAACCAAATGCAAGGTACTTTAATAATACATTTTGAATATGGTTTCTTTTTAGTTTTATTGGCACTGAATTTCAGCCTCGCTTGCATTTTCCTTACATACTATACCCATGGTGCAAGAGATAGTTATCTGTCAGTATGATGGCGCAAAGAAATTTTTAAAAATTTAATTTCTGTAATCATTCCGAAGAATTTATGTATTTACACATGTTGGGAAATTTAGGGAACTTACTGATCAGTTTTGGAGTAGATTTTACTAAAACTAACAAAAATCCAATCTAAATCTGATCTGATGTCCTTCTAGCATGATGTGTGTTTTGCAGTCTTCGTAATGATGAAGTATAGGTGTAGATGATGCTGGCTGTCTCAGATCTAAACACGGAAATGTTTCAAATTTGGTGAAACTATCACGGTGCTAGTACACAAAAGAAACAAAATCATTAAATGATGGCCTCCAATGTAATGTTAGACAAATGTAACCACCAACTCAATTGCTAAGATAGACATACTTTTAACATATGATTATAACATTAATTTCAAAACATTTAATTTCAAAAGTATGTTTGAAATCATTTCAAATCTCAAGTAGATAAAAGAGCTATGGGCGTCTTTCAAGCTTTCATATTTCATATTTTCTAGTCCCTAGGGGCCATAGGCTGTACACTCCATAGACCACACTCATAGCATGATGGTCCCCTTGCACTGTGGGAGCCGGATTCACTCAGTTGTATTCCTTCTGCTTTACATCCTTGATTAGTTATTATCTCAATAAATAAAATGTATTTCAAGTCTAGCTGGCCACAGCCTTTTTTCCAGTTGTGGCTCACTGGCTTGTATTCCCTACTCCATTTCTTATGCTGAGCAATGACCAAGGCTGATAAATAAATGTTTATTACCTAAGAAAGCTGTATTATTCTCACAAATGTAACTTGTCCTTTTATATTCATGTAAAGAAAAAGGAAATTTCTCTTCAATTGCCAAAATCTCCCTCCAAATGCCTAAATTTCCTGGGAAGGAGTCTCCCAGATCCCTACTGTAGCTTTTCCTGTTCATGGTAATGGTCACATTTTTTCATTACGTGCCTTATAAAGTTCAACTTCATGTCAATTGACACTAATAAATGCAACAGAGCAAATCAAATTTGTTTTCAGGAATTGAATTTGAAACCTTTTGGTTTCTGAATATCGGTTCTTGAAATGTCACTTGTGCCATCCTCTCTGCTATAACACATGTAGAAAATGAGAAATGACAAATATATGGGAGAACGATTTGTATGGATGTTAGATTAAAGGTAAAGAGCAGTCCCCCCAAACTTATTTTCAAGAAAAAGCTAAATAACTCAATTTTCATCTTATTTCAATTACATTTTATGACTTCACTATTACATATTCAAGGTAAACCAAGCAGTTATTTCTGGTAAATTTCACATTTGAAGAGAAAAAACATTGTCACATGACTCCCAACAGCCAATCATGAAACTGAACAGTCTACTACACTTCTTCAGTTTGGGAGGACTGCTCCTGCCCTTTAAGTTCCATTCTTTATAATCAGGCCTTGGATTCTGAGGCATGCGGGTGTGATCACTCACCTCAAATCACCGTGAGGAGAGTGATTTTTTGCACACCTAGATAAAGAAAGGAGACTACAGTTAAAGGCATATTTTCATCATCCCAAACAGTTCCAATTTTCCTAACGTACTTACTTCTAGCCCCTCCCACATTTATCTAAAACTCATCTTTATCCAGACACAATCCTAGTTTATTGCTTCATGGCTTGTCCCAGTGACCATAAAAGTCCATAATGTATAATCAAGACACTCTCAGTGCCCATGCTGTGTAATTTAGCTATGATGCATTGTTTGATGCCAGTCAAAGAGCTGTACCAATTGAGACTTTTGATATATGCATACTGAAACTGTAGTTTAGAGTGACGAATGACTGCCTTTAATGTTTCAGAGCTAACACACCCACCACACTCCTCAATTTTCTGAGGAGTGTGATTTGTAGCACACCTGAAAAATCTTACACTCAAGGCCTGTAAAAAGGTTATTTTATCATCTCTGAGATAAATCTCATTAGGTGCGGGTAATAATTAAGTATTCAAAATTTGAATAGCAACTTTGAGGTTTCTGGGCTCGTCTTCCACAAAATCATTGAAAGTCTGAGTGTAATGTGTACAAAATCTGCTACACCGTGTTGTATTTGTGTAGCAATTTGTCCATTTGTGTAAAGTACCAAAATTATTGCAATGCAATACCAGATAAATTATTTTTATGTGTAAACTGTTTTCACATAGTAACTATTGTAATTGGTAAACTTTTTCACAAATCATTGTTGAAATCAAGTCATGACTTGAGTCACAATTTGCAAAACTGTGGATTCAAAAAATTCAATTCAAATTTCCCCCATTGAAAAAACACAGTGACTCAAGTTATGACTTGACTTGATTCACCGAAATGAGTGTACTTGACTTGATCTGCCATGAAAATATTGACTTGGTTACAAGTCTGACTTAAACTAGGATACTTTTGTATTCTACAGGTAGACGTCACCAAAATGCAGAAATTCCAAAGGAACTCATCGCCAAAGACCCGAACCAGAAATCTGGTAGGGAGGGATCAGAACAGCAAGAAGCAGTATTTAGATGCAGAAAGTGTCGGTATGTAAATGGTGTGGGTCGCTATCGGGCCTCTCTTCATATATAAATCCCCTTCTTACCTCTCCTCCTTCTCTTAAAGTGCCCCTTCCAACCATGCTTGCCCTAGATGAAAACATTAAACATAATCTACCTCTTTGCTTGACCCAGTTCATCATGTTTCATTGCCAGTAAACTACTAGGATGGTTTCCAAGAAGGTGGGCCTATATTATTCTTGCTGGTTGAGGCAGCTCAGGTCACAAGCACTTCTTTGCTTCTATGGTAATGTTTGTTGACCCAGTTCATCATGTTTCATTTCCAGTAAACTACCAGGATGGTTTCCAAAAAGGTGGGCCTACTGTATTATTCTTGTTGGTTGAGGCAGCTCAGGTCACAAGCACTTCTTTGCTTCTATGGTAATGTTTGTTGACCCAGTTGATCATGTTTCATTGCCAGTAAACTACTAGGATGGTTTCCAAAAAGGTGGGCCTATATTATTCTTGTTGGTTGAGGCAGCTTAGGTCACAAGCACTTGGCTAGTACCAGGAGGGTGGGTGGACAAGTAAGTTTCTACAGCAGTCTCCTTGTTTGCATACTGCTGGACAGTGGTGGCTACTATTGAAACAGATCTTACAATTCCAAGTTGGGTTCATCTTGTTGTAACAGCACTTTGTCAACCAAAAAAGAGGTGTTTGTTTGGATTTTCATCTAATGAAACTATACCTTGTAGCTTAATATTCCACCATTTACCATGGAAGGTTTTACATTTATTCAATCCTGCACCCAGGAAGAGTCATGCAACTGTTTCATAATAAATGGTAGACGTGAAGCATTTTGCTGTTTATACTGCTCGTTCACACCTTGCTGGAAATAATTTTGCCAATAAAACTTACCATTTCTTTTTGGCCATGCAAGCGCAATTAGTTGTTCATTTTAGGGTACATGAAATCTTTTGTGTGACTGGAAATAGTAATCTAATCTAATCTCTAGTGTTAGGGTCTAGACTAATAACAATTGGTAGAATTCAAAGGAACTTGTCCATCTTATGGCAAAATTGTGAAATTTTGAAAACATCAACTTCTACAAAATGAATCCCAGATTTTGGATCAAAAAAAACATATAAAGGTAAGATTTTTCTTTTGGCAAAAGTTTAACCTTCAGGGTCATCTGTCCTTCCGCAGTTTTTAGGGAAAAACTGCGGTTCCCGATTCAAGTACCTGACTGCTGGTTCATTATTCTGATTAGCTGCTTCATTGAACAATGGCTGTGGTAACCATTTTTGCTCAATAGAAGCCCAGCAGTTTAGGGGTTCAAATAAGGGCTGGCCAAAATGAGTATTGGCAAAGATGGGTTTAAATTACTCATGGTGCATTGAAGGGTTAGATCCCCTGTCAGATTCATCTGAGATAAACTGCTATCAAATTTCAGCCTTCAGGGCTATTGTCAAATGCCTGAGTGGTCATGAAATTGGTATTGATAACACTTCTTGACAAAGTTAGTTATAGGATAAATTTTTTGAGATGGCATTCCTTGACAGAGTTCTGTTGTATTTCAAACTGCATAGATCCATTTGTGAGTCAAGGAAGTTATTGAAAGTATAGAAAAATGCCTTGGATA
Source organism: Holothuria scabra (assembly GCA_037179385.1). Taxonomy (NCBI): domain Eukaryota; kingdom Metazoa; phylum Echinodermata; class Holothuroidea; order Aspidochirotida; family Holothuriidae; genus Holothuria; species Holothuria scabra. Next base: position 27,130,495 of record CM074185.1, on the reverse strand, counting down.
GTCATCACAATTGAGTTAAGAGATTATTTCAGGTTGTTGATCCCTTGGCCTTGCCTTAGGCAGGCAAGGAAAATATGCAATGGTGATGTTGTGTGTGTGTGTGTGTGTGTGTGTGTTTGTGACACTTGCTTGTAAACATGATATCTTAAGGTAGGAATGTCCGACACTTTTCATATGTAGTGTATAGATTTGTCATGTAGAGAGAAAGAACCCTATTGTTTTTGGTATAGGTCAAGGTCATTTGAGGTCACCAGCAGTAAAATTGCGAAAACTTCGAAAATAGCTTGTAAACACGATATCTTCACATAAGAGTGACCGACACTTTTCATACTTGGTATATAGCTTTGTCATGTTGAGAGGAAGAACCCTATTGTTTTTGGTAGAGGTCAAAGGTCATTTGAGGTCACCAGCAGTAAAGTTGCAAAAACACTGAAAAATGGCTTGTAAACACAATATCTTCACATAGGAGTGACCGACACTTTTCATACATGGTATATAAATTTGTCATGTTGAGAGGAAGAACCCTATTGTTTTTGGTAGAGGTCAAAGGTCATTTGAGGTCACCAGCAGTAAAGTTGCGAAAACACTGAAAATGGCTTGTAAACACGATATCTTCAAATAGGAGTGACCGACAGTTTTCATACATGGTATATAAATTTGTCATATTGAGAGGAAGAACCCTATTGTTTTTGGTAGAGGTCAAAGGTCATTTGAGGTCACCAGTGGTAAAATTTCGAAAATGGCTTGTAAGCATCTTCAGATAAGAGTGGCCGATACTCTTCATATTTGGTATATAGATTTGACATGTTGAGAGAAAGAAGCCTAATTGTTTTTCGTAGAGGGCAAAGGTCACTTGAGGTCACCAGCGGTAAAACTGCAAAAATTCTGTGCCTAAAATGTAAAGAAAAATCTATCAAACACTGTCAATTTGAAAGCAGGTTAGGTATTTGATGGCAAGGAATCACTAAGCCTTTTGGCTTTCAGGTTTTTATTGTTTAATCTTTTTCTACAGCCGTGCATTGTTTAAAGAGGGAAGTGTTGTTGGCCATAATCCTGGCCAAGGTCAAGTCAGTTTTAAACAGCATAAGCAAACACAGCCAACAGCGTCGACAACGGACACATGCACATCACATTTCATTCAACCTGTGGCATGGATGGAGCATCTCCTTTTAGGACATAAAGATGGGAAGGTACTGTCAAATATTACTGTGACTAAAAGTACTGTTCTGAATGGGATGTAGGGGCATGCCCCCAACCCCCTCCTATTTTGGCCAATAGGCCATAGGCAGTTTACAACACCTTTTTATCTCAATACATAACATGTGTTGAGATATTGTCACACTAGCCAATGGTTGAAATATCTTTAAAACAACAAAATGTAATTTGATCTGTGGTCAATGTCTTCCAGAGTTCAAGAGCATGCTCTTTGAGGTTAGGGCAGATTAAGATGTATATTTTGATGTGATAAAAGTGATGGTTGCTAAGTATTGCTAAGTTATTTCGGCAAATTTTACGACAAAGCTCTTCAGTTGTCAAGGAAGCTTTCATGTCTTTGCACACTGCACTTTGCTAGGCCAGATACCTATACTGAGAATGTTTACATTTTGTGGTTAAAATTTCAGACCTAAGAAGCTTGGCTTCACACATCAGCTAAATTAAACATGAAGTAACTATTTAAGATAATCTTACCTGGTCTGACCATAACTGATGGCTCTATAGCAGATATCTGCCCAGTAGTTATCTTGAGAGGAACCAGCCTATTTACAATTTATTGAGTTAATGCACAAAATGTGACCAAGAGGCAAGCTGAAAGTGTCATCATGTGATGAAAAACGTCTACTCCTTAGAGTATACTAAAGTGTATCTGAGAATCCAAAACTTTGTTTTCATAACTTTCACAAAGTATTGAGATTCTGCAGCATCACTGCTCACGTTGAATTTTTGGCTTTTAGACTTCTTATTAGAATTGGGTCAGATCATCCTTTTTGAGCACAGCAAATGTAAGGAGAGATGTTATGCCAAGGACTACTTATGAACTGCCCTCTTTTAATTGTGTAATCTGTGAAATTTTCTTTGCTGTTTAGTAGGAGACACCATATTTTGGTGGAGTAAGGATGGCTACATTTAGCTTTAGAACCAACGGCACTTGGTATGACCTTCATGTAAATAGGAAAAGGAGCATCATGCATTGAGTTCACTTTGGTTATCCTGTATGTTTCCCACAATTCCATGCAAATTCATTAATTGATCAAGTGTCAATTATGTTAACAAAGATTAAAGCATACACAAAATGTGATCGGTTTATGTTTGAAACTCATATTTCTTTTCCTTTCATCAGCTGGCATGTCCAAAGTGCAATTCAAGAATTGGATGTTTCAATTGGGCAGGTAAGATATTTCATAGATATAAATGTGGAAAAAATAATGCAGCCCACAAGTTAAGAAATAAAAGTGACGAACAATTTGGTCTCTAATCCATCTCGATACAGCTAAAATGTCTCAAAATGACACAAATTACCTTTCCACTATTCTACTGACCCTGGTTGTGTTGGCAATTATGATCGACCATTTGTCTCTCCCGTCTATTCACTTACGTTCTTTGCCTCCTCACAGATAAATGATAAAACTACAAATGAGCGTTACAATTTCATGCTGTGACGTCGCTTCTTGAAAAAGCAACTTAGTACATCAAACAGTACATCAGTACATCAAAGGCGGTATGGGGTGTAACTAATATCTGAGTTTGTTACATGATCTATGACCTCAAATGAGCTATGCTTTCATTGTGTTCACACTACCAGAAAAGCAATTAACACATGCTGACTGACCTGTTAGCTAACCCAAAATGTTACGTAACTTTTTGTGTATTGAAACACATCTTTTCCTGTCAATCAATAAATCAGATATGAAACTTGACTTAATCAAGTCTGCATGTAGGGGGCTTCTTTTCCTCCCTGAAGTGATAAGAGGTAATCAGGCAGAGAGGAAGATGGTAACAGAAAGTAAGAGGGAACGTTTCATCATGAATGAAACAAAATATCTTTTTAACCTACGTTATTGAAGAAATCTCTCCAAATTTACCAAGAGTTCCCAAGGTCTTTTTCTGGAGTCAGCACAGTTTCAAAATCAAGAATTTCCAAGGTTGTTACCTGGGGTTACAGGAGATAAAAAGACAAAGTTTCCAAAAAAATCCACAGATGGTTGTTTAGGGTCACCAGAGGTCAAAAAAGCAAAATTCATGAAGAATTCACAAGATAGGCAAGGAATCAGTACCATGTCTTCAAGTTGGGCTTTCTGGTTTAAAAAGAAATCCTTGCATGTGGTTTGCTGGGTCATGAGGGACTTCCTATTCAGTATCAGCATGATAAAAATTTCAACCTGTTTATTATTTTCAAATTTGCCTAAATTAGGGCTGGTAAAGAAGTCTAGAGTTGGTAGAGCTGTCACATATATTTCACTCATCCATCTTATTTCTCCATTCTTTTCTCCAGGTCAACAATGCTCCTGTGGTGCATGGATCACCCCAGCCTTCCAGATTCACAAGAACCGTGTAGATGAACAAAAACTGCATCTTGTTCGCAGGTGACAGTTTGCCGATGCTTATCATGCTTTTTGTATTGTTACTGTTCCACTCCAGCAAGTTGCGATGCTCCACTGAGATAGATATTGTGGCTGATGGAGCTGCGACTTTTCTTTGCAAATGCTTTCGGAGAATACCAAATTATCAAGAAAAACAATTTTCTTTAGGGGTTACTCCAACCTAAAATGGAGATGAAAACTGAAGATAGTTATCCTGACCAATTGTCCGTCAAGTCTCATTCAGTTGAAGAATTCCAAAGTGTAGTAGTCGTGCAAGATGTTCAGTGAATTTGTCAAAAGACTAGTTCTTGTTTGTTGTCAGGTTCTCGTAAAATCTTCATCTAGTGCACCTTCTCATAAATTAAAACTGCAAGGCCTAAAATGTGCTGTTTTAATTGCTCAAGGCCATATCTACATACCTCTGTGTGTGAGATGTCTGCAGACCTGGCTGCAATGCTGAGTGAACATCACACCTTCACCGAGTCAACAGAGTGATCATTTTGTTTCAATTAGGTCATTCTATGCGTTATGTCTTTGTATTTGTGTCATTTTATACCAAACCAAGTTTTCCCTAAAACAGGGGTTGTCAATCCATGCCATGGCTACCTGTACATTTGGTCCTTCTCAATGTTATGTGGTATGGTGCACAGCATGCCCCTTTTCTGTTTTTATTCTGGCTTTTTAGCTCAACCAATGAAGTGTGGGTAGAGCTTATGTGATAATGTGGGGTGAAAATGTCTGTCTCTCTCTTCAAAAGCATTATCTGTAATTGCTGGTCATTTTTTTGTGAAATTTGCTGTGAAAGTGCCACATTAGGACAAAAAATACATGATGTGATCATTACAAAAAAATTCCTTGAAAAGATTTTTTGAAGTCTTCTATTACCCTTTGCAATCAGCGGCGGTTGCACTCAATTAGCTTCAAGAGATAAATGTATTGGCAGTAGACTAGCAGAAAAATATTAAGTTATTTAGTATTAACAAGCTGTGCCAGAGCTTTGTTAGTGGTAGCCAGAAGATGTGTAATATAGGAACAATATATCAGCTCTTCAGTGTTTGTGAATTGAAAGGTAACAAAAGAGTTTTGCTGGTGTTAAATAGCCTCAGTAGACAAGTTGCATGCACCTGCATTGGCTATAGAACAAATCAGGTGGTTCACTACGAATCTTTCCAAGGAATGTTTATGTTATAATGGGTAACATGATTGGATGAATATGGCCATGTTTGGCCATTTTTGCAGTTTTGCAGGTCTTGACATTTGAGATGTGCATGTGCGATCACACACCCATCACTCAAGTCTTTGTGAGGAGTGTGATTTTTTGCTCACCTAGATGAAGATTTGGAGTTCATGAAAATCTATTAAAATTTAATAATACAACACACCTACTACACTCCTTAACTTTCTGAGGAGTGTGATTTGCAGCACTCCTGGAGAATCTAAAACTCAAGCCCTGTTGTTGATAACTCTCTCCATTTCTGTTCCTTTGGGAGTCTCAAAACTTGGATCTTAAGTTAGCTTTATCTGGGGGCATGCTCACCAGTGAAAGGAACAGCCTCAAGGCAAAAGCCTGCTTGAGACCAGGGCTCAGTACTTCTATGCTCATGCTGAAAGCAAATTGATCCTTCAGCAATGCTAATACCTGTTACACAGCTCTATTTCTGTGTGAGGACATAGCATTGCGTTGCATTTTGCATCCAGAATTTCATTCTCAAACTTCAGAGACTGAGCTGACACTGTTGAGGCTATAGAGGCTGGGAAGTGCCATTTCCTACAAATGGAAAAGTATTTTTTAGCCAACATCTTTCTCTGCATACTGCAGCCAATTGATGGTGTCACTCCACTTTAGTAGGCGGTATTAGTCTTGCATTTCCTACTGCTGAGAAGACTTTGTCTCTCTGTATAGCTTCCCCCTATCCCAAAGAAAAACTTTGGCAATGCAAGTGTTTGAAGCAGGGATACTCATGACACCATGCACATATGAAATGGAAAAAATGCTTTCAAACCTATCACTGCCTTGATATGTCTAGGGCCGGCTTCCTCAAATCGTTAGAGTCACTGCTTTGTCGATTCACTGTTAATGGTGGATGTGCAAAAACTGTTAATTTTGTGAACAATTTTGGCGAGGAAAATTGAACAAATTTGCACACCATTTTGCATATAAGCTCCCTCTGAAATGCAAAATTTTCAAAAGAGGAGGGGATGTACACCCCCTCCCCTTATACCCCTCCCCCACGATGGTAATCAGTGGTGCATTATATCAGTAACATTTAGCAATGTGGTGCTTCAGAAAGTTTAATTTAGGAAGCCTGGTCTAGGGTAATGCAGGTGCCCATATTATGAAAAAGATAGAATCCAAGATTGGCAAATCCAATGAAGAAATAATGACAAGAAGCAAGTGTAACTTGTGACAAATCTTTTCATTTTGCTAAAGCATCACATTTGGGAAGCATTGGATTCTTTATTATGAGACATAATAACAATTTCATAACAGGAGAGAGGTTAGGTTTATAGTGCATACTGGAAAGTTCAATGATTTTCACACAGAATTGTGGTGTATGAAAATGTGTGAAAATTTTTTTAGAGTAAAAAGTTATCGCCAAAGTCAATGCACTGTACTCTGTCATATTGGTGCAGTGCATCACAATAAGTATCTATTGTGGCACAATAAAATATTAGTGGACACCCAAGCCAAGCCCAAGTAAAAACTAGGGTCTGCATTAACAAACCATATAATGCGGGTCCCCCAATAAGGACTTATCCTTCCTGAGAAAGAGATATAAATTGGTGTGTTGTGGAGCCCAGTTGTATGACAAAAGAGTTTGTCATAAGTCTGTAACAAACTTTCCAGTGTGGGGCTAAATGTAGGAAAACATTTTTTGTCACTAAGTCTTTGCTCATCACTAGGTTGGGGAAAGGGTTCAAAGACATCTGCCCTTCCCCCCCCCCCCCCTCCAAAAAAAAAAATGCCTCTGTTATACCTCTGGGTGTTCAATAACTGCAGATACTATTGAATTTAGCATGAAAGAAAGTTAATTGATGGAACAGTTTGTGAAAACATTGTATAAACTGTACCTTTGATATGCAAAACTCCAAAATTAATTTTGGATTATCTGGTAGGGCTGGGCCCTATAGAAGAATATTTTGGTCTGCAAACCCTTGGCCCACAATTAGGTAAATACCTTCTTATGCATCAAATACCTTAGTAAACACAAGGGTGTCCTTTTTTTCATTCAATATTACATTGACAAGCCAAAGGCAGATATGGTAATAAAATTATGATACTGATTAAGTTCTTACAGATGTGTAAATGTTTCTTCAATTTTACTAAAGTATTGGACTATATAAATGTTACCATCAGACCAGATCATTTCACATTTACAAAATAAAGTATACACTGTAATTCAGCTGTTTTCCTAGTCTTTCTTAAAGATGTTGTTCCACTCTAGTTCTAGTATCCTATAATCCAAGCTTATTGGTAAAATATAATATTTTCGTTTGTACAATTTGTGTTGCATAAAGCTTAACTCCAGCAAAAGGCCTCAAAGCATGTTACAAATATGTCCTCCTGCTCACACAATAGCCCAACCCCAGAGAAAATACAATATCCCATCAGCATGCAGCACGTGCACCCCATGTGTCACAATAAGGTATCTAACAGGTGCCCCTTTTGCCACAGGTAGACAGAGTGTCAGGGACTGCAGAGACGGGGGAAGGCCCGCTCTCCCGCACTCCCCCCCCCCCACCAAACTATTTCTGCCGTAGGCCTTTTGGGGCACCTATTATCACTGCCATTAGATTGTTGAACATATTGGGACCCATTGGTGCTTAGCTCCCCCACTTTGAAACTAGTTCCCCCAGCTCTTGAGTATCAGAAACACCCTCTGACCCACCTCAGAGGTCAGCTAGTCTTCATTGGGAGAATTACACATTTTCTGCATGACACACTTCCTCCATTCAATTGACCCACCATTTCAAAGACTGATGCAAAGTTCCAGTTAAATGTGACTGAAACATGTCGCACAAATAAGGCTGTTTTGTCCCAACGTAGGAGAACTTTCACACCCCCCTGCTTCACAACTCGGCCAAATGTTATGCACATTTAACATGGAGGGTAATTAGATGGTGGGTAATTAGAAGGTGCCTCCTTCAATTGATAAGGGCCTAAAGCACATTACCTAAGGATTCAAGGTAATGAATCAGGCAGAATTCAAACTACAACAACTAACCCTTGAATTGCTAGTCCTAAGCCTTGGCCATTAAAGGCTACCATATTCTCTACCATAGCCAGGTACTACAGAGTGTCAGCAGCTTAGCATTAATTATGGAAGGCCCCTTCCACCTCTATTGACCACAGATCTCTGACATTCAAGCCTGCATTCAAAATAGATAGTAAAGATATGACATCTTAACATGTATTTGTTTATCTTGCTCCCAAATATGAATAACTTTTAGCCATTTTATATGAGTAGCACATATAAGCTCATTTTGTCCCATATCACTGTTAACTTATGTCCCTAGCCTTCTTTGCTAACACCCCAGCCCAACAAAATTATCTCTCCTCCAAATGCACCAACCTAATTGTTAACTGAACTGTATATAGGTTTATTTATTAACAATGGAGATGGATGTGTAAGTCGAGACTGCCATGACAGGAATTCCCCATTACCTACTCTTACCCGACTTGCCAATAGCAACTCGGGTAAGAAGGATTAGGCAACCTTATCGATTTGTTGGGGGAGGGCATCCTATTGGCCCTGCACAGCTTTTCAGTGTGTCATGCATAGGTGACTTTCGACTTGTAAGGTCTCAGAAGTCGAGATGAGGTTCATGTCTGCCAGGATGTTGGGCTAAACAGAGTTAAGAGGATCAGTTGTGTTGGACTTTGTCTAAATTCTGGCTAATGGTCATTTCCTGTAATGGCTATGTACAGGATCACAGCAGCCTGAGACAACTGCATATGCTTGGCTACATAATAGGCAAACGAAAAGACAGCTCAAGTGCATGGTTGTGATGTGAGAAGAAGTGAACTGTTCAGCAAACTTTGTAAGTAGAAACCTGCCCTAGCAGGCAAATGGTGGGGTTTTGAAAGCTGCACCAACTCTTTTCAGTAAAATCAAGGCATGGAAATTAGGTGTTAGTTGGAAACTGAATAAAAAAGGTGAAAATGATGAGTTGCTGGTCTTCCAGTCCATTCTGAATTACATTAAAAAACGACAGATGTTAATCATTATTCTCATATATTCATCAAGTACTTTCACTATTGTGCACAAAACAGTAAGAATGGTACTTGCTGATTTTTTAAAGTGCTTCCTGCAATCACATGTCACAAGTATAAACCAGTGTTGTAACAAGTCACAACTGGAGTCCCTTCCTCTCAAAATGATAGTGACTCGACAGAATTCAGGAGTAATTTCCCCATTGAAATAGTACAGTGACTTGAGTCAATGACTCAACTCAAGTCACTTCAAAGTTTTAAAACTGGTGACCTGAGTCACTAATCTAGTGACTCGATTACAACACTGGTACAACCATTGTAAATACTATTGAAAGCTCAATTTTTCAGCTATGTGTGCTGTCGTATTAAACCAGCATAAAAGATCTACTGCTCTCAATTGATCTGGCTAAAGCTGAGGCAGGGCAACCAATTCTTATACAGGCCTGCCTATTCTGTCAAATCAAAAAATCTACTACTAATTTTTGAAATCCTCTCATAAAACCAGAAAGCCAGAAGGCTTCATGATTCCTTGCCACTGAAATGTAAGGCCTTTTTGACATTTGCAATGTTTTTCAATTAACAGGGCTAAATAATGTGCCCACAAAGTACACATGCAAGGCATCCAATCTTCCTACATAGAGATCCCTCTTGCCCGTTGTGAACCCAAATAACATTTGACCTCCACCAAAAACTTCTGGGACCATGTATTCACTATGTGCTATCTACATGAAAAGTTACAGGACCCTACAAGTGACCTTTCTTGAAAGACTGCAGGAAAGCTTGTCAGGCTTTGAACTTGCTGACAAATGAACTTTGACCTTTGGGAAAATCAATAGGGATCATCTACTCAATATGACCAATCCACACTCTAAATATGAGCACAGTCACCTGTACCGTTCTTGAGATATTGGATTTACGAAGTTTTGACCTTTTGACCTCTCGTGACCCCAAATGACCTTTGACCTCCACGAAAATCTATAGGGATCATCTACTCAATACAACCAACCCACACACCAAATATGAGCATAGTCACATGTACCGTTCTCGAGATATCGTGTTTACTAAGTTTTGACCTATTGACCTCTCGTGACCCCAAATGACCTTTAACCACCACCAAAAACAGTAGGGATTATCTACTCAATATGGCCAATGCACACACCAAATATGAGCATAGTCACACTTACTCTTCTTGAGATACCGTGTTTATAGTGTTGAGCCAATAACAGAGATATCGGAACTTGCCGATAACAGATAACTCAAAGTTAATATCGGCCCGATACCGATACCCCCCCCCCAAAAAAAAAAAATCTTCCGTAATCACACGTTTTGTTATCATTGAAAAATTATAATTTTATCACTACTGCACCTTAAACTTATTTTGAACTAAGTCTTCATGTTTCTGTTACTTTGTCTTCCTGAAAAATTTTCCTTTTTTCTGACGAAGTGTTTTAAGCAATCAATCACGATGTATTTGGTGTAAAACACGCGCCAGCCAAGAAACCCCGTTCGTAACAAACACATTTCGTCACCTACAGCCAGACTGTAAAGTTTTTTTTTGTGCGCCTAAACATATATGCCGTGACGCAAGTACAGTATGCCACATTTATAGGTATGTGTATGGACTGTACAGTGTAATTCCCCAAGCTTCACTACGAAAAAAACTTGCGAGCGGCATACGTATCTACATTATACCACAGGTGTTCTCAGCATATACATATACACTACGGTATAGAGAATGTGTTTGTACATGGATACTGCTGATAGTGATAAGACTCCCTTACACAGCGCTGATCGTTCGCTGGTTACGACAGTTCATAGTTTATGTCTTCATCCGGTCCGGTATGGAATTTTTCATTTGTTTGTCTATGCCCGTTTCTACGCGCGTAAAAAGCGGTTACGATACTTCATGAGATCGTACATTTTGTCTCAGGCATTGGTCTCTTGAGTTAGCTCTTTCAATCGAACGTTCGCGATCGTGAACATTGAGCATGCCGCTCTGCTGTACACAGTGGTGGAAATCCCCATCGAGTTACTGTTACTGCACGTGGCGAAATTCACACAGTGAAACTCCATTGAGATTTGTCGCGGGATTCGGAAGAATCTGACTTGCGTAAACGGACAACAGATTTGTATAGCGAATTGGCTATAGATTGCACATTACGGTGCGTGCACTCTGCTATGGGTGTGTACGTTAATTGTTGAAAGAACACAACAAGCAAGCGTTGTTTGTTACGAACTGCTTCCAAAATGAAAAACATCGAGATTGCCATGGGCGTCCGCAGGTAAGGGCAAGGGGGCTTTTGCCCCTGAAAAATCAAAAATTTGAAAAAACCATATAAAATTCAAAGCAAAACCCGAAACAAAACGTTTTTTCCAAGTTTCTATGCCAAAAATGGGCTTTGGAAATGCCATTTCCGGCGATCTGGGAGGCATTTTGGGCTGAAATTTTCGCACATTTCATGTCAATTCATGATGACTGGGAGGTTTTGCCCCCGTCTAAAAATTTTGCCCCCCTGACTTTTTTTCTGCAGACGCCCATGGGGATTGCGCTAAATATTCTATAGACTACGAACTGCGGGCTTGCGGCGTAGTTGATCTAGTTTGTGTACGTTCACTGCAATGAATTTGTTGAATATTTTATGTTCAACAAAATGATCTGTATTTTATTTAAGTGCATATCAAGAACTTTTACCTCTTTACTGTTGAAATGATGAAATACTTGTTATCGGTTGCCATTATCGGAGACAGCATTATGGGCCGATACCGATAATACCTATCGGTTATCGGCTCAACACTACATGTTTACATGCAATTTGTAAGGAATTTACCTATTGACCTCTCGTGACCCCAAATGACCTTTGACCTCCACCAAAAAACAATAGGGATCATCTACTCAATATGACCAACCAACACACCACATATGAGCATAATCACATGTACCATTCTCGAGATATCGTGTTTACAAGGTTTTGACCTTTTGACCTCTCGTGACCCCAAATGACCTTTGATCTCCACCAAAAACAATAGGGATCATCTACTCAATATTACCAACCCACACACCACATATGAGCATAATCACATGTACCATTCTCGAGAGATCGTGTTTACAAGGTTTTGACCTTTTGACCTCTCGTGACCCCAAATGACCTTTGATCTCCACCAAAAACAATAGGGATCATCTACTCAATATAGCCAATGCACACACCAAATATGAGGATAGTCACACTTACTCTTCTTGAGATACCATGTTTACGAGCAATTTCTAAGGAATTTACCTATTGACCTCTCGTGACCCCAAATGACGTTTGACCTCCACGAAAATTGATAGGGATCATCTACTCAATATGACCAACCCACACACGAAATATGAGCATAGTCACATGTACCGTTCTCAAGATATCGTGTTTACAAGGTTTTGACCTTTTGACCTCTCGTGACCCCAAATGACCTTTGATCTCCACCAAAAACAATAGGGATCATCTACTCAATATGGCCAATGCACACACCAAATATGAGGATAGTCACACTTACTCTTCTTGAGATACCGTGTTTACAAGCAATTTCTAAGGAATTTACCTATTGACCTCTCGTGACCCCAAATGACCTTTGACCTAAAAGGAAATTGATAGGGATCATCTACTTAATATGACCAACGCACACACAAAATATGAGCATAGTCACATGTACCGTTCTCAAGATATCGTGTTTACAAGGTTTTGACCTTTTGACCTCTCGTGACCCCAAATGACCTTTGATCTCCACCAAAAACAATAGGGATCATCTGCTTAATATGACCATCCCACACACCAAATATGAGGTTAGTCACACTTACCCTTCTTGAGATATCGTGTTTACAAGCCAAAGCGTCACATACATACACACACACATACACACACACACACACACATACACACAGACATCACCATCGCATAGATTCCTTGGCCTACGGCAAGGAATCAACCAGAAAGCTCAAAAGCTACACAATTTCTTCACAAAATCTGAAGCTTTGTGAAGCTTTGTTTTTTTGATCTCTGATTACCCTTGAAAACAATAGTGTAAATTAAGGGTAAACCAAGCAGTAAATTTTACATTTGAAGGGAAACAATGCTGTCACATGACTCTAAGCACTATTGCCAATCATGAAACAGGACATTCTACTACACTATTTCAAGTTGGGGTGACTGCTCTTGCCCTTTAAGATACATATTGAATCTATCATGCATGCAGCACAGTCATATAGACTGGCTGACAAAATATGTTATCCTTCTGACAACAATATAACTGTACATATATATAATCACAAAGTACACTGTAACTTTTTCACCGTATTTGTAAATTATGCGGAAACATTCACCAGTATTTGCAAACAACGAATGACTTTTTACACAAGTTGCAGTGGTCCATATTGCTTTTTATACATTATGTACCATGAGGAAAACATCAACAGTGGCTTTATTTGCCTTCACAAAGGGTATCAACCAAGCTATCTGATCATATTATTAGACTCTGCTTTCAAGATCTTCCTTCCTTGTATGTTATTTAACCTCTTCAAATTTATACATAAATTGAACATTTCTTCATGTGGTGAAGAATATCCACATCTTCTCAAACAGAACTATCTCAAAAATCCATTACTGCCCGTTTTGCCTTTTAAGAAATTCAACTGAACAATGAAGAACATTGTCTTTACTCTACATATACAATCTCATCCTCTGGAATAAAGAATGAAGATCTCGTTTATTCTACATGAAAAATGACGCATTTCAGTTCAAATACTTACAGTTCTATGTAAATAGTGAGCACCATATTGAAAGCAGTATAAACTTGGTTGTTAAGCAAGTTTAGTATTTTGAATAATATTTGAATATACATGAGAAATACCACAACCTAAGGGTACGTTAACTTTAAATCAGAGAGCTGCCATTGAGAATTGCAGCTTTCTGTTTATGCTGTACAAACATTTTACATGTAATTTCTTCTTGGCAGAGCCATACTGTCTACATATACACAAAAATTCCACAACACAGCATATATTGCAACAGTAACAAGATCAAATGCAGGCATCATGAATTGAAGAAACAGTACATACCCTGTAACAAATTTAATTATGATTAATGATCCATTGAGGTTGCATTTGGTCCTTTAATAAACAGGGTTGTAGTCCAGGTCGGCATTAGCCTTGGACTCTTAAGCTTGAAGGCTTGCATATAGTGCTATGAGCCTCTGTTCGAGGCTGCTAGCCACTCTGCCTTAGACTGCCAGACCTCAGCTACAACACTGGTATTAGACCTGTGTATATTAAACTTAGGAAAATGTTTAACTCCTGATCCAATGGGAAATAGTGAGATGATTTAATCAAGATATTTTCATTTTCACTATTTTATATCAACTTTGGTAATGACTTAAAAATAATGTTACTTTTTGTGATATTGAAAAAGTTTTTTAATAAGCACATTAATTTTGATCCATTTACTATGAGCAGCAATGCATGTGTTGCAAAATATAATCAAATATACAATACCTCAAAGGATCAACATAATATGGACAATTAAAGTCCATGAACTTTTCATAGGACCTAAAAAAGATGCAAAATTTGTGACTACAGGGTTACCCGCAAAGCAAACATGGTACTGTAGCTCCCATTCAACCCACTATGGCTGCAATCACAATACCCTAGCGAGCAAAAGGATACATATTTTAAACCAGAAAAGAAGGATGTCAGTAGAAAGGTATCTTATTTAATTAAAGACATATTCTAGAGACAAAATTCACTGACTTCAAAATATGCAGAAAAATTTTCTCTTCCAAGAGGTGAAAACTACATCTCAATAGCATACAGTGTATGCAAGATACTAATTTTTTAAGAACTGCAATATTCTCTTCAGATTAAGTGCATTTTGGGAAATTTGTTGTGTCAATGTGGCACATTCATTTGGCATGGCATTCAGTTTCTTTATAATACTGCTTCTAAGAATATTTAGCGACATTGTGTGGTAACCCCTACATACATTGTAGGGTTATACTGGATCTACACAAAAAGTCATCATGAGATTGCAACTGTATCAAATTTCAAGGATCAACAGGACATTAATTGTTAAGAAAAACAAAGGAAAAATGAAACAACAGGCACGGATTCAGAAGGGGGGGTTTACGGCCTTAGCCCTACCTTTTTTGCCACATTCAGGCCCCCTTTTTAGAATGTCTGGATCCACGCCTGAACAATTTGTCCACTTTACATAACATCCTGTTACCTTGTTGAGAAGCAAGAGCATCTTGTGCCAAAAATAAGCAATCTTCAAAATAAGATATCTTACAGTAAGTTGGGTATGAAGGTATTGCTACAGGGTTTAGAGGACGTGGTCTAGAGTTATTTTTTCTTTGTACAAGACCCTCGTTAAAAGCCATGAATATGCCTTAAAATGTAAAACCCTTGTATCTTTTTTGATTTTAAATTAAAACCTTGTACTAATAGGCTGTGACCTTGCATTTAAAACAAAAATATATAGCTGAATTCTATTTCCACTTTTGTTGGCCTGAACGGAAAATTTAAAATCCCACCATATTCAAAGCTTACAAAAACATTAAACTTCTGATGAGGGAAGACATATGGTTGGTTTATTTGAAGCACAAACTAAAGGTCTGAAAACTTAATGAGAAGGATTTAAAGGCCATCTTAAAGATAAATCACTGTACATCTGTTCAAACTATCAGGCAAGTGTTCCTAGTTTGCATAGCAGTTTTGAGGTTTCTGGCACACGACAGGATCACATTCCTATAGGGCTGTACATAAAAAACTCCTACACAATTTTGCAAGTGTGTAATGGTTTAAACATCTTGTGTACCAAAATAATATGAGATACCGCATAAAATAAGCCCTGAACACCTTTCCACCTGGAGAGAATAAGATGAGGGAACGTAAAAAAGTTGGCAAAAAAGCTCTTCAACTTTGCTGACTGTAAAATCTCTTTGCTTTCCTATCATTGCCTGGAGTTACGCTTTCCATTCAGTTGAAGTGAAAGAAATGCATGTACATAGCTAGATCAAAACAATATTATGGCAAAAAAAAGTATCTATGTAATTGCTCCATGCCACTACTTCACCCGTTGTCTGCTTCTATTGCACACAGACATATGTAGTCTTAACCCTTATCATGCTGAAAGCGAGTTGAGGGTGCTTCCCAATATTGCTTCAGAAAAGCACTTTGCTTCTCCTCCCCAAAATATTAAAACCATGCTAACTGACTGCCACTATCCACAACATGAGAACATGAGCTAAGATGGTATGGAGCCTATGGCACTCTACTGGTACTGTACGGATATGACAGTTAAATGCTTTTATCTGAAAACATTTAACTGACATTGACAAGTATCACTTGACCAATACAAGGATATACTGTATTTCATCAGAAACCAGGGATCTATAAAATTCATTTCAGTATTTTTTCCACATCCCATTCAAAGTAACAGACAAAGAATCAGTTAAAAGTTGTTGCATTTTCAAACTTTTGATCATGCACACAGCAAACCTACAGAGCACCTACAGTACTGCACCACCACAAGACAACATGAGCGGAATGCTACAGGTGTAACATACTAATGACACCGAGAGAACGAGTTAAGCATGCTACATGCAATATATTTCAAATTCCACTTGAAGCCTAGAATATTGAAACCAGTGATTCTGGTCAACAGCAACAAAACATAGACTTGCGATATTTCTTCATAATTCCTTGAATCAAATCAGAAGATTTCTCACTTCAATCAGTTTGGAGGAACAAAAATACTGACAGATAATCTCTCACACTTAAATGACTACCATTAATTTCTTTTTCCCAGATAATTATATATCAAATTATATAATCAAACTGTTCACAATGGTGGTGGGTCCCCTGTCATCCAGTTGGTACTTATAGCTGGTTGTCGCACCAAGCCTAGTGCAATACCAATTTTGGTGATCAGAGAAGGCTCTTTGATTTTTTCCGAATCTGGCATAACCTGGAAGAGAGACACAGATCAATCAGTTACACTGGGTGTATACCCAACTGGAGGGGGGTACAGCTTTTGTGTGAAAGAGGTTAAATCATGATGAAAACCTTGGAACACCAGAGGCCACAGCTTTGGGACCCATTCATCCTGCCCTACACCACTATCCCTCAAAAATTACAGTTGCCAGAGGTCAGAACGGCTTTCACGCAATTGGTACTACCTCATTTGGTGTGTTTTTACAGACCACGTAGCCTTTCTTGCTTGGCCTTGGCGTATTCAGTACATATATCTGCCGACCAAAAGCAATTTGGTCTTCCCCTTCCCCTATTCAACAGATGCTGAAGGCAACAAGGAGCACAAGGAATGATGAAACTTTGTAATTTTGGATGTTTGATAGCTGGACAATTTCACAGGGACATCAAGAACACTTTTAAGGGTCATTGCCCTTGATTGGGCTTCTCATGCTTGCTTATTTGACCAAGTCTACCAGGCATGGAGTCACATACTGCGTACATCATTCAATCTATTCCCTGAAATTTATTACTTGACAAAAAACATTTATTAGATAAAATTCACTTTCACTTGTACAACTTACATCTAGCATAAAGTCACCTTTTGATATACATTGTTAGTTCAGGTTATGATCACAAGTGTCTAAATATCATCAGTTTCCACTGAACTACTGTAACTTATCCCGGTGGATTTGGAAAAACTGTCGCCAGACTTGCCACCATGTTGGCATGGGACTTAACCCAGTACATCTTTGTCAGCTATTGATAAGACTATTTTGTTAGTTTTATGTTTATTATTGCACCTAAACACATTGCAATAACAGGACTACAAAAAAAATAATCTTAAACATTTTAATCACCAATTGGCTTAAATTCTCTCCCATTTCCTGAAAACATGACAAATGCCTCAGATTTTGTGTTTTTATTCAAACATTAGGGCACTTATTAGTATATCCCTTAAGGATGAACATGCATTGAGAATAAAACAAACCTTGTCAAGTCGATGATGATGAATCAGGCCATCGGGTCCAAGGCGAAAGATGGAGAAAGCATCAAAATACCTGCAGAGATAATTCCATGCACACTTGAGTATAATAATGATACAATTAATTATTATAAAACAAATACAACTATTACACAGGGTATTCCAAAACATAGTATGCCAGTTAGTCAGCTAGCTCAAAGAACAAATGGATTAGTGACGATTAACTATGGAAAGCCCCATAAGCTGGCGCAAAATCTACACATGAATCTGAACAGCTAGTTATGCCAGCTTTTAAAGTGGTCCATTTGTTTTAAATCTTCTTAGGAGGAGACTAATCTATCTAACAGGGGAGTATGGGCAGTTGCAGTTGCTACACTCCTTGACAAAATTACATGGGACAAACCCCACTCCCAGCATTAATATTCAGTATCACAATCTGGGGCCCGTTCCACAAAGAGTTACGCACGATCTTAAGTATGATTTACTGTTGGCTTAAGTATGGTGAATCAAACTTAAGATTGTGCGTAACTCTTTGTGGAACGGCCCCCAGGTACACTATATTTTTGGTACTCATGCAAATGCTAGTGCTCAGCATAAGCAATGCAGAGTGGAAAACAAGCCAGTGAGCTACTATTGTAAAAAGGGCTGTGGTCAGGCCCAACTTTAACAAATTGGTAAGAAACAGAGCTATAAAACTCCATAAACTAACCCCACATGACCCCTTACAAGTGGTAGTAAGTTAGATGAGATTTAATGACACACCAATACAAATGTGTAAATAGTGTCAGTCAACTCAATAAAAGGTTCAAAGTTAAATTTATTTCAAGTAGGCTAGGGTTCAAGTGGTGCAAGTTTGGTTGCCCTTTAGTGGCCTCTTATGACAGGTGGGAAATACCGTGGGCATATTCCAAGACCCCCAGCTTACAGAGGGCATGACCCCTTACATATACAGCAGACCTTACCTGTACTTGTGTTTCTTTGCAAGTGGTTTTAGAACAAAGCTGTGAAGAGGAACCCCCTTTATCCTCCACCTGGCATGTATGGACCCTTCCTCTGGTTCCATGGTGAGTCTAAGCACTTCAAGGTGGGCATTGACAACATAGGCTGTACTGGCCAGCTTCAGAGATTGCACTGTTGCCTTATAGGCTGCTAGACCCCTGCAAAAAAATGGGTAAAATCTTGTGATGAGATGCACGAAAGTCAACAAAAGTAGCTGTGTCAACAGCAGAGAAAATGAATACATACTGCACTTTTGGTAAAAAAGGCAAAAAACACTTTGTTCCTTCGTAACACAAATACACATACGACAACCTACGTCTTTGTTTCCACTGGATATGAAAAGCTACCATCCACTTTCAACAATATAATCCATTTTTTCACTCATTATGTGAGGAGAGCAGTGACTTTGTGAGGCCATGTCTCCAAAATCTTAATTGACAGTTTGGGTTAGGTTACATGGCAGGCCTCAGACTTCAAATCTCAAGGGGCACGGGCATTTGGTCTTCCCTTACTTTCCATTTTTGAGGGCATCAAGGCAAGAACTCAGGGCGTTACAGCCATTTTCAAATTTCAATAAGGGCAAGACGGCAATTTCTAAACATAACAAATTTAACAAACACCAACTCAAGAGATTTTCTAACCCAAACTCCTGGGTCCTAGATGCATGGATGGTCTCTCAGACTGTTTGCAAATCTTCGTTAGACTTAAAGGGCTTGGCTATAAACTCTCGTGTCCCAATGTAGTTCCATATAAATTTCAAATTGGAGATGCACAGGTCATAAGCATATTTGAAAAGAATCAACTTCAGTTACAGACTGATTTTGTTTAAGTAAATCTTATTCGCAAAATATTTTGCATCACACAAAACAGAACGAATTGCATTGCTTACCAAAATTAAGCTGAACAGCAGTGTGTGTAGCATGTGAGCTGTTTTAGTACGTATAAACAGACCCTGAGAAACAAACAAACCCAACCAGGCCCGGACCAAAATGTAACAGAAAACCACAGAGTATCCACCTACACAGCAAAGGAAACAAAAGTCTTCCACAGCAGTGCAAAACAGTATGCACATGATCAACTCGAATTCAATGCCAGGATTTCTACACACTTAACTTCCACTGACTATACAGCGAGTTTTGATTGGCCCAACATTGACTTATTTTTGTATTTCGGTAAGCAACTGAGGAGCAGGCTACGTAGCTTCAGCTTGTATAATGCTGCATTGCAAGGCATATGTCTCATTGTTAAAACTGAAATAATTTAGAAAGTAGCATTTTTTTATTTTTTTTTGGTTTCGATGATAAGAGAAACCTATGCAATCCTGATGGCGTGTGTATGTATGTGTGTATGTGTGTGTGTATGTGTGTGTTTGTGACGCTTTGCTTGTAAGCACGATATCTCAAGATAGGAATGTATGACAGTTTTCAAACTTGGTACATGGATGCACCATATTGAGAGGAAGAACCCTATTGTTTTTGTTGGAGGTCAAAGGTCATCTGGGGTCACCGGGGGTCAATTTCTGAAAACTTTGTTAGCACGATATCTCAAGATAGGAAATTTGGATGGATTTCATATTTGGTATGTGGACGCATTATTGTCAGAAGATGGTCCCTATTTTTTTAGAGGATGTCAAAGGTCATCTGATGATAGGATTATTTGAAATGGAACATTTGTGCATCATTGAAACCTCAATGCAGTTTTGCATTCTGGTTATGTAGGAAGCGCCAAGTTTTAGGACTTTTAAGTTTCTATGTATGCTCACCAAACATTTATTACTTGCATTTTAGTGATAAGTTAGAACTTTTCAATAAGGTCTGAGGGCACGGCAGCCATTCGCAGTAGGCACCACAGCAACTTTGGCCATGACTTTACACCATTTTACCAGGACATCACAGCAAAAAGGAAATGCACGAAGGCAATGGCCGTCATGGCCGTCGTTAAATTCGAGGCCTGACATGGAGTTTAACAGGATGACCCAGTTTCTGACCAATCGGTTCAAGTCGAGCTCGCCACAGCCTTTTTGCCAGTTGTGGCTCACTGGCTTGATTTCCGTACTTCATTGCTAATGCTGAACAAAAAGCACAATGGGAGTAGGTTCCATTTTTAAAGTCTTTGGTATGACCTGGACAGGACTCAATCTCCAAAACTCCCAACTGCAAGTCTTATGATCTAATCACTTGACAAAGAAGTGTGTTTGGGACATGCGAGTTGTCCTCTTTGCTTTTAAAAGAAAATAGTACATAAGTGGTAGTGTACTTAGTTGACAAAGGTGCAATATTTGTCCCTAACTGACCTTAGTGGAGAGCCCTTTATATAACTGGGCAGTATGGGAACAGGAAAAACATAAGTGACTTGGCAAGGGCAGATCCAGGGGGGGGCAACTAGGGTCAACTGCCCCCCTATGACCAGTCTAGTGCCCCTCGATACAAGAAAAAGGTCCCCAGAATTTCGAACCGTATAGCTATATATACCTATGGCAATGGGAGTTGGTCTCCGAAATGAGGGCGGTCAAATTCAAGAGTATGCGGCTCCTGCATGATGTTGGAGCCCCTCCTTTTCAAACTGCCCCCCCCCCTTCAGCTAGGGGCTGAATCTGCCCTTGTGACTTGGCAATAACTACCAGTTGATAAACTAAAATTTTGTCTTACAAAGGAGGTGAGAAAGCTAGAAAACTTGTAATAAATAACTGATTTTGGCAAAACTCAACCTCATGAACATGAAAAATTTGTGCATGTTACAGTATTAAAATGGCTGAATATTTACAAGCAGCTTACTTTGTTTTCACTCCCATCAGTCTGTTATCAAATTCCAACTCTTGAGAGTACATGCTGTAATCATGAGACTGTCCAAAGAAGTTAGGCATCTGAAGAGAAGAGGCAAAATCAAATTTGAAAAAATTACATCCAACAATGAGGGAGGAACTAATGACATACATACAGTATTTATCATTTACAGACTTAAAGATGAAAAATCCTCACCCAAGGCTCCCCATATCTCTCTGGCTTGGTGTACACGAGATCCAATACTTATCCCCTATTCACATTACATAACCCTACTAACCTGTGGTGATTCTTTGACAAGTCCTCAGCATGATGGAATGAACACAGGGAGAGGCTGAAGGGTGCCACCTCATTCTTTACCTTGCCCGACATAATTGCTTCATGGTGAAACCCTTCTTAAATGGAGAAGATGTCATTTTAAAGAGGAACAAGGCCATTGCCAAAAAAACAAGGTCATGCACTCCTAGGCTTATCAATCACAACATTACACTTACTTGAAAATCAGCAACTGCATTATGTCAATAATTTGCTACCTCAATACACTCATGATCCAACCTTACTTTAAAGATGTAAGCTCATCAAACCAGACTAAAGATTTTGTTTTAACTGGAGTGACATGCATTCTTTACCTACTGCACTGTAAAATTTCAATATTGCACTAACATTGTAAATACTTTGGGGGGATGGAACATAGACACTGTACCTCATCATACCACAAAGTATTAGTCCACTCAATATGTCCAATTCACTGTTTATATGCGAACAACCCTTTAAATTCCTCAAATTACAATTTGACCTGGTAATGATAAACTAATTAATTGCTCAAGCAAACATGTCAAATGCCACACGTAACATCACCAGGGTTATTGCTACTGTAGCAAATTATGGTCATTGGGTTATATTTCCTAAGTGATGGCTGTTCAAAAAATTATCACTGTAACATCTGCAGTAAAATCAGGAATTTTAACATCATTTTCCTGTAGCTTCAGTGGACTAGAGTGCTGCTGGGGCCCATTCCACAAAGAGTTATGCACAATCTTTAGTTTGATTCCCCATACCTAAGTCAACAGTAAATCATACTTAAGATTGTGCGTAACTCTTTGTGGAACAGGCCCCTGTACACAGAGGAGCACAAGGGGTAGTGGTTAATGTGTGCATTTTTCTAGAGCTATAAGTGGTAAGCAGTTGTGAGGGGATGTCTATAGTCCCATGTCTCAATAGTCCCATATCTCATTGGTCCCCCCCCCCATGTCCTAACCCTAAACCCTAACCCTAACCAGGGGGACTGATGAGATGGGGACCAATGAGATGGGGGACCAATAAGCCAAAATAATCAGAGGGTGGGGGGCCAATGAGACAGGGAGACTAATGAGACAAATTACCCTAAATGGGGGACCAATGAGATGGGGGAACCAATGACATAGGGGACAATAGAGAGGCCCTGTTGTGAGAGATGACCACTGCTAACCACCATAGTTACTTTTCTGACTGACACCACCTCACATTCTCAGCAAACACAAACCTACCTACCTCTTCGGAAAGTCTGTGAAACATAAGTTCCAAGTGTTCTTTATCAGGTCTCCCCAATGAATTCTGGGACTCATTTCTAGCTGAGGGTGAGGAGGAACACATCACAACCTGATCCGACAACTTTGAGTTGATATTAATCTCTTCTCTCTCCACTGAAAGTTTGCCTGGCTTAGACACCCGATACTCCTTGGGTCTGTCTTTGTCATAAGGGTTAATGTTCTTTATATTGCCAACTCCAAACTCTTTCAAATAATCTGTCCATGCTGTAGTTTGCCCGCTGCCTTCATAAGGCTCAGGAGAGCTTGTTCTTATTATGATATCATCATTATATTTAGTAAATGGTACAGCAGATCCTAAAACACTGTCCACATGCAGCCCATGCTTCAGCTGCTTGATCTTCTCTTCAACAATTTCTTTGATCAACAAATGGTCTTGAAGATTACTAACATTATTCATTAACATTTGCATCAAACTCAGCTCAATCTGAAATAACACTGGAGTTTCTCCAATTCGTTCCTCTTTTTTAAAAGGACCTGCATCATTGCCTTGCAATCCTGCTGTTAAACTTGTATATGTTTGATTATGAAGTAACTTCATCAATGCAAGATCCCTCCTAGACTTTTGCAAGGAGCGGGAACGTGGAGTTGTCCTCCTTTGTTTTCTTTTTACCAGTACTGAGACCGAGTGCTGTGTCCTGCTTGGGAATTTTCTTCTGTGACAGTTGGCACAATTCTCTGGCACTGTGTCCTTGATGGTGTATGACCTTGATGTGCCCTCTATGTCAGATTGACTGATAGCAACCTTGAAGATGAAAATATTATAAGAAAATTTAAAAAAAGGAAATAAATGAACAAAAGATGGCACATGTACTGCTGAAAAGGAACCTTTTGTTATGTAGAACTAGAGCACCTTTTCCCTGGTACTGTAAGCCCTTATAATGAGTTACAGCTTCAGTGCAGTATTAATATCACAGGGCTTAATATAAGCTTAAAGGAGAAAGACACTGTGGTTTGTAAATTAAGCAATAACCATTGATGCAGGCTCAAGGGTATTTGATACAGTACAATGACCAGTAGTTAAGTCCTTTTTTATAAAAATAATAACCCCTGGTATATTTACAGTGTACCTCAAGTCAAAAAATTCAAAAATATATAATTAAGAGCATGAAAAATGAATTCCAACAGTCCAATTCCCATCTTCATAGGACATTCCTGAGCTGAGATATAAAATGTTGAAGTCTATCACTTAAAACAAATTGGTCCATTGTGCAATAATTTATGACTCTCTTGTTGTACAACCCACAGAACCTGCTTTGTTTTCCTTTATTATTAAAAATGTTTTCATGACCTTGAACACTTCCTGTTTGCTTGCACAGCATGCTGCACAGAGAGAGTTTAATTAATTACATCCCCCCATTAGAATAAGAGTGCTGTCACACCTTGGTACAAGGTGCAATACCCAGTCGTACCCAGTCTACCTTAATTGATGGGCAAACCTCCAACGAAAGCCTGGTCAGCTCAGGAGTTCCACAGGGTACTGTTCTTGGACCCCTGTTCTTTTTATGCTTCATTAACGACCTCCAGGATGTTGTTGCCTCCCAAATCAGGCTCTTTGCTGACGATGCTCTTCTTTATCGGCAGATAGAATCTTCACTTGATCAAAATATTCTTCAATCTGGCCTTGATTCCATATTTAAGTGGTCAAATGACTGGTGTATGGAATTCAATCCAAACAAATGTTATGTTCTTTCCACCACCTTAAAAACAAAACCCCTTAAATTTACCTATCAACTGGCAGGACATAATCTTGAGTCTGTCAAATCATCCTGTTAACTTAGAGTTACTTTGGACTCCAAGCTTTCTTGGATTCATATTAATAATGTAGTTGCTAAGGCAACCAGGTCTCTAAACTTTTTATCCCACAACCTGTATGGCTGTCCTTCCTGTGTATAAGAAAAGGCCTACTTTATTTATGTGTGTCCTCAACTTGAGTACGCCTTTCAAGTTTGGTCTCCTCAAACCAGGCTTGGGGTAATCGTAATCAGTAATCATAATTGATTGCAATCGATTACACATTTTGAAGTAGTTGTAATCGCAATCGATTACGTTTGTAAAAATCGCAAAGTAATTGCAATCGTAATCGATTACAATGGCAAAGTAATCGCAACCGTGGTTTCATTTTTCTGATTACATTGAAGTTGAATTGAGCAAAGAAGTAAAGTTACTAAACAATTTTTTCAGTGCTTTGTTTTTCTGTTGGAATGACAAAATTTAATTGTCCCTCTTTCTTGGATGTTCCAGCTTAAAATGAGTGAGAAGTGCATGGGTTCAATAATCTCTAATTTGGGAGGACTTGGTTCTGTCCGGGCTTATTTAGAGCAATGTTCATGGCCTTTTTTCTAGTTGTGGGCACTGGATTGTTTTGCCTTCTATATTGTTTATGTGGAAAGAACATGTAATCAGGATTGCAATTATGATTACATTGCAATGTAATCACAATCGTAATCAATTACTTTCAATTTTAGCTGTAATCGCAATCATAATCGCAATCGTAAAATATGCAGTAATCACAATCATAATCGATTACATTGAGATGTAATCGCCCCAAGCCTGCCTCAAACTACCACAGAGAAAAAGAAACTCGAAAATATCCAAACTAGGACAGGTCACTGGACACTTCAAGAGAACTGAAAGTATCACTCATATCATGTCCTCTCTAAATTGGCCCGCTCTTGAACATAGACCTGAAATTACTGACCTCTTCACTTGTCACAAGATCTTACACAACAAATTGTCTGTCCCCACTGAGAACATTTTTGTTCCCCATTCCAGTCATACCAGGTCAAATTCACAGTCTTTTAAAAATATTACCTGCAGTGTGGGTGCATTTGGCAATTCCTAATTTCCAAGAACCATATCCAGTTGTAAAGGGGCTCCCACCAGACATAACCCAACTGGAAAATGAGCCCACCTTCAAGAGAGCAATAAATAACTGGTTTCAGCACCAATAATCACCCTGCACACCAACTATCCTCCAACAAATGCCTCTTTTCCTGGGGCCCTATGGAGTAGCCTACAAGCAGCACCAGTATATCTATACTACCGGTTTTAGTCGGTATTTCCGCCTTAGTAATATCGTCGATATGCATTTTCTTAAATATGGGTATATAGTCAAATCTATATAGAACTAATACCGATATTCCACTCCTCGCTGAAATACCAATTCAACCAAAATAGAGAAACTCAACACAAATATCGATATTTAACAGCTGTGATTCATTACAGATACGATAAAATACCGATACCAAACCACCAATAAACTAAGAGTTTTCAATGAGCAGGGTAGACTAGAGCTACCAGATGTTTAGGTTCACCTCTCCGTGACCTTTCCAGTCACAGAGCTGTTCGTTCATGTACTATACTGTGTATGTATTGACTGTCTACAGCTCACCTCACGCTGTACTGTACAGTATACTCAATGATCTGCATAGTGGAATAGTTCAATGCACTTGTTTACATACGTATGTACAGCAGCACTTTCTGTGCACGCGGGTGTATACGTACTGGCAGAATATGAATGTCCAAGTACATGCTGGGCCTATTGATTTAACCAATGTTTTGAAAAAACATTTTAGACTGCAAGGACCTGCATTCCAAACTCTACAAGTCAATTTCTTTTACATATCAATCAGTCTTACTGTTTGGTGAAATTCAAACGGTACTGTAAAGCCTTCACGATGTGTCCACAAAGGGCGAAAAGAACATAACATTTTCGCAAAATTCTCCCGTACAAGTAAGATGTGGGAATTCACCGCAGGCTACTACAGTGCACATTCAAGTCAATGCAGGTTTAGTATAGCAACGCAATCCTTCGTTAGCATGAGCATTTGCTGTACAACACAACATTAGTGTAATACACTGTACATGTGCAAACATGCAAACACATGGTTGAACAGGCTGTGCATTCCTAGTACATAACCTTGGCTGGATCTGCCCACTTTGATACAGGGGGGATTTTTGATATAGAGCTCTTTTAGTAATTTATTTCTTTGATCAAATTTTGCAAGTTTTGTAGCCCACAATATTTTGCATCAATTGC
Organism: Holothuria scabra; assembly: GCA_037179385.1. Taxonomy (NCBI): domain Eukaryota; kingdom Metazoa; phylum Echinodermata; class Holothuroidea; order Aspidochirotida; family Holothuriidae; genus Holothuria; species Holothuria scabra. The sequence goes on along the minus strand of CM074185.1, from coordinate 27,103,314 downwards.
CGTTTAAAAAAGGTAACTGAAACTACCCTGTAGGACAGGGCAAACTCTGTAAAATATTGCCGCATTGAAGATGGGATTTAAAAAATATGGTAAAGTTTTTACATCGCAGACCTGGAAAAGGCAACAGTGCAGAGCAGCTAAAGAGCTGCTACGATGCAACAAAGTGAATGGTACCTGGATTTTGACAACCAACAATGCAGTGTTCGTAGGACTTTTGGAATAATATCTGAAGTCCGGGATCAATCTCTGCCGATCAGGCAGTTGACAGAGGTCAATTAAGTGATGTGATACCGACTTCTAGGACTAGTTGACTATAATATCGAAGCATACGTTTGATATCCAGAATATAGGTATTTTAGGTATCAGAGAAACTTTGCAACTATGCTGTCAGAGCCCTAGTGCTTATTGCTGCTTGAATTTACTGCAAGGACCGGACAAGCCTGTATGGGGATAGCTGCCACTTATTATGTTTGCAGGCATTTTAGGAGAGTTGAGCGGGAATCCCGTGACAAATAAAATGTAAGAGAGAAGTCAGGCTAAACGAACATTTTAATAAAAATATTAAATTCATCTTTTCTCTTTGTACAAATTTTAATGATTTTTGCCAACCAACATGAAATTGTAAACCTTTGTTTGTCTCGTATGTACCGTAGATTATGAGGAAAGGAATAATTTTCGAACTCCGTTCCTACACATATAAAGTGTGTGTAGCTATTTTGCGAAAACACCGAATTACCGGTATGATCAGTATTTTCTGACCTATCTATCGGTATTTTTCATAGGCAATACCGCTACACTTCAGTAGCCTACCTCAAAGAAGAAGAAGAAGCGGATCATGACCACTACACGTACGGTTGTTCTATTCCATTGTAAATTTGGGGATTATACAAACTTAACATTAACATTTTTACAATAAATGATGTGTCGTTCTCAAAATAAATATTTTCTTTTGACAATTTCTAAAACAATGTTAAACAGTACAATCATTAACATTTGACTCTCCTATGAACTCTTATTTCTTTAAGGGAAGTGTATCAAAACTCTATCATTCCTAGATTTGGACTGTACATACTATTCTGGCAGACGTGTAGTGGCCAAGATGCAAAGAAGCATAGAATAGCAGGTTTGTCTTTTGCGATTAAAACAGTAGGCTACCCTTTCCATTCTTTCAACAATTACTACAACCAAATTTTCCTCACTTGAAATTCAATTTACATAGGGGAGAAAACTAACATTTTTAGGGGAAGAAACTAACTTTTTGATGGGGAGGAAGCTAACAGACCCTGTTTAGGAGGGGGGCCGTGCCATTCCGCCATAGGTACTTTCCGACATAGAAAATGTGTTCATTCGCCACAGAAAATGTGTCATTCCTCCATGGCAGTAAAGTGTAATTTTTTATTGTTTTAACAGTCAATGATGTGTCGTTCTCAAAATAACCCTTTGAAATTATTTTTGCATGGGAAACAAGTGCTTTTATTCCTTAGGTTTTAATAACGTGCTTTTCCGCCATGGCGGAATGGTGCGAAACCTATGGCGGAATGTACCAATGGCGGAAAGACACTAGGACTTCCTAGGACTAGGAGTAGGCCTAGGAACTAACGTTAAAATTTAAAGGGCAGGAGCAGTCATACCAAATGGAAGAAGTGTAGTAGGCCCTAGACTGTCCAGTTTTATGATTGGCTGTTGGGAGTCATGTGACAATGTTTTTTTCTCTTCAAATGTGAAATTTACCAGAAAAAGCTGCTTGGTTTACCCTGAATATGCAATAGTAAAGTCATTAAATGTAATGAAAGATACTTTGAAGAGAAATAAGATGAAAATTGCAAAGACCTAGGCCTATTTAGCTTTTTCTTCAAAATAAGTTTTGGGGGACTGCTCTTTACCTTTAAGCCTAACATTAGGCTAGGCTAGTCACTGAACGTGACCGTATAATCCGCTCCTTGTAGTCACTCCTTACTACGGTCACTAGCCTACACGTACAAAGGTAACAATGTTTTAAGCCAAAACAGCAAACCGAGCTCTTATTACGATGGAATGGTTCATAGAACAGATTTGAGTTAATATAATGATTTTGAGCATTCTTAAATACCACTTATACCTTCTGGAATGTTTAATACCAGTAAATTCATAGCAAAAGTCAGGAAAAATGTGGTGCCATCCTTCCCAGTAACACTGACATCTTGATCGTCTGCTACAGTGCTACTGTGTTGCATGATGGGAAGGACTTCCGCTAGACAAGCTGTCGAAGACCAATTAGTAAGCGCGGCTAGTCAATACTTGTACTTCATATAGTAAGCTCTCTGTACATAACGAAATTGTACAGTCAATGCGTAGGTTTCTCCGTTTTAAATGAGATCACATGACAAACACTGACTTCTTCAACTGAAAAAATAATCTGCACAGGCTTAACGCTACTCGCAGAATTATCCAGCCAAAATTTCCCTCTTAAAGGTCTTACTTCGTTAACAGACTTGTGTGGAAGGTGAATGTGATGACAAAGATCATCTGTGGAAAGTTTGGTGAGAAAAGGTATCTTTTTGGGGACGTGAGGGATGCCTACTCACGCGTGAGTAGGCAAGTGAGCTGTGTCTTTGTGTATACCGGGCAAGGGCCCAGAAATGAAGTGTATAGCATAGGAACGTAATGCTGGGTCCTGTTCAAGGGCTAGGCTAGGCCTAAAGCAATAAACTGAGATTCTGTCTGGAAGATAATGAATTTCAAACAAATGAGGGAGGGGCATAAATAAGAAGTTTAGGAGAATTGGTTATTGGGTCTTTAAGGATTGGGCCTAGCCTAGATCAATAATTTCGAAGTTTGTCCTGACGTTAATGTTATTACTCACTTCATTAATGCTACTGTTACGTGAAACAATAGGATAATGATCTTGTAATACTTGGCAGCAGGATCGGGAACATGTTGACAGGTTTCGTTGAAGTAACGAAACACTGCAGAAAGAGATGCGTCGTAGGACTGGAAAATGCACGATCATGTTGTGAAGTGGTCCTTCATTTCTTGTCGTTAATGGTGGACGTGATATTTGAAGTTCAAGTAAAAAATTGAACCGCACTCACACGCTGCTGTAACTACCATTGGTACTAGTATTAATAATATTACACTATAGCTAGCTCCATGTGTGTAGGCCTTATGTTGTTTATAGTCAGTCAAGCCATGTACAAAACATCTAGCCCTAGTAATGATTGTAACGTAACAGCATACCTAGTACAGTATATACGTATACACATGCGTGTACGGCTCCGACTTGTTTTTTATACGCCCTCTACCGGCCTGTTACTTGTATCTATTTCCTCAAGTCCAAGGCTGCCACATATTCTGGGCTGTACCTGCCAACTTGAAACCGGCTTTTTGCGGGCAAAAACTTTCCACAAGATATGTTTGATTTTTGCGTAGAACTTGCGTGTTTGATGCGTGATACTTGAGTGATTTTGCCGTCTCATGTTTTGGGGGTGTCACGGCCAGAAATTCCGACTGGCTAGATGTTTTTCAACTGAATGGAGGAGCCACCAGACCAGTTTCGGACAATATGAATGAATGAATTAAGCCTACCTTTGGCAAATATGACTCGATTAGTCCGTCACAAACTCTGTTACTCGTTACGTGTGTATACATTAACACCATGATCCCATGGATGCTGCTTAATTATGTCATCTATCCCGAAGTTTCACATTAAAAAAGGGGTTTCGAGACTTAGACGAAGGTTCCAAGTCCCTTTCACTCACATAACAGGGTCTGCATTGTTCACCTGCTGACTAGCAATTAATGCAGCCCGACCACCGCGACGGACTACGGCTTGGCTAATGAACTTGGGCAAATGACCTGGCTATAAAGTCAACGGAGAAACGGCTCAGTCCATAATTAACATTCATTCGAAACATTAATTACTCCTAAATTCTTTGTTGATGTTGGGTGAGCATGCATTCAGCATCAATAATGGGTTGCCATTAAATTCTTCTAGAATTTTCTCACGGGACGATGATGACCTGCTTGGTTTTGAGACGTAGTAGATAACGACTTCTCTTCGCGAACTCGTCTAATTTCTTGCACTTTACACATCAGGGATCTAGCCGTCTAAATTGAAGTTTGGGCCTACCGGTGGTTTTTTGGAAACAAGACTCAACCACCTGTGGAAAGTATGGCTATATGGGACAAAGCAACATGTATAGGCCTACACGTATATGTAATAAATCGGTAATAAATTTTATGGCAATTTCTTTTCAATAAACACAAATACAGCAAGAAGGAAATCCGTAAATACCGATCCTCTGAAATTTTCTTGGGAGGGAGCTTAATTCCCCCGCAGCAAGGGTGCCTCCCCTTCCCCTTCGGGAAGAAGATCCAATTTCGTTGGTGAGCTTTCATCCATACGATAAAAGATGTGAGCCCTGTAAACTTCAGGCCCCAACTCCTTCGGACTATTTTGTTTTTTGCTAGCAAAAAGGCCATATTTTTCAAGGAAACCTCAAGAATTCCCAATGTTCCTTTAACATCTTATTTTGTCAATGTTAGCTCCAGATTTAAAACATTCTGACAAGAACGTCACAACATTTTCACGTTACACAAAGCATGTTACCTCAACCACCTTTAGTCATGATTTTGGGCAGGTTGATCCTCAATACTGAAGACTCCAATTTTTCAATTTTCATTTGCAAACAAAACCAATTTGTTTAAAATTTTCTGCCATAAAATTCCTTCAATATACTTATGCGTACTATTCGAGGTGCACGTACGGGGAAGACTGCACCCCGGCCACCCCAATATTTCGACAAAATTAAAAATTCTGACAGGAATCTGGGGAAAAATCGTTAAGTCACTTGAGTGTTAAAAAGTTGACATGGTTTTCATTACACAAATAACCCCTAAACTTCCGATATCTTAAAAAGTACAAAAATGTCTCTAATTGTTCGAGGGTGTTGCCGAGTGTGGCAGTAAAAGGTCAAATAAATGAACAAAAGGACGAGAAGAAAAATTCAGTTCTGATTCAACACGTTCGACGCGATCGATTATTTTATTCTGTTCGAGTAACCACCGACAAAAAAGAATTACTAAAATCAGTAATGTACAAGGTGACTACATATGCTTTTGTTTCGATGTCTGTTGCATGAGTGCGTGTGACTACAACTCGCAAGCTCGGGGCTTTTCTGTCTCGGGGAGATCGGAACACATGCAGTCCCCTGATTGGTCAAAAGTTGTGACGCACCGAATTAAATTAATATTAATAGATGTGATGATCTAAGTGACCAATGAGGAGGCTGTAGAGGGTGAAATTGGCCACACCTTGAAAATATGGGATACAGTTCACAAGTAACACGTGACGGGAAACAGGAAAGGCCCTGGGAATCTAGGACAAAAGGAACGGAGAGTTACTCGTAAACAACAAGATGGCGTTCCTGTTAAAATTCATGGAGGATGCATCATACTACATGACAGTAAGGTACCTCCCAATTTGAATTCACTTTATAATCTTTATGATTGTTGAAAATTTCAGTCCTTTGTGCCAAAAGATCGGATGAAAATCATTATTTTTCCAATATGATTCTATACAAAGTATTAGAGTAAGTAACCTATTCATGCACTATTTTGACTTTGATGCTTCAGGTCACTTTTTTGTTTGTAGGGAAGCAGCTTGTAACATCTAGCGAAATAAGAAGTGTTTAGTATGTAATTAAATCAATGGCTCAGGAAGCAATATGATTGTGAGCGGCAGAGCATTTTTTAACTGTACACCTCATCCTAACCCCCTTGACCAAAAGCTACTTATTTTATGCTGATTTTTTCGCGTCTTGTACCAGAAAGAGCTTTTTAAAAAATAAAAATGGTATGCCAAAACAAATGAAACTGCTCCCTTGGAAGGGCACAAAGCTTCATTCTTTGCCAGCTATGCATGCCACGCTCAAAAACTCCAGTATATCTATGCCTTCTGCAAAGGAACATATTGATAACTTTTTGACACTTACCAAGAAATCTAGCTACACAGATTACTTAAAGGACCAGTTCTCTCACCCCAAACAGTACCAATTCTCCTAACCTTCTTACTTAAGCTCCTCCCACAATTGTCTGAAATTCATCCTCATCCAGATACAATCTCAGTTTATTGCTTCTGGGTGGGTATAGACAAACTCAATTTATATTATCAAAACACTCTCAGTACCATTCATGCTGTGTAATATAAGCTTTGGTACTCTGCATTGTTTGAATTAGCTGTCAATCAAAGAGCTGAGCCAATTGAGAATTTCGATACCCGGGTTCCAAAATTGCAGTTTGGGGTGAGGGGTTTGGCCCTTTAACTGACAGGGTCGCAAGGTATCTAATGATAGTTGTATGACGGCATTTGATACATGGAAGGCAAATGATTCTTTGCCTGATATATGTAGCCTTACCCGAAGGACTATCTAAGCAGCCTGAGAGCGCCACCTTCACTTCCAGCGGAGCGTAAGGAAAATTTTGAAAAATCGCGACCCCCAGACAACCGAAAATGTCATTTCTCGGACTTGTGGGTAGCAGCAGCTAAGCAGCAGTGGCGTCGCTAGACGTTCCTAAGGGGGTGGGAGAGTACCCAAATTTCCTGATTCTTAAAGGGAAATATTGCGGTTGTTTTACAAGGAAATTTCATCCTTTTAAAAACCACAATTTATTGGCAAAGAGTGATAAATAGTAGTATACCCACTAGAGTTACTTCACACTCCGCCTCACTGCTTGATGTAATTTTCACGAATAGCTTATGTTTAAATTCTGTTTCTGGCGTAATAGTTGACGACATTTCTGATCATTTTCCCGTTTTCACCCTTGCTGATTTAGGCGTTGATATGTCGAGAGAAAATTCAATCTTTTCCAAAAGAGACATCAACCCTGTCAGCCTAGACCTATTGCGCTCCACAGTTTAAAACGAATCCTGGGCAGATGTCTTAAACTATTGTGATGTTGATAGCGCCTTTAATAGCCTAATCATTTAAATAATTGTCTTCCTTGGGTATCCCGGCCATACCAAAAAGTGTAGTAACCGAAATTCGAAGAACTGGATCACACCAGCCATACTCAACTCAGTGGCGTAGCCAGGATGCGATTTTTTTTTTTGGGGGGGGGGGGGCTAGGTAACAAGTGGGGGGGGGACCTGGTACCTTCGAGGGTCAGACACGGCAAGACTATCTAAGCGGAGCGCCACCATCGGTTGGCGCGGATCGTACAAGAAAATTTTGGACTTTAAAACCCCTCCAGATGGCCGGAAACGGCACTTCCCAGGTGTTTTAAGCTGCGTGTATCCAGCCTTGAAATACGAATCTCATGTCTGCGACTTCTCAAATAATTAGAATAAAAAATCAATCTATGAAAAATGGTAATACATACACTTTTTAGGGCCCCCGAAACTGGGCACTTCTGATCTGTGGCCTGGGGGATGAGACTAAAAGGAACCGGTATCTCACTTTCCCTTGGGAAAAATTGAAAATATCAGAAGGACGTAGATCGCAAATGCGGCAATATTTGAATCTAAGCGGAGCGCCACCATCGGTTGGCGCGGAGCGTAGAAGAAAATTTTGGGCTTTAAAACCCCTCCAGATGGCCGGAAACGGCACTTCCCACGTGTTTTAAACTGGATGTACCCAGCCGCACATGCGCCAATATTTGAATGGATTTCAGCTTACCTCAGGCAGTACCTTACCCTTTAACAGGAAAACCAAAAGTAGTTGTGTCCCCCTCTGAGAAACTTTCTTTCTAGATGCAAAATGGTGCTATGTTTGGCAAAACTTTGAACTGAGTACAGGCCTAAGTTTTAGGATTTTCCCTTTTTGGGAAGCATGAAAAATATCAAAGTATTTTTAGTTTTTGTAGAGATTTTACAAGAGACATACATACTGCCAAAGAAACAATTTGCAAAATGGTGCAGTATTTGTTCATCGGTACATTACATAGTCAAAATTAAAATACTAAGAATAAATCTCTCAGAATAATTGAACCGCAAACAGAAGTAAGGATCATGTGGGAAACACATGAAATCCGGACCTTGTGGACATTTTACAAATCCCCCGGACGCCAGTGCCAACTAATAAAAAGAGGACTTGTCGAAAAAATCGTCCTACAGTCTGACAGTGGCACTTGTCATGGGCAGGAGTGAGGCACGACGTAGGCCTACTTGTTAAGCAGTTAAGGATGGAAGGGAAGAATTATCCGAAGGCAGTACCTTACCTCACCTGCTTACGGCATATTTTGGGTATGATAAAGTATAGGAATGGTCGTGTAAGAATGGTCTCCAGTGTATGATTGCCTTATTTTCAGTAAATCAATCAGCAATCCGAAAGGCAGAAAGGGTCTTAACCTAACAAAGTCACATTAAAGTTTGTCGTCGAGACTTTCGTTTCATCTTCGAAGTGAAATGCAATAAACCACAGTGCAGATCACAAACGGTATCCAATTTAGTGAAAGTAGGCATTTTGAAGTTATTACTTGATTTCATACGTGCGCACAAAATGTGTTTTACACACATTCATCCAATGATGTTTTTTTTTTAATTTTTACACAATTTATTTATTTACTGTTTTGAAGGATATACTTCAAAGTTTATTTCCGTTCAAACATTTTATTTTTTTTCAATAACTTTATCAGTACGCAAAAAATCTGGGGGGCCTGAAGAAAATCTGGGGGGCCTAGCCCCCCCCCCCCCCCCCCCCCGTGGCTACGCCACTGACTCAACTCTTGTAAAACAAAGTATCGTTTATTCAAAAGGTACCTCCGTAGTCGATCTGCTGCTGCTTTGAACGAGTATAAACGATTTCGCAATCGTCTTACCTCTGTCATTAGACAGGCTAAGAAATTTTACTACACTACTTTGTTCAACAATAGCACGCAGGACACGAAATCTACGTGGCGCTCAATTAATACCCTGTTATATGGTCGAGGTACTGACTTTACTCCTGATAAGATAATTCACCATGGAACTAGTGTTTCGAATCCTTTCGATGTTGCAAATATCTTTAATGATTATTTTACTGCCATTGGTCCTGCTACACAGGCTGGGATTCCCCCCCTCACACTGTAGCTATAACTCGTATCTGTCCAATCGGGTTGCTGACTCTCTTTTTATTAGTCCAGCAACATGCGAGGAGGTGTTAAATATAATATTTTCTCTTAAAAATTCTGCCGCTGGTTTTGATGAAATTTCCTCTATGACCCTCAAAACTGTGGCTCATTCCCTGTGCACCCCACTAACCTATCTTTTTAATCTTTCGTTAGGGTATTTCGTTTCGTTAGGGTATTGTACCTAGTTCTTTCAAAATTGCACGTGTTGTCCCTGTCTTTAAATCTGGTGATAAAGATTCGGTTAATAAATACAGACCTATTCCAATTTTACCATGTCTCTCCAAAGTACTTGAAAAACTCACGTTTACCCGATTATATTCTTTTTTTTTTTTTTTGTTAAGCAAAATCAATTGTATGATTACCAATTTGAGTTCCTCCCTGGGCGTTCGACTTCGCAAGCTATTTTACACTTCACTAATAAAGTAACAGATGAGTTCGAAGAAAATCAGTATGCATCAGGCATTTTTCTGGATCTGTCTAAAGCTTTTGATACATTGGACCATAGAATCCTACTCAGCAAACTTGAACATTACGGTGTTAGGGGTACTGCACTGGATTCGTTTAAAAGTTATGTTACTGATCGTTATCAATATGTTGGCATTAACAATGTAAATTCTGTACGTAAGCCTATTATTTGTGGTGTTCCCCAGGGATCTGATCTAGGTCCTTTGTTGTTCATTATTTATATCAATGATCTCCACAGGGCTAGTAATAATTTTCATGTAATTTCTTATGCTGACGATACCGACATTTTTTATTCCAGTAATGACCTCAGTTGTTTACTAAATGTAATACAACATGAATTTGTCAATGTTCACAACTGGTTTTGTGCAAACAAGCTTTCTCTCAATGGAAAGAAAACCAATTTTGTTATTTTTTCCGCACCTTCTAAGCAGTTTAATCAGAGTGTAAACAACATACAACTTTGTGGTATTAACATAGAGCGTTCAAATGTTACTAAGTTTCTTGGTGTGTTTGTTGATTCTCATCTTACCTGGACTGATCATATCAAGTATGTTAGCATGAAAGTTTCAAAGGGTGTGGGGATACTTTACAGATTTCGTCAACTTCTTCCTAGGAAAATTTTGGTTTCCCTGTATAATACCCTTATACTCCCTTATCTCACTTATTGTAATATCATGTGGGGGAGCACGTATGCTACCAGAATTCAACCTTTCTTTATTTTACAGAAAAGGGCTATTAGATGCATATGCAACGTAGACTATCGTCATCCTACTTCACCTCTTTTCGCCAGTCTTAACCTTCTAAATATTTATGATTTAAATCGGTTTCATATCGGGTTGTTTATTTTTGACTGGCTACATAACAGAACCCCGTCAATATTTAGAACTCATTTTCAGTTTCGTGATAGCCATTACCCTTACACTTGTCGTACTTCAAATCAGTTTATCACTCCCCTTTGTAGACTTAGGTCATCTCAACTTGGTCTTCGATTTATAGGAGCAAAATTATGGAATTCTTTACCCTTTGAAGTTACTAAGTGTAAAACACCATATGCATTTAAAAAGCAGCTTAAAGTCATTTTATTGCAAACTACCTTTGATCTTCCGTCTTTGTTCTTCCGTGTTTTTGTGTTTCTCTTCCTTTTGTCGCTTATTCTGTTTGTTTTTAAAGGGTGTCAACACCCACAAGCTCCTAGAAGCTTTTAGTTGCCACTCCTCAGTCTCTTACTTTGTTTTGTTTTGTTATGTAAAGTAATTATTTTGTGGTGTGTTTAGCATGATTTCTTACATACCGCAATTTCGTTACCTTTACCTCTCTCAAAATTTTGTTATGTATTTTATATTATGGTAAGAGGTTGGAATAAATGTCTTACTGAACTGAACTGAACTGAACTGAATAATTACAAATAAGGCAGTATGGTAGCCTCATTTTCAAGAAATGAGTTTCCCTCAGATATTAATTTAGTTGGTTGTTGCTCAAGAATTTCAACAATTTAAAAGATACAACTTCCATAACTCTTCTTGTAATAATTACACTGTAAAAAATGTCTGTAATGTTACAAAATTTTTGCACAATTACAGAAGAAAAAATAAAGGAATACAAAAAGAATACATAAAAGTGCTGCCAATGAGTTGACAGCACTTTTTATGTAATCTTTTGTTTTTCTTTATTTTATTTTCTGTAAATGTACAGACATTTTTAACAGTGTATTTTAAGGAGATAAAGCTTTTGCTTGTCTTAATTGTTGAGACCGAATGATTTGAAAATGACTAGAGCCGTTTACTTTTAATGCTGCGTTGGACTATTTTATACGCAATATTTCCCTTTGAATTTTAAGTTTAAGGTTTGAACATCGCTGCATCAAGGACGTAATTTGAAGCGCCGATAATCTTGCCCTTTCTAAACAAGTATATGAAGATATACAGCTTTTATTGCCAAATTTTGGGATTCTGGGTTTGCTGTAAGGAACTTTGAAAAGTTGGAGAAATACTGCAGAATTTGCACTTCCTACACAGCGTTGGCAAATCTGAGAATGATTTCACAAATCTGAGACTGAAGGTCGTCGTTGCTACATTCGGTATACGGCCACGAATTGAGGCTCTCCGACGATATTTAAGAGTTTCCGAAACTTTCCTACATTTTTTTCGACAAAATATATCATAATCAAGGGCATGTATTGGAAAAAATTGGAATTTTATGAAAGAGGTTTATTAAAGTAGAACTGTAGTTGCCGGAATGACTTCACATGGAAGCCAGTGAGTAGGCCAATGAGGACAATAACCAAAGCATGATCAGTCCGATTTTGAGCTACAGGGAAGAAGTTTACGGGCTGTGCACCCATCCCTAACCGCAAGGTGACGTAAGTCCCCCTCTCCAAGTTTTCATACCTATTACTCAATCCATCCAACTTGACAGCACTCACTCATTAACATCTCCTCTTTCATAGAAAAATAAGCAGCAAAATTTCTAACAAGAGCAATTCGCACTTTAAGAGGACCTAAAATTGACGATGTACTCTGGAACTACTTTTCCTGGGAACATCGTTAAGATTGTAGCGGTTGTGCTCCTTTATTACGGTAAGTCTTTAAGCTGCGAGACAGTTAATTATTAAAGCCAGGCAAGATAAAGTTCTTGACTCATGCAAGAGAATTTGCATGCAGGCCATGAAGTTCTGGGTTTGTAGCAGGGAAGTTTAATTCAACAACTAGGCAATTTGCAGCCTGCTCATGTCAGGGCTGTAAACCCGGCGGGATTTATGGTGTTTTTTGATGAACAGAAATTTCAACAGTTGAAGTAAGGATATTGGTTCTTTATCTGCGTATACGTATATACGGTTCGTTCGTCTGTACTTAGTTGATCCCAGTTTTGCTCTGATTTGGTCTAAACGAAGAAAATTGCCTGTTTCACCTACACCAGTCTGCATTGGTGACTGCAATGCCAATCAGGATTCACTGGCACTACTGGAGTCCCTCCTTTAAAAAGTCAGAAACACTGAGTGCAAAGAACTACATACCCGAGGTACAGAGGTAAAGAATCTACCTTACCAAACTGCTACACCCTTCGGCATCGCGAGCTGAATGCTGTGTAGCCGAGAAGAACGATTAAGGCGCTGAGAAGCAAGAAATTAATATGATCAAAACAGATGCAGGAGACCCAGGGGAGTACCCGCGAACTCCCGTCAGGCCACCCCCCCCCCCCCTCCCAAAAAATTCCAAGGTTACTCGTTTAAGAGGCACATTTCAGTTACACCGATAGGGGAAAGACTATATCCCGGGGTTAAGTTTCTCAAGATCAAAATTTCGGGTAAGAATTTGGAAAATATTCGGACAGCCACTTGAGTTTTAAAAATTGGAATGGTTTCAATTACTCATGAAACTCCTAAAAGTGTCCGAAATCTTAACAAGGTATGCTTGAAAAGGGGAAAAGTCATGGTCGCGGTAAAATTTTCATGAAATATCAACAGAATTACAAAGAAATTCGCTACGCATTCGGGAACCACAGTAAAGCCTTTATTCGTGAATTTTACGGTCTTTCTTAACACAATGCCCGAAATGGTCGAATGTTCAATTCGTTCAAACTTTTGCCCGAAAAACTATCGTAGTGAGGGTAACATTAAAAAATAAAAAAGGTGAAAGCTGAAGATCGCAACACGTTTGGGAAGCCTATCGCTTTAAAGAGGTAATTAATCCTCAGCGTGTTTTCAAACAGTGACGTAGCCAGGATGGAATTTTTAGGCGGCCTAGCTAGGCTAGGTAACAAGTGTGGGGCCTGCTACCGCCTAAGGTCAGGCACCGAAAGACTGTCTAAGCGGAGCGCCACCATCAGTTGGCGCGGAACGAACAAGAAAATTCTGGGCTTTACAAACCCTCCAGATGGTCGGAAACAGAACTTCCCACGTGTTTTAAGCTGGATGTACCCAACCTTGAAATACGAATCTCATGTCTGCCACTTCTCAAATAATGAGATTGGAAAATCAATCTGTAAAAAATGGTAATTCATACACTTTTTAGCGACCCCAAAATTGGGCATTTCTGATCTGTGGCCTAGGGGATGAGACTTAAGGAAACCGGTATCTTCCTTTCCCTTAGGAAAGATCGTAAACTTTAGGAGGACGTAGATCGCAAATGCGGCAATATTTGAATGGATTTCAGCTTTAATAGGAAAACCAAAAAGGAGTTGTGTCCTCCTCTGAGAAACTTTCTTTGCGTTAGATTTCCTATATGCAAAGTGGTGATACGTTTGACGAAACTTTGAACTGATTAAAGGTCTACGTTTTAAGATTTTCCTTTTTGGGAAGCATGAAAAAATTTCAAAATACCAACTTTTAGTCTCTGTCGAGATTTTACAAGTGACATACATACTGCCAAAGAAACAATGGTGTCCAATTTTCAGTGATGTCTAGATGCAAAATGGTGCAGTATTTGTTCAGTCATCGGACCATTACGTTGTCTAAATTAAAATATTACGAGTAAATCTCTCAAAATATTTAAACCGCAAAACAGAAGTATGGATCATGCGGGAAACACATGAAATCCGGACCTTGTGGACATTTTAAAAATCGGATGCCAGTTTCAACTAGTAAAAAGAGGACTTGTCGAAAAAATCGTTCTGCAGTGGCACTTGTCATGGGCAGGAGAGAGGAGCGACATGGGCCTCCTTTTTAAGGATGGAAAGGAAGAATTATTCGAAGGCAGTACCTTACCCTTACGGCATATTTTGTGTATGATAAAGTATAATAATGGTCGGGTAAGAATGGTCTCCAGTGTATGATTGCCTTGTTTTAGTAAATCAACCAGCCATCCGAAAGGCAGAAAGGGTCTTAACCTAACAAAGTCACATTCGAGTTTGTCGTCGAGACGTTCGTTTCATCTTCTAAGTGAGATGCAATAAACGACAGTGCAGATTATATACGGCATCTAATTTATTGAAAGTAGGCATTTTGAAGTTATTACTTGATTTCATACGAGCGCACAAAAATGGGTTTGACACACATTTATGCATGTTTTCTTAATTGTTGTACATTTTATTTATTTAATGTTTTTGAATGAAATACTTCAAAGTCTATTTCCGTTCAAACATTTTACTTTTTCTCAATTACTTTATCAGGACGCAAAAAATGTGGGGGCTGAAGAGAATCTGGGGACCTATGCCCCCCGTGGCTACGCCACTGTTTTTAAATCTTGCGAAACACAATGCACTTAATGACCGATTATCTGATTTTTTTTTCGAAACCGCTATTTTTAAAGTAAAATTTACATTGCGACGCATTCTTCAGCTAATGAAAAGTTTTTCGCAGCCCCTACACAAATGAAAAAATGGTAAAATATTTCTCGACGATTAAAGTTCTGGAATGTTCTCGAATGATTTCAATTGCCAAATTAATTACACGGTCAGACGGTAGGGTGTTCAGTTGCAGATATTCAATGCTCAATAGTTTGCCATATATCCTAACCCCTACAGCCGAAATTCGGGTAGGTTGTTCACTGTTTTGTTTTTTAATTGCATAATGTTATTGATACAGTGTGTAAATGTCTTCCCATAAGTGTGCCTGAAAATTCATTCAAATCCAACTCGTTATGAGACATTGCTAGAAGTCAGTAAAATCATTTAAGTCAGGAGTTCGGGCAATTCAGCCTCTTGAATTTCGTCAAGATTCGCAGTAAAGTTTACATTACGATATTAGCCTTTTTTAATCGGCGTTGCATAGTTTTTTCCGAATAGATACAAACTTCTTCATACGGTTATGGTGATACATTTTACATGGTAATTTTCCGATCACTTAGAAAATTGCTGATTTTTTTTGTTATTGTAAACGAAAGCTCATAATGATAGTCAGTGGCGTAACCAGACCTGACCGTCCGGGGGGGGGGGGGGGGTTGGGGGCAAAAGCATAGAGGTTTCCCGATTTTGTACTAGTTGAGATGTGTTAGTTTGTGGGTGTCTTAGGGCCTTAAGGGAAGTGTTGAGGGGGGGGGGGGGCAATTTTGGGCCATGCAACTCACTCTACCCCATTGACCAAAAGGTACATTTTTATGCTAATTTTTTTTTTTAGTCTTTTCTACGAGCTAGAACAACTTTTTTTAATATTAATCTGATTTTTTTCTTAAGTGTGAATACTACTGTATAAGCATGGAAGTACTAAGTTGGAAATTTGGGTACTTTTACATATTTGTAAATATGGATTTTTTTTGTGGAGAAAATGGATTAGATTCAGGGTTTCCTGTAAGGAAATTTGCAAATTTGGGGAGTATCATAGAATCTGCGTTTCCTATCTGCATATATCTGAGAGAGCATGTCGAATGAAGATTGTGTTATCTAAGGAGTGCGGATAAAGGCTTCTCGGCGACATTAAAAGACTCTCGAAACTTTGTTGCCTTTTTAGACAAAAATGAATGCCTACATTGAAGCAGGGGTGGCGCCAGCGGGGGGCCGGGGGGCCATGGCCCCCCGTCGGGGAACACTGCCCCCCCCCCCGTCGGGGAAGGTCGGCGGTTTCCGGGAGCCCTAAAAATAAAAAAAAATATAAAAGAAACCAGCACCAACTGAATTTACTGGATTGGTGATCTTGAACATCATTTTTTTCTTTTATAACACTATTTTAATACCTATCGGCATCGATTTTTCAATTACTTCTCATAGCTCATAGTTCATAGCTCTGTTAAAAAGCATTACATTGTCCCATCTTAAATCTGTGTGCGCAAGGTCACCCATAATCAAGACTTGTGTTGCAGACCAGGGAGCTGGAAATTCCACTAGCAGATGTAACCAAGGGTGGCACCCGCGGAGAACCAGGGGCCATACTCCCGTCGGGGAAGGCTGATCTTCCCCTGTCGTTGAAAAGATCAAGTTTGGTCGGGGAACCTTCATCTATAGGCCCACGGTAAAAGATGTAAGCCCGATTAACGTTAGTCCACGGACGATCTTCTTGATTTTGCTTTACTAGTTTTCCTTACAAACGAACGAGAAGTTGTCCAGGTGTATGCAGTGCCCAACGGTTTGCCATCTGTCCTGCCCCGACAGCCGAATTCGAGCAGCAGTAATGATAATCGGCCAGGCCGTTTTCAGTTATACATAATAATTAACAGAAGTGTGGGAATGTGTCCTGTCCTGAAAAGTCTGACTCAAAACCCATTTTAAGCCATCTTGTTGTAACGTGACATATTTTTAAAGACGTCGGAAGTAAAATCGTTTATTGCCGGGATTTCGGATAGTCACATAGAAAATTTCATAAATTTAGTGGTCCTCGCAATTGAATACAGCGAGAAGTCTCAACAGAGTCCAAAAATTGATATGTTTTCAATTCAGTTTCACAGTTTTTCCCCGAGAAAAAGACAAGACCATAGAGCGTTACCTTTTATCTGGTTATTTTCTGATCACATAGCAAGTTGGGTATTTTTTGTATTGAATTGAAACTTTCATAAATAACGACTGCTTCATTTCTAGTTACAAGTCTGGGAAATGCAATTTCCGGCTGTCTGAGGGTTAGATTTTTTCAATTTTCTCTACGCTCCGCGCCAACTTATGATGGCGCTCCGCTTTGATAGTGTTTTGGTCGAACAGATTACTCAACAGAACAATGCATGCTTGCAAATTATTCTTCGTTTGAGGGCAATATGAAGTGAAATTTTTATAGCGAAAAAAGCTTAAAATAAAAACTGCTTTGTTTCTGGTTACAAGCCTTGGAAATGCCATTCCGGCTGTCTGGGGTTTTAAATTTTCAAAAATTTTTGTGCATTTCTAGTTAGTTCTCGGGCAGGATTACATATTTCAGACAAAATAGAATATTCTGTCTCCTAACAAACTGAAACACTCGCGTACGCCTATGTCAATATACAAAATATAAAACTTGAAATATATGGGAAGCCAAACTTTTTCCGCAATGAAAATTCCGAGGCCTTAGTCTCCATGATGTTATTCAGAAACCCCAACAAAACTACAGATCACTTTTCTCAAAAGACGGTCAGACTCTTCCATAAAGCCTCAAAATATGTCATACAATTACAGTTCTACCAACATAACCTTCAGATTCTCTAATATTTGTTAAAAATAGCAATTTTTTTCATTTTCGATGGATACTCCGTACAATAAAACACCCAAGCGAACGCTCTTTATCACTCCGACAATTGCTCTTGACACGCATATCAATGAATAGAAAGTCCAAATTTTTCATTGTAACCTTACCCCACCCCCCCACCCCCCCCCCCCCAAAAAAAAAATTTTCATAAAATTCTAAGACTTCCCCAATATGATAAGCTGTTAATTTTCAAATCTTCGTTCAAAAAAGGGAAACATTTTCGGGAAAATTTCCACTTTCATCTGAAAGACTTAGTACCTAGGCCTACTACGATGAAATGCGTAACCCCAAAAGAATTCAAGCTGTCGCCTATGTAACTTTTTTATTTTGTCCATATGAAGGACAGATTCTTCAATAAACACCACAACGTTTTAATGGTCCTAAAAAGGCCAAATTTTGTTTAAAAACCTTTTCTTCTAAACAAACTCCAGATTTTTAAATATTTGTTGAAAAAAGGCCAAAAATTTCGGCTTGCACGCGAGCCTCAGATTCTCCCAAGTCACGTTCCACTGAAGCTAACTCATTGCCTTTGTCGGGGACTCGAAATGCTGGCCCCCCCCCCCCCCCCCGTCGGGCAAATCCTGGCGCCACCCCTGCATTGAAGAAAATTTTACGGATACAGCACTGTAGTGGCTAGGACAAATTATTCACTGACTGCTTTATGAGCGATCACTTACAGCTCTAAGGCTTGCAATTTAAGGAGCGAGAGGCGCGCAGAAAATTTTGCCTTTTTAAGACTTGTAATTTTAAATATGGAACTTTTATTAAGAAGAATTCGGAATTTTGTGGAGGGAACCTTGGGAAAACCGCGCTGTGTTTGACTGGTGTCTCAAATGGCAAATTCTCGAATTTTTCACTTTTTCGAGTGAGGGCGCAATCGCCCCTGGCCATGCCTCCTGTAGCTACGCCACTGCTCTGCAACATTCAACATTGATCAAACTTTTGACACTTCAATAACTAAATAATCCATAGAAAGACTACACAACTGACAGGGCTGAAAGGTATCTGATGACAGGTGTGTATGAGAGCATTTGAGTACGGAAGGCCAATAGTTCCCCTCCCTAGAATATGAGGTCGTGCCATAAAGACTATCTTCAGTTGGCGCAAACTGTCAGAAAGTTTTGAAAAATCGCGACCCCTCAGAAAGCCGGAAATGGCATGTCTCGGATTTGTAAGCAGTAGCTAAGTTTTCCGATTTTTCTTGCAAATATGAACACCAATGTATGAGGGATGGATTTCCTGCCCTTTTGAAAAAATAATCTGTTGATATGGAGTTTATATTTCAGAAAGCTTGCCCCTTTGAAACAATAATTTGATGACATGGAGCTTATATTGCAGAACGCTTTGGATCCTGGGTTTCTTGTGAGGAAATTTAATGAGGTGGGGGATTACTGAAGAATCTGTACTTCCTCCAAATATTCAGAGGATCACATCTAATTGCCCATCAACTGCCTTTCTTTCTTTTTGTAGTCACGGTGCAGCTCACCTTCCTCAAATTGTCAGCCTGATACGCTCTTACTCTAAATTGCCCTGTAAGTAATTTTTTAGGCCAGTGTAAAAATAGCCCTTTTAAAAAACAACTTTAAAACCTTACAAACACGCTAAAGACCTAGGAGCTTCCAGGGGCTTCTCCCCCTGGACCCCCACTGAGATTGACATTGAAGTGCCCATCAACTCTCTTTCTTTAGATCATCTAACCCTTTTTTAAAGAGTCAGCCGGATCTGCTCTTGGTAGTTGAATCAGTGTTTTTTACCGAAAGTCTTTCTTGAAAGTTACCCTGTAGGTAACTTTAAGACCAGTGTTAAGTCAATAAAATTACCCTTAAATAACGTCTTTAATACCTCAAAAACACGTTGAAACCCATGAGCTTCCGGGGGCTTCGCCCCCTGGACCCCCACCAAAATTCACATTGAAATGCCCATCAACTTTTTTCTCTATAGATCATCTATCCCATTTTCAAAATGTCAGCTGGATAAGCTCTTGGTAGTTGAATCAGTGGTTTTTTACTGAAAGTCTTACTTGAAAGTTACCGTGGAGGTAATTTTTAGACTAGTGTTAAGTCAGTAAAATTACCCTTAAATAACGTCTTTAATACCTCACAAACACGCTAAAACCCAGGAACTTCCGGGGGCTTCGCCAGCCTCCGTCACGCTTTGCGCTCGGTGGCGCCTCCGGATCCGCGCCATGAGTGGAGTCTAGCAATGCCCCCCATAAAATCGTTGTGCCCTCTCAGTGCCCCCCCCCCCCCGAATGAAATGTCTGGTGACGCCACTGATCTCGGCTTCTTAGCGCCTGGCCAGGTCAGCTCAGCCTCTGTAATGACGTCATCGTCGGTCTTGAATTACATTTACATTAAGAACAGACAGGCATCCCAGGCCTGCATTCCCCTAAATCATTTCTAGGGCCTGCACTAATTTACCAATGCCACTAAGATGCGTAGCCTAGCCAGGATTGTGTCATGTGGAGGGTTTTTGTGTCATGGCCGGGGGGTTGGGGGTTGGGGCACGTTATAAGGCTATAGAGAAAAACGTTTTTGTGGGGTGGTTTTTTTTTCAAGTTTGGCACTACAAGGGTCATCGGGGGGGGTATAAACCCCAGGCAAAACCTTCCTCGTAGCCAAGGCAGGCCACGATCGAGTGACCAGTGCTGTTGAAAACTACTTAACAGAACGTAACGTAACGTAACGTAACATAACATAACATGACATGACATGACATGACATGACATGACATGACATGACATGACATGACATAACATAACATAACATAACATAACATAACAAGTTTAAGGGCAAAGAAGGGTAAAAACCCCATAGGATGCCCTATAGAACAGACCCAAACCAACACCTAATCCAAACAAAGACTAAACAAACCCAATACAATGATCAGATCCTGCCACTGTCACGGTAATACTTGTCAATGTTACTCTTGAAGCAGTTGACTGAAGTGGAATTAACAACCCACTCGATCAGGGAGACTGATCCAGCTCATTGACAACCCTATGAGAGAAACTGAACTTTCTGATGTCAAGTCTAGAGAAACATTTTACCAGCTTCTTATTATGGCCACGAACACGGGGGTCAGCACAAATCTCTAGGTAGTTACAGTTAGACAGAGAATCATAACCAGAAAGGAACTTGAAAACCTGCAGCATATCCCCCTAATCCTTCTTAACTCGAGAGAAGTAAGTCCTAGACAATTGAGCCTATCTTGATAAGGGAGATTACGCACATTGTGAATAAGCCGTGTGGCCCTCCTCTGAACCTGCTCTAAAATAAACTTGTCCTTTTCATAAAAAGGGTTCCATGCCTGCACAGCATAATCAAGATGTCAACCAACTTGTTTGCGATGACCTGACCTAATCCAGGCGCTTGAAAACCGTAAACCCAATTTATTTTCTGATTAAAGTTAGCTAAAAAAGGCTAAGCAGAAAGTTGATTGGTTAGCTGAAGTTCAATAGGGCAGGCCAGGTCCGTGCAGTGGACGTTGCTCAGCGTCATGTGGTTTATTGTTGAGCTGTGATCGGGTACGTAGAAAGTGCTGGGCAGACACAGCTTGCCCTTTTTTTTTACCAAGGGCAATTTAGACCAAATACGTTTTTCAATATTCTTCAAAATGACGGTCAGGATGAAAATTATCAATTGAGATCGCTTAAATTTCGAAAATATTTTGCCTGTTGTTCCATAATTTGGACCCAGAATTACAAACAAAGTCTAGCCTATTGATTTTTGTTAATTATTAACTCATTCGCCTTTTTGTCCAGATTTGGACTGATACATGGTAGGGAAAAAAATACGAGCATCGTTTACAGCAGGCATGGGACGTACGTACATGAACCAACCACCCAAGCCCAGAGTAAGTATGCTGGTTATCGCCTAGACTCCGAGGCTTTGGAATTAAATCGAGATCTGACACCTGCTCGCTGCTGTCGCAGATTGAAAATAAGTTTCGTTTCAGTGCCGAAGGTGTGAAGAAATCCCGTGAAGTGGTAATGAACACTAATTTAACGTTTCCTTTCTTACAAAGTTACAGTGATCAGTGTAATTCGTGGTGGTTATTACGGTAGGCTACCATACAAGGGATAATGAACGTACTGTACAGTACTGTTTAAGCAGCCGCCGCGACCGGTGGCTGTACAGGCTAGGCCTTCTATAGTAGTAACTTAGTAATAACATTAGTAGTTTCACAGTACCGTCGAATGTCCATCAAAGAGCTCTGTTATTTCAAGTTTTTTGTACCATTAAAGGGCAGGAGCAGTCACCCCAACTTGAAGTAGTGAAGTAGACTGTCCAGTTTCATGATTGGGTTTTGAAAGTCATGTGAAAACATTAATTTCACTCCTCAAATGTGAATTTTACTAACTTAGAAGTAGGCTAGGCTAACTGCTTGCTTTATACCTTTCAAAGTTTCATATGTTATTTTGAAGTAGTAAATTTTATGAAAGATTCTTTGAACAGAAATGAGATGAGAATTGTGATATTTAGCTGTTGCTTCAAAATAATCTGAGGTACTGCTCTTGACCTGTTAATGCAGATGCACTCTTGACAAACCTACTCACTCGACGGCCACCCCATCATACACCATTGGGGCACAAACAAAACAGTAAATTGTGTACTCACTGTGCCCTGCATGGGCTATATTGGAGCGATTTGTACAAAATCAAAATTGGCAATGGAAAAGTAAATCATTAACCTTAAGAATCTAGAAAATAAATTAAACGATTAAGCTAGGCCTAACATTAGCCCTAGGCCAAGGCCTAATGCAAGTTCATCAATTGCTACCCATACCCCCTAGAGCCTGGGATGGTTGTGCTTTTGAGTGGAGATTTGGCCATGGACTTCACAGTAAGTTTGCCCCCACAGGGCCAGGACTTGTGCCAGGATTTCACACAATCTGTATGCCCGTGAAAGGGAGGGGTGCATCTACTTGTGGCATGCATAGTGCCCAACAGTCAGGCATAGGTGCTTCAGGGTTCTGCCCAGGACAGTTTGACTCTAAGTGCTGGCAGGAGACTATCTTAGCGTAGCGCCACCATCAGTTGGCACAAAAGATTCAGGAAAGTTTTTGAAATTTAAAAGCCCTCAGATGGCTGGAGACAACACTTTCTGAGTTTTTTAAAGCTGTTTATAACAAGCCTAGAATTTAGGGATCCCATGCATGCCTGAAATTTTACAATTAACTGAAAAATATCTTTGAAAACTTGAAATTTATGCCTGATAGGATAAGGTAAAAATTTTAAGATGGACAGTTGAATTTTGGAAAGATTTTTGCTCACTTTAATATCTTTGAAAATTTGCAATATACGTCAGATTGGATGAAGTCAAAATTTTAAGATGGACAGTTAAACTTAATTTAAAGGCATGTTCTGGTGGCTTTTCACATATCTCTTGTAAGAAAAACAAAAATATTCCACACCATGTCCTTCAAACCCTATCACAATACCATTTTCCTAACTCAAGATATCTCACTTTAAAGATTGGTTATTTTTGTTAAAAAATAACCCTGCTTTTCAACAAAGCCACAAAAAGTTATGTAATGTGGGCACATTGCTTCAAATTCCTTTTGTTTTTCTTTATAACTGAAGGTCCTGTTTGTCCTTGAAATTTGATACTGTTGGAATGTTTGAATATCTTTTCCTGTAGATCTAGCATTACCCTTCACCATACATGGAGTACAACCAGCAAAATTGCTTAATATTGCCTGCAGTGGCATAATTATAAATAAATTGAATGCAATGTTAAATTATTGTGCCATGATGACATCACAGATTTCCCATGATGCATCAAATCCAAAGAAAAATTTGCATTACTTTGAAAATTTGTATCTTCTGAATGCTATAAGCTATCTAGATGCTGTTTTCACCTTCTGAAAGAAAAAATTTTTCTGCTTATTTTGAAGTTAACCAATTTTGTCTCCAGAATATGCCTTTAAGGAAAATTTTTTCTCACTTTAAAAACATCTTTGACAATTTGAAGTTTGTTTCAGATAGGATAAGGAGAAAATTTTAAAGGGCCAATCCTCTCACCCCAAACTACACTTCAAGTATAGGGTAACAGAAACTCTCAATTGGCTCAGCTTTTTGATTGACTGCTAATTCAAACAATGCAGAAATTTACCAAAGCTTTTATTACACTGCATGAACTGTTTTGATTATACACATTGAGCTTTTCAATACTCACCCTGAAGCAATAAACTGAGATTGTGTCTGGATGAGGGTGAATTTCAGACAATTGTGGGAGGGGCTTCAGTAAGAAGGTTAGGAGAATTGGTATTGTTTGGGGTGAGAGAACTGGGCCTTTAAAGGCAAAAATAGGCTTTACATATGTAAGTAGCTTTGGAGGATTAAAATTGTCTGGGATGATGAATACATGTAGTTGCCTTTAAGCCATCTTCTTAACATTTTTCAGAGACCACATGGCATCTACAGAGGCAGTCGAATCAGGAAAAGAGACTACTACTACCTCAGAAGATGTGTCTGCTCCTTCAGGGAAAAAAGTTGTCGTCATAACAGGGGGCAATTCAGGCATTGGGTTCAAAGCTGCAGAATTGTTCCTTAAAGCAGGACAATTTGATGTTATCTTAGCATGTCGCAGTGAAGAAAGGGGTAATGAAGCAGTAACGAAACTGAAAACTCTTGTTCCTGAATCTGAGGCTACCTTCATGAAAGTAAGTCTCATTTAATTATACTGGACTCCATGAGTACCGAAGACTTAAAAACGCAACCTCATTGTACCCTTGGTATTTAGCATAAGCAATGGATTGTAAAGGAAAACAAGCCAGTGAGCAGCGACTGGAAACAAGGCAGTTTCCCACCAACATTACAGGATATTAGCCTTTAAGGAGATCCGTCATGGCTACCACAGTTTTTACAGAAAAACTGTGGTTCCCAATTATAGTACCAGACCACTGGTTCATTACTCCAATTAGCTGCTTCAGTGAGCAGCAGATTTGATTACCATTCTGGTATGATAGAAGCCCAACAACTTTGGGGTTCAAATAACAACTGACAACAAAAGTGTTGGCAAAAAGAGAATCAAATAACTTGGAGTGCAGTGAAGAGCCACATCCCCTTTCAGCTTACTCTGAAAATAAACTGCTATCAAATGTCAACCTTAATGGTCATTTTCAAATGCTTAAATGGGCACATAATTAGTACTGAGAACAGTTCCTGACGAGATTGTGCTAAGGGTATTTTTTCCGACATGAAACTTACAGTAAATGGAATCTGGGGGGTTAAACCTCATCTAAACTGTACTCTATAAGGGGCTTTCAGGTAAAAGATTTAAGGAGGCAAAATTTTAGCTCTTGTGGTTGCCCTTTTGTCTCTCTTGCCTAGTTGCAAACATCCTTAGCCCAGAAATATAATCCTTCCTGCAAATACATCATGCTGGCTGAACTGTAAGAGTTTATTTCCTAGCACGCAGATGGATACCTACAGTACTGTAAGCAGACTGCCTGGCTTAGTGCAACCTGAGAAAACTTCATGCTGTATGGTTGGCAATTGATATTACAGGCAACCACAAAGGCAGCTGAAGTGCATGATTGTGATGTAAACTTACTAAACAGGCTTTTGGAAGCTACCAACTTTAAATTTTTACAAGGAAAAACTTGCATACATGATACTAGGTTTTCTTTGCTCGAGTAGAGGGGTATACCAGATGTTACCAGGGTTCATTATTCCCAAGGTTAGATGTTTCCTGTTTTGATATTATTTCAATTGTTTGGCGATGATTAAAAGCTTAATCATGTGCGTAGGGTTCAATTTTCCCCAAAGGTATAATGTTCCAAACGGTTTTTAACATTGAACCCTGGAATGATTGGCATAGACCCTTTCTTCTAGCTAGTTAAAACTGAATCAGTGGTACTCTTTAAGCTTGAGCTAGTCAGATTTATTTGACTTTGGTTACCCATTACTTCATGAATCTTCATTGATTCTTAAAAAAGACATCTTAACTGACACAAACACATACATGGCAGCAACAGTGATAAACTCTCCAGGAAGTTGTAATGTAAACCCATAAGCTTGCAAGTTGCATTTGATTTCTCAATGTCTGCGGCACTGAAGCAACAGTGTTGCAGAATTTTACTGTAAAATACTTATGAAGAACCTATAAACCTGCAAAAGAACACTAAAATGAAAATATTTTGGTTGTCAATTTTGTGCATATTTGAACAGTATTAAGAATAATATGCTAGGAGTTGTGATTCCAAGGAATTTAGAGGTATTTCTTGACTCCCCATCAAGAGGACTGGAGTTGGGTACAGGAAGCCAACAAAGCCTAACAGTGTTCAAATGGCCAGTTTGGTTTAAACCAGTTGGTTAGAAACTAAGCCATAAAACATCCTCTAACAAATTAACTTTATGAATACAGACATATAAAAACTTGCAGTGACCACTGGAACATGTTTTATCCAGGACCATATTTGGTGTTAGCTCTCTGTTAAACCACTGTTAATGATATCCCTGGCTTTAAGATTCATTACATCAATTGGTGTCACATGACCAGGCACAATATGCTTCATTGCTTTCATGAATACATACAAACCAACTGCATGGTCCAGTGGTAAGAGTATGCGACTTGTAGCGGCAAGGTCTGGAGTTCCACTCTTGGTTGGGTCATAGTATAGACATTAAAAATGTAACCCTCTGCCATTGTGTGCTCAGCTTGAATAGTGGTGTAGGAGAAACAAGCGAGTGAGCTACAACTGGAAAAGCTGTGGCCAGTTTGGTTTAAACCAGTTGGTTAGAAACTAAGCCATAAAACATCCTCTAACAAATTAACTTTATGAAAACATACATGTAAAAACTTTCAGTGACCCCTGGAACATGTTTTACCCAGGACAGTCAGACTTGTATTGGCCTAGAGTTAGCCTTAAAAATTGGTGTGTTTTTCCTAAACACACTGCTCTCACTCAACATTGAGCTAAAATTCCCCTTCCCAACCACAGCACAATTTTTTTCTTTGTTTGCATCTAGCTAGATTTGGCATCTTTGAAGTCTATCCATGAATTTGCTGATGCATTCCATGCCACAGGCAAACCTTTGCACATTCTTGTCAACAATGCAGGGCTGACTCAGGCTTTCGGTGATAAAGAGCGAAAATTTACAGAAGATGGGTATGAACAAACATTTGGAGTTAACCATCTTGGTAAGAAGCTAATGAGCTAAGAAGAGTTCTTACCCATGCAAAATAATTTTCATGGTCACCTTACTAAATTTATGATACTGCTTGGTGATACAGTGTTTGTGGAAAAATTTGATGCAATGGTTTACATGCCAAGTTTGTAATTTTTGTGAAATACAGATTGTAAATTTGTTATTTAGAATGAAATGTATTAGTCCATGTATGCAATGTGAGAAGTTTACAAGCAACCTACAGTATTTCATTGCTGATATATCAACAATGTGTCCATGCATAAGCAAGTACAAAATGATTGCAAGTAGTGATAGGCTTGGTTAGTCTCTGTGTGTATAAGACTTATGATGGTCTGTCTTTAGAAACACCTTTTTACTAAATGATAATCCTGCAAAGGAAGTCAAAAACAGGAGAAGCGTGGTACTGTAAAGTTACCACTTATACATCCATAAACCTAGTACCAAACATATATGTAACTAGCAACTCTCGCAAGTTACCTTTTTTTGAGTTAATCTTTCAAAATGTCCCCCCTCTGGCAATTCTCTCTCCTATCCTTGACACTGCTAGTCTCAGAAACTCAGTGAAGCAGAACTGTGATCCTGCTGACCATGCTTAGAGAGACATTTGTGGTGTGGCAGTTACCCTGGTGTCACTTGGGTTTGAGTGGGCGTAATCCTCACCAAAACTAAATGTTGTCAATGCTCCTGATTAGAACCCAAAATGCAGAGTGATTCGTGCTTAATACTTGGTTTGAAAAAGCCCTTAAGCCTGGAGGATGCAACCCCTCCCCCTTCCCCCCACCTGCACCTTTAAGATGCACACAAGAGAAATATTTAAGTATCTGATTTTATAAGTTTCATTTGCAAATACAGTGTGATATCTGAATACCACAATTGATTTTCCTTCCAACCTATGGTATGGATAAATCGAATTATACACTCTTGACTTGATCTCCATGGTGTTCCCTGGAAAAGTGCTCCCTTTGAATAAAGGGAAATCATGGTCACCACAAACTGAATTTGAAGTGAACTATTCTGTTTTATGAATAGCCCTGGAGAACAATGTGACAATAGTGTCCATCTTCAGTTTTGATATTGCCTAACCTTGAATATGCAATTTCTGAAATATCATGAAATATACTCTGAAGAAAATAAGGAAATTGTGAGATTTGGCTGTTGTTTTCATTTCCATCTAGGGTTACTGCTTTACGCCACTGTCCTACTTACATAGGTCAACGTCCCGGAAGTCAACGGTTCTCTTCCATGACTATTTGTAGTGAAACTGTAGACAGGATTGTAGTGCTTGGGGATTCACTGCCGCGATTCCATAGCCTCGTTCTTGCCTTAGCTCAATTTTCGACCTGTTCAAATATTTTATTCTTTCTGTCACCAGGAGCAGGTAAACATAAAGCATTGTAGCACAACTGCAGACACCATGGCACAACCATAGAATGTTTGTAGCACATCCGGCAATAACCGTAGGGTCTGATTTGACCCTGGAAAGCTACAGAGAGGCCACGGATAAGCTGCAGTTGTGTAACAGTGCCTACATTAACAATATGGATATACTACGGTTATGCTACAAAAGGGCTATGTTTATCATTTACAATGTGGCTCACAACATCGATAAACATTCACTCCATTCACACACCATAGAGATTGCAATGTATTCACATGGCGCCAAACACAGAAAAACAATGCCAGCCAAAACAGAGCAGGTTTAAGGGCAGATGCCCCTGAACAATCTGCCAGGCCACCCTAGATGCACTGACTGAAGTTGAAGCCAACACGTCTGATACCCCAACAGATACAGAGTGCAGCATAGTAGAGCAGATTGAAAATGAGCATGGCTTCTTCTTCGTCCAGGAACTTCAGGTGGAGTTGCTCAACATCATGGTGCAGAATGATACAGTATCAGAGACTCAAGTGCACAAAATAAAGATCATCCACCGTAGAACTGTAACAGAACCGTAGTGTATCCATTGATGCCATACCATATCTGTGGTTAATCTGTAGCGCTTCTGGTGGCACCATATACAACCTTGGGAAACCCGTCATATAAGCTCAATTGCCCTGGCAAAACCTTGACACTTCCTTTGCGCAACCTTACTGCATCCTTAGCCTTTCCGTGGACACAGTAGCCACACCCTAGTTCCATCCTGGGAGGTGTTCAAACGTGTCCAGAACACACCAGTTTCACCATGGTTCATAACTGTAGCAAACCGGGACCCAAACCATGAAAGTGGGACGGGCATTTTGCTGTTATCAATACAGCCTTGATAGTAACAGTTCAACACATTTTCTTATCTTTTATGACAGGACACTATCTGTTGACAAACCTTCTGGTCAATGATTTGAAGAAGACTGCTGACAGTGAAGGTGAAGCTCGAGTAGTTGTTGTATCCTCTGAGCTGCATGACCCAGATGATGTTCCATCCATGAAAGGTGATTTTTGACCCATCTCCTGACATTTGTAGAAGACCTAATTTTGTTGCAAAGTGCAGTAGGCTTCCTTCTTTTGAATTGGCTGCCATTCTGTAGGCATTGGCCACCATTCTGTAGGCATTGGCCATCTTTAAAAAGATATCTAAGTATTGTCAGTATTTCCCAATACAACTCAATCATTATTTTATATTTATGATGGGATTGTGAAGTGTTTCCAGCCAAGACTCATGTTTCCTTAAGGTTCTTTTAATGATTTTTAAATACTTGCAGTACCCACCAGGTTCACCTACTGTAGCTAGACTTTGGAGGAAGCTCTCATCTTTAGAAGGTAGTTCATTGGTTAGATAGGGTTTTATGGCTCAGTTTTTAACCAATAGGTTTAACTTGCACCAGTCACAGACTTTTTCCAGTTCTGACTCGCTGGCTTGCTTTTCCTAATCCATGGCTGAGCACCAAGCACAATGGCAGTAGGTTCCATTTTTGAGGTCTTCAGTGTGACCCAGCTAGGAGTCAAACTCTAAACCTCCCTGCTGCAAGTTAAAAATGCACTAAAACCAGTTGACCATGCAGTCTGTGATTTTTAGAAGGAAGCTTGCGTAACAGCTCTTAATGGATCTGGAATGCAAGCAGTGATGTTTTTAGGGGATTTTAAATTTGCTTAATAGTAGTTTGTCAACAGCTTTACAGCACAAAGGTTGGTGCAGAGAGGAAAACTGGATATTGCCAATGTACTAGACAAAAGGAAATTTCACTTTACAACAAAAATTTGCCACCATAGCTTCTGGTCTCTGGGGTGTATGAAGTTGGTTTTTGGAGAAAATTTGATATCCTAACTGCCTTAGAACCTATATCATGAGAAACAGCTGCATTAAGTTTTTCATTTGAATTTGACATTCATCAAGCGCATGAAAAAATTTGGCTTTCCAAACGTTGTTAGGTTGGAGGCAATTCTACAAAGCGTAAACTTTACTTCCCGGTGAGAGAATCTCCTATACAATAGTTTAGAGAGATAAGTGTACTTTTTACCTGCCCTAAAAATGAGATGGTGAGAAACTGCATCCTTAAGATACAAGTGTATCAGTTGAATTCAGTATTTACCATGGTTGGGTTACCAGGTATGGGGAGAAAATGTGGCCATCCAAGTAAGTTCTAGATTGGAGGAAATTCTAAAATACGAAGTCAAATTGAATGGTGTGCCAGCTGCACTCAAGTCTGTAGAATATGGTACTAGTTAAAAGAAGGGTTTTAAGTCACAACAGTATTTGGTATGTTAGAGGAATACTTATTCTGAGCATTTTGTTGAAATTTGCATTGAAATCGGATGTGTGGTTCTCAAGATATGAGCACATAAAGTTTTCATATTTTCAACAATAAGTGAACTTGAAGCAAGCACATATGACATCACATCCCCACATTAATGATCAGTCTTTTGTTTTTCTTTAAACTTTAGATTGGATTTTCTCCTCAACAGTCCCATATTATTAAAATGTGATTGCATAAGTGGCAATTTTACAAACTTTGCATCGCTCACAGGGAGGTCATACTCCTATTAACTTCAAGGTCAACACAACAGTCTGATAAAACAAAGGGACACAAAACATTCCTTGTCAGTGTGAGGAAGTGATATAAGCTCTGCTGCCCTCAAACTCACTTTTGGACACAAATCCACTCACTTTATTTACTGATATCTCGAGAAATACAAGTCCGATTTGAATGAAACTTTCACCACACTGTGTAGATTTGGTTCCTCTTACACATATGAAAATTAAACTTGTGCTTAAACTTCCCCTTTAAAGCCACCATGGTTAGTGTAGACAGGGACTGTCATTTGTTTTGTATTTTGTGGGGTTTGGGATGGGGGGGGGGGCTTCTAGCATGAGAGTGCCAATGGAAGAAGGAGGACACAGTGAAAATATATTCAGGTCCGCCCCTTCAGCCGCCTCCTACTACAGTTAGTTAATACTGTGTGAATGATACTATGTTTTACAGCTGTCAACCCACAGGGTGGGGGGGGGGCATGTGAGTCCATACAGAAGACTGCTTCCTATCAGGGAAATTGTGGTCTTTTGTCCAGGTGCCATTCCTCACCTCTTTGGCTAAGTGTCCAACTAACATGCTCAGTAGTGTTGCCTTTTGGTAAGCTTTGAACTCTTAGAAAATTTTCAAAATAAGGCAATCTGAAACCTATTTATAAGGCCAAAACAGGAAGCAGCCAACTTATGCAGAAAGCCTATTTAGTTATATTAAAAAAACATAAAGATCTGTTTTTTCACCTCAAAAGAGGTCTTAATATTGGTTTGCATAAACCATTTCACTGCACTTTTTAAAATTCTGACATTTTTATTTTTAGACAGAACAACAACACCTTTTGAGTTTGATAACCTTCAATTTGAGAAACCAGGTACCTTCACGGGACTTCGTGCGTACAGTCGCTCAAAACTTGCTAATGTTTTTTTCACTTACGAACTAGCACGGAGGCTGCAGGGAACAAATGTCACAGTGACAGCTATGACCCCAGGTAAACATGATTTAGTAGCAGTCGACTATCAAGCCTTTTGGAATTGTCAATAACAAAGGATTTCAGGACAGGGTTATTTGTCAGAGTGTTTGATATTTGTTATCAGAATGTGCCATTGACAAAAAGAACACATGCAGTACCAAAATACTATACCTTGTTTTTGTAACAACTTTTGAAAAGGTAACCCTGGAGGTAATGAAAAGATTGTTATGAAATCACTTTCTGTATATGTAAAGACTTGAAAGAACAGTAGGTGGCAACAAAGTTTATACTGTGACGCTGTCATGCTGAAGGCTAAGTATGTAATTCTTACTTCATGAAAAACTTTCTTATGAAGCTAAAAATTTGAAGAGAACTTTAGAATCTTTTTTACAAGTTAGCATTTAGATCTGGGGTTGGGTGTAAATATCATGTTTTGCTGCTCTTTCCTAAACCCATGTGATGTCATTCAGAAGTTTTTTTTTTGATAAAGTCTCTTTTTGGTCATGCTCACTTGTTAAATTCTCATTTGTTTCATCCAGGTTTTATACCAGAAACAGGACTGTCAAGAAATAATGGGGCATTTTTGAATTTTATGCTGAGTTACATCTTGAAACCAATCTTTAGATGGCGAAACATAGCTCGCACCTTGGACCATGGTGGGGGCATGGTGTTTGACCTTGCCACAAAGGGGGAATATAAAGGTATGTAAATGCCAAAAGAGGATGTGTGAGTGCCTAAGCTGTTGGTTAAATTTTCAAACTGTGGTTTTTCACCCAGGATAAATAAGGGGCTGATATGGTAACATGGCCCACATGCATGACAGATGTTAGGCACAGAAACCATATTTCCCCCACATATTATTTGCCAACATTGGTGCAGAACTATCCTATTTGAGTCATATGGGCCCTTACCCATTTAAAACAACCAGTGTTGCTCATTATGTATATATCCATTGTAAATCAGAAAGTTACTCTGTATATACCTCACAGGTCAGCGATAAAATATTGGTGCACAATTCTCTTGCCTTCTGTAGAGATGCATTGCTCTTTCAATACACACTGGATGAAATCAAAATATTGTGGGTAAAATGTGGACAGACATAAAATTTAATGGAACAGAATTTTAGTAATATCATAACTATTTAATTAATAGTAAAACTAGAACTCATTGCCAGATTTAACCAGTCAACTTTAGAATTAAATTGTCAAAACTTCCATTTCGATGCTTAATTCATTTTTACGCCATATATTTTAAGAGAGAAACATCTTTCATACAAAGCAGCATGAAGTTAGACCATCTACATTTCACTGGTTAAAAATTAAGTAACCTTCCAGCGCCTGATAGTATCGACTGTGCATTCTCGTCCTTCCTGTTCATTGTTGGTTCCTTATGTAGTCAGGTTGGCGTGTGTGTGTGTGTGTGTGACACTTGCTTCGGTATGCTCTAACTCAACAAGGGAAGGTTGGATGGAACTTGGATTTGGTACATAGATTTGTCATAGGGAGAAGGTGTGCCCTATTGTTTTTGGTGGAGGTCAAAGGTCATTTGGGGTCACCAGAGGTAAAAAACTAAAAACCTTCTCAACACGATATTTCTAGGTAGGAAACTTGGATAGATGTCATACTTGGTGTGTGGATGTGTTGTGGTGTAAGGATGAAATTGGATATGTTTGGTGAAGGTCAAGGGGTCATCTGGGGTCACCAGGGGTCAAACACTGAAAAACGTTTTAACACAGTATTTTAAGGTAGAACAGACAGATTTCAAATCAATCTGTGTTTGGTTAGGCTCAAAGGTCATCAAGGTCACTGGAGGTCAACCGCTGGAAATGTTATTTAGAAAATCTTTTAAGCTAGACAAAGATAGGTTCAGTAGATTTTTTATCTCACCTGGTTTTGCATGCTTATACACCCAAACACCTTAGAAATTTGGCCTTTGCGTTTGATCAGTAATTATTCCTTCAGGTTGTACACATATTTTGGATCACTCAAAGTTTTAAGAGGGCAATAACTGAAATCTGTAGATTTCACTGAGCACAGGTCACTCTGCATTAAACTGGTCTCTCTGCCAGTGGAAGCAGTGCATGGTTATACAGTATGCCTCTTAAATACTGCTGTGCTCTGTGGGGTAACCTAATCCTCATTCTATTATCACACCCAATTAATCACTTGCTTTCTGCTAAACTGCTGAATAAACCCTGTTTTCTGTGTAGAGGTAGCAAACAGGAAAAATGGTTGATTGTTTTAAAGTAATAGCAAGTGTTATTTGAGAGTAGGTAAAAATAACTTGTGGAGAAATACAATGGGTGTTTTTTTCTCTCTGACCACATTGTGTATTGTTACAAGCATAAATACATATGGAAATGAGGTAGTGTTTTTGAAGGATCACCAAGCATTATAAAAGTTGAATGTAAGTAAGGCCTCAGAAATTTAATCTTTGATTTCCTGTAATATTGGTACTAAAATACCCCTTGTGAAGATGTTACAAACATCGAGTATGAGCTTTTGCTTAGCTCTATTTCGTAGGCTGGCTGTACAGTTCTTATAATATTCAGCAAGGAACCACAGTGCCCATTGGGCTCTTGTTTCCCATGTGTTTTGACGCAAGAAACTTTTTGTGTAAACATAGCTTTCCATGGTGGATTGGTCATGGTAAAAATATACACACGGTTTACTTCCTTGACCTTACACAAGTTTATGATTGAGACAATAATACCCCATTCATAGACATTTAATCCTTCTCAAGAAACCTTAGCGGCAGCATGCAGTGCATGCAGAGGGAGTTTTCATTACAATCCTGCCCAAAGAACCACGTAATTTTTTGCAACCTAAGTGGAACAGAAGCTCTGTGAAGTGATGATAATAGACTTCCAGCAGTGGGTTTGGAAACTTGATATACCTACTTTGTACAATAGGTTACTGAGTTTAGAAAATCAAATTTTTTACCGGGATCAAAACAGCATGCATATTCTCATGTAATTTTTAGACAACTTTCTTTGTTTTAATCTTTTGGCTCCTCACAACATTTTCTCAGTTGATAAAAATAACATAGGATAGCATCAGATTCAGTTCATACCAAAACTGAGAACTTGATTGTTCCCATTGCCAGCATAAATTTATGTCAGTTGGGTTGCTCCAATTGAATTTTTCACAGTGACTACAGTTAAAGGTTAAGGTTGCAAAACTTGATATAGCACACTTTACTGTGAAACATGCTCAGCAGTGTCACTTTACAAAGAACGAAAAATCAAGAAAAAGATTCACAGACAAAGTAAAGGTGGCATGATTCACTTACAACTTGAACAGTTCTACCTGAAACTCATACAGGCATTCTTAAAAGGCCCAGGTCAAGTCATACCAAAGGCTTAAAATGGAATCTACTGCCATTATGCATGATGCTCTGCATAAACAATACAGTAGTGAAAACAAGCCAGTGAGCCACAACTGGAAAAAAGGCTGTGACCGGTTCGACTTGAACCAATAGGTTGAAAACTGGGCCATAAAACTCCATCTAACTAACTTAAAGGGCCTGATTGATTGCTTTACCATTGGCTCGGAGGAGGCGTGTAGCCAGGATTGTGTCATGGGGGGTGGGGGTTTGGTGACATGAGGGAAAGTCTAGTGATAGAGAGAAAAATCTACTATTTTGGGTGTTTTTTGCATTGCAAGGTTGGGTCCTGGGGGGTCTAACCCCCAAACCCCCCTTTGAATTGGGATGTAAGAAAGGGGGAGGGTTCATTCTAGAGGTGAAAAAATGATTTAATTGCAAGTAGTCTGTCAGTCCCCTTCATTTCCAAATCAAACAATTTTTGTTTCACTCTATAGGAGTAACCGGGAAGTACTTTAAAGACAACCAAGAAAAGAAAAGTTCCCAGCTGTCTTATGATGAAGAGATTGCCAAGAAACTTTGGGAGGTCAGTGCTGATATGGTGAAATATGAGGAAGCTAAATCTTTGTAGTCATGCAGCAGCAGTTATGCTGGAACACCTTGGTTCTGATTTTAAGGCAGAAATGCCATAATGAATAATTCCTGCTGTATTAAAGATCAAATTCAAATAGTTTATAGTTCCGAAAAACTTTATATAGGGTAGAAGTCTTTATGAACTGGAAATGTTTTAAGTATTAGAGGTTCTTCACATATCTCAGGAGCTTAGTTTACAATTGGACAGTTTGACCTAGTAACGTTTTGGATACCACAACAATATTTATTGAAGGTGCTTTACACCTGCAACATAACGAAAGAAGCAAATAGAGGCTTTGCAATTGCGTCACTGAACCGCCATGCTGGAGGACATTCATGCCAAATACACATGGCTTTGTGCCGAACGCACTGCACAGTGTGCACTGCGACATGCACGGTGTATACAAATTTAACGAGCGTGCGCATCCCGTACAGTTTACTACGTAGTTACACGTACTCCAACATGGCCGCCGGAGAGTATTATGACGTCATGTGAAAAGCCTCTATATGTTTAATACTGATAGCAAGCCAAGTGAAAACATGTTTTTAGTTTAAGAACCACCTTTCTATCATTTATGCTTTACCCAGGGTTCTCTTAGTATTTAATGACACTACATGGTTTTTAATCTCTTAGTTACTGCATTAGCAGCTAATGTGTTCTCAGGGATATTTAGGTGTTTGTGAAGGATTTAGGACCTTAAAGGGCCAAACCTCTCACCCAAAACAACAATTTTGGTACAGGGGTACCAAAATTCTCAATTGGCTCAGCTCTTTGATTGACAGTTAATTCAAACAATGCAGAGTACCAAAGCTTATATTACACAGCATGAAAGGTACTGAGAGTGTTTTGATTGTATAAGCTGAGTTTTTCTATACTCACCTTGAAGCAATAAACTGAGATTGTATCTGCAGGATAAGGAGGAATTTCAAACAATTGTGGGAGGGGCTTAAGTAAGGAGGTTAGGAGAACTGGTACTGTTTGGGGTGAGAGAACAGGGCCTTTAAATTTCAATGAAATCTATGGGGATTGGAAAGGTAGGTAACTTGCCCCTTTCCTTGTTCATGTATGTAAATTTTCCCAGAATTATGACCCAAGCCAGGGTCGGGATACAACAAATTGGAAAATCAGCTTTTTTTCTAGAAATCTTTTCAATTTCTGATGTGAAAGAGCCAAGAATTTGCAAACATGTGTAAATGTATAATTTGTACCTTAGGACTATGAAAATTAAATTTATGCTAATAATTTTGTGACATCACATTGATGTACAGAATTTATCTGACCCCGCTGTCCGATAAAAAATGTATGATGGTTTGACGTTACAAGCAAGTCAGCTGGCACTTTATTATCATAGACATCACATGCAAATCAAGTACTTACAGTGGTTGACAAATTTTTGGCTCTTTTTGACCACAGATGGAGAAGATTTTAGCAAAAACCCAAACAAATCGGATGGGAATCTGATCCCATCTCATTGTAGTGTATGGCATTTTTGCTGCAACCTTCTGCAGCTTAGAATTTTATGTTTTTCCTTCCAAGGTATCCAATTTGAACAATTTCGTCTCAAGCTAAAGTGTGCTAGTTCTTAAAAGAATGGATTAAGGTCACATCAAGTTTTGATTTGTTAGAGAGGTACTTTTTTGTAGCATTTCAGTGAAATTTACATTGAAATTCAATATGTCGTTCTCAAGATATGAGCTGGTAAAGTTGTCACATTTTCAACAAAAAGTGAACTTGAAGCAAACATATATGACTTCATATCCTCACAAATAATGAAAAGTTCTTTTTTCTTTAAATTTCACAGACTATTTTCTCCCCAACAATCCCATATAATTATATGTGATTGCATAAATCGTATGAGAACTTTATAAACTTTGCTTTCCCCACAGGTAGGCCATAATCCTACAAAATTCAAGGTCAACATAACAGTCTGAAAAAAAAAAAAAACAAAGGGATCAAAACATTCATTTTCAGTGTGAAGAAGAAAACTTCTGTTGCACTCAAGCTCACTTGGGAACACAAATCTATTGACTTCATTAACTGATATCTTGAGAAATACATGTCCGATTTGAATGGGAGTTTCGTCACACATTGTAGATTTGGTTCCTTTTTTACATGTGAAAATTAAATTTTTGCTTTAACTTCCCCTTTAAAGTTTATTATCTCTTGAGAAGTATATAACAGGGATGAGTCTGAGACTTTGAAAAATAAAAAAAAGAGGAGGTTGAGATGCAGGCAGCAGGGCTGAGGGCCCAGGGGCCTGCGTAAGGGCCCCTGGTGACATTGATATCTTTATAATACAGAGTTCTGATTGGATAAAAGTCTGAGGGCTTTTTGTACAAGTTTGTTAGCTGGGATTTTTAAAGATATTTATGACAGAAACTTATTGGGGCTTTGGCACAGAAAAAGAAGAATGAATAAAAATAAAAATGGAAAAGAGGAAATCGTCTTAAAGGAGGATTCATCTCACCAGTAGCATAGCCAGGATTGTGTCCGGGGGAGAAGGGAGGGGTTGGGGGTTGGTGTCATCGGGGACATTTGGGTCACAGAATGAGGGAAAAGTCTAAGGATAGAGAGAAAAAACTGCTGTTAAGTGTTTTTTGCATTGCAAGGTTGGGTCATGAGGGGGGGGGGGTAAGATTCTAACCCACCAAACCACTCATGTGGCTACTCCACTGCATTTCATGCCTGTATGTAATGGTACCAATGTCAGCCAGCTAAAGGTCAATACTGAAAGCTTAAACCAGCAAGACATTCATTTACCATTGTTTCTTAGTGGATCAAAAGAAGCTGCCTGTTTTTATTCCCTAGATGCTTTTGTTAACTAGACCTTTGCACCTTGTACAATTGCAATTTCAAAATCGTCAGTGGATGTGATTATTTTTATTCCAACAGTTTTGTTCTCCAAGTTGCTAGCCAAAACCCAACATTTTCAACTAAAATAATAGATTTTCCTTATACTAATATATTTATGAACCAAATGGCATTCAAGTTTAATTAGATGACATTAAAGAGCTAATCCTCATACCCCAAACTTTGATTTTTTGTTGTATTCCACAGAAATTCTCATTCTTTGATTGACAGCAGGTTTAAAAAATGCAGATTATCCAAGCTCATATTGCACAGCATTTACTGTGCTGAGAGTGTTTTGAGTGTACATTGGTGTTTTGTATACTCACCCTGAAGCAGTAAACTGAGATTGTGTCTAGATTAGGATAAGTTTTAGAAAGTTGAGTGTGGGGCTTAAGAAAGTCGGTCAGGAGAATTAAAACTGATCTGGAGTGAGAGGATTAGCCTTCAACTCAGAGAGTTTAACAGTATTAAAATTTTAGCAGTAACAAACCTGGAGAGTCAATTGAAGCCACAAGTTATGTAGGGAATGCTATTCATTGCTACGTCCAAACTGTTGACACTTTTTTGCCAACACAGTGAAATGGTTTGGAGCATGCTCTGCCATCAACTGCAGTTTGTAGCTCATATTTGACTTCATATTTCATCATTTTAAGCATACATTCATAATGTATGCAAAATAGTTCATGGACAAAGTTTGATGCAAAAATATTTTTATTTGAAAGCATACATGGTCCCTAGATGTTCTGGACATTGTGTGCAAGGGGTTGTGTATTACTGCAAATTAAGGTCAATTTTTAGATGAAACAGTCCACAACAGGGATTACTCCCTGTGTGTTCCATTCATTTGTTCTCTCTTTAACATATAAAGTATATATATCACTACTGTCAGATCCTCATTTGGACATATTATCAGAGAAAAAAGGGAACTCAATGGAGGATGGGAAAACCTGAGATATAAGTACATTTGCAGTAGTTAGTTAGATAAAACTACACTGCCAGCTAGAAAAAAGGTTAAGTCCCAACACTGCTTCAGATGTGGTTTAAAGGCCCAATTTTCTCATCCCAAACAGTACCAATTCTCCTAACCTTCTTAATTAAGCCCCTCCCACAATTGTCTGAAATTCATCCTCCTCCATACACAATCTCATTTTATTGCTTCAGGGTGAATATAGAAAGCTCAATGTGTATATTAATCAAAACACTATCAGAACAGTTTGTGCTGTGTAATATAGGTTTTGGTACTCTGCATTGTTTGAATTAGCAGTCAGTCAAAAAGCCGAGCCAATTGAGAGTTTCTGTTACCCTATACTAGAAGTGTAGTTTGGGGTGAGAGAGTTGTCCCTTTAAATTCCAGTTGGGTTTTAAATACAGTTTGACCTTTTTCAAGTCCTTGGGTGGAGTCAACTGATAGGACATGTGTTGTGATGATATTAATTAAAATGTGTAGGTATATCATGTTTTATTTCGAAACAGGAATAGCTAAAATTAGACAATTTTCAGTTTATGTGATTTGGAAACAAATTTGACAGGGTTGATTGTAAAATGGGAAGAGAAAGTTTTATTTTATTACTGCATAAATAATGGAATGTATTTATTATATAGAGTATAGATGTATGATTAGAACTAAAAACTGCAAAATGATGCACCTATCATATTTAATTTGGGTTTGTTTCATTAGGTAAGTACATTTTGTGTAAAATTTAGCATTTAATTATAACATGGTTTGTAGCAAGTACTAATAAAATGTCAATCCTTCGTAAGTGTTAAAAAAAGTGTTAGGTACTATTTGTTGTATTCATTTAGTGTGATTAAGACTCTGAAGCTTCCATTGATTCATGTAAGGAAAATGAAAAGGTGTCCAAAAGACAACTGCCTAGTCTTCCTACAGCTGGATATCCAGTAATCCCACCAATTTTTCGGAATTGCTGATTTCACACAGTAGGAGCCCGAATGAAGACAAAAAATCTGGTGATTACAACTAAACTTAATTAAAAATTGAGGAATGTAAAATTTATTGACTTTGTTGTCATTCTTGAATTCTTACAGGTTTAATTTCTTGTGCTCAAAATTCTTGGTTGTCCATGGGGCAACTTCAACTTAAGTTTTTATAATACTTGAAAGTCCACAGAAATTCTGTTCATCTTGGGTGTCTCTTTGAGCTTGGCTTAAATTAGACTGTACTTCTCTCCAAGTTTAATGTGGGTCGATTAGAAAGAAAGGACAAATCAGGGCAACCCTCACATATTTTTGTAGGGTGTATAGGCATTACATGAATTTAAGTGACTAGATATCAAGTCTTGATAATTCAGTTACTTTGTTAGAATCATGTAAAAGTACTTTTGTATCCATTCAAGGGTTCTTGTTTCTCAGTCTTTTGTAGTTTTTTTTATAAGCATGTATCATCCAGATGGATTGAAAAGTTGTAACTGGTTGCAAAGAGCTAAATGTGCTGAAGTTCTTTATACGTGTGAAAGAGCTTTGCCTTTTAACATCAGTTTTTGCAAAGCTGCTATAGTTTTCATTTCATTTTTCTAAATCAAATAGTTTTATATCTTTATTGACCACTAGTCCCTCTGCTGGGCAGAAATTTGCTACTATTACCTATCACAGCCAACTTAAAGTCATTTTATAAACCAATTTATATATTTTAGAAAAAGTACAATACTGTAGTCTAAATCTTTCAATTAGCTTTACCAGATAAGTAGTAAGTCAATAATTTCAAAGATTATTATAATTACCACTGACAAATATTATTACAAATATCTGAATTTCAGCTTCTGAAAAGCATTATGGGTAGAAAAAGAGCAAGGGGGAAGGTGTATAACATTCCTTTAAATGATCCAGGCAAGTTAACAAATACTTACTAGATGGTATCAATCCAATTTGACGGATGTTAAGTCACAAAATTCACATTTCTTATGATAACTTTCCAGAAATTTAAATTTTGAAAGCAAGGTAGAAGACTCAAACAATGACAATGCTCTCCTACTAGTTTGAAGATAGCTTATGAATAAACATGATGTCATTAGGGGGGGAGTCATTCACCTAACCGGACAGTATGGATAGTTGGGCACAGGAAATACACAAGTGACTTGGCAGTAACTGCCAGTTAGATAAATGACTCTGTCCTAATGCAAAAAGTATACCCAGTGGAGGATTCAACAAACCAGCACCAACAAATGCACACCAAATTGTACTGCATGCACCCCACCAATCTATGTCCTATACAGAGATCAGTGGGGCAGCCATCTGCACATTGTTTTTCCTTCAAAATGATGTGGGTGGGGCCATCAATGCTTTGTAAGTGCACTTTTAAGTCTGTAGGTGAATCGTATCAGTCAAGCGATTATCTGCCGTGAGTGGGATCTGTCAGCTTTAATCTTTCCAATTCTTTGCTGAAATTTATCATGGATGA
Organism: Holothuria scabra; assembly: GCA_037179385.1. Classification (NCBI taxonomy): domain Eukaryota; kingdom Metazoa; phylum Echinodermata; class Holothuroidea; order Aspidochirotida; family Holothuriidae; genus Holothuria; species Holothuria scabra. The sequence continues at coordinate 27,061,384 of CM074185.1, read as the reverse complement.
TTGAACACTAAAATATACCTCTTGATTCCCTCAATTTGAATGAATATGAGGATTTAACATTGCATGTGGTTAAAAGAATTAAGATGATTAACAGCTGAAGGACCCTACTAATGGCCACCTCGTGAGAAGAACGTGCCCTTACCTCATTTGAAAAATTTGAAGTACCCAATCAGAAAAAAGATGAAATCCTGACAGCGATTGCTGCTTTTGTGTTCAGTACCATAGAAGAATGCCATTACAATATCTCTATTGTGCTGGGCAGTTTTTGAGTAGCTTCATGGAATTAATGCACACACACGGTACTCCATTGAACTTGACTTAATCCAAGGTTCCTGCTATGTGCCTGTCATGACGGGTACCATATTGGCAAAGTAGCTTATAGGTTTTTCCAGCATGCTTCCCTAGCTGTTTGGTTTTGTCTATAGTGTACACTATTATTCTGATACAGGAATAGCTCCTACCTATCCTGTTACAACAGCTTCATTCATTATTTGTTAAATTTATGCAGAATAACTCCTTTGTTTCTTACATTCAGTATTCAGTGTTTTTATGTACAGGAACATTAGAACAAAAGCTGGTGAGTTAAAAAAGAAAACAGTTTTAAATTTAGCAGATATGTGAAAGTGAAATTGGGAGGACAGCCTTCTCCATTTAAATAGTAACTTCTCATTAATATGCTAATTGTGCATGTAAAATACTTTGCTTTTGCCATCCATATTGAATAGATTGTCTGTATTAAAGATGTTGGTCATGTTGACATGGTGTAGTTACACATGTAAAATAAATTGTGGCCCAAATTTGTGCACATCATATGTTCTTTCAATGGTTTTCTTTTGAGAAAAACTTGTTTTGTATATTGTTAGGGGTGAAAATGCATGTAAATGAGAGAAGGACAAAATTGGGATGATTTATCCCAGTTTTGAAGAGAGAGTGACATATCACTCAATGATGCAGCATCTGATAGCAATGCTAAACTCATCCATGTTTCTTCAGTATAGGCGAATCTGGACAGTCAAGTGATGGTCTGATTTTAGTCGGACGGAACTGGGGTCCACTACCTTTAGTCTTTCAATTTCCTTGCTTATCTGTATCATGAATGGTTGGACGCTTAGTTGTATCTTGATTCCCTCAGTTTTACTGAATATGAAAGTTTAAATTCATGCAGATAATAAATGAAGATGATTTTGGCTGATGGACCCCACTAATGGCTGCCTAAATCCATTAAAAATAAGCACTGATCGGATTGGTCTATAGCCAAGAATTAACTCTATACAGCACAGGGGGTTGATCCATACCCCCAAAAATATTACCATTTTGTAGAATTTGTAAAGCAACCCCCTTACATCCTACAGCCTTCTCCTTGGTATCAAATGATTGGGAACAAAAAGATCTGTCTAATCATAATAATTTTCTTGGGTGGTGTCCCCGAAGAATTTTTGGGAAAATCCTGCCGATTGTATGAGTCTCCTAAAAAAAAGTGTGAAAAAATTGAAAAAAATCGTAAAATTTACAAAAAAATCGTGAGGGCACAAAAAAAAAATAAAATCCTTGACTATACTTTATGTTAATAGTTTACAGATCCAAGATACTAAAAAGTGAAAAGATTTTTGCATTTCTGGGTTTCTTTCTTTTAATTTTTGAAAAATCCTTTGAAAATCATCAAAAATTGCCCCAAAAACAACCCTCAGAAAAAAAATCGTATCTCTGTCATTTAAATTTACGGATGATTTTTAAAAGCTTTGCACCATTCAACTCAGCACTGGCTTGGGATCTCTGCCAGCTTAAGCAAAATGCGATTAGTGCCATCTATCTGTAAGCGAGAGCTAAAAGAAAAGTAACCCCGGGAATTCTGGAACAAATTTGTGGAACTGGTTCCACACATACATATGACAAACATATGCAACAGCGTGGTGACAAGATCATCTTCATATGATGAGCTACAAATGGGGTAAAAAGCCATTCCAAACGAGGTTTGTGAACCTGTTTGGAACAAAACGTGGCTAGGTAGTACTTCTGGGATGTTCTGGGTGAGTTTTTACAGATTGTTTTGTTGAAATTTTTGATAATCTCGACAATTGGGTAACGTTTGGTGGTAACGTTTAGTGATCTTAGGCACATACAGTACAGAAAATAGGGTCCCATAGACTTAGTGTGGAGTGTGAAGTGAGTGTGCTGTAATGGGCTAACAGGTGAAAAAGATTTTGTGTCATTATGTGAGAAAATAGTGTCCTATCCTTGTTTTTGACAGTTCTGGTCTTGTTTAGAATTTTCTTCTGCTTGTATCTGTTTCAAAACACATAAAAAGCTTCATCTTTTCCGTAAAAAGCTTCTTTATCTTTTGTTGAGTACTGCTACTCCCCCACATCCTTTCTGTTCCTACCCACGTGATAGCTGGAGCAACTCGTATAAAGGACACAAACACAACATCTATTGAAAAGCATTGGTGTCTTTTTGCGACAGGAGGCACATCCATACCAAATCCAATATACACATTGTTCATTAAATACAAAATATGGTTATGTTACTTTTCATGAGTTTTGTGGAAAAATTTCTCAAAATGGCATTTGTGGAAAGATTAATATTTCATTTTACAAATTAGGTACCTACTCTGAAAACATCAGCAGTGAAACTTTTAAAGAAAATGACACAAAGTGATCAGTGAAAACACATCAACTGGGAGATATTCAGTGAAGTACAAGTGATGCTTGAACACTTATGACAGCATAAAATATCATTGCAAAATATTAAATGCAAGTAGGTCAGGGTTATCCAGTTTTTTAGGGATGGGTCCATCTTCAGTGATTGTTAAAATAAAGAAGAGAATACCCTTTGATGGAGCATGCACAATGCCTTATGGGTTACAGACGTCCAAGCTGTAATGCCAAAACAAGGGTCTTTACTGTCGAATATCTTAATACTGTCACTTCTAGACAGGACTTCCGAGTAAAATACACATACTGACCTTTTTATTCTGGCAAATTACTATTCTGGCAGTAAAGATGTTTGTCCATATTGTGCAACAGTTACAATAGTAATCCAAAGATCCTTTCTCCATAAGAAAAATTTTGAATGTAAATTAAACAGATTCTTGCGACATCTATTTTAAGAAAAGGATTAAAACCTTTTGTACACACTTTGACATATTGTTTAGGGATTGTCTGAGTGAATCACTGACAAAAGGTTGCTTGCTAGCTGGAGCTAGACAAGTAAACCTCACTAACTACGCTAGCAATAAGCACTGTTATCAGGATTTAATCCTTCAACACATTCGTAATGTAAATCCATATGAACACAACATTACCTGTTTAAGGAACTTTACAACTGACAAAAAAGTTGGATAACCCTGAGCTAGGTTAATCATTTAACAGCCTTTCTAACAACAGGCTATTTACCTCTGCTGAGGAATGGTCTTGGACAAAATATATCAAACTGAACTAACACTGATGGTAAATTTAAACAGGTTTACAGACAGATATACACAATAGATGAGGGATCGTGTTCTACTAATGAGCCCTTAAAGCGCTTATAGCCTCAATTCTCACTACACCTTTTCACTTCTCCATTAGGGGAAATTTGCCCCTCTCAAGTTTTTACCTCCCCGTGCTGGGGTAACCCCCCTCCCAAGTGAGGTCAGTTAGGAGTAGGGTCCACCAAAAAACTATGATACGCTTTTCTTCAGACTTCAATTTTCACCCAGAGATATGCCAAAATCTCAGAGCTTCTGAGGTTTGCCCAATAGACCTCCCATTAGGGCTTGGCCCCAGATCCCACACGCAGGAAGGCATGCTTCACATTCACTTTCACTCTCCGCGTGAAACTAGTGTCACCTCCAGCTTTTTCCTTCATTCCTTCTTTGTCCCCAAATTTTGACATTCTGGTACCAGTACCGTCAAAAAATGTAAAACCCATTTAGAAAGATGATGAAATGTAACAAAAATATTTATATTCATGTACTATGCATAAAACAAAAATCAATTATGGCAAGATAGCATTAATAATGTACAAAAAGAAATAAGGAATAGTACTTTATTTTTCACTGGTTAGCCGTGCATTCTTGCCATCTGGAGCATTTCAAACAATATCCCACGCTTTCCACAGGGTCTCGTTTACATTACATCCAAACCATGCACTGGCACCAGGCTTCCCTCATGTGACACTGTGTGCATGAGGTGGAAAAACCCTTTGAAGTTAAAAAGCCAAGCTTAATCTAAAATAGTCCCCTGTAGTCCTCAGCTTTACTCTCATCAGTGGGCAGGAATATTGTTTGATTCAGTTAGCAGAAAAATTGATTTCCTTATCTTTGCTTGTACTTGGGTGACTCCTAACTGCATTTGGTAATTGAAACTAATCCAGGGTCCTATCCAGATGTCTGATTCACTGGGGTATGTGGTTAACAGAGTTCTAAAGAAACCGTCTTCCCAATGACAACGACTGTTTGTGCAGTTCTACACTGCAAACACATTATTAACTGTAAAGTTGTATTAATAAATTGTAACAAAAAACTACGTATAGAAGATTAGGAAGGTAATGTTTAACCTTTTTCTTATCTGTATGAAAGCATTTTGTTGTACTATCAAAAAAAGGAAAAATTCTTCATATTTCAATCTTAATGTGACAAGCAAGACAACCTGTATGTGCAAATTACAATATTTATCATTTATTTTCAAATAATTTCACATGGATTTACTGTTCTTGATCAGGTCCTTTGTCCAGGATACAAAATTTTATACAAATTAGTACAAATAACTCTTTCACTGCCAATTGCATACAATACCCTGTCCCTTCCAGGGAATCTCAGTTGAAATGGCTTAAAATCCATACATATTTAATAACAATTATTATTTCACCAGTCATTCCTCTTTCTAAATGACTATATATCAATTAAATCACTCTGTGTGAATGAAAAAACATCAACCTTTTTAAGAGTTAAGAATTATCAGGAATTACGTCATCTTGATCATTAATAATTTTTGTTCCACTTTTTTGTTGGGTTTCCAAAATTTATTTCAGTACAATTTTTATTTTTACAATTTATGAAATTGAAAAGTGTGTATGTCTTTTTTTGAATTTTAATGCATTTATAGGCAATAAATAGAGGAATATCCAAATCACCCACACATTATTATCATCTATAAATATGGTGACAAAAATTACCAGTTTATTGACCAAAATTTTTGAAAGTGTACTAATTAAGAAGAATTCATACACTTTGGTAAAAGGATAAGTGTGCATGGATAATAGCACTTCCTTTGTATTCCAAGTTGAACATTCAAACTGTAGAAACTTAGCTTTACCCTAATATGTTAAAGATATGGGATATCATCCCATATTTTTGTTGTGAAGGGGGCAGGGATAAAAGATAAAAGAATACTCAAGTACCAAATTTATGTTTGATGTGTTAAAGATATGCTATGGAACTGTCATTAATTCATTTCCCATGTTTGGTTCCCCAGTCAGGTAGTTAGATAAGATTTAACAAAACACCAACATGAACGTGTTATTTAGTGTAATACGTCCCGTTCAAATACTGTTCAAGTCCTCCCGATAAGTCGCCTCTTACAATAGGCAGGGAATACCATGGGCATATTCTACAACCCCCAGCCCACAGGGGGATAGATACTGGCAATAAAGATTCACAAATTTTCTACAAAAAGTGAACTTGAAGCAAGCAGGCATGATTTCATGGATGTACACATTCAAGTTAACGGCCAATGTTTCGACTTTTTTGTAAAATTTACCAGTGTTATGCTCTGATATATTGATACCATTGGTGCATCCCAAGCAATGGAATTTTGAAAACTTCATACTGTATGCCTATAGGGCAGGAAAGCATCCTTAATCAATTAAACAAGGACAAAAGAAATGGATGAAAAGTATAAAATATTCTTTTAAAGTCCTGTCATCCTGTCACAACTTCATCTATTGTAAGAAGTTGTGCCATTCAATCTTGCAGTGACAGGACAATCAAACCATGATCAAATTGCTCCTAATTTCCTTGACTCAAAATCCTCTTCAACCCTGATCATTGTTGAAGTATCAGAACAGAGTAAAAGAGAAATACTGTTTGCTTTAAAGAAAGGATTTCACATTTTCTGAAGTTAAACCAACAATTATTAACAAAGAGACTTTAAGAGATAGAGATTGTTACTGTAGAAACTGACGAAAGGGAGATCAATAACATTCTCTCCAAGAATCAAGTTTCTCACATTTAAAATTCAGTAACTTGTTGCTCATGAACAATTTTTTACCTAAACTTTCAAAAATTCAAATGGTGCAACTTCTGTGATTCTTCTAATGCATATTATTGTCAAGAAGTGTTTGCTAGGATTTATTGTTTTTTCATAATTAAGTCATATTGGTGCATTTTAGTGACAATATATCCCCTTATGATGAACCTCTTTCAAATAAAGTGTTCAGTTTTAAAAAAGAGAACAATGGACAAAGTGCACCAAATGGATCTGTTTTGTAACCAACACATTCACAACTTTTGAAACCAAAATGGTATGCGGGCATAGTTGTTATGGTTTACTTTGAAGTATCAAGCAGAATTGAAATGTGCTATCAGTGCATGTGCACATTTCCAAAGCCAAATGCAGTTTGGAGGTGCATATATAATTTATGTACTTGAATCTATACACTTGAACTACAGTATTGTATGCCACCTGACAGCAATATATGGTGGTCCACGGGCGACCATCATGGCCAATGATAAATCAGCCAAGATTCACATTGATCTGCAGAAGTGCATGATGGGAAGGAAATTTTAAAACCAATCAGCATACCATGCTCATCCAACACCTGACAGACTGCAGAAGTGGCAGCTCACTGGCCATCAGAGGACCAACCAAATTTTGCTAATAGGGCCATTCTTTGGGTCAAAACATTTTAGCCTTAGAAAAATGTTGTATTAAAAATGGGTATGGAAAAATGGAAGGTCAATCAGAAAAACCAATTTGTCTTAAGTTTGCATACATGAGTATGCTACGTATACAGTACTTTTATAGTAAAGTGCTGATACAGGATGAATAATGAATCATGTTGGACAGCATGTTTAACACCATGCATGCTCTCAAATCTTATCGAGCTTTGAATGAAGCAGTGTGGTGGAATCACACTGCATGAACCACACTGAGTTTAATCTTAGACTTAATGAATGGCCAGAAGTTCAGAATACTGTACCTGGCACAAGCTCAAATGTAAATAGCATCCACAATGTTATTATTCATTTCAGATTTTATAGCATGTTCATCTTCGTAAAAATGGCATTACAAGACACAAACTGGGACAAGAATATGAACAACAAATATGAGAATGAAATGTTGATTACTTGTGATTGGTGGTAGAGTGCATTAAAACAGGATCAAAACGATGACAATTAATCTGTGCTGAAATGTGTAACATGCATCAGAGAAGACGACTAACTGTTGCTGACTGATAAATGACCATAGTTCATTGTTAGATTTGCAAAACTGATCACTAAGGCTCAGATAAAAATGTCTGCAGCCTCCATGAATTTTCATGTCCTCATTAAGTTGATAATTTGATTGACATCCCACGCAGCTTCACAATTCTTAAATTTCAAGAAGTTGTCCATGGCTGGCTTGACAGCTGCTCTCTCATTTCAGATTCATCCTGTCTCCTTTCAAACTCGATACTTTAGATCTTGACAGCTTCATCATCTTGCATTCTCCGCCTCAATTTTTGCCTAAAGTTTCTCAAAGTTTTGTATCAGTGTCAGACTTCATAGGTGATGCTGGCTGGAACTCCAGCTTTGGTTCTGGTTTCTTTGGCGGCCGTCTCCTGCTACTAAATTTTCTCCTTGGAGGCATTGGTGATGGGGTCTTTGGACCACCAGATGGTCTGATGATGAAGCTGTATCAAAATTCGAAAAAAGTGAACAATTTACAGCTTTTTCTTTCTTGCTTACCAATATTTTTTTTCTTAATTTGTAGAGTTTGGTTGTGATGAATCCTGTCCACTCTAGCATAAAACTTTTTTGTCTTGTATTCAAGTTTCAGTAGAATTCATTTAGCCAGAAGCAAGCAAAGGATAATCTATGATAAAAAGTTTCTCCCGACCTCAAAGGTCTTCACTGTACTTGACATACATGTAGAACTTTCACTTACGTATTATCCACAACATGCCTACCCTTGCAAGGAAGATTTCACTGTTAGTCATAACATTTCAGAATTCCTTTGAGAAATTCTGCTCAAGGTTTTCTCTTTCCTCCTCTTCTTGAGGAGAGGGAGATAGTTCTCCTTCTAGCTTATTCTCATTGCTTAATAAGGTCAGTGATTTCAGGAAAGAAAATATCTGGGTGAGCCCCCGGCCTCCCTTCTGTCATCACCCTTTGTTCATAATGAAAGATTTGATGCTTACATAACATCGTCTACTCTAAGCTCCATCGATGAACTTGGATTAATGAGAACATATGAGACCTCCTTGTTTCTTTTACCACTTCCTTCATTATCTGTGGAGAAAAGTAACAATTTCATGAGCCTATGTACAAGTGGACATCATTTGTTCAGTTGTTCTTCATGGTTTTTCATACAGATGTCCGCACATCAAAGAGAACTTTACTCTGTTCTAGGTGCAAGTTTCATTACCACATTCATATTCATATACTATATGAATACGAATTTTTCATTATGAATATTTCATTACCACATTCATATTCATAAACTATATAAATATGAATTTTTCATTATGAATATTTCATTACCACATTCATAAGGAGATCTGTACATGTTAAAAAGAATTTCCCATTCATTCAACTGCTTTTATTGCATAATGACCAGAGTAGGCACCATTTCCCTACATTCCCCCCTCAAAATGGCAGTATTAGGAGAGGGTTAAGGTAGGGGGTTTGTTCTGAAAGAGGAGATCTGTATATGTTGAAAAGAATTTCTCAACCATTGTGGGAAAATTTCTTGGTACAAAATTTAAGAGTTACACAATTGTTAAACAAAATTACCAACATTTAGAAAAATTCATCCCATGCCTGAACCTTGTCAAGAACTGTAATCGATACTAATTACATTACCATTCAAGCTTTGGATAATAACCTGGAAGGTTTTAATGATGCACTATACTATAACACTGCACAACAAACAATTTACATATGACTAAGTAATGCATGGTTTTCACTGAATATTTATGGCATAACAACCAGTCTTAGGACAGCATGCTTGTATGAATATTCAAAAAAATAAGTATGGTGTTCACTTAGGAGGATATGAATGGACAAGGACAACTGTATATCTTACAATCTGCTATTTAGGTCATATTTCAAGATCATTGATGAGCCTGGGACCTCTAAAAAAAAGAGGAAATGAGGCCGAGACTTCTAAAAAAAGAGGAAATGGAGAGGCAGGAAATAAAGCTGGGGCCCAGGAGCAAGTTTAAGGGCCCTTAGTGACACTGATGTCATTGAAATACAGACTTGTGGTTAAATAGAACTCTGAGGACTGTTTGTACAAGTTTAATAGCTGAGATTATGACAGAAACTTTGGGGCTATTTAGAGCATAAAAGAGGAAAAAAAAACAAAAAAAAAATAGTAAAAAAAAAAAAGAGGAAACTTCCTCTAAAAAGAGGAAGTATCTCATGCCTGCAAGATACACCCCACCCCCACCCTCTGCCCTCTCCTCTTGTGTACAAATTCTCAATTTATAAAAGTTTTCCACTGTCAAAATGAAAGATATAAAGAAAATTCTTCATTCCTTTGAAAAAAAAAAAATCAAAAGAAAGGTACAGTAAGGATGCATGGGAATTAAAGGTTAGGGAAAAAAACCAAAGAAAAATAATTACCTTGTAACTGATCTGAACAAAGAAAAAAGATTATTTGTACATTATTAATTAATAATTTTAATGAAAATTGTTTTGAAATCATGTCATTAAGAAGGGAGTGTTTACATGGGAATAATCTAGTCCATACAGTTAATCACATTTCCCTGGAACAGACTATAGTACATATATGCACCTCTCTTTGCTCAAAACTGTTGATGCAGTTTTTTTGAGTAAATGTATATGGCACAGCTGTGAAAACAGGTTGTCAATGATGCACCTTAACCATGTGTCCTCTCACCACCATTGCACCCCTTCCTAGGGCTGTCCCCACCCCACCTGATATGAATTGTTTGTTTTGCTGATTGCACTAATATAGTGTGCCTACCATACTCCTCTTCAGGCAAGTCCAACTTCTTCATTTTGGTTCGAATGATGCTTGCAATTTCCTTTTTCTCCTCTGGGCTGCCACAGGATGAGTTTTCCTCAAAGTCCATGGATACTGAACACTAAAATTCAAACCAAAGGATACAGACAAGACATAAGAGATTTCTGGTCCTTGAACAGGGAACGTTCATACTATCACCTTCATTTTCGAACCTCGGAGTGCAGTGACATATTTTTGCGGTGAACCTTAAAGGTCAAGAGCAGTCCCCCAAACTTATTTTGCAGCAACAGCTAAATATGACAACTCTCATCTCATATCTGTTCAAAGAATCTTTCATAATATTTTATTACTTCAGTATAACATATGAAAGGTAAACCAAGCAGTAACTTCCAGTAAATTTCACATTTGAGGAGTAAAAATGTTGTCACATGACCCACAACAGCCAATCATGAAACTGGACAGTCTACTACACTACTTCAAGTTGGGGTGACTGCTCCTGCCCTTTAAGATACTGGGCATCCATTTTCCACAGATTCGTTCCAATTGATTTGTACTCCCATGTAGAATGCGATAAAAACACTTCAGGGGCTAAATTAGTCACAAAACAAATCTCCACTCATAAAAAATGGTTCAGATTTAGTGAAATTATGCACAAAAATGAAATTAAAAAAGGAGAAATAGAATTAAAAATTTCCAGACTAATCTGTCAAATTATTCATATGTATGACATATAAAATCATATCAAATAGATACTTCATGGTCCAATATTAACAAAAAAATGTATTAATAATTACAAACAAGCATTCTTTCTTGATATTTTCAGCAATAAGGTACACTCCTAGTCATTGCTTTGGGCTGTAAGCTACACCCGATAGAAATCTCAAGGGTAGTTTTTGGTTTGCAGTTTTCTTTCATTAAAAAATTGCCCAAGTCATGACGCTTTGGCCCTACCCATGACACCCGGTTTCAAAGGGAAGAATTTTCTAATGATTGGGCAACATAAGCTGATGATATGTGATGGACTTCATCCAAAACATACTGTACTGACTATGCAAAAATTGTGGGCAATTTTCTAACCTGCCATTCTAGTTTTGGTATTGAGGTTTATAATGCCCCCAAACCACAGACTTCCATATACATAAATCTGATTACCACGTGATCCTGAAATTACCATACATTTTGGGTGTCCATGGTTTCATTTCTCTTGCCTACTTGTCAATTCAAAACCCCATCTTAAACTGCTTATATTATTAGGTTTTGGATCGTTTGCAGCCATTTGTGGTATTGGCTATCAAAATAATGACTGAAATCAAGGCTGATAGACCAGCAATAGCTCACCATTACTTGAGCTGCTGGTTTCATATCTGTAAGGACAGAACTGCCTGCCACTTTGTCCTACGGGTAGATATCTGCCACTACATGTTTCAGATAGGCTTAGGAAAATGGTTGTTGCTTTTTATGATCTTGCATAGAAATTTGGACTTGCCCAAGTATAGTTGCTCACTGATGTTTTAAGAAACTTGTAAAACTTTCTAAATAATGCAAGTTAATTTCCAAAGCAGCAACACAAAATGAAGGAGTGTGACATTTTTCACTGTTCATTGTATTTTGTTTATAGTCATGACTCATTGTCAAATTGTGCAAATTAGTGACAGCTTCGCAGTCAGCAACCATGCATCTTGCTGCACCTTAAGGAGTTCTCAATTTCCCATGATCCCCTGTCTGTATATACAGGACATTTTTGTATCACACCCAATTCAAACAGAATCAAACTGAGCTGAGCCCTTTGATGCAGTTCTTCAGATGGTGTTTGTGTCAATACCTCATTTTGATTTCCAGCTAACAGCTAAAACTCACAGGGAAGACTCAGTAGGAAAATAACTGCTGATGATTCTAAGTTAAAGGCATATTTTCATCATCCCAAACAGTTCCAATTCTCCCAACCTACTTACTTCTAGCCCCTCCCACATTTATCTAAAACTCATCTTTATCCAGACACAATCCTATAGTTTATTGCTTCATGGCTTGTCGCAGTGGCCATAACAAGTCCATAATGTGTAATCAAGACACTCTCAGTGCCCATGCTGTGTGTAATTTAGCTATGATGCATTGTCTGAATGTGATGCCAATCAAAGAGCTGTACCAATTGAGAGTTTTGATATATGTATACTGAAACTGTAGTTTGGGGTGATGAATGACTGCCTTTAAGCTAATCTGTCATTAAAAAGAAGACAAAAGTCTCACCTCTGACTTATTGTCTGTTGGTAACTCTGTCCTGTATATGCCGATGGGAATTTCATGAGTAGTTGAGCAGAGTTTTTGATAAAGTCTTCCATAAGTACGTATCCATATATCTTCTAATGTAATCCTCAACTGAAAAACAGGATTTATAAAAAAAAGTTTAGTTACTGTTTTTAAAGGATATAAAAATATCCTCTCCCAACACACGTTCTTAAATGAAATTCCAGCATACTTTCATATTGACAGGTTTATCTATAGATAAAACTAATTAATACCAGGGGAGATTGTGGTTTGGGAAATGAAAACCACAGGTCCAGGTCCTTAAGAGAGTAATGCAAGTACATTTGCATTTTATGTATTCTTACCTCACACAAATACCCTGAGTCTTGTGCCTGGTCAAGTCCGAGCAGCTGTCTAGAAAAGTTGATCATGTAACTCTTTACAAAGGACTGGTATAGCAATGTATCCAACATACTTGCACTGAAGACATTCCCTGCTGCAAAAGGCAAGCGGAACATGTAGGCTATTTGGGATCCTTTCTCCTTCTCTTCCTGTAGTGACATAATATGAAGTTGCACAAACATAAACATGTGTGTCCACATAAATATTTTGCTGATTCTCTCATCCTGTATATACTGTTCTTGTGCGTAATGCTCAGCGTAAGCAATGGAGTTGCAAAAACAGGCCTCTGAGCTACAACTTGAAAAAAGGCTCGACTTGAACCAATAGATTGGAAACTGGGCCGTAAAACTCTGTAAAGCTAACTAACTCATCCTGTACAATTGTACAGGCATGGGGGTCAATCCTTCACTGATTGGAATTACACCCACCGACTTGAATTTTTACACAGTAAATTTTTGATGAAATGGGTCATTTCCCCCTACCCCCCTCCCCCACCCACCACACACTTTCAAATAAAGGTTAAAGGCCCAATTCTCTCATCCCAAACAGTATCAATTCTCCTAACCTTCTTAATTAAGCCCCTCCCACAATTGTCTGAAATTCACCCTCATCCAGACACAATCTCATTTTATTGCTTCAGGGTGAATATAGAAAGCTCAATGTGTATAATCAAAACACTATCAGAAGAGTTTGTGCTGTGTAATATAAGTTCTGGTACTCTGCATTGTTTGAATTAGCAGTCAATCAAACAGCTGAGCCAATTGAGAGTTTCTGTTACCCTATACTAGAAGTGTAGTTTGGGGTGACAGGATTGTCCCTTTAAGGCTACTGGGTAAAAGTGTTTGCGTAGTTGAAGTTCCCTCTGGTATTGTTTATTGTTCACCCTTGTATTTGCTTTGGTTCACAATGTAATCTTTCACTGATATGCTATTGTTAGAGATGTATCTTTTTAACATTTTTATTACTTATTTTGGCAATCTCTGGATTTTTGCCTTGTTATAACAATAAGCATTATCTTTTTAAATTTGTGAAGTTTGCAACAGGTTTCACATGAAGAATGCTAAATGGGAAAACTCTGGAAATTCATGGTCTTGAAATAAATCCGTAACTTTTAGGGTGTTAGGAGTGGAAAAATTGCCTGCAGTTGCAATCATGTTTTATAGCTACGCATCCATGAGTGCTGTGGACACATAAAAGTTAGGTCATATTGTACCAACTAAATTATCCATTTTTTGTACTAAATATTTCTATTTTAGTCTTCAAAACATCTGATGGAAAAAAGTCTTCAATTTCAGTATTTCTGTGGGAGCTCTGTTGACAAGCAGACTTCTTTGATTATTACCTTACAAAATGGTCAGAATGCAGTGCAGTATTCCTGGCTACCCACTATAGGTCAATTCCCTTCATAATATCAATTTTGCATCCCCACCCTTCTTTCACTTGTTTTGAAGGTGTAAGACAAATCTTAAATTTTTGCATTAATGCCTCCTTATCTTCTGCCATTTATTTTTCCATCTCCATCCTCAATGCCTCGACTCCCCTGTATCTTTTCATGCTGTGACGTTGCTTTTTGAGATCAGCAACATAGACACCCCAGTAGATCAAAGGCAGTGTGGGGTGTAACTGTAACTGGTATCTGAGTTTGTTACATGATCTGTGCCCTCAAAAGAGCTATGCTTTCATTGTGTTCACACTGCATGAAAAGCAATTAACACATGCTTGACTAGCCTGTTAGCTTACCCCAAATGTTATGGAACTTTTTATGTATTTTAATACATCTGTTACTGTCAATAAATTAATCAGATGTCAAAATTGACCATACCAAGTGTGCATGTAGTGAGCTTCATTTCCTCCCTGAAGCAATGAACGGTAATCTGGCAGAGAAAGAGGATGCAACAAAACACGAGAAAACATTTCATTATGTGATGTGGGGTTGTTGATAGTGTAATGACTGTGACTTACCTTCGTTTTAAGGGCCATCTTGTGAGCATAGGAATCCTTAGCTCTAAACTGCATGAATCTCATATTTGACGGATGAGTTAGTTCTGTGATGATGCTGACATGTGGGAAAAGTCTGGTGGAAGAAAATAAACATGTCAATTTATCAAAAGTTACACATATACATTTATAGACGGAGGTTAAACATAACCCAGAAAAGATGTAATTAGGTACCCGCTGCTGGATTTTCATGGGAAACATGAAGTCTGACCTTAATTTGAAATTTGAACTATCAGCAGTGTTCTAATTGAGTCACTAAACTAGTGACTCTAGTCACCAGTTTCCAAACTTTTAAGTGACCCGAGTCAAATCATTGACTCGAGTCACTGTACTATTTCAATGGGGAAATTACTCCTGAATTCTATTGAGTCACTATCATTTTGAGAGGAAGTGACTTGAGTCGTGACTTATTACAACAGACTGCTACTTATTCATTGACAGCTGGCTTTTAATCACATATATACCCCTTGGTTTATTTTAAAGGTCAAATCTCCTTATCACAGACATTTCAAATTCCCCTAACCCTAGGGCCCCTGCCACAACTGTACTTGAGGTCATACCACAGTGAACTGACAAGATTTAAATATGTAATCAGAATACATAGGAACAGGTGGTGTAAAAAGAGCTCCCCTGCATCTTTTAAATTTGATCAAAGGCTGCTAGTAGGTCACCAAATGAAAATTTTCATGTCCCATACAAAAAAAATTACTTAAGGGTGATGAGGATCTGCCCTCCAATACCCAAAGTAACCCTTACTCAAATTGTCTGCCAGATTCATAAACATTGTATCCTCCTAGAGTTGAGAAGAATGAGGGAGACCTCAACCAATGATGAGAAAAGTCTAAAATCCCAATTTATCAACTGAATTTGGGGAAATTACTTGATGTTGGCACCCACAGTTTATGGTATTATATCAAAGCTTATCAGATTTTGTCATATTTTTTTAATAATTTTTCAAAATTTTATTACTGCATTGATACAATTTCATTTACTGTATTATATTCCTCTAACAACTTACTTAAACAATGTCTGTACCGCTACAATCTGGTTGGCATCAGCCATATACTCCTCTTCGGCTAACTTGGAGCTTTCCTTGTCAACAACAACCACAGTATCTGACTGCAAGATACCAGCTCGCAGCATATGATCCAGGCTGAAAACATTAGGTGAACAACTTGGTTAGATTCTAAAAATCAAGCTCCTATTGACTTTCACCAAACTAAATCCTTTTGATAGATAAACTTGGGCATGGCTGATAAGGCAATAGGTTGCCCAACGTCCTAACTCCAGGATTGGGGAAGCTGTCTAAATTTTCTAAGGCAGTTATATATGATACAAAATAGAAACTCAGCATTAAATGAGGCTGTTCCACTGAGGACCTTAGTTTGACAGCAGGCCTTGAATTTGAAAATGCTGCTAGAATTAAAAAGAACATTTTTGCCAATATTACCTGAGAAAAAGGCCTTTTCCCAGGGGAAAGCTTATGTCTGTACTTTTCAAAAGTTAATTTTAAGTCTAAAAAGGGGTTCAAACCTTTAACTTGAGTGACATCAAGATACCTGAAAAAAAAGTTCTCTGATAGATTCAGGGTTAAGAGTGGTCAACCAGAGATGGCTAAAACTTGCTGTTTGTTTCTACCACCATGAAGTGTTTCAATTATTACAAAACACTTCAAAGCAGCTGGAAATTAATTCATGAGCAGTTGTGGAAAACACTTTGAAAGCATTTTGTTAAAACCTGAAGAATGTGCAGTGGGAATTGAAAATCCTGATCAAGAGAAAGTTACGGTGGGGTTGAACTGGATGAGCTATAACAAGAGCATAATCATTAATGTACCTAACCATGCAATGGACACAGTTAGTGGTTAAATAATGGTCATTGATTGGAAAGAAAGTTTCACAAATTACTAATTATTTTTGCAATATGTTTCATTCTACCTCCCCACCACTTCTTGAGAGTCATCCCTCCTGTATTCATGTACTTAAAAAGCTTTACTATTTCATGAGAAACAAGAATGGAATATGAAATATATTCAAATAATAATATCATCAAATAATATATCATTAAACAATGATATCATTCAAGACATTTAAGAGATTTTCCAAGATACGTCAAACATAGAAGTAAAAGTTACTGTTTGACAACACTTACTTGTCGATAGATCCCATCATGTAATACACCATTGGGAAACAGGCAATACTCTCCAGGAAATCAGTGTCTGGTCTGTATGAAACATAAAGAAATATATACCTTACAAGGTCTGCAGAATTATAGAATCTGACTTAATGAAATGTTTGTTTGAAGAGTTGAAGGTTAATATCATAAACTCAGTTCCTGTAAAACAGAGCTTTCCTGGTTTGAAATATGGAATTATAAAATTAAACTTAAATATGTGGCAATTCCTTTTTTTGTGTCACATCTCTGCAGCAAGTTATTGAAGATATGGTAATTGAAGTGAAATCATTTTAAGAAACCACAAAAAATTGGAGCGAACTATCAAAAGGAAACACATGATTACCCCAATAGAGCTGAAACACCCTCAACCCCAACCTCAAACCTGACCACACCCAACAAAAATGGAAAGTCAACTCCACTTCCGTAAGATATGTAAAGGCTGAGATTGCATACCCAGGCAAAACAAAAAGTTGAAAAAAAAAAAAGGGATAAAAAGCAATTTCCAACAAAAACCATCCAGTCGAGCTGGCTACGGTCTTTTTTCCAGTTGTGGCTCATTGGTTCATTATCTTAGGAATTATTTTGAACTACATACACTTCAGATATATAGGGTATTTTTACCTTTTTTCAATTATGATAACAATAGGTTTCAAGGTGTGCTTGGGTCTCCAATGGGTGCGGAGAGGAACGACAAAGTCCACCATGGCCACAGAAGCATACTCTGCAGCCAGGATGATGTTGTTATTGGGCCAGTTGTACTCTGCTGCATGCCGCCAGCTACTGTGTTCACATGGCTAGATGAAAAAAATTATTCCAAAATTAATTCCATAACAGTGTTCTTCATTGGTTGAATTTTTGTCAGGGTGCTCTAACTGTTGAAAGGTGACAGTGATCACTAACTTGGAGAGTGGTCTAAGGAGAGAGGGTGCATGTACCTCTTTGTTGAAAAATGTTTTCTCTGATAATTCTGAGTTTCATGCACATTTATGGCCATTGAGGGGGTGAGCATTGTAAAAATGGCACTAAACAAATTTGCCCGTGGGCTGGGGGTTGTAGAATTGGCCCACGATATTTCCCGCCTGTCATAAGAGGGGACTAAAGGGAAACCAAATTTGAACTTGAACCATACTTGAAAATAATTTTAAACTTTGAACTTTTTATCAAGTTGACTGACAGTATGTAACACATTGGTGTTGATGTGTAGTTAAATCTCATCTAACTAACTAACTCCACAAATTTACCATGCTTTACATTAATATAACAGTACATATTAATGAAGGTGGGAGCAGCAAAAGGTACAGGTATTATTGCAATTGCCTGAACAAGGTGTCCTGTTTATTCATGGCAAGCTCACATGATAACGGTGACTTTCAAAATAACGTTCAATACAATTTATGGATGCAAACAACATACCTGATCTAATTCCAGGCAGCAGATGTTTTTAGGTTTTGATAGAAGGTGGCAGAAAGACGGAGCATACCCAATGTATGGTGTGATGGGAGGTAAACCTTTTGTCCAACTGTATGATGAATAAAAAAAAGTAACATTAGTATTGCAATTAGTATATTTAGTAAATGGTAGATAACATTGGGAGACAGAATGGTACAACCTGATCACACTGAGTCCCACAAATATTGATAATGAACAAATATAGTTTGATTGCAAATTCAGCTGTTGTCACTCCTGCACAGGGACACTATAGCTGAAATGGAGATCTACAGCACCTCCATTTCCCCAAATCAGGTAACTGAATAAAGCTGTACTGGTTCAGAATAATAGTCCCTTGCATCGACCTCACCCTCACCTCTGCAAAACATAATTCAGGCAAATCTCTCCAACTACCCCCTCCCCTTCACACTGTCACCTCTCACTTCCCATTTCAAACTCCATCCAAAACACTGCACCTCTCCTTGGAGGCCCTTTGGTTAGCTCATGCAACTGACAAAGTGTGTGTGGAGCTAAAACGAGCGGTTACAGCCCTATATTCCAACACCCCTAAATTCGACACCTCTATTTTCCAACAAATTCATCACCCTCCAGCACAAGATTTGTTCCGACACTCCTATGTTCCCACAACTTGATCGTAGATGAATGTAGAGATTGTCGGAACATAGGGGTGTCGGAACAGAGGGGTTTTGAAATATAGGGCAGTCACCAAACCAGGATGTATGGTTCCCAGGGGTCTGGGAAGGAGTTTTGGAACAGCGCCTTGAACACTATGGATATGTGCGCCCTGTAAATCCGTGGTATTCTTATCATTATTGAAAAGAATATGTCTGTCTCACTTTTCAAAAGGCAGTACTCACTCCAGCATGTTTTCATGGATTTGTTTAAAACTTGGACCCAAGGTTTCTTAGGTGGTAGGCAAATTTTAAGTGTGCAGGAATTTGTATTCCCAAGTCCTGTGTAGGCCCTTACTGCCCACTTTATGGAATTCTAAGTTTTTCTCCTTCAACAGATTCTCTTGTACAGTAATGATGGTTTGCCATAATGATACACTGTTCGTGGTGCCTTCAGAATCTACATGAATGTGAGCCCACGATCTAGGATGGACAGTACGTTCCATTTTGTGAAATTTGCAAAATATTTACTCCTCTTCCAGTTAATGATAAATGACCTGTCACATGATGCTTGGTTAGGGATTTGTGTATGGTTTTCTGAAAGTCTAGGTCCAAACTGCCATGGTGGCCACACTGGGATGAATGTGACATTTAATTATAAAATTCTTCAAATTGTATACTCCTACAGATTCTCTGGAATAATTTTAATGGTTTGTTGTAACGATCCTTAATGATACTTAGTGCATGCAGGTTGACAACATCAATTTTCCACACCAAACCCTCTTCTTCATGCTACACAATATATCTATGGCAAGAAATTCAAAAAGAAAACAACTTACGGATCCTCCTCATCCCATATGGAGACGTCTTCTGCTTCTATGGCAACCTGTTTCTGAGCATGGAGAGGTTTATCATCTTTTAATTGATCGTCTTCTGGGTCTGAAGACATTACCTCTTGAACTGGCATGATGGATGGCCTGTAATGTGAAGAGAGAAGAAACTGTAACAGAAAATGTGCAGTATGTAATTTATTCATGATAGTACTTGATTTACTCTATTTTTATTTTTGGTTTATCCTTTCTTTTCTTATTACATCCTCAGTCATCATCCCATGTCACTGTGTTTCACTACTATGTTGGCATTTTATTATTTACAGTCCAGCCAGAAACTCAGAAAGTAGGAGATTTATAAATGCTTATCCCAAGTCCAAACTGACTGGCTGCCCTTGACCAAAGTTACGGGTTGGTTTGGGGGGGGGGGGAGCAAAAGCTGGATTCAAGGCTCCCGCAAGGTGTAATCCGACACCTTTGCAGCAATGTTTCAATTTACATAAATAAATAGCCTTAAAAAACTCTTAAGATTGCCCCTTATAAGGGCACTGAGGCAAGCCTTTGCCCTCTAAACCCACTTGCAACTTTGGTCAAGGGCACCATCAATTTGAACCAGAAAGCCAAAAGGCTTAGTGATTCCTTGCTGCTGAAATGTAAGGCCTTTTTTCACATTGACATTGCTTTGCAATGTTTTTCAATTAACAGGGCTCCATAATGTGCCCACGAAGTACACATGCAAGACATCCAATCTTCCTACATTGAGATCCCCCTTGCCCGTCGTGAACCCAAATGACATTTGACCTCCACCAAAAACTTCTGGGACCATGTACTCACTATGTGTCATCTACATGACAAGTTACAGGACCCTACAAGTGACCTTTCTTGAAAGACTGTGCAGGAAAGCTTGTCAGGCTTTGAACATGCTGACTCCAAATGAACTTTGACCTTTGGGAAAATCAATAGGGATCATCTACTAAACATGACCAATCCACACACTAAATATGAGCACAGTCACATGTACTGTTCTTGAGATACCGTGTTTACGAAGTTTTGACCTTTTGACCTCTCATGACCCCAAATGACCTTTGACCTCCACCAAAAACAATAGGGAACATCTACTCAATATGGCCAACACACTCGCCAAATATGAGCACAGTCACATGTACCATTCTTGAGATATCGTGTTTACGAAGTTTTGACCTTTTGACCTCTCATGACCTCTCATGACCCCAAATGACCTTTGATCTCCACGAAAATTGATAGGGATCATCTACTCAATATGGCCAATGCACACACCAAATATGAGATTAGTCACAATTACCCTTCTTGAGATACTGTGTTTACAAGCAATTTCTAAGGAATTTACCTATTGACCTCTCGTGACCCCAAATGACCTTTGACCTCGACAAAAAACAATAGGGAACATCTACTCAATATGGCCAACACACTCGCCACATATGAGCACAGTCACATGTACCGTTCTTGAGATATCGTGTTTACGAAGTTTTGACCTTTTGACCTCTCGTGACCCCAAATGACCTTTGATCTCCACGAAAATCGATAGGGATCATCTACTCAATATGGCCAATGCACACATCAAATATGAGCATAGTCACATGTACTGTTCTCGAGTTATCGTGTTTACGAAGTTTTGACCTTTTGACCTCTCGTGACCCCAAATGACCTTTTATTTCTACCAAAAACAATAGGGATCATCTACTGAATATGACCAACCCGCACAAAACATATGAGCATAGTCACATGTACCGTTCTAGAGATACCGTGTTTACGAAGTTTTGACCTTTTGACCTCTGGTAACCCCAAATGACCTTTGATCTCCACGAAAATCGATAGGGATCATCACCTCAATATGGCCAATGCACACACCAAATATGAGAATAGTCACACTTACCCTTCTTGAGATACCGTGTTTACAAGCAATTTCTAAGGAATTTACCTATTTACCTCTCGTGACCCCAAATGACCTTTGACCTCCACGAAAATCGACAGGGATCATCTACTCAATATGACCAACTCACACACCAAATATGAGCATAGTCACATGTACCGTTCTAGAGTTATCGTGTTTACGAAGTTTTGACCTTTTGACCTCTCGTGACCCCAAATGACCTTTTATCTCTATCAAAAACAATAGGGACCATCTACTGAATATGACCAACCCACACACCAAATATGAGCATAGTCACATGTACCGTTCTAGAGATATCGTGTTTATGAAGTTTTGACCTTTTGACCTCTGGTGACCCCAAATGACCTTTGATCTCCACGAAAATCGATAGGGATAATCACCTCCATATGGCCAATGCACACACCAAATATGAGATTAGTCACACTTACCCTTCTTGAGATACCGTGTTTACAAGCAATTTTTAAGGAATTTACCTATTTACCTCTCGTGACCCCAAATGACCTTTGACCTCCACGAAAATTGATAGGGATCATCTACTCAATATGACCAACCCACACACCAAATATGAGCATAGTCACATGTACCTTTCTCGAGTAATTGTGTTAACGAAGTTTTGACCTTTTGACCTCTCGTGACCCTAAATGACCTTTGATCTCCGCCAAAAACAATAGGGATCATCTACTCAATATGGCCAATGCACACACCACATATGAGATTAGTCACACTTACCCTTCTTGAGATACCGTGTTTACAAGCAATTTCTAAGGAATTTACCTATTGACCTCTCGTGACCCCAAATGACCTTTGACCTCCACGAAAATCAATAGGGATCATCTACTCAATATGACCAACCCACACACTAAATATGAGCATAGTCACATGTACTGTTCTCGAGATATCGTGTTTACAAAGTTTTGACCTTTTGACCTCTCGTGACCCCAAATGACCTTTGATCTCCACCAAAAACAATAGGGATCATCTACTCAATATGACCAACCTACACACCACATATGAGCATAGTCACATGTACCGTTCTCGAGATATCGTGTTTATAAAGTTTTGACCTTTTGACCTCTCGTGACCCCAAATGACCTTTGATCTCCACCAAAAACAATAGGGATCATCTACTCAATATGACCAACCTACACACCAAATACGAGGTTAGTCACACTTACCCTTCTTGAGATATCGTGTTTACAAGCCAAAGCGTCACATACACACACACACACACACATACACACACACACACACACACACACACACACACACATACACACGACATCACCATCGCATAGATTCCTTGCCTGCCTTCGGCAAGGAATCAACTAGGGGTTTGGCAGTTATAAATAGAGAACAGTTTCATGTTTTCTTACCAAACCATTTCTATCTTTCTCAGCACACTTGTTTCGCTAAATTAACAAGCATCCAGGTTTTTCTCACATGTTCTTCATTTACACATCAAAGTTTCAATCAGTTCAGCAGGGATACTACAATGTCAATCTCTTAGAATTAAATTTAAAGGGGGGACCATACCTTCGGTCCC
Source organism: Holothuria scabra (assembly GCA_037179385.1). NCBI lineage: Eukaryota > Metazoa > Echinodermata > Holothuroidea > Aspidochirotida > Holothuriidae > Holothuria > Holothuria scabra. Next base: position 27,038,033 of record CM074185.1, on the reverse strand, counting down.
TTCTGTATCCTTTAGCGCCCTCTGGTAACTCCACTGGTAGTCTGTAGGGTTCTTGGTCCTCCACGTTTGGAAGAGTCAAGTGGTTGTTGTCCATACCATTCTCTGATGTACTTCTATGAGGTGGTATGGTGATGTGAAGACCCTCTGCAAATTAAACCAAGCAGAAATATAGGGTGCTTTGATACTAGATCCACATCTGGTCCCCTTAAGTCAAGTCTGATCCACTGTTCGCGATCAAATTTTTAGTGTAAATTAATGCAGATCCCCTGATTTTGATGCTAGTAAAAGCGTAGGCATACAGGGATAGTTTTTGTGGGGAGGGCAAGAGCAAATTTTGCCTGAAAAATGGCACCCTCTTAATTATGTTTTGCCCAAATGGACCAACTGTTTTTGCCCGAATGGCGAGTGCTCCCCCCCCTTGTATGTCTATGAGTAAAAAGGGAGGATCAGACCCTGTGCAGATGATCACATGTGCAGTGTAAATGCTTCCTTCGATCAGCGGTGACCTGAGATCAACGGGGACATTTTATCAACTTCCTCTCTGGACATACAGTAGACTGGCAGTAGTCCACACATGTGCTTTCCCATTTTTTCTTTTTTTTTACATTTCGCGCGTGTGCTTGTATTTTGTAATTCCTTTGGAGCCACTCCCGTTGAAGCTCAGAGGAGGTTCAGAAGACAAGACAAGTGTAAATGCACCACTACCAAGCCATATACACGCAATTCGATATGCTGATAACATTGGGCAATCAGATCCAGATCAAGTGTATAAGCACATGTACTCTCACTTTCACCCTGAATTGCAACTGTACTGATCCATCTCACTTTCTGTATAGGGTGGTTATCTCTAGTACCTCCTGTATTGACCATGAGGAATTTCGTACCCTATTAGATATTTCACCCGAGTCCCCACCAAAAGGGAGGTTTGGTGGGGTGATTAAATTTTACCCGACTTCCTGCTTAACTCATTCAAGCATGCTACAAGAAACCACAAGCTTGATAAGAGAGAACTAGCAGAAGATTTAAACAAAGGTGAAATGATACGGTACGGATGTGCCACTGTTTGCGAGGTGTGAAAGGCAAGCAGTAGGCAACTTCTTATCTGGTTTTTGTTGACCTTCGTTCACTGAAGCAAAAAGGTGTGGACAGAGTTTTTATAGGCAGGGAAATTCAACATGACATTTTTGCTCCTTTTTTGTTTATTGTAAGAGAGGACCACATGTCACTGTAAACTTCACTTGTGCTGGAGGGGGGATGGAGTTGGGGGTTTCTCAATTGGTACTGCTTGAAATGATCAAGTTAAAATGATGCAGATGAGTTGCACATATTTACACACATGCTCAGAAGAGTGTTCTGAAACACATTAGGGCCTTGTGCCCTTCTTGCACATCCCCCAGTTGTAATAAAAAAAACCTACTGTACACAAATTTAAAGGGCCAAACCTCTCACCCCAAACTACAATTTTGGTACGTGGGTACTGAAATTCTCAATTGGTTCAGCTCTTTGACTGAAAGCTAATTCAAACAATGCAGAGTACCAAAGCTAATATTAAAAAGCATGAATGGTACTGAGAGTGTTTTGATGATATAAATTGAGTTTTTCCATACTCACCTGAAGCAATAAACTGAGATTGTATCTGGATACGGATGAATTTCAAACAATTGTGAGAGGGGCTTGAGTAAGAAGGTTAGGATGATTGGTACTGTTTGGGGTGAGAGAACTGGGCTTTAAAGTCCTCAGTCTAGTGTAATTGCTTTGCCAAGTTCTGAACTCTTGCCATGTAAGCACAATGTTAGGCAATGGAGGTTAAATACTATTTACCACATATTTCACTGATCCACTCAAGTTATTTATTACTAGCTCAGACTATCTGATGGAATAAATTGAATTTGCATATTTAAGTATCAATTCAAAGCAGCAGCCAATAAATCATGACTTTTGGTTGCCCAAAATATTGAAGTTTCTCTTGAATAAGGTATGTTTTTCCTTAAAGCACATTTCACAGTATTCTTTGTAAATTGAACCAAAGTTACAGGGTAAGACAATAAAATAAAGTCCTCATTAAAAAAAAAAAAATTCTCAAGTTCAGTTGCATTTTACAAACTTGAGAGTCAAATGTCTAGACTCTAATTCTACAAACCTTTGGAAGATTTGATATGGTCCTACTTTGAGCAAGTGTATGTTATATTTATGCCATGTGATTGATGTCATGTAAAGAACAAACACCACAATTTTAAAAGAAAAGAGTGAAGCCAATTTAATACCAAAGGTCAAGATTTTCTGCAATACCCCACCAGCAACTTGTTCTAACTATTTTAGTTTTTCATTTCGTCTAGGTATTTTGGCTCTAATGGGAATGTGGTCACTCTTAAACATCATTATTTGAAAACAATGATGATCCTGAAAGTTTTCCTGCAGCTAATTAGATTTAAAATAAAATCTTAACCACTTAGTCTCCTGTTTATTGTCCCACACCTTTTAGATTCAAACGCTGCTCAGATCACAACAAAGCTTAACGTCGTTCACATGAAATGATTTGTTTGGATACTAAATCAAACCAATATCTTTATTATCAAATACCAATGGTTTAATTAAATCAATAATGACAGTTACCGGCAGCAGATCTTCCAAGAGGTGGGGTTGAACTCCGTTCCTCTTCTTTGCTTTGTTCAGGAACATGATGTGGACTAGCGGTAGGACTTTTGGCAGAGCTACCAATGTGGTGTAATTCAAGAGCCATGGTACCTGCACAGGCATTGCAACAAAATTAAAATCTCTGAATTGTATCATATTAATTTTTGGTTGATCCATGGGAAAAAAAGGTATAAATAGGTAACAGGGTGGGGGTAGGTGATGGGGGGGGGAGTCAATGGAGCCAGGGGGAACAGCTAGTGGGGTGAGAGCAGGTAATGGTGTGGGGGCAGGTGATAGGGGGGGCAGGCAATGGGGTGGTGCAGGTAATGGGAAGGGAGCAGAGGACAGGCAATGGAGTGGGGACAGATACTGGGGCTAGGGCAGGTTATTGGGATGGGGCAGGAAATGGGGTGGGGAAGGTAGTGGGAAAAGGGTGAATCAAGTCACAATCACAGTGGTCACATGAAGGGCAGACTTCAAATAAGATACACTAGTGATGGTGATTGATTGATTAATAAACTAGAAGTGTTTGTATTATCTTATGCATTTACCCTGTCCATCATTTCTTTGAAGGCAAATAGCCAATTCAGCTGATATTATACTGGTATTAAACACAATAGTTCAGTTCAAAACCATTCAAATCTTGAATAAAAAACATGTCATATACTGGTCTCAATAAAAAATAAGGTAATTTTGTTTCCATGCGGGTAGGTAATTAAAAAGCAGTATGTTTTGTTAGTCTCTTTCATTTCAAATTTCTTATGCTTAAAGGTGCACTGACCATGACAATAAGTAAGTTTTCAGTCTACATCTATCAATCAAGTTAGTTCAATTAAGACTCATGCAGTGGTCAATCACACCGTAGCTAAAAACTCAAACAATATTTTAAATTATAAAGAGGCACTGGCCAATTTAATGACCATATCAAACCAAGAACTTTCAGTTACTTACCAACCCCTGCTATGGCTGTCTGAAAGGCCGATGGTTCACCATCTGAAGGCGTATGATCAGCAGATTTACCAATCTTTTCTTTCAAGTTTAAGTTTAAATTCAACTTTTCATCCTTTGAACTTGGAGAAATGAAGGCTGAATTCTCCTCCCTTGTAATATTCATGTAGAAGCAAGTATCAGTGCCTTTCATAATATGCCGAGGGCCTGGGTTTAACAGTATCCGCGAACTGGGCTCAGCTTTTTGTATTCCGACTAAGGCAACTCCATATCTGGCAGTATGAAATATATGAAATAATTTTAAGGAAGAAAAATGTGAGCTGTGCATGATGTCTGCAGGATAAATTACTGCCGTTGTGCATGATGCTCTACATAAGCAATGGAATAGACAAAACAAGACAGTGAGTTCTTCCTTCAAAAAAAGAAAAAGCTTTGCAAGTTTAATTTATCATACTGTAAATATTGTAAACAACATGCTTATTTTTCTTCTTTTCTTCTGTGTGTATATATGTTCAGCTTGTAAATAACGTTGTTCCTTCTATGGAAAACAAAAGAAAAAACAAGCCGTTGAGCCACAACTGAAAAAAGACCGTGGCCAGCTCGACTTGAACCAATAGGTTGGAAACTGGGTTGTAAAACTCCATGTAACTAACTATATCCAAAGATTTCTGTGGTAGCCAACTATTTTGAGATTATAAAATAAAACAAAATTACTTTTTATGAGCATGGAAGGATGCAAATGTAAAGCTCTTCCCTTCATATTCTCCAAAGAAACGACTGTTGCCACATGTGATGTTGTAAACTTCATTGCCTGAGCACTTCCCATACATGTGATGCCAGGTATCAGTGTCACGCCCTTCCCTAGAAAGATAGAAAGCAATGAGGACCATTTGATCACAATTATTTTCTCTTAGTTTTCATTATTTAGCCTTAATGCAAGTAAATTTTGATAGAAATATGTAGAGATTTAGCATAAACCATACCTCTGATTTTCTTTGTTTTGGAATAGTCTAAATTTTTAAAATTAATATATTATGCAAAGATTTGCAAGTGTCTGATGTAAAACTGGAGACATCATTTGGGCAGACTGTATATAAATATTTAAGATCAATTCGTCATCCAGAAATACCTGGATAACCTAGATAACCTGGATATTTCATGACATTTCATGTTGCTGACACTGAAAAAACTTAGGCTAAGGCAGTAATATGTCTACTTTAAGTAAAATTCTATCCCATTTGAAAAATCTAGATGTGGGTGGTTATCAAGGCTAATGATCTTACTGACAGGGATGTACCTACATGTATATCACAAACAGACAGAAATGATCCACAGTAGTTTCTGCTGACCCTTCTTCGTGTTAAATAAAGTCCTTCTGACCCTCACAAATGCCCACTATTACCATGATAAATCAGATAGGAATGTGCCATCAAATTCCTTTCAAACGTAAGTAACCTTCCCCCAAATATCACCAATGCAATTTGTAAATTTCTTTTTATTTATTTATTTTTTTCATTTTTTTAAGTTAATTCCATGATATCAGCATTGCATTTTTTTTTTTTTTTTTTAAAAAATTTCAGGGACAATAGACTATAAAAATCAAAGTTCTTTAAAATATATATATTTCAATTTTTCATTTGTAAAATACCTAACCGAAAATAGATCCAAATTTTGAATGAGAGGTTTGTAGAATACTTACACGCCCCTGGAGGTATGAATTAGCAAGGTCACAAAGGTGGAGGTACCTGGACAGAGACAGTTGTTGGCAAGCAAGGCATACTTGAATTCATCTTCACAGACTACATACTCTGCAAGATGAAGATAAAGACAGACATCATGGAGAATACAAGAGGCAGAGAAAAGAATAACTATCTAATTCATAAAATTCATCCTCACAGACTACATACTCTCTAAGATGAAGATAAGGACAGACATCATGGAGAATGTAAGAGGCAGAGAAAAGAATAATTACATAATTCATATATTTATCCTCACAGACTTCATACTCTGTAAAATGAAGATAACAGACGGCAGGGGTTGGTAATTTTTTCTAACTTGTTTTTTAAAGAAATCATGATTTGTATCAAGTAACTTGTTTCAAGAGGAAACTGCAACTACCTAAATAGTAAAATCAATTGCAATGATCATTTGTTTTTCAATTAAAATCATAATTGCACAGTTTTAATCAATTTGGTTTTAAAATCAATATCCCTGCAGGCAGCCATCTTGGACCCTAATACACAGGGGGACCGCTCTTTACCTTATACGTTCGGTTGCAAACACAGTACACGTCCTTCCTTTTAGTAACTTCTAATTACAGGTCAAGGAGGGGCTGGTATGGTACAGTGTGATATGATGCTTCATGGTTTTCCAGGAAAAGGCCAGTACTGTACAGTATGATGGGGATCATGTGTCACAGTATGGTTTGCCAATTGCAAGATGTGGCCGGTATGGTGCAGTATGTTGTGGTACAGTGCGGTTTGAAAAGGTGTAGCCCGTACATTAAACTGTGGTACAGTATGGTTTGTCAAGGTGAGGCCGCTGTGGTACAGCATAATGGGTACAGTTTGGTGCATAAAGATGGGGCCAGTATGGTACAACAGTAATGTAGTACAGTATGACATGCAATGGATTGGAACAGTATGTCAAATGCTAATGCTAATGCTGTAGTGGTATGCTGTGTGGTGTGATATAGCTCCACATTAATGGAATCACCACAAGTGGGCTCTAAATATTGCCTTGCAACAGGTGCCCAATTTGCAAACTATTCAGGAATAACATCCTTCATGTCTTTTTATAACATAAGTTAATAAGGGGATACATCTTGCATACATTTAATTTCCATGACCTTGATTTTAACAGATTTGAGGAACAGCTGTCATTTCAAAACAGGGGCCAACTTTTGCAGACTTTATTTAAAAATTCTATGACCAATTTACATGAGAAAATCTGTCGGCTTGAAGAACGGCGGAACGAACTGGCCGACCAGGGAACAAACTGGCCGATTTTTTGACGTCATTTAACCACAAGAGATTGTTTGCTTAGTCGGCGCAAATATTTACCCCGCACGAAAGACAAGAACTGACCATTGTTCTGTTACAGTTTGAGAGCTAAACAATGTCTATAATTCCACCAAACCTGGACCGATTTTTCTAGTTTAAAATTCGTTCTGATGTCAACTTATCCACAAAGTTCAGTTTTAGCGAATAATTTTTTATATCTCCGAAAATTACGTCATTATGCTTTGAGCCACTTGTTGTCCACTGCAAGTGAGTTAACTGCAAAAATGTGACAATGTGATAATCCTTAAAGCAGGCGAAGGCAATTTTGTCGTTCCTTCAAGGGGACGAAATCTCTAATGAAAGGCCTAATTCTCTCACCCCAAACAGTTAAAGGGCAGGAGCAGTCATCCCAAATTAAAGAAGTGTAGTAGACTGTCCAGTTTAATGATTGGCTGTTGGGAGTCATGTGACAATGTTTTTTCTCTTCAAATGTGAAATTTACCAGAAATAACTGCTTGGTTTGCCTTGAAGATGCAATCGTAAAGTCATAAAATGTAATTAAAGATACTTTGAAGAGAAATTAGATGAAAATTGAATTATTTAGCATTTTCTTCAAAGTAAGTTTTGGGGGACTGCTCCTTACCTTTAAATTCTTCTAACCTACTTACTTCTAGCTCCTTCCACAACTGTCTAAAAATCACCCTCAGTTTATAAAGGGTGAGTATACAAGACCCTTAATGTGGAATCAAACACAGGCTCTTGGTAGGGTACATGCTGTGTAATACGGGCTACAATACTCTACACTCTTGAACTTGCTTTCAATCAAAGAGCTGTGTCAGTTGAGAATTTCTGTGAACTACTACAAGAAATATAGTTTGGTCTGAGAGTTGACTGTCTTTAAAAACAAGAGGAACATATTTCTTCATTGTCTTTATTTGTTTCCCCTTCCTCGTGTGTGATAATCCCACCACTCCAGCAATTTACACAAATCTAATGTAGAGTCCTAACTTCTTCATTACCATTGACAGCAAAACACAACAAAAATAATTAATTCATGCAATCTAAATACAACCTAAAATCCAACCTTTGTGCGATTCATTACGTGTTCTCTCTGAAGGGCACTGAGTTTGCTCCTTCCGCTTGTCTTAATCAAGCATGTGCTATCAGTTAGATGATCCTATTTAATTAGCCCACAGTTCACCTGGTAATGAGTAAGCAGCTTTGCTGCCTCAGTTTGTCACAGAACAGTCCATTGTCTTGTTGAGAACGACCTCTGTTAGGAGAACTTTCTCTGTGGACACTAGACAGTTTAAAAGTTTATTCACACTTCATGAGTTTTGTAAATGGAGATGAGCTGGTGTGAGCAGGCGGGTGGGATCAAAGCGCCACTATCTAGTACTGTGGTATCTGATTCAGTATTATTTACTTCAAAAGACCGTCGGTCGGCGGTATTTGCTGGAGAATTCCACATCGGGCTTAACACGTAATGTATAGAGGATATATATATATCTTCTAGCAAATTTTCTGCTGAAATATTTGAACTATCAATTGAATCTAATAGGGAAACCAATACCTTGTATGTTCATGTTTAGTACATGCTAGCTAAAGGCCACATGACATTTATTTCTAGTCTTAGCTTATGATGTGAAAATTTTCAAATTTGCCATGTGCATTTATTGTGCTGATGTATTCTAGACATGGAAGCATATGCTAGATGCAGACTCTGAAATTGTCTCATTTGCCATACAACACAACTCTATTCTCCCTTGCACAGCTGCCTTGCTTAAGATGTCTTTTTGCTGATATACTTGTAAAATTTTATGATTTTGATGAGTAGGTGTCGTAATGCTCTAAGTAAAACTGAAAGGAGCTCACTTCAGCTGGTTCGTGAATCTAACACATGATTGATTCTGCAATGATGGTTCTATGAATTACAAATTAAAATCATTATTACAGGTTTGTGATCTGACTATTAGGTATTAATGATATTCTACCCTTGTTTAATGAAAACTAATGAGTGAAGCTTTCACCACCAAAGCTCCACAAACAAAAAGCTGTTGTGATCAAAGGCTCTATGCCATACCTTCATGCTGTGTATCCAATAGAGGTTGGCCTATTATCAACAGTGGACACGGATCACCTTTTATATACCAGAAAACTACGACTTTCATGTTTTTGCTTTCTATCTGAAGTGATATATGTGCGTTGTAATGCAATGGTTTCCCTGGCAAACTAATCACAAAATACTGTAACTGAAGTCAACTGACTGGGTCCCTTACTTTATGAACAACTCTGAAAAGTTTATTATTTGGTCAGTCTTGTAACATATGACCTCACCTGCAAATTGCACATGGAATTTGTTTTCTGGTTTAAGCATCTGTACATATAATGGAACATGTTTGGCAAAATCTTTAATAGACCAGGTCCTTAGAATGGCCTGCTGATCCTGAAAATATGAAGATATGAAAATGAATTTAGATAATTTACACAGAATGGTACATCTCTACATACACCACCAAGTGTTGTCCCTTCCCTTTACAAAACAAAACAATGTGACTTTAAAGGATGGGCGTCCGCAGAAATTTTTACAGGGGGGGGCAAGGTCATTCATGGATGATTGAATTGTGTGCACTATCTAAACGGAGTGCCACCATTGTTTCGCACAGAGTGTACAAGAAAATTTGGGGCCTTGCAAACCCTCCAGTTCGCCGGAAACGACACTTGGCGAGTGTTATAAGCTGCATGTACCCAGCCCTGAAACAGGAATTTCATGTCTGTAATTTTTAGATTTTTAGAATTTTCAATGTAAAAAATTGTTGAAGGGAAATCTGCCTCTCAGTAACAGCATCACACACCTATGCACTATAAAACTTACAACTGTCAAACAGCCTATATAGGCATATATCTGTTACCCAATTATGAATCATACCCCCCCCATATTCACCTTGTATATCCCAGTTACATCCGTGCATCGCCATTTGAGATCAGCACAGGACCAAACCAAGACCAACGCATTCACCAATAGTCGGATGCCATATGCACACTACATACCTGACAACTAGTACAATTTTGGCATAGTTTTTACAAGTACAAATTTCCAATAGATATCATGAATGATGGTCCCCAAATTACAATTTCACTATTCAGCATACCATTTTCTCTTTTGCTATTCCTGGTCAAATGTCCGCATATTTCACGAGTAAAAACTGGTGCTGTGAGTAAAGATATTTTGATGATTTATTTTTAATTTTTTTATTTCAATTTTTAATTAATTTTTTCACAAGTTGATTTTCCAGGGGTGGCAAGTGCCCCCTCTTTCCCCCCCCCTTCCGGACGCCCATGCTTTAAAGGCGTTCTTGTAAATGGCAAAACCTCTAAGGGGCAGGTCACTGCCTCCATAAAGAACCGCTTCATTTAGCATGTGGTGCATGTGCAATTTAGAGATCAATGTCGGGCACTGCACCATGCCCTTTTCATGGGTGCTATGTCCCTGTAGGACTAAACAAATAAGAAACAGAAGTTAGCCATGCTAGATGACATTAAAAACTCCCTTATCTTATACTTTACTAAAAATTTTACTTTAACAGTTGTACTATACTTTGAATTATACAGCTTCTATACTGCAAGGAGTAGGGAAAACAAGCCAGTGAGCCACAACTGGAAAAAAGGCTGTGACAGGCTCGACTTAAACAAATTGGTTGGAAACTGGGCCGTAAAACTCCAACTAACCAGTGGCGTCACCAGACATTTCATTCTGGGGGGGCACTGAGGGGGCACAACGATTTTATGGGGGGGCATTGCTAGACTCCACTCATGGCGTCAGAGGCGCCACCGAGCGCGAAGCGCGAGGCTCAACGGGTGGGGTCCAGGGGCCCGCCTTAGGGCCCCTGGTGGGGTCCAGGGGCAAAGCCCCGGTGGGGGTCCAGGGGGCGAAGCCCCAGGAAGCTCCTGGGTTTTAGCGTGTTTGTGAGGTATTAAAGACGTTATTTAAGGGTAATTTTATTGACTTAACACTGGTCTAAAAGTTACCTCCAGGGTAACTTCAAGTAAGCCTCTCGGTAAAAAACCACTGACTCAACTACTAAGAGCTTATCCGGCTGAAATTTTGAAAATGGGGTAGATGATCTATAGAGAAAAAAGTTGATGGGCACTTCAATGTGAATTTTGGTGGGGGTCCAGGGGGCGAAGCCCCCGGAAGCTCCTGGGTTTTAACGTGTTTTTGAGGTATTATAGACGTTATTTAAGGGTAATTTTATTGACTTAACACTGGTCTAAAAGTTACCTCCAGGGTAACTTTCAAGTAGCCCAAGACTTTCGGTAAAAAACCACTGATTCAACTACCAAGAGCAGATCCGGCTGACACTTTAAAAAAGGGGTAGATGATCTATAGAAAGAAAGTTGATGGGCAATTCAATGTTAGTCTTAGTGGGGGTCCAGGGGGCGAAGCCCCTGGAAGCTCCTGGGTCTTAAGCGTGTTTGTAAGGTTTTAAAGTTGTTTTTTAAAAGGGTTGTTTTAACACTAACCTAAAAAATTACAGGGCAATTTCGAGTAAGATTTTATTTTTGGTAACAACACAAACGTTAGTGAAACTACTCTCAAGAGCGTATCAGGCTGACAATTTGAGGAAGGTGAGCTGCACCGTGACTATAAAGAGAAAGAAAGGCAGTTGATGGTCAATTAGATGTGATCCTCTGAAGGAAAAATGTAGGCTTAATCCTGCTTGAAGGGTTACCTGAGCTGTGCGCCACCTCCAATTGACGTAGTCGGAAGTGTGAAGAAAATTTTGAAAAAATGTAACCCCTCAGACAGCCGGAAATGACATTGCCAAGGCTTTTTTTTGGGGATATTTTCATTTGGAAAACATGAAAATCTACTGCCTTTTCTTTTCAACAGAGGAATCGAATCCTAAAAAATTCATAGTCACACTCTGACTACAGAAGACATATTTTTTTGGAAAATCTCAAATCTCAGTTGGGGGGGCACACGGGGGGGCACACGATTTTTCAGGGGGGGCACGTGCCCCCCCTGGCCCCCCCTTGGTGACGCCACTGCAACTAACTATCTACCTTGCAAGGTTCTTCTTTGAGAACACATTGCAATCTTGTAGAACTACAGTGGCCAGAACAAGCGTAAAATTGCTGTGATAACAGTCACACACTTTTTCTAAAGTCTTCCCAACCCTCTGGCAAAGGGCCCTTCGACAAAACCAAACTTTAAACTGATTTCCAAAGAAGCTATACCTCCACTGAAGGACAATACTTGACCAACCTCACGGCCCTCAGACCAGTTACATTATTGGTTTGTCATGTATGGCTTCATTCTAGACTGGATGAAGAGAACAGAGATACCACAAATGATTTTAGCCAAAAGGCTCAGAATTGTACTTTTTTCAAAGTCCTCCCGACCCTCTGGCAAAGGGCCGTTCAGCGAAACCAAACTTGATACTGCTTCCCGAAGAAGCTATACGTCCACTTAAGGACAACACTTGACCAACCTCAAGGCCTTCAGACCCTTTACATTACTGAATTGTGAGGGCATGGCCAGGCACAGCAAAAACATTGTGGGTGGGTGTATCAAATATGCTTCAAGTAATTTATCCTGTGTTTTGCAAATTTTTGAAACAGTAAGTGTGAATCACCTCAAAATTTATTCTGCCATTGACCTAGATCACAGAGAAGGAAGCTGAGGTGTTTGTAAATTATGGTAATTGGGCAGAATAAGAAGCAGGGTTTTGATCTAAATTGGGAAGAAATTCTAAGAAACTGTGTAATTACATTCTGCAAGTGCAGTCGAAAATTGGGTTCAGACTAGTTCACTAATTGAGTGCTGTCTGGGTATGTCCCAGCCAATCAGAAAAGTTTCCATCATCCCAACCGATGAATCAGTAACATGTTTTTCCTGTGTCTAACTAAGTGTATAGAAGGGTTAAGAAGTTTCAGATTTGGAGAAGTTATAAATTTAGTAGAAGTCATTTGAGATCTAGACTTCAGAAAGAGAGCAAGCAAACAGATTTAGAGGGAAAATACAGCCATGCTTGGCTCTGGACAGCCATGAGATATTATTTCTTCTCTTCAAATGTGAAATTTACAAGGAGTCACTGCTTGGTTCACTATGAATAAGCAATAATGAAGTCCTAAGACAGTATGAAAGATTCTTTGAAGAGAAATAAGAAGAGGATTGTGAAATTTGACTTTTGCTTCAAAGTAAGTCAGGGTGAACACTCTTGCCCTTAATTTACCGTAGTACAGTACTGCAGATAACTTCTGGGGACTGGGGATTTTTTGAAAGGGGAAGACTGAGTAGGATTCTGAAAATTCAGTATCAGAGCAAAAGGTGAGCATTATTTAAGTACACCAAGAAAACATAAGATAAGGAAGCTCATGTTTTAGTATGGTCCAGTAAGATTTAATTTTATAGCCCTTAGTCAGGGGTAAATTTTATGGAGCCCCGTAGCTTGGTACAGTGGTGCAATGCAATGCCTTGTTGTCATCACCTGAAAGGAAGGGGGAGGAGTACTCAGCTTTATGAAACTTATGCTAAATTGAAGTGCAAAACCAGTCACCCATTTTTGTGAAGGAACTTTCAAGTCATAGCTGCCAGAATAGTGAAGGAATGATTTTGTGATAATTGAGACACACACTTTCTCAGAAGACATAGCGATGGGAATTAGATCAAACCATGTTATTATATATGTCCTTATAATGAGAAGGAAGAGCTGGTTAATATTTTGATTCTTAAACACAAGTTTGAATTAATTCCTGTTTCCTATTATTTGAGTCATAATGTCTTTATCATAGACTTAGTTTTGACAGCTGAAGGAGGTTATCAGGCTGCTACCACCACGCCCCCTCTCTCACCAACCAGGAGGATCTTGCACCCCTCCTACATTTGTCAACATAAAGAGGAAGACAGGAGGCAGTCACTGCAACAATACACAACATGAAAGTCTGAAATATCAATAACATTAGGACATTTAGCTATTGCTTCAAAGCAAGTTTTGGATGGCTGCTCTTGCCCTTTTTATTTGTGATTAATCTTCTCTACAAGACAATGACAATCTTCTCTGGGAGACAATGGCAACTTACAGCTTCTCCCCTGTCCATCGTGTTCCGAGAAGTTAGAATAAAACAAGCCTCAGCATCGTCCATTCTGGAGGAAAAGAGAACCAAATGCATGATTAGCAACAGTCCATTGCAAGGTGGTGGCATTACTGGCTAGTCTGTACAGGCAGTCTGGGAGGAAGCCACTTTTTAGTGAAAAAATTAAATCCCCCCAAGTTAGTGAAAATTTCTTTGATATAAACTGATGAATTTGTATGAGGATAAATCACTAACCTCACTACAGTCGTTTCAAATAACGAAGCCAATACGCAATACAGTACCTACACCAATTGGGAGGTGCATAACACAGTTTGTGCATACGGCTCCCACGGCTACTTGCCGGAATAAAAAACTATCGTTAGGCATAGTTTTTATGAACGTTACTCATCACGGTCTTTCCAATGGGATTTATTTTCTCAACTTTTCTATTAAGGTGCACTGGAAGTCTACTAAATATGGATAATTTGTTCCTAGCTCTCTCACAATTTGGGTTTATCCTTTGTCCATGGTCAACAGTACAACTGGCAACACTAGTACACGGTATTTTATACAAGTCTGTACTTCAGAATAAAAACTGGTCAATAAAGAATTTCTTCCTCTCCATGTCTCGCAAGATGTGCCATAAGATAATCGACAAAGTGATGATTAATACAAAGATAAAACACAATGAAACATAATGTTACAAACACGATCAAGACCAGATGTGCGCGGTCGGAACCGGCATATTGAGTATTAACACATGCAACGCCAGCTTTACAATACTGTACATACATATATGCAGCTCACTGTTTCATACTTGTGTATGCAATCATCACTAAAAAAGTTGGTGAGTAAAATGCATGTACGGAGGGCTGGCTAAAGACTACTAATTAGGAAGAGGGTAAAGGCTTCCACTTAAACACGCCTCCTTTCTAAAACGTTATGGTGAACCCTCAATGGAGTCACAGCTTTTTGGTAGCCTTAGCAACAAAGCTTATGAATAATCAGTTTAAAATCCTGCCCAACATCCACAAAAATAATGCAGGGTTCTGAAAGTCAACCACTATTAAAAGTGAATGGTAGGCTATTCGCATAGTGTGCATACCAGACTAATGGCGCTGCCCTGTACTGAAAATCATCCGCAATTTAGGTGAATATTTTTTCACCTAAAAAATGGCATTCTCCCGAACTGACAGAGTCCATTCGACCCTTTCCCAATGATCCCCTATTTAGCTTACTTCATATCATTGATCCCCTTTGTCATTAGTACCCTGTCTAGTTGGTCCCTCAACTCATCAGGATTAGGGTTAGGGATTAGGGTTGTTGGTTCGGGATATGGATTAGAGCTATAGTAAGGGAATACGGTTCTGTTTACTGGTTTGGGTTTGCAAACACAACCTCCTGAAAACCTGGGGGAACTAACGAGCTGGTGAACTAATGAGACAGGGGACCAATGGGACTGGTGAATAAAGAGACAGGGAACTATAGACATTATCCCCTTTGCATATAGAGGCTTTGCAATTGCGTCACGGAACCGCCATGCTGGAGGATAATCATGCCAAATACACGTGGATTTGTGCCGAACGCACTGCGCAGAGTGCATTGTGGTACGCACCGCGTGTACACATTCAACGAGCAAGCGCGTCCCGTGTGGTCAACTACGTAGTTACGTGTACTCCAACATGGCCGCCGGAGAGTATTATGACGTCATGTGAAAAGCCTCTATATGCATTACCTCTAAATAAACTTGACCCCCTCCCTAACCATGACCTTCACCAAACTATGATTATTATCTCTTTTTATTGATTGTACTCAAATTTGTCGAAGAGGTATATCAATCAAGGCTGCTACTCAGGTATTTTACAGCCAGAGAAAAAGTTTGTGATTCAGGGTCAAAATAGTTCAAGCCTTGAAACAGTTTTAAAGCAAAGTGTTTACCAAGCTTTATTATATATTGGATTGAATGTTGACATTTATAAATTTTACCTCAAGGCCAACTACACTGGTCCATTCCCAAATAGTAATTGCATAGGGACTGTGGGATATAGTTTTGGTGCACATATACTTAGCAGTAAATTCCATTGACAGAAAAGATGAATACCAGGGGTGTTCCACAATCACAGGGGTGCAAGGCTGGTAGGCAATTGGGGGGGGGACTCCCCCTCCCATTTTGGGCAAAAACAGTTTGTTCATTCTGGTAACCAATCAACCAATAGGCCTATTTGGGCAAAAATTGATACAATTGACTGAAGATCAAACTTTTGAAATTAATTATGCAAAGTTCCTTTTAGACAGTTGTGCCTGTGATAAATATGCATTCCTTACCTGCAACGGTTAAGGTCGTGATCTTTAAGGGCTGACCCTTGTATGTAGATGACCCGTTGTGCCCAGAGAGGAACCTGCAGGAGTGTCTTTAAACTAGTGTCCAACTCGCAAGGTGACAGCAGCACCACAAAGTAATCCTTACAAAGACAAAAGAAAATGACAATTCCTCATAACACCTTAAAATGCAAACTCATAGTCAGGAGATTAAAGTCCAAGAGAAATTTTCCAAATATTATAACCATTCTCTTTACTCTTGGCTGACAGGGGCAGACGAGCGCATGGGCTTGGCTAAATTGGCATGGTGCCCAAAGCAAAACTCTGATTGTTGAAAGTGCAAATTCCTGGTCAATTATGTAGGTTTTCAAAGCTTTTTCTTCAAAAGTTCCCTTTGAACTGCACTCTTCATCTTTAATTTAAATATTATGGTTATTATGGAATATCTTCCTCCGAATTTAATTATAATTAGCTCAATGTAGGATGAAGTTCAATTAGCTCTGAGCTGTAGTAGGGAAGTTCATAAATCCACAACAAATCCATCTCTACACTGAATGAATGAAATTACTGCTCTAAAAAGTACAGTGACATTAAAGAACAGCCAAAGTACTTTAATTTTACAAACTTTACATAAGTTCTTCTTTAGTGCTTTCAGCTACATGAGTTGTGCTTGAGTGACTTTTATATATAACCTGTAGCATATAGTCATGTTAATTGATGATCATGAGTACAAAGCATGCTCTAATTCTGTCAGGAACATGTTTGGAGACTATGTCTTGCCTAGAGAGATCCAACAAAGGGCAATGGATAAATATGTCATGCTTATTACCTCAAAGACAGGTACATACTCATGTCCTCAGTGCAATTTTTTGTTCAGAGAGACCACATTTCTCGACTGATTAGCTGCATGCTCTTTGGGTTAACATCAAATTCAAAAGATAAAGGATGGATGTAGCATGTAGAGAGGATTTTCTCATTACACATTAGGTCTTGTATTCTCACAGGTTTACCCAATCAGCTAATTAGATGAGACTTAATAACACACCAACATGAATGTTTATTGCCAACTAGAGAACATGGTATAGATTAAATAGTTTTGAATATTCAATTCATCAACTCAGTTCATTTCTCATATGTAAATTTCATGATAACAAAATTAAACTCAAATGATTTTATAGGCCTGTAGAGCACAAATGATGGACACTAGAAGAAAAATTTTTGTTGATCAAAGCTAGTGACAATAACAATAAAATAAATGATAGCAGGAAAGGAGATATGGTAAAGATTCAGGTTGAGTTTTAAACACTGTTCATGCACGGTGCCATTTAGTAGCCTGTTATGTCAGGTGGGAAACATCATGGGTATTTTCTACAACCCCCAGCCCACAGAGGGGTTTGTGTTTGTTAGGATGTACTGCCTTTATAATCAATAAAATAGGTTTGTTTCTGCTTAAAGGTAAAGAGCAGTCCCCCAAACTTATTTTGAAGAAAAAGCTAAATAACTCAATTTTCATCTTACTTCTCTTCAAAGTATCTTTTATTACATTTTATGACTTTACTATTGCATATTTAAGGTAAACCAAGCAGTTATTTCTGGTAAATTTCACATTTGAAGAGAAAAAAAACATTGTCACATGACTCACAACAGCCAATCATGAAACTGAACAGTCTACTATACTTCTTCAATTTGGGATGACTGCTCCTGCCCTTTAAGATGGCACTTCAGACCTACAATGGTTATAAGAGACTTATTTGAAAGAAATGAAAGCATCTGGGATGCGGGGGTTTTCCCACTAAATTTGACTTCAACCAAATAATAATTTTCCCTACACTACATTCACAATATAATAACAACAATATCATGAAATGCCGATGAAGAAAATACATCAGCTTTAAATCCAGACAAAGCACAATTTGGGGGGCTTGGTAGGGACAAGTCATGCTAAAATTTATTTAAGCTAACATTATTTTTCATTTTCTGGGAATTTTTAGAGTTTTTTCGATCCCCAGATTTTTCCATCTTAGCTTAATAGACATGCTGTTTATTTATGTGAAGGTACTTAGAGCTGCATTCACCGTTTATTAAAGCATAAGAACAGCCATCCCAAACTTATTTTGAAGGAACGGCCAAACCTCACAACTTTTTCTTATTTCTCTTCCAAGTATTTTCATATTTTAGACCATCATTGTTGCATATAACCAGGATAAAGTAAGCAGTAACTCCCAGTAATTTTCACATCTGAGGAGAAGAAATTTTGTCACATGATTCTCAAAAGCCATCAACAGAACAGGACAGTGTATTTCACTACTTCAAGTTGGGATGACTGCACCTGCCCTTTAAGTTTGGTCCATTAAAATGAGGTACAATTATGTGGTTGTCATTATACCTGAAGGAGAGGATGTGCATAGAATTCATAGAGAAAATCGATGAATTGATCGTAGTGAAGAGTAGTAGTGCATACAACAACATGTCTTTCAGTCTGCGCTCGGTGTCGACTATATGTGCCGCCTTGTTTCTGTCTCTCAATCATCACATAGGCTATCTCCTCCAACTGTATAATCAAAACCAAGAAAAGAGCATTTAATTTTGTATTTGAAGTGAAATTATTTTAAGGACATCATCACTTGTTACTCCAAACCGCAATTTTATCAGGAGTACTAAAGTTCTCAATTGTAACAGCTCTTTGACAGACATTAAATTAAAAAAAAAATGCAGAGTAGCTCATACTACACAGCATTCACTGAGAGTGTTCTGATTACACATAAGAGCCTTGCACAGGGAATAATTTATCCAGTATTGCATCGCAATTTGCTACACGATCAGGCCAAGTTGCTACACAAATTAAAACTTGTGTAGCAATTTTTTGTGTGCATAACCCTTGCATTTTCACAAACAGTATGTGAAAGACCTCAAAAATCTTCAAAACTGCTATGCAAAATTTGAATGCTAAATTTTTCCCTGCCTTGCATGCCTTCCATGAAATGACCTGCTATAAACTAGAATTATGTCCTGGATAAGGATGATTTCTACGATAATGTGTGTGTGTGTGGGAGGGGGGGCTAGAAGTAAGTTAGGTTGGCAGAATTGGAACTGTATGCCATGAGCAGTAATTGTCTTCAAGTTTAAGCTGCTATTTTTCTGAAAGTTGAAACAGAAAGTAGGAGGCATAGATAAGGAAGGTGTATGGTTCTGAAGGTCTCTTTGCATAAGTGACAGCACTGCATGAGAAAGTCTATAACTTGTTTGAATTGACATAATCACAGTTGACAGACCAAATGCTGGATTAAAAAGCGAAGTTATATTCATTCTACTTTTTTATAGTTCTGTTAGAAATTAGCCATAGTCACAGAGTGAGTTATGAGAAGAAAAAAAAACACTTTTCTTTGACCAAATTGTCACATATTGAACCTATCCTCTCATCATAGAGTAAGGGGGATGGGGCAAAATGGAACCTAAAGACACAGTATTGATTAAATTAGGTCATGTCTCTACATAAGTACTGAACAAACTTCAATTCTTTGAATCTTGAAGCAGGGAAAAAAATGTTAAGCATGTCAAATCAAAAGGCCACTGATGCCAAGATTAAGTCAGCAATACAAACCCATAGGCACTTTGTTCTAAAAATACCTATTAATATTAATGAAATTCACCCAAATTAGAGTGAGCAAATACAGTTGGTGCCTCTTTGCCTCTGGCAGTGAAAAACAAAGAGGCAAAAATTTCCCAGTTTTTTTTTTTTCTTTTTCACAGCTACACGGGAACAAAATGGGACATTATTTGTTGTTCTTGGAAAAATATATTGCGCTGACACATGGCCTCCTTCACCGAGGACTTATTTCCAAGCAAGTTTCCTTGAAAGATCTTTCAATTAACCTTTTGCTTTTGTCGCTTATCATGGTTGTGTCAATAAATGTAGTCACTGTAAAGAAAATCTTTGCACTTTCAAAACTATATTCTGGTGGTCTTGTAAGAATGAAAAAATATTCCAGACCATGTACTCCAAACCCTGTTGCAATTGTAACCTTTTCCTAGTTCCTGATATCGCACTTCGAAGATTGGCTTTTTTTGTTAAAGAAAAACTCTCCTTTTCAACAAAGACAAATATGTAATGCCAGGCACATTGTCTCAGATTCCCTTACTTTTCTTTAAACACCCTGTTTGTCCTTGATATTTGACACTGATGGAATGTTTGAAAGTCTTTTCCTGTATATCTAGCATATGTAGGGTATAGTGAACGATGTTGCTTCATATTTTACTAAATTGAATGAAATGTCAGATAGCTGTGCTGCAATGACATCACTCATTTCCCATAATGCACTATACATGGAGAAAAAAAATCCATTACTTTAAAAATAATCATCTTCCAAAGTCTATGTGCTATGAGATGCAATTTTTGTCTCCTAAAGGGGACAATTATCCCGCATATTTTGAAGTCAATGAATTTTGTCTCTAACAAATCCCTTAAACATTATAGTTATCTTTATAACCTCATTTAAGATAAACCATTTCATTTTGTTTAAATTTTTCAGAAAAATTCAGCCTGTCTCACTGATGAGGCAAAACTATTTGCAATAGGTCCCATAATGGAGTAAATACTCCTCTGTAAACAAGATCAAAAACTTTCCCTCAAGCTCTTATATTACTCTCTTCAAAAGTTTATTTCATAAGAGACTTCAGACTACCTTAAGGGTTCTGGAACTTGATATACTGAAAATGCACAACTTTTTCCAGACTTTTGTGAAGACTAAAATGGAAATGTTTAGGACAGGAAAATAAAGAACTTTGTATGAAATGGCATTATTTTTATGCCTTTACCCAGCATTGATGCATACTTAATATGGCTGCAACTGCCAAACATTCATGCATGGTTTCAAATTTCAAGACCATTTTGCAATTTTTCCACACAGCCAGAGGACAGCCTCAAAATTCAGGAATTTTCAAGAATGTTATCAATTTCTAGACTTTTTCCATTTCCTCCACTGCATGGGAACCCTTTGTATACAAAGTTAACTGCAAAATCTTGTTTGAAGAAAAAAAGGAACAGAGAAGGAATAGAGTCCACCCAGCTTTAAAACCACACCCATTCAACACGTATTTTGAGGTTTCTCATTGACCATGAAAACTCTTTGAGCAGAATGAACCTCATAATCTGTCAGTCACAAGAAGTCTACCCTATTGTTCAACAATAAACATAGATCAGTAACCAAGCTAAAATTCTTGCATTTTGAAGACCAACTGCAGTGCCTCATAGCCAGTCTGGGGAAACGGTTTAACCCTTTACCGTTGTTTGGGTCCTTTTGGACCCATGTGGAGAGCTCGGCTGTCACCCATCTTTACTGTTTCACCTGGAGCTCGAAACTGCGAGTAGCTACCCGAAAATTTGGCCACAACAACGAGACAATAGTTTAAGGTCACGGGGTCGATGGCCTACGGAAGACGACACGGGGCGGGCTACGTCCGCTTTTCCGCCCACTCCCGAGGTGCGCAAATATGCCCTGATTGAAGCACAACGGTAAAGGGTTAAGGAAAGGTATGTCCTCTTCCCCTTGAAATTTTTGAAAATCTAATTACCTCAGAAGCAAACATGCGTAACATTTACCATCACTTGAAATCAATATTTGTTCCATTACAAAATAATATTTTACAGATTTTGATTGGGGGTGGGTCCTCTAGCTAAGCTCATGTCATAGCCTAACATATAATGCACATGGATTTAGAAGGGAGGGGGAGAGATAAAAGTTGATCACAACATTCATAACAAAAACACATTACCTGAATGGGCAAGACAACAATGCCACTAGCAATCATACACAGGATAAATAATTGTGATGGCCAGATGTCCACATGGACATCACCATAGCCAACAGTTGAGAAGGTTACGATGGTGAAGTAGAATGCATTAAATATTGACATCCCATTTTCGTCAGCTCTTTCAATATGGTGGATACCACAGACACTAAAAAGAACAAATAAGATAAAACAAATGAAACAATTGTTACACTGATCTGAATTGAAACATTTTCCAATGTTTTATTTGTTCCTCCTATTTACTCTGTTTTTTCCCTCTCCTAGAATGAGATCACTCTTTGGTGCAATTAATTTTCTTTTTGTAAAAAAAATTGAAACTTTACTTGTTAAGCCTTTTTTAGGCTTTCTAGACCACTTCCTTTCTCTTTTGTTCATTATTTAAGGTTGTTGTAAAAAAAACCTTTTGCTTTATCTTCTATTTCATATGAAAAAGGAAAAAGAAAAAAACAAAAAATAACAAAACAAAACAAAACAATTTCTAAATGTAAAAATGCTTTGCCTAGCCTTCACCCTTCAGCCAAATTTTAATAAAATATTTGATAAAGTATATTACAGGCACTTTTTTGCAAAGATGTGTTGCTTTTTTCTGAAAGGATAAACTATGTAATCACTTGCATATTTAGATGGTGAAGACAGAGAAGGCAAATTGGAGAAGAGAGTGTCAGGGACAGTGGTATATAGGGACCCTGCAGTGTTAAAGGTTTAATATTTCCAGATGGTTATTGCCAACAGTAATGAAACACGTAAGTTAAAATAGGAGGCAAGGAGGGGTGATATAGACTATGTTGTCATTTGAATATTTAGACCAAAACAGCAGACTGGAGTTGAAAGCCATCAGAGCTTGACTTTGATAAACATATTTTTTAAGCTAACTTGCATTTGGGGGTTTTACATAATACATGACATCACTGGCAGAAAAAAACATGCATCTGGAATTTTTCTCATAGCTCTTTGTTTTTACTTTTCTTCATCTTCCAAAAGAACCTGACCTACACATTGTTTCAAAGAATAACTTTACTTCATGTTAAGTTAGTGCAGAACCTTTTTCAAGGAAAGCTTTAAAAATTGTGATTCTTTGACTTGTGAAATTGAATTTATGTTATCAATGAATTTAAGTGGCATGTTTTTTTTTTAATGGACCTGTCTTACTACACATTGGCCTTTAGAATATTTTATGAAGGTATGCCTTATAGCAGTTTACACTAAAAAATCAAAAAGTGTAGAGAAACTGTTTTACGTGAGAATCTTTCTTTATCAAGGATTCTTTTTTTTATTTTGAAAGGCAACTTCTGTGAGTACATTTACAGTAACATACCCAAGATTGAATTGTTGCACTAAATCTCAATGACAGGTTGCAACAGGTTGAGAATCATATGTGACAATAATTTTTATCCTCAATTGTAAATTTTGCTAGGAGTTACAGCTTTGTTTATTTAAATGTGCAACATGTATGTCCCTAATTATCATGAAAGTTACTTCAAAGTGAAAAATGACCAAATTGTGCCTCAGATATATTCAAACAAGAGCTAACTCCCACAATTGTCTTGTCTTTAAAAAGGTATGTGATTACTAAATGTGTTAGTCCAACATCTCCTCACTGAAAAATTCTTCAAGAAAACTCAAAACTTTTATTGTGTTTTGCACTGTGCATGACCAAACCAAAAGCTAGAATGCACATCTTCTGCAAAACCCACAAATTTGATTTCTAATCATTCATTACAGCAGCTCTTCTCTTTTATTT
This sequence comes from Holothuria scabra, assembly GCA_037179385.1. Lineage (NCBI taxonomy): Eukaryota > Metazoa > Echinodermata > Holothuroidea > Aspidochirotida > Holothuriidae > Holothuria > Holothuria scabra. The sequence goes on along the minus strand of CM074185.1, from coordinate 27,014,501 downwards.
GCCATGCCATTTGGGAAAGCAATAAGTAGTGTTTCTGTTGTGGGGGAAAGGGGGGAATTGTCCCCCCTTCCAAAAGAAGGTGGGTAACCCCCCCCCCCTTTTCGCTTTCATACAAATTAAAAAGTTGTCCGTATCTTGGTTTCTTTTTAAAAGAGGTGACACTTTTTCAGCAATGTTTGAACTTACACAAATAAATGGCTTTAAAAACCATTCAAATTGCACCCTTCAGGGGCCTTGAAGCTAGCTTTTGTCCCCATGAACTAACTTGTAACTTTTACCTAGGACAGGTTCAATTTGGACTTAGGGTCAGGTTTAGCGATAATCAACCCCCCCCCCCATGCACACACACTTTTTATGTTTCTGGCAAAATCTCTAATGAATTATTTGCCATCTCACTGTCATCAGTTAAAAGCCCAAGACACAAATAAAATGTGGCAGAGAAAATAAAGCTTTTTACACCGAAATTACTCAAGTTAAAATCCAGCAGCTGCCCAAAGCTTTCATCATAATTAACTTATCATCCTATTTCCATAACACCTATGGAGTGCCTTATTTACTGCAATTATTGATAACTTACAATTCAAATTCAAGCTTACCATTCAGCAGTATCTTTTCTTAAAATGTAAAGAGCTTTTCAAATTAACCTTTCAGAAATAATTTAAAATGAAAGGCTTCAGCGTAAAATATCGGCAGAGGTAGATCAATGATAGTACTCAAATAGAAATGCATCCATAACCTAACACTAAGTACACTTAAAGGGAAATATTGCGTTTAAAATGCTCCAACATAGCATTAAAATTAAAATTTTAAAATAATTAAAATATTATACACAAGAAGAGTTATGGAAGTTGTACCTTTTGAAATGGTGAAAGTTTGGGTAAACAAATTATTCTTGATCAACAAACAACAGAATTTCTCTCGGAGGGAAACTTATTTCTTGAAAAGAAGGCTACCATACTGCCATATTTGTAATTATCTCTTACTCTTTGCCAATGAATATTGGTTTTTAAAAGGATGAAATTTCCTTGGAAAACAAATGCAATATAGCCCTTTAAAGTGGCATTCAAATATTTCAAAGCCCCTTCAAGAATGGTTTATGTTTTTGTATAACACTGTTGTATGTTTGAAGACCCTTTACAATTCAATTTAATACTGCTTTCAAAGTTATATCCATCCCCACATTTGGAAAAAAAAACACATTTGTTTCTCTTTCTCAGAGGGTTCTTATGCTTTCAGGTAAACATTGTTCATCCTTATGTATGCCTGCAGGTGCCTCATTCTTCCATGTTCACAAATTGACCCAAGATACCCACATGATTAAATTCTTGAAGCTTTTTCATAAACGGCTACTCAACAATTTAAAGCACATTTAGTAGTCTCTAGCAAGGTACTTAATTCTCCCATGATACATTTATATCCATTAAACATACTTTGTCAATCAATTCGAGACTGTAAAATGAAATTGGATCCAATCACGACAGTTGTTGAAGTACTCCAATGACATTTTCTGCTCAAATGGCTCTAAATTTCCCTCTTTGAAAGGTTTCTGTTTAACAATTTCTTTGTCACAAGGTTCACTATGCCACATCTATGTTTTCAATCTTATTTTCATAGTAAATATCATTTTAGATATATCCCTCACTGCACTACAGCTGCCAAATGAAGGTAAGACTACTTTATATTTATGGTGCACACATTGTGTCCCCAACCTTAGTTTGAAAAATCAGCTCAATATTAGAGGTCAACTACCGTGTCCCTCATTTGATCAAGGTCTGTAACCAGACAAGTTAGTTCCAAAAGGGGAGACACAAAATGTATAAAGGCAATGGAAATTTTGTGTCTTGTGGGGGAGAGACTAATTTTTTCATTGGGGGTTCCCTCTCCTCTTCAAATAGTTCAAAGCCATCGTGCAATGTGCATTATGAATTTCCTTAAGGAAGGATTTCACAACAGAAATTAAAATAACCCATCCTTTCCTCATGTAGATACCTCGACCAGGTAAACAGGGCATAAGCAATTATGCAGTCATGTATGAACACAGAATGTAGAGAAGAAACAGAATTTCTTTCCAGGGGGTAGGAAGGGGGGCAGTGATCTGAGAAAGGCCTTTATCTTACACAATAAATGTTGGTTTCTTTGAGATCCAAAAAATTTAATGCAGAGCGCCAAAGTTATAAGGGATGCTTTAACAGACAGGCAGTAAAAAAAGCAACGGTAAGAGAAAAGAGAGTTAAAATTAAATTGGCACAATTTACATGTAGGCGGGCTTCACAAGTGTTATAAAATACACAAGCAGGAGGCATGGCTTCTTGCATATGGTATGTTTTGCAGAGTTTGGCCTGGATCTCATGCCTTTATAGTTTCATGCCTGCACTTGAAGGTAGGCCATATGTTTGTTACTAGCTACATCTGAAGAGCAAAAGCACATACACACACACAACACACACCCACACACTGAAGTAATGCCAATTTTAAAAGAAATGAATTTAGCCATCTATACTTGATGTACGTATACACAATGCTTGCATGTATGTATTCATGCAAGGGATGCGGCATGAAGGAATTCTGACAAGTTTGTATCTGTACTCTTTGTGTGCTTTTTTAGGCTCAAAATGATTGAGCAGGCTGCTTGCTTATTAGACTGGAACGTTTGAAGGAAATGATTACGTTTTAAAGTGAAATTCACAGGCAATGGAAATTTAATTAATTTTGTTGTGAGAGAAATGCAACACTTTGTGAATACAATTTATGTACTAACTGCTTAGATTCAGAAGTTTGAAATTAGAGATGCAAGCTTATTTTGATTAACAGAAACTGAAAACTCCTTTTGACGTCACAAATTTCATTTGAAACATGATTTAATTTTAGTTCCTCATATTCAAAAACATTTCACAGAAAATCTTAACATTCACCATTCAAAAAGTAGGGTCTTTATATAGTACAGAGGCATATTAAGCAGTCATCGTTCTTGAAAATATAGAATGGACTCAAAGTAAAGTTTATTCATTTTGTTCAATATGAGTTTTACTCTTTGGGATGGGATTTGTTGCCCTTCTATGTGCTCTCAAAGTTTTTAAGGGTATACACATTCGAACTTCAGCAAAAGAGGTCATGCATATAGTATCAGGGCATATTAAATTAGCATATTGGATGAAACTGATTATGTCCAGTGTTACTGATACAAGCATACCAAAGCACTTTTGTAACAACTGTTGTACAATGGATGCGTTGATGGAAAAATACACACCCTCATTTTCTTTGGGAAATTTTGTAAAACATGTAACTGTATTGTTTGCAATCACCCATCCATACATTACAGCGGCAATTTGGTTTGTAAAGAAGTTTATGTTAAAAGAAAATTATATTTACCTAATCTAAAATATTGTCTCACCCATATTTGACTTACAATTATGACACACAAACAAAATTGTGCTTAAAAAACAGAAGGTAGAAGTTTAAAAGGTTCTACTTTCAGAAGCCTTATAAATATTAACAGCAAAAAATTATGTCCCGGAATATTAACATACCATATATGCAAAACCAAAAGAGTTGTAAAAAAGATAGCACCATCTTGAATGGGTTTAAAACAGGGCTATCTAGTACCTGCCTGCATGCCTAGTACATTCCTTTTCCAATGTAAGTGCTACTATGGCCCCTTCTCCAAATCCCTAAAACAAAGGCAGAGCTGCCAACATTGAGGTCTTGAAATCAGCAAGATTTACCTCATAAATCAGGAATATTTCAGGGATTTGTGTGTATTTCAATGGGGAAATTCTGTTCTCAATCAGGAATATTTTATATTTCGCATGTTTGGAGGTAAAATTTTCAGGAAGTCTTCTGCAGAATCAGGAAGACTTGGCAGCTCTGCAAAGGATCATGGGACAGAATGTTTGTGTGCTTTACTTTTTTCTACAGAAAGTAAAATTTGGTGGAAATGAATGATGCATACCAAAAGCCTATCCCATAAACTTTGTAATAACTGTTTGAAAAAGGGTCTATTGCAGACAAAATCTAGATCTGATTCAATACCTACATGCATCCCTTAAGGGTTATTTTGAAAATAAACACCAGTGCATACTAAATTTTCTCAAAATCAATAAGAGGGCAGAGTGGAAAAGGGACCCAAAATAGCTTAAATTATTCTAAAATATCTCAGTATTTTTCAAAACTGTAGCAGCAGTTGCGGATGAAAATCTCACATGATATTTTTTTTTCTTTCAGCAAAAAGCTATAAATTATTCTAAAATCAAATCTCTTAAAAATTTAATTTATAATTTAAGCCAGATTTGAAAATGTTATAAATCAACATTTCAAAAGTTAGTAACTTTTTACTGATTTTTAAGTTACTCTTCATTTACGGTCAATAATTTTTTTTATTTGGATTGAATTCTTTTGTTGGCCATAGCTGTAGATGGAGGTCTTTGCATGCAGACAGGATATAGCCAGCCATGTAATGGCACGTTTCAACAGAAATGAATGCATAAATCACAAACAAAAAAATCTAAAATGAAAATCACCCGGGAGGCCAACTGCAGAGAAGCTCCACGACATAGAAGAATACCATGACACCTTTTGGAGAAAAATGCGTGCATCATGCAAAGACGGAGAAAATGTAAGCACATCCATCACGACTTCCAAATACATGAAACAAGAAAAAGGTATATATAGAGGGGAGAGATGGGGAAAATGTGAGAAAGTAACTAAACAATCATACTTTGCAACAAGTTTTCAGGCATTGATCAGTTTCATCTGAAACTTGTAAATTTACAAGCTGAGGGCACTTTTTTAAAATTAGCTAAAGGTTTGGTTGATCATCAGATATCTCACTTTAAGGCAGGATACTTCATCCAATCTAGCATTTTCACACCTGACTCAACCTTTTTAACATTGAAAACCAAATTTTATGTAATGCATTGGTCAACCCCACGACAAAAGGTTTTAATTTGTAAATTTTACCCTTTCTCTTCTTTTATGATTGTATAATTGTACAACAAATTCTCTTCAATTTCTGACTTCGTGTTTTAAGACTTAAAGTTTCTCGAAAATTATTTCCCATTATTCCATAGCCCAAATAATAGTGTGCTATATTGTTCACATCAGGCTACTACACAATAAGGAATATGACTTTTTACCATACAAATTTACGTGCAATTTGACTCAAAACAGGTCATTTTAGAACACAGATTTACTACTATCACCGCATACTGAGGGTAGTATATCATGCACAATGAACACTAACACTGGAATAAAAAATACCAAACTTTCATTATATTTACCTTGTAAAAATAAGGCATAAAATGGTGCTAATTAAAATCATAACTTTCTGTGTAACTACAGAATGTTGTTTCTGCATGACACGGTGTAGATCATACTGCCAAGATAAAAAAAAAAATGACACAAAAAGTTGGGAGATGACCAGATGATCATACATTTATGAGGAGGGGGGAGGGAACACTGGACCCCTTCAACACATTCTGACAACTGTTTGTGACATAACACGTTCTGTATTTTGCAGACTTTCCTTCATAGCCACACAAACACATCTTATTTCTTAGATAGAGCCATGGTATTGCAGTAATGCTTATTAAAGTATAGCACCCCTGTAAAATGTCAAGTAGCTCTGTAGATAGAAGATCTACAGATGAAGACGTTTCAATCCCCATTGACTGCTAGTGATAGCAGACTCACATCATGTGACTGAGTACAACCCGGAGGAAGATCAGCAACAGCCCCATCATTTTGTATCTCCCAAGATGCAAGGCTGGTCTCCTGTGATATATCTTCACTTTAAAGCAGACAAGTAAAATTCTGCTGTCATATGTCAGATTTTCACTTTTCATATCAAATTTCCACTCAATTCTGGAGGACAGCTTTCGTTGATGCTAAATAAGTGGAAATGTTCTCCTCTACCTCTCAAGACCTTCTCCCTCTTCCTAGCTGTCACTCGAAGAGGTGAAATGTGCACTGGTGCCGTCATTGACCTACACGAGTGGCATTCATGGTCTGTCGTATACAGAACATTGATTCAAACCATGTACATAGAATAGAGATATCAACCCTTCTAAATGGAGCAGACAATTGCAATGATGGACACTCCATTACAGCTAGTCTCCAAATGACAGCAGTTATCTCATTTAATGCCCCTCTTTTTATTCGTATCTAGCAGGGTGACACTTTCTTACGTTTATAGTCATAAATTGTAAACCAATGAATAGAAACCCTTTAATATTGACCATTTTCTCTTTCTATTTTTAGGTTTAGCTCTAGGCCAGTGGGCCAGAAGCTTTTAACAATGTATTGAAGAAACAGAAGATAGTTTGAGCTTCTCAGAAGAAGCTTACTGATCAGTAATTTACCAACATTTTCATTCAAATTTTTAAATCCTTTGTGACATATGCTGCTAGAAGGTAGCGTTGACATAAAAAGTAACATTTATTACAGCTGGCGTGAAAGTGAGTGTACTGTAACCAGTAGTAGTGTGGAGAATGATTGTTGCTGACTTACAAAGAGGTTTTGTAAAAGATTCTTGGCCAACCAACAGTTTAAAAAGACTGGAATGAATAAGTTACGGAGAGGTCTCCAAAAGATCTGAAAATAAAAAGACAAAATGCAGCCCTTTAGTTTTCGATTTTCCAGGTGTGCCAGAATTAATCACACTCCTAATTAGTTTGAGGAGTTTGGTAGGTGTGTTCTTTTAATAAAAATATCATAGATTTACATGCATAGGCATATTTGGCAGTGGCACAAAACATGAGCAAAACATGATAAATGGCACCATTAAACGGGCAAAATTGCTGTCGCCTCCTCAAGAAAATTACCCTCCCCCCTGTCTGCCTATGTTTATATGAACTCTCATCTTCACCTGGGTGTGCAAAAAAATCACATTCCTTACAGTGAATTTAAGAAAAGTGACGGTGTGCAATTGCACTTGCATGCCTAAAAATCCAAGGCATGAAAATGATAATAGCAACATGACATGAAAGTATGAGAGCTTACATAGAATTATGGCATTGAAATAAAGTCCTATGTAAGAAACCAGAATGCAAAAATGCATTGAGGTTTCGATGATACATAAATGAACGTTTTCAAATTTGCCATCATGCACCATTATCTTCTCACTCAAATGTTATACTTGCATGTTCAAAAGATAATTTTGTTATTCCATTTGCCCTTTTGACCTCAACAAAAGCAATACATAGATAAATAAATAGATAGATAGATAGGTAGATAGATAGATAGACAGATAGATAGGAAGATAGATTGATAGACATTTTGAGATATTCCTTTCCCAAGATTTTTAGACTTTGACCCCGGTGATCCCAGATAACCTTTGACCTCCGCCAAAAACAACAGGGACCATCTCCGGACCATAACGCATCTACATACCAAATATGAAATCTATCCAAGTTTCCGATCTTGAGATATCGTGTTACCAGTATTTTCAGACTTTGACCCTGGTGACCCCAGATGACCTTTGACCTCCATCAAAAAAAATAGGCACCATCTCCTGACTATACTACATCAACATACCACATATAAAATCTATCCAAGTTTCCTATCTCGAGATATCCTTTGTAAAATATTTTCAGACTTTGATGGCTCATGACCCCAGATGACCTTTGACCTCCACCAAAATCAACTGGAACCATCTCCTAACTACAACCCATCCACATAACAAATATAAAATCTATTCAAGTTTCCTATCTTGAAATACCATGTTAACCAGATTTTCAGACTTTGATCCCTGGTGACCCCAGATGACCTTTGACCTCCAAAAAAACAACAGGTACCATCTCCTGACTATAACGCATCTATATAACAAATATGAAATCTATTCAAGCTTCTGATCTTGAGATATTGTGCTAACCAGATTTTCAGACTTTGACCCCCAGTGACCCCAGATGCCCTTTGACATCTGCAAAAATCAATAGGGACCATCTCCTGACCAAGACGCATCAACATACCAAATATGAAATCTACCCAAGCTTCCTATCTTGAGATATCGTGTTAACGAGATTTTCAGACTTTGACCCCTGGTGACCCCAAATGAGCTTTGACCTCCACCAAAAACAATAGGGTTCTCCCTCTCAATATGGCGCATCTATGTACCAAGTTTGAAAACTGTCACATATTCCTATCTTGAGATATTGTGTTAACAAGCAAAGTGTCACAAACACACACATACACACACACACATACATACATACATACACACACACACCATCATTAATGCATTGGTTTCTCTTATCATCAAAACCGAAAAAACATATTTTTACAATGCACCAACATGGCATTGACAAAAGAAGTATCTTCAATCAATATTAAACCTTAAACCTTAACAGAATAAACCCCAAAACTAGCATTTTCAAAATATAAGGTACAGCAACAATTTCAGATGTAGGGTCTATTATAAGCCCATTAGAAATAGCTTAGTAAGTTATTGAGTTTTTTGTGCCCTGGCAATATTTCTGGAACCAAAAGCTGTTATGCTGATGTATATTGAATACTTCATCATTTCATAAGTTCAAGTCATGGTTCTAAAAAAAAAAAATAGTAAATATTTTTGGCATAGAAAATGCAATAATTTTTTTACCTAGGATTAATTTGGTTGTAAAGTTGCAACAAGCAAGATTAATTGAAATCACCAGCACAATTTTTTAAATGGGTTACCTCCACAAATGGTTAAATGTTGAATTTTTTCCACCTTACTCTCAACTTTATCATCATACCCCCTCCCCTATTTTAATCCATACACAATTTTGTTTTACATACTTACTGTGGCAATAAAGGGCACTGTGTTAATCAACTCTATCATAAGAAATATACTCAGTAGCTGGTTCAAAAGATTTCCCTGTTGGTACAAGAAAAAAATAAGTTTAAAAGTTGCCTAATCAACCTCAAATCAAATCTGCAATACATGTCGTCCATCCAGTAGACACTTCTCCTGTTCATATTGGGTGTACTCGGGGTACAAATGCCTGCAAACTTCAAGAATTCTTCATTTATCAGTTTAAAAGAAACTGTATGCTACCATATGAATTATAACTGTTGACTATCATAACAAATACATTCAATACAAAATTTGCTGGAGCAAGTTAGAGTGAATACCATGTATTCTTTCTGTTTTTCCATCTTCTCAGTTGGTGTCTCTTGTACCCTGGGTGGGGACATGCTGTTTCGATTGCGATAAAAATGTTGATTTTCTAACCTCAGTAATCTATTGTTCAACTGAGGTGGATCAAGTTTCCAAACCTACTGCTGGAGGTCTATTATTACCACTTCACCGAGCTCCTAGTCCACTAAGGTTGCAAAAAATTTCAGTTTTTTGGGGCAGGATTGTAATCAAAACCCCCTCTATGTGCTCTGCATACTGTGGCTAGGGTTTCTTGACTTGGATTAAATGTCTTTGCATGGAGTATTACTTTACTGTCTGTCAATCATCAAATTGTGTAATTGGGCAAGGAAGGAAATCAATTGCATTTTTTTACCCCAACCATTTCATCATGAGATTTGGGGAATAAACTGAAACTAAAATATAGCAAGCCAAGTTAAAGGGGAAGTTTAAGCAAAAGCTGAATTTACATGTGAAAGTGGACCAAATCTACACTGCGTGGTGAAACTTCCATTCAAATAGGACAAGTATTACTCAAGATATCAGTGAATGAAGTCACTAAATTTGTTTTCCAAAGTGATTTTAAGAGCTGCAGAGGTTATATCACTTCCTTAAATGGACAAGGCAATGTTTCCCTTTGTTTTTCAGACTGCTGTGCTGACCTCCCTGCTAAACATTCCAGGCTACCTGTTACTGGTGTGTCAGGTTTAGTCAGGTTTTGTCGGGTTTTGTTGGGATTTCAACAAGTTTTAATGTGTTTAACTGGTTTTGTCAGGTACCTGACACCAATTACCAGTTACCTGACTGGAATTAATTTGCAGCTGTCAGGTACCTGTTAAAAACCCGTAGTGTTTGCACCCTGTACCCGACCCACGTTCTTGCTACCTGGGTAGAAAATTACTACCCGGGTAGCATTTTTCTATGATTTCTTTTCGATCTTTGCAAAATAACATGGTTATTGAAAGTAACAAATGTATTGACCCACATCTCATTCACAATTATTTGAAATGAAGTTGCTTAAATTGTTTGTTTCCGTAATGTGCTTTTGTTAAATTGCACTTTTCCAGAAACAATTCCCGCGATGTGTGTTTCTAACATCTGCTCCATACTATTTCATGAAACAGCATAGGCCTACATACTATACTGTGCATAGCCTAGCCTAGCTCGACATGCAAGGTTTACAATCGGGTACTGGGTACCAATTTCCTACCCGGTGCAAACACTGAAAACGTGACACCAATTCCCTTTTACCTGACTGGGATATTCAGCAGGGCTTATAGTTAACAGGGTCAGGACCTCCCTGTAGGGAATACAAAGTTTGTAAAGTCCTCATGCCACTTATGCAATCAAATTCTGATAATATGGGATTTTTGGGGAGAAAATTGGTTGTGAAGTTCAAAGAAAAGCAAAAGACTGTCCATTAAGTCCTGCTTATTCTAATTCCTATACCTTATCACATCTAAAGTTTAGTTCTGTAAACTATATAACCTGTTAAAGTCAGTTTCAAAGTTTTTCAAAGTATTACAAAGTATTTCCACTTCTCCATAATGTTCTATTGTTCGATTCTTAATTATATTATAACATAATCTGTTTTTGTTGTATGTGTTTATGGTAGAAATAAACTTGAAACTTGAAACTTAATGTGAGGATGTCATATGTGATTGCTTCAAGTTCATGTTTCGTTGAAAATGTGATAACTTTACCTGCTCATACGTTGAGAACTGCACATCAGAAATCAATGCAAATTTCACTGAAATGCTAAGAATAAGTGCCCTCTCCAACATATCAAAACTTAATGTGACCTTACACCCTTCTTTTAAGCAGGCTTTTGTGGGTGTTTTCTACTATTAAAAAAGTCACTCAAGTAAGGGTCCTCATCAAAACACAGCTGCCACTATCTATTGGTCCTTACAAATTACAAAGTTCATGTTTTAAATCCCTTTTATTGAATATTCATATACTGATTCAAATTTTACACAAGAGCTAGCCTTTGGGTACCTCTGTATCTAATTTTTGTTAATACTTTCCTTTAAGTTCAATTTTCAAAAACTAAAAGTCAATTTATAAAACAAATTACTTACAGCTTCTTTCATCTTGTGACAAACATGTTGTTTGCACAAACTTGCCAAATTTTTGCGGGTCCTTGAGAATTACTTGTTTTATTGTACAGTTTACATTCAGAAACATAAAGATAGCATTGGAGTACACATGAACAATGAGCTTGGGGCCAGACAGAATTCTTTGACTGACCAGGAGGCCACAAGGCCCCATGGCCCGATCAACCGACAGACTGCTGAAAAAATACATCCATGGCAACAAAATAGATGAAGTTTTGTGAACATCACTGATGTGGAAATATGTGTATGATGTTATTCCTTACTTGTATTTTCATTTTCTTAATTTTATCATGACACAAATTTAAAAAAACAAATAACAAAAGCATGAATGGAGCAAATTGTGTAAAGGTAAGTGAACAACCCTGTAAGGCTGAGGCTATTGCTGCCCCTACGGCTGATCAATTACATAAATCTTGCTGTAGGTTCATATCGTGTATTTCTTCAATTCAGTTCTGATGGAAACAGAATTTTCTGATGTAAAGTCTAGAATAGCCTAGAAAGTAAAAGAATACAATCAAGAGCCATCTAAATATGATGAATTTTCTTCATCACGAGGTTAGTTTGGTTCATAGAATTTTTATTATGTCTCGACTTCTAAACTTCTGGTTTAGTCCTGGAATGATATCCAACAACGGGTATAATATTGACCCTTCCTATTGCCCCCTCCTCTGGTCCCACTCACTATCAAGAGTTGCAATATCATTTTTGGTATGGATTGCCTACAGTTTCATGGCAAAATATTAAACTTTAAGGATATCAGTCATGCCTACCACATTTGTTTTTGAGGGAGGGGGGACTGCAGTTCCCGGGTATAGTACCTGACCACAGGTTCATTTCACCAACTAACTGCTTCGACAGCTTTGATTACCATTCTTGTTCAATAGAAAAAGATCCCTTTTCAGTTTCATCTGAGATAAACTGCTATCAAGTGTCAACCTTCAAGGCTACTGTCAAATGCTTGAATGGGCATCTAATTGGTATTGATGACATTTCTTGACAAGATAAAGTATAGGATAAATTTTCCTCAATGTTGTCATTTTCAACAAGGACTAGAAGTGTACTCTGCAGTGGTACAGAAACTGTTCTTGGAAGGTACCACTGGATGTTGTCAGATGGACTCTATAGGGAGGTGTTTTCCCCTACTACCTTTGAGAAAAAATGAGTATTTGAAGGTGTAGATGAAAATTCAAGCAATACTTGAACATATCTTAAGGAAAGTAACTACCACATTTTGACATGATTTTACAAAGGCAACATACAAAGGGTTTCCCTTTCTGTATTGAGGGGTAAAAGCACACATCTTCTTAACCACACTTTACCCCCCCCCCCATCCCTTACCTTCCTATGACCTGAAAACCTTTGACTCATTAGTCTTTGGGCACTAGATAAAAAGGGAAGTCAAATTGTGCTACAATTTCATCAATTTGCATCCAATCTGATATGCTCTGCACTGAGCTTGGACAGGTGTGCTGACCATGAATCAGTGCACTGAAATAAAAGTCACCCACAGACTTCCTATACATGGACAGAGCGTACTGCACGGTACATTGTCGCTACTGTACCTGAGAGAAAAAGTGCACCAAGATGGCTGTCTGCTATGTTTTTGTGTGAATGTTTGGGCTTGCTCAAGTATATTACAATATTTTGTAAGAAAGATGAAATTTTTGAAATATGGCATGGTTAGGTCAAGATCACTTCACTTATTGCAGGAATATGATATTGCTTCCCATTCAACTTTAAATTTTGCTTAAAATATTACAAAGTGGTCTTCAGATCACACAATTTATAGGTTCACAGCTGCCAACTTGGTGCACCTTGCTATGTCCATGTGTATAAGTCCGTTAAGTCACCCAATAAAAGAAGTGTAATGTCCTTGATAACACTTGATGACATAAGATGTCAACTCTCATTCTAGTTTAAGAAAATAACCTAATTTTCCTAATTATCTTTAATACCTTGTACTGAAGACAGAGGAGTAGAATTGTTTGCAAAAGACTAATGATGGCAATGGTGACTTGTAATATCCACATCCAATCACTTCTCTCCACCCACAGCAAGGCCACCCTGTGAAAGAAAGCCAATAAAATTGTAACTTGTAAAAGATGGCATATTACATTTACATTGTATAACACATGTTTGCATTGATTTCAGTTGCACATTAGAAATAAACCTCACACGAAATTTGGACAAAATTCTTTGTTCAGAGACTGACATGAAAGCCTGACCTTGGTGAATTCTTGTGGTTTACATGGTCAGAGTGTATGTTTATACTGCGCTTGATAGAGTTGACCTTAAATCTTTCAGTGTTGCATTTTTACTTATAAAAACCAAAACCTCATAACAAATTAACACTAATTTAAACTTTGAAACAAAAAAAAAAATCGGTCAACATTTAAGTGAAAATATCGATCATATTTCAAAGCACAATCTGCAAGCCAACAGATGACTTGATCATATTTTTTTAATTCAATTTACTTTTCTTTAGGGCCCCCCAGATTTTTTCCATCCTGATAAAGTAATTGAAAAAAAAATAAAATGTTTGAACGGAAATAAACTTTGAAGTATTTCCTTCGAAACAGTAAATAAATAAAATGTGCTAAAAAAAAAAACATGGATGAATGTGTGTAAAACACATTTTGTGTGCACGTATGAAATCAAGTTATAACTTCAAAATGCCTACTTTCACTAAATTGGATACCGTTTGTGATCTGCACTGTCGTTTATTGCATTTCACTTCGAAGATGAAACGAAAGTCTCGACGACAAACTTTAATGTGATTTTGTTAGGTTAAGACCCTTTCTACCTTTCGGATGGCTGATTGATTTACTGAAAATAAGGCAATCGTACACTGGAAACCACTCTTACACGACCATTCCTGCACTTCATCGTACACAAAATATGCCATAAGCAGGTAAGGGTAAGGTACTGCCTTCAGATAGTTCTTCCCTTCCATCCTTAACAAGTAGGCATGTGTTGTGCCTCATGCCCATGACAAGTGCCACTGTAGGACGATTTTTTTTCTACAAGTCCTCTTTTTACTAGTTTGCACTGGCATCCGGGGGATTTGTAAAATGTCCACAAGGTCTGGATTTCATGTGTTTTCCACATGATCCATACTTCTGCTTTGCAGTTCAATTATTTTGAGAGATTTATTCGTAGTATTTTAATTTTGACTACGTAATGTACCCATGAACAAATACTGCACCATTTTGCACATTGTTTTTTTGCAGTATATATGTCTCTTGTAAAATCTCTACAAAAACTAAAAATATTTTGATATTTTTCATGCTTCCAAAAGGGAAAATCTTAAAACTTAGGCCTATAATCAGTTCAAAGTTTTGCCAAACAGAGCACCATTTTGGATCTAGGAGATCTAATGCAAAGAAAGTTTCTCAGAGGGGGACACAACTACTTCTGCATGGTTTTCCTGTTAAAGGGTAAGGTACTGCCTTAAATCCATTCAAATATTGCCACATTTGCGGCTGGGTACATCCAGTTTAAAACACATGGGAAGTGCCATTTCTGGCCATCTGGAGGGGTTTTAAAGCACAAACAAAATTTTCTTGTACGATCCGCGCCAACCGATGGTGGTGCTCCGCTTAGATTCAAATATTGCTGCATTTGTGATCTACGTCCCTCTGAAGTTTACAATTTTTCCCAAGGGAAAGGGAGATACCTGTTCCCTTTAGCCTCATCCCCCAGGCCACAGATCAGAAGTGCCCAGTTTTGGGGTCCCTAAAAAGTGTATGTATTACCATTTTTCATAGATTGATTTTTTATTCTCATTGTTTGAGAAGTCGCAGACATGAGATTCGTAATTCAAGGCTGGGTACATCCAGCTGAAAACACATGGGAAGTGCCGTTTCTGGCCATCTGGAGGGGTTTTAAAGGCCCAAATTTTCTTGTACGCTCCGCGCCAACCATTGGTGGAGCTCCGCTTAGATAGTCTTGCCGCGCCTGACCCTCATAGGTATCAGGCCCCCCCACTTGTTACCTTGGCCCCCCCAAAAATCCCATCCTGGTTACGCCATTGTTTTAAATCCTCCTCGTTTTGTCGTTTTTGTACATATCAAGATGGGAAACAGATCAAAACGGTGCTACAAATTCCAGAGATTCCATATTCGCGTAGTAAGTTACTAAAGAGTTAAGTTTTCAGAACAGTTGTGATGATTTGGTGGACATCCAGTCTGCATTTCCTAGAGTTTACTACTTCATGCCAGCCAAGGTAATTTAATTTCTTGCGGTCAGATGATGTCAAAGTATCTCCCAGTTTGAGTGCTGATTCTGTCATGCAAAGAAATTTTATCGTGAACCTTTTATAGAAACCAACATGGTATCATTTAATTTGTGGATTTGGGAGATTCAATTTGTCTTAGAATGTTCTTGAATTCATACTCCTAACTAGCCCATGCATTACCCCCTCCCCATATTGTACCTAAGGCACTCTGCTATAGGTTATTCTACTTTTCACCTATCTCTAATAAGTGACCACTAATTCCCACCCACTCCAAAAACAATTATTTTACATGCTAGCCCTGGACACCATTCAGAGTTATCAAAAACAGTTCTAATCAGCTTCTAAAAAGTAGACCCCCATTTTATTTTGAGGAGTATTTAAAGGTTTGATTACTTGTGGTTTGAAAATTTGTAGTCGTTGGATGTATTGAGGAATGGATTCCTTTCCATGAGCATGGAAATAAAGTGGCTGTGCCAGGATGTGAAAACTGAGGGGGCGGGGGCTTATGCCAAAGGAAATGTTGAGGGCAAACATTCTTGCAAGTAGATTGAGTGACACAGAACATGAAGCTGACTCTCCTGAAAGTGGGCTCCAGTGAGTGTCAACGGGGTGAAGAACTGAAAGGTTTTAGGTTTAAGCACTTCTCTGGGTAAAAAATTGAGTCTCAAGAGAGATATAGTATTTATTTTGAAGTTGACTTAACTCCTTAAGTTTTGACCTGACTAGGGAAAAATCTGTCTTGAAACTAAATAATGCAGAATCCCAACCTCTAATTGCTAAAGCATTCTGCACATATACTGGTGACCTTAAAGGTAATGAAATTCCTTTTTATGGCAAATGCAATAATAACCCACAATTTTCAGTCATGGTGACCATATGCAGTTTATACCAATCCCTAGCTTGCTACAAATGTAATTTGGTAAAATATGGCATGTTCTTAGCAATTTTTCATATGAAAGGGTGCATGATGGCCTGTAGCGAAGAGAGGGGGAGCAAAGCCCCATGAAAATTATTTGCCCCTTCCCCAGAAACTTAGAAGTTTTGACTTAATACATTTGTAAACATTTGTCTCCCCCCTCTTCTCTGGAGAAATTTTTGCTCCCCTGAAAGGTTTTGACCCCCTTTTTTGTCTTGTCTGGCTATGGGAATGGATGTATGCCTGCTGGGAGAGAATTTCCAGACACAAAACTGGAAAAAATAATGAAAATTATTCCCAATGTTTGAATACCTTCCTACTGTGCCTTGTGGAAAATGAGATACTTTATAAACGCTTAAGCACCTCAGCTTTCCCAGACATTTTTTGTGATAACTCTCAGGCAGGTAATTTGCTATAGTATTAAAGGAACAATTATCTGAATTCTGAGGTTAAAATGTTGTCCTTAATGCCCTAATATAATTATAATAGATCCTTTCTCATTTTCAACATCCTCTAGAAAAGTGAAATGCTTTTAGAGAACAAAAATTCTAAGAACTTTGAAAATCGTCACGGCCTTCTGCAAATCCCAAGGCACTCTGATATAACTAAGTAGCTTTTAGAGTAGGAAACGGAACTTCAATCTAAAAGTCTACTTTTTTTAGAGGAATTGACAATGGCATTTTATTTTCTATCCAATACTGACAAGGTTGTTCTGAAATTTACCAGCAAACTCTCAGTTTGAGTCAATGACATGAAAGAATACATCCATGCCGCCCATATAATTTACATTCACATAAAACCCAAAAGTGTTTAGTAGGAGTAAGAAATATCAACAATTAGATGGGAGTCTTTGTCTCAGTTGTCACTCCAACAGCAAATTAAACTGCTCTTCCCATGCGATTTCCAAATCATACCTGTACACTGTGTACACTGTGATAAGTGCTGATAATGCTTTACATAGTCAGTCAACCCCCAGGGATTTTTTCCAGGCTATGATCCTGCTGACTTGATTGCTTGATTCCAGCCAGAATTTTGATCAATAATTTTGATGGATTCAACGCAACAGAGTAAAAAGAAGTAAAGCTGCCAGGATCCAAGAGCTTTCTTCTCTCCAAGAAAATCCTCCTTAGCACTGGAAATCGTCACGAATTCACAAAAATTTATGGAAACATTTTCATGTATATGTCATATGGTTCAACAAGAGCTGGATGAAGAAGCATTACCCAATATGCATCATCATGATTTTGTGGAGTGACCACAAGTGACCAGAAAAGTTTATAGACAAGAAAGCCATTCCAGCCATGGAACAAGATAACCATGATGATCAGACAACTGAAGAATGATTCTCCTATAAAAGGAAATTAACAATGTGGTATGTGACAGTATCAGCATACCACAATTCATAGCTGAACACAGCACCCACTGTATGATTGTAAACACATATACTCTAATACGTTGGGAGTGCATTGTTGCTGTTACATTCAAATGTTATTAAAAGCTAGATAATTTGTGGTCATACATGTAGAGAAGCACGGTAACAGGATATTCAATTGTGATACATCCAGTCAGGAAGATAAACTGCCATGTTGGCTTAGAAATGAATGGGTGTATAAAATATTACTACAAAGGTTAGAAAACTCCTCAAAACTAAGAGAACAACTTAATATGTCATCCCCTCCTTGCCTCCCCCCCCCCCAAAAAAAGGAGTACA
Source organism: Holothuria scabra (assembly GCA_037179385.1). NCBI lineage: Eukaryota > Metazoa > Echinodermata > Holothuroidea > Aspidochirotida > Holothuriidae > Holothuria > Holothuria scabra. The sequence continues at coordinate 26,996,408 of CM074185.1, read as the reverse complement.
AAGCCCACTCATTACAAAAAATTAAGCACCATTTGAGGTTAACAGGCCATTCAAATGTCTTCATTACTTTTTGCCCCTGTGGGCTGGGGGTTGTAGAACATGTCCACCCTGTTTCTTGTCTGTTATAAGAGGCAACTAAAGGGAAACCAAACTTGAACTTGAACCATACTTGGAAATAAATTTAAACTTAAAACTTTTTTATCAAGTTGACTGACACTATGTACCACATTCGTGTTGGTGTGTTGTTAAGTTTTATCTTACTAAATTATTCCTTTTTGTCCAATGTGAACACAATGAAAGCATAGATCACTTGTGGGCACAGATCATGTAACAATTAACTCAGATATTCGTTACACCCCAAACCACCTTTGATCTACTGGGGTTGCTATGTTGCATTCTCAAGAAGAAACATCACAGCCTGGGTTGAGTTGTCCTCTAGGCTATCCAGGTTAAAAGCACATACCTTCTAAGACAGAATGTATTCATTACATGCAGTAATCATCAGGCAGTAGAAGAAGTCTGAATGATAAATAACTCACCATCTGATATGATCGTTGGGATTTGTTGGTGTGTACATGTTTTCTGGTGCCAGTCCAGGACATTCTGCACAACTGTTGAAAAAGAAGAATAATTCACAGCTCAAAACCAAGGAACTAAACAGAAAACTTGGGTCGCTGTTTTTGTAAGGTGAAGAGGGAGAATTTAGGAGAATATATAGCTTTATACAAATTCAAAACTCCTGATTTTCTCAGGCAGGGATTCTGCCAGAAACACAAAGGGGATGGGGGAGGATTTATTACTGCTAAACCCCAAGTCCACATTGATGTTGTATTAGGCTCAAGTTAGGAAAGGACTTGGGGATAAAAGCTTGCTTCAAGGACCCTATAAGGTGCCATTTGACGGGCTTTAATGGAAATTAATTTGGGTAAGTCTAAACATTGCTGCAAAAGCCTCCTCTTTTTTAAAAAAGAATCCAAGATATCAATTGACATATTTCTAACTTTATGGAAGTGAAAAGGGGGGATTTTACCCTCCTTCTTCTGGGAAGGTAGGACCAAATCCCCTCTTTCCACCCCTCTGATGGAAACATTTCTAGGAACAGAGTAAGCTATGCTAAATTAATCAATTATGTAATATGCCAACTTGTTTCCACTTCACACTAATGGACTTGCTAAGATGAGTTTGGCCAGACTAACCCGTTCTTTAAAAAAAATTTAAAATTTTGTGCGAGTCTTCCTTCTTATTAAAATACACCATTGTCCATTACAGTTAAAATTGGAAAGGTATTTTCCAGCACTATTAAGCCTTTTTCTGAACTAAACTTGTGGCACACAAATACATATTAAATTCATCAGCATGGTGCATGGTTACATGTGTACAATCTATCTTTTTTCTATCTTCTTTTTTTATATAGAAATGTTTCCTAAATGACAAAAACGTGCATCTCCATTTTAGTGTCAATTGACATTTGATATTCCATATTACCCAGATCAATTTACTCTCTCCCCTGTATCTTTTTTACTGCAACTCTATCCTGCTTCAAGCTTTCTTACTCCCAGTTCTCCAACTTATATTTTTTTGGCAGTTTTCTCTTTTCTTTAATTTCTTGGTAATTTTTTTGCCTTTACCTTTATTTATTTATCACATCTCACAACTTTAGGCACAAATACACAATGGTTGATTACCCCTCTGTCACTCTCAAAAGATAATAAATCTTTCTCTTTGCATCTAATTTTGATGTAACCACAACCTCTTAGGAAAGTCCTCCTTCAATGAAATTCACATCATACCAAACATCATTATAGACGATGCAAGTTATTACAAACGACTTAATTTGCATATCTTGTCAATTGATTCCAGGGTAGCAATAATTTACTAATAGCATTGACATTAATTACCTCAGTCTCATCAAACTTTCAAATCAGTTCCCTTTGGCAGCTAAGGGTATACTGGAATACAATGCAGAGGGTTGAAAGAAGTACCTGGGCATTGTCATGAATAATTCATGATGCACTCTATTCAAAACTATATGTGAGAGCCTAGAAAGCGCACTTCTTTCCCAAGTCACATATATAATGTTGAAGTGTTACTAATGAGCTAAATACTGCATACTCTGAAACAACTGTGCCTAAGGCTTATATCATACTGTGGAAAACAAGAAAAAGGGACTTGATGTTTTTTTTTTTTTTTTTTTTTTTTTTGTGTGTATGTGTAAGATTTGTCTACTTTGCACAAAAGCTTGGAGAAAGCTTTGTTCTCATTAAGTTTATATCAAAGTGCACAGGTTGGTATCACCCTAAAGGTACATGAGCATAGTAGCCACAGAGGAACTGCAGTAAATTTCTTAAGTAATGCTTCTAAGACTGTTATCTAAGAACAAAAGAAACTTCCCTGAGGAGTAAATAGGACATTAATATGAAACCGTTCAAGCACTTGAAAGCAATTTCATGTTGCAAAGATTAAATTTTTTTTCATTAACGTTTTGAAAGGAACCCTATACCATGTAGTTTATTATGTGCATGTTACACAGAATTTTTGACTGGAAGAAACAATTCAAGTCAACAGTATAAACAGACACTCGTTACTCCAAAGTTTATTTTGCCTTGGGGGAACAAAAATCTCAGCTTGTAATTTCCCTCTGGTTGACATAAAATTCAAATGATGCAAAATAGCTTACATTACAATTTACACAGCATACACATACAGTTCTGATTATAAACATGGGCAAACACAAAACCTGAAAAAAAAATTTTGAAGAAAAAACAGCAAATTATTAAGGTATCACTAGAAATGTCCAGAATGTGAGATTTCAAACAGGAAATGCTTACTAGGCATGGCAAGTGACATTTTCAGCAATCAGGTTTCTCTCCCTAGAAATTTCCAGGCCACATTGGGGAAGGCTGTCTCCCCCACATGGGAACTTTTCCAATTTTGCCAGCCTCAATCCGTATTAAGTCATCGTGCATATTTAATAACAACAACCATCAGCAGAACGGGCAATTTGTCTGATTTTGCTCAGAGCAAGGGCAGGTTTTGTTTTTATACTGTATGAAACTACCAAACCAAACCAAAAAAGTTTAAAAACGGCTTTCAGAAAAATCCAAACTTTTCCAAACTCCCTTCTTAGAACTCATGTTTTCCATTGTTTTCATAATTCAAGGGCAATATTTCTACTTTCTCCTTCTCAATCATGACAAGCAATACCCCATACAGAGCTTGACAGAAAATGTGCAACCTTGAATGTAAATGTTTTTTTCTGCATCTCACAACAAGTCACTCTCATTTCCTATCTGCGGAACATATCTCTCTCAGCTGATTGTCGTTCCAAGGTAATCCAAACAGCTATCATGGATCATGCCATGCAGCTTGTGTACACAACCCTAAAGCATATCTGCTGGGTGCTGAAGGTGCGAATTCTTGAATAATTTTTCTGCTGAAAACCCAATCAGAGGTTGATCTGTACATCAGGATTAGAAGTGTACATTTCTGTAAGGGGCCTTTCCATCGCATCTCTGTTACCGGTATATGGCAACAACAATTGTCTTTTTCTAGGTTTACAAGTTATTTCCCTCATCACAGAGTTTGGCCCCTTCACAAGCAAATCCCTGTTAAGCTCTTTTCCGGGAGTAAAGAGTTTCACTTCATTTGATCAACAATTTTGCATCCCCCCCCCCCCCCCGGAAACATCGGGGCTACATACAAGTACTAAGCTGTGCTTTTGTCTGCATAAGGGAATTTATGAAAATATGGGGAGCATGTATGGCTAGAAAGAATTAAGATGGGAGCAATGAACTTTTTGGGATGAGAAGATTTGTGGTGGAGACTTGTAAACTGAAAGTTGATGTTTCTACATATTTTATTCCAAACAGCACTTGGACTGCAGGAATGAAGTATGCACATGTGATAAACTTCATGCAATAGAACCCCAGATCATAAACAACCTGCCTTAAACATGATGCCTTTACATTCATAGCAATAATGTACTGGACTTTTCATGACATACTTTAAACCTCTCCCTTGAACCCCTCAGTGGAAAGAGACCAAAGATTCTTTTCTAATTATAGCAATTGCAAGAGATTATGGTAGTTTTTATGTCTAGCTGTTGTCAATGACATTTTAATGTGGACAGATATAATTATTCCACAATCTTTTGTAATTTGAAATTAAGTATCTGGCAAAGGTAGAATGAATCCATCAAGAATTGATTTTTAGATCATAAGCTAATCACTTCCTATTACTGTCATAATTACATTGTAAAAGGTCTTCCATTTCACAAAATGGTTTTGGCACTCATCAATCCTTTGTTATGCATAATGTGAATGCATACGTTTGTGACATAATTAAAACTATGGTGATCATTTTTTTATTTCATGTAGCCAACCGTTAAATCACATATGTCAATAAAATCCACTCTTTCAACTCTGAATGTGTACAGTACATACCCAGGCCATATTTAATCTTTAATTGTGCGCAGCCCTTTTTATTTATGTCAGAAGTTTTTGCAAAGCCTAATTTTCTTACTTTGTCTTTAATATTCAACATAAATACAGTCATGTTAAAAGTATCCATTCTTTTCATTTACAGTATAGCATTCAACAGCTAGACCATGCATAACAGACCAATAAGGCAGACAAGTTAAAGAGGGGTCAAAGGTCAAGTTAAGTAATAATATTTTTTAAGCACTGGTGAAATTGAAATTGGATGAGTGGCTCTGCAGATATGTATAAATGGAACCTACTGTTATTGTGATTCATACTCAGCAAAACAAGCCTGTGAGCCATAACAACCTGACTTAACCAATGGATAGGAAGTAAGCGTAAAACTCCATCAAACTCATGGTCACATTTTCCACAAAAAGTTAATTTAAGCAAACACATCTTCACATTTATGAAGAGTTTTTTGTTTTACTTCAATGGAAGTTTCACCGAATTGTGGCAGAGTAGTTCCAATTTAAAATTTGACCAGAATGCAAAAATGGATTGAGGTTTTGATAATATATAAATGTACTGTTTCAAATTTGCCATTATGCATTATCTTCTCACTCAAATGTTATAGTATGCATGCATGTTCAAAAAATAATTTTATTCCAGATGCCCTTTTGACCTCCAAAAAAAGCAATATATAGATAGACAGACATCTTGAGATATCCCTTTAACAAGATTTTCAAAATAAAGTTGGGGTAACTCACTGACCACCCTTGTGAAAGATTTTCAAGTTCTTAATATCATGAACTATTGTCAAACCTGATATCCAATAAGCTTAAAGGCAATCAATCGTCCATCACCCCAAACAACAATTCTACAATAGACCTATTTCCAAATAGCAATTACAAAGGACTGTGGGATAGAATTTATGTATGCGCCGTTATTGTCAATATGGCAGTTTACTGTGGTAATAATCGACGCGCTCTTAACTCCAATCCCACAATCCTGCATAATAGCTATTTGGAAAAAGGTCTATAGGCACAGTTCTTTGACAAATTCCTTGTAGAAGTTCCTTGATTACACATTAGGTTCTTGTACACTCAGGAATGGCATGTCCTAAGCAATAAAGTGGGATTGTGTCTGGTCAATTGTTTTAAATAGTTGTGGGAGGGGCTAGAAGAATGTAGGTTGAAAAAATGAGAACAGCTCTGGTGATGAATGATTGGCTGCACTTTAATATCAACAAACCTATGGTCTGCATCCAGCTGATGAGCACTGTTTAACAAGAAATATCTTTATTGACTGTGGTCATTGTATTGCATGGACTGTACTATTTGTTACGGTTAGGGATTAGCTCCATCATAAGCTATTTAAGAAATTTCTTGTTAAACAGTGCACATTGGCGGTCCATCTGGTCCTGAGGAATATTTTGTGCAAAATATTCAAAACTACTCTTTCAAATCAAGCGTAAATTCCCCCACTGTGACTGAAAGATGCACACTAAGCTACAAGCCATGAGAGTGATTTTTCTGGCAAAACACTTCAATAAGTACTCTGTTTTCTGTAAACTATCATTTCCTATACTTGATCTGAAATCAAAAAGCTAAGCTGAATACTCAGTACGTGCATTTCTCGCAGCAACATAATGATGTCACATTTTAAGGTTCAAGTAGTTTTGAGAAGCCTTCAAGGCTCAAGCCACTTTTGTCATCAAATTTCTTCTGTTGTTAATTTACATTTGTTGGAAACATTTATTTACCAAGCAGTTCTACTTATTAGCAAATACCAACAGTGCTAGGATTGAGTATTTGTTTTCCCAAGATTTGTGTAACTTTCATCAATCAGCAATGCGGATCTGGGCATGGCCTTGATTTAAAAAAAGTACATCCATAAAATTATCTCACACATCATGTGTCTATAATCTAAGAAAAACTTATTCATGATCAACTCATTAAAAAGAGTACTTAGTACAAGCATTAACAGCAAAGATTCATTACAAGAGCATTGAAAAAGGCTTATAACAAAAGCATTAATATAAAGGCGTGCTTTCATCACTGGGAGGTTGGGAGTTCAAGTCCCTGCCGGGTCATACCGAAGACTTTAAAAAATGGAACCTACTGCCATTGCACTTGGTGCTCAGCATAAGCAATGGAGTAGGGAAAACAAGCCAGTGAGCCACTACTGGAAAACAGGTGCATAGCCAGGATTGCCTCATGGGAAGGGTTTTGGTGTCATGGGGGGGCCGGGGAGGGGAAAAGTCTTAGGATAGAGAGAAAAAATGCCATTTTTAGGTGTTTTTGCATTGCAAGGTTGGGTCATGGGGGTTCTAACACCCAAAACCCTCCCCATGGCTAAGTCACAGCTGGAAAAAAGGCTGTGGACCCCTCAACTTGAACCATTCCATTGGTATTAAACTGGGCCGTAAAACTGGAACTAACAAACTAACTAACTTCATCATCCCATGCAGACAGCTCAATGCTCCCAGTCTGCTTATTTGTATTTAGTTCCTACCACAATGGTCTAAAACTAATCCTCATGATGACTCAATTCCAGTTTACTATTTCAGAGCATACACCTAGTGAGTATACTGGGCTCTTAGTTTACAGGCTAGTATTGTAGTAAGTAATCAGAGTACTCTAATAATTTCTTAGTTTGATGTCAATCAAAGGAACTGTGCCAATTGAGAATTTCTATAGACTACCAGTAAAATTTTAGTTTGGGATGATGAATGATTGCCTTTAAAGAACAAAGAAAGGCTTCAGATAAGCTGAGAGAGAGGCAGCTGGGCTATTCAGGTAGATTACAGAGATGCCAACATTTACATCCAGAAATCAGGGAGGTTTCACACAGGAATCAGGGAGATTTTTTAGAACTACATGCAACTCAATAGGGAAAAAACTTGCTTGAATCAGGGAGATTGTCATATTTGCTAGGTGGAATGGACAAAAATCCTTGAATTTTCAGGGAGTCTCCCTGAGAATCAGGGAGAGTTGGCATGTCTGTAGATATTACAATACTCACCAATCTGTTTCATTCGCTGCTGCTGATGATTCGAGAGGACATCCATAACTGAAATAGTGAAATGAAACAACCGTATTTATGATGCTATAAAAAAACTGAAAAATTGAAGAAAAGCAGCCTGAGTTAATAGATTTCCATGCCAGTGGCAGTGGTTTACCATTATATAGTCAGGAGTACACTTAGACTGATTGACTATTAAGGGGCACAGAGACAGTTGTGAAACAGGCCAGGATACTCTGTCAGTCCATTGTATGCACATTGAGGCAAAATGCAGTTATCTCAATTTAACTGATCCCCAACCAGTATTAAATGGTCTTTGATCTCACTGCAGACAGAAACAATTTTACAGAGTTATTTACTTTAAGTATCTCCCCAACAACAGTAGAATATGCACTGAGTTGTTGAAGGAAATATCACACTTTTTATAAAAGTGTGTGAGAGCTTCGTTGAGAAAACTTGCGGAAGTCATTGTTAGCCAACCAGAGTGCAACTGTATTAGTTGTTTGAGTCAATAGGTGGTCAAAAAAAGGGAAGTCATCCACTGTATTTCAAACTCTAGGGCTACTGCTAAATATGTTTAAGCAGGTAGTTGCTTAAAAAATCCCAGTTTTAAGATGCCACACTCCCTTTAAATGTTATGACATCTTAAGGATAATAAGCAACCATGAGGTTAGAATGGTGAAATTGTGAACAATGAATCTACTGTTATTGTACTTTTTTGGGGGGGGGGGGAGGGGGGAGGGGAGACAGAGAAAACCACTCATATTTAGAATGTGCATCATAGTACATAAATATATTAGAAAAGGATTATAGTCTTTAACACCACTATTCACAATCGTTTACAACAAACTTCTGCCATGCCTTCAATTTAGGGGTGATGCACACTGTATAAGGAGAAATTCTCTAGCTGGCTAACAATAGCCCTAATCCCTAACCTAGTCCCTTACCTGAACAAAGAATACAATTGGTACAATACAATGGCAAGAGCCAATCAAGATACACCTTGTTAAACAGTGCAAGGCTCGTTGCCGGGATTGTGTCATGGGGTACCATTTTGGTGTCATGGGGGCAAGAAATAAGGGAAACTCTAACAAAAGAGAGAAAAGGCTGCCATTTAGGTGTTTTTGCATTGCAAGGTTGGTTCACGAGGGGGGTTCTAACCCACAAAGCCATGTGGCTACACCACTGAACAGTGTGCTTCTACCCTCAATTTGGAGTGATTGGCTGTTTTAAGAGAGGATCTCCTTTTCCTGAATTAAAGGCAGCTAGTCATTCATCACTCCTGACAGTTTCAATCCTCCCTTTTCATATTCACCCAGGCACAATCTTAGTTGATTGCTTCAGGGCATACCCTGGTGAACATACAAGGCACTAATTTGTTATCAAAACACTCTCAGTACATGAGGTATAACATGAGCTACTCTTCATTTTTTAATCTGATGTCAATCAAAGACCCGCACTGATTGAGAATTTATGTTAACTGCTAGTAAAATAGTGGTTTGGGTTGACAAATGACTGCCTTTATATTAGAACCTGTTGACTGGTTCATTACTCAAATTAGGTGCTCCAATGAAGCAAGCTATGATGACCATTGGAATACATCAAACTGGGCTAAACATACATTACAGCTACCAATGAATTCTGCTTTGAAAGTGGTTCTTATAAAGAGAGGATGAAATTAATCACAGTCTTTGAAGGTTAAATCACCTTCCATTTTAATTTGAGATAAAAGTGTCATCAAATGTCAATCCTAAGGGCTATTGGCAAATGCCTGAATAAGCATGCACCTTGTTGATACATGATTGCATGGGTTGACAAGTTTTGGTATAGGCCTCCAAATATGTGGAAAAACATGTTTCCAGAGTGATTTTGACACAATGGCTTCTCAATTTGATGCACTTCATGTTGATGTTTGCAGGAAAAAAAGAATAAAGAGGGTTTAATTTTTCCCACATTTGATGCATTCACAGTTCTACAATTTCCAATGAATCAAATTTTGGGGTGCTAAATGTACCATTTCTTAGAGGAAAATGATTTTGAGAAACTGTAAACTCTGGCAATAACTTTTTCGGACCATGCAAACTGTAGATATGTTCATGACATCCAAAGGTCAAGTTTGATAAATATCATTGCACTAATGGGCAGCAGGTACACAAAAAAACTTCATCAAACTTAATATTCTGTGAAACTTTTTTGCTTATATGCTGAAACAAACTAGAGCTGAACTGGTAGGTACCATTTCCATTTTTAATAGTTTTGAATCACCTTCCAATGACTAATATGCACTTTTCAAAGTTTCATGTCCTTCATCTTTTCTGAAATGTTTAGAAGCCCCCAGAGACTATATGGTAGCAGTTTTAGTATTACTATTGCAACGTTATTATACTGTGTTATTATTAATATTCTGCTTCCAATAGTAATGCCAATTAGGCTGAACATCAAATGGGAGAGTGACCGATCCCATTTTTACCAGCTAATGCAAGGTATAGCAGTAATGTTATGGACTTGCTACAGTTTGTTTTTTTCCATTCTGTGCCTAGTTGCTTGTAGATTAATAGCCATTAACCATAAATGCAGTTAAGGATGTCCTATACTGTAGTTTTATTGCACTTTGAGGCCTGTTTCTATGTTTGGTCCTTTAAATGGTTATTTATTAACTGGTCATTATTTTGAAATATCCAAGCAACATGTTGAAGTAAAAGTTTCTGTCTCTTTATGAGCATAGTAAGATGCACAGGTGAACCTCTTCTTAACTGACCAATTTTACCTGAAATAAGAGTGACACACTGTGGTTAAATTTTATTTTTTTCAGACCACTAATGATCTTTCACAACCATCAAAATCAACAGGGATCTTTTTCATATCACAACACATCCACATAGGAAATTTATATGGGTGCATTTACACTTGATCCGGATCTGATCGCCTGCACAGGGTCTAGTGTAAATGCTCGCCGGATCAACGGTGAGGTAAGGTACGGTGTGCATGGTACATGTACAGTTCGGGAGATAACCTCTTTCGGGGGAAAATGGTTTTTCACCTGATCGGGGGAAAATACGGCCATGGGTGGCGCCATTTTCAAATTTCTCCCTTGATGCTTTGCGATCCTACCGTGCAATTTAAACGGATACAAACGTTCAAAACACCTGGAAAATTTAATCGGTCTTAGGAAAGAGAAATTTTGGAATATTTAGAAACTTTGTTGCTAGGGGAACAAAAAAGCCGGATCATTTTTGGTAGTTCACCGCGCAAATTTTGAGATATCAAGCAATTTTGTCACGTTCTGTGTCCTAAGCTTAAATTATAGACTCAACACAGCCGCAATATTTGTTCAGTTTTTTCTGCAGAAAGTTGTGTAACTTACTCGTGCTAGCAATTAAGCTCATTAATACGTTGTTGAAAGTTTCTTACAATTTCTGTTTGTGGTGGTGAATAATTACCTTGTATATGAACATACCCACATTTATAGAACAAAGCGACGCCTGTGAAGAGGTACACACTAAGTTCTCATGAATATTCATGCTGCATATTTTCTCCCAATCAGGTGAATTCTCATTTTCACCCGAAAACGGTTATCTCCCGAACTGATGTACAGGGTCTATTTTTTTGCTTACACTTTGGTGCGCACACCCGTGTGCCTGTATTTCTTAATTCATTTGGAGCGACTTCTGCTTATTGCACAGAGGAGGATCAGACAAGTGTAAATGCACCAGGATCAAGCCATACACGTAATTCAATACGCTGATAACATGGGGCTATCAGATCCGGATCAAGTGTAAAAACACCCTATGGTTTCCTACCTTGAGATATCATCGTATAATCTTAACAAGTTTTTACTGATTTGACCTCAAAACTTCCATCTTTTCTTTCAAAGGAGTGCATTACGGGATATTAGCCTTTAAGGAGATCCGTCGTGTCTACCACAGTTTTTAGGGGAAAACTGCGGTTCCCAATTATAGTACCCGACCACTGGTTCATTACTCCAATTATATGCTTCAATGAGCAGCAGATTTGATTACCAATCTGGTACAATAGAAGCCCAACAACTTTGGGTTCAAATAACAACTTACAACAAATCCTGAAATAAGTGCTGGCAAAAAGGGAGTCAAATTCTGAGATAAAGTGATATCAAATGTCAACCTTGATGGTCATTTTCAAATGCTTAAATGGGCATATAATTAGTACTGAGAACAGTTCCTGACGAGATTGTTCTAAGGCTATTTTTTCTGACATGTACACCTATAAACTCCTTCCTATTAGGCAACTTCCCCTTGTTTTGGAAACCAAGGAAAAGATTAAATTGGCTGGACCATGGGATAAACTCAAGGGAAAGTTGAGCTTGATTATACTGTACTCACAGGTTTTTCTACTTTTTTTTGGGGGGGGGGGGATGAGATTCTTGACTCAAACAATGAAAGTATACACTGTGTCCTGCAACAAAACTTGAAATAATCCTGCTTACCAGTAACTCTTCTAGTTTTATGCCTAACAATTGACAGGATGTTAGACACTACACTAATGAATATTTTAACATATGTGAGACCTTGAATAATTACTTCTCTCTTTGACAGACTTGCATGGCACTATCACTGAGACATCTAGGCTAAAAAAAGCCTGGGAGTGAGTCATCTTTTCTGGTTTTTCAGAGGGGAGCTTGAAGAAGGATATCCCCTGCATGAAAGTGTTACTATAGTGCTAAGTTGAAAGCATAACGTAACGGGAAAGGTAAAAACCTACAGTGTCACTCTATGTTAACTGGAGTATTGAGCTGACAGCATCATACATTTATACAAGTTGAGGATTTTAAATTATTTTTCATGTGTGCAGGAAAAATTAATTTTTAACAAGTACCTCAATTGGCCTTGTAATGAAAATTTCCACAAAAAACAAATTTGACCTAATTAGATCTCTATGACTAACAACAATTTTTTGGCATTCACTAACTAATGCACAGAACCAACCTAACCAAACCCCTACTTGTGCCTACAGCAATTTTGAAAAGCAAGAGTTGAGAAAACTGCCTAGATAAGAAAATATAAACTACAGCTGATAACTGTTGCTGATCGTTCTTTTTCAAACCTTACATGTGCACCATACCTGAAACTTACAAAACACTTATTACCCTATCCAGCACAGCTTTATGACCTAGCTTCTATCTATATACACTACTAGAAACTGAAGTTGAGTTTGGTGAGCATTCCATGCATTACAAAAATGAAAACAAGCATATTCCATGCAGGTCATCCATGGAGAAACAGAGCTTAACTATTGGAAAATGGACACTTAAACACTAGGTACAGCTCTACATTCAACTTTGTGTGAGGGGTAAAAATAATGAAACACAGAAAATCCTACGTTGTTCGGGTAAATAAGTGCAGATTAAGTCTAAAGTCCAGCCACTTAAAAATATTGCCATAAAAAAAGTTCTTCCTTAAATACTCTACACCAAACATCTTGTTCAAAATCTCTCCAAAACAAATATTCAAAGCAACACATTGTGAATATTTACTCAACCAATGGCTGAGTTAACCAATGCATCAATTATTTCTATCAGTTTGCAAGAGGTTAAAGAAATCCTGACCTTAATTTCAAACTCATTGATGCCTCTAAAGTAGCAATTGTGCTTGCCCTTAAAGGAAGAACTAATTGTACAAGACAACCTTCAGAAGAGTTATTTTTAAATTCTGATATTTTGTAAGTATATCTTTGTTTTTGAAAAAAAGTCTTTGGTAGGAAGCAAGGCTTTATCAAGTGCTATCTTAAGTACCAAAACAGAGTTTTTAAAGAAGCAAGCTGGCATCTGGTTCTCGGTAGATAGAGTCTTTAGTTTAGACTAATGCCACCATCTGTTGTATCTAAATATACCCACCTATTCTGGAGATGAGAACTATGCACTCTTAATAAAAGAACACTATGATATAAGTACTTAAAAATTGGACACTCAGTAATGAATTGGGTTATAAAAGAGTTAAAACAGACCTATAATGTTCAGAAATAGAAAATTAGATGGCAACTTTAAGAGTCATGCACAAAGGTTTGGAGAATTGACTCAAAAATTGCACAAGGTCAGCTTTGAGACAACTTCTGGTAGAAGCTCAACACAGCTAGGGCCCAAGTATGATGTAAGCTTGACTCTATTGCAGTTTGGCTTACAAAATCATTAGAATGGACCCACATTTGTTTTATTTTTGGGAAGCTGAAGTGCTTGTTAGGTTAAAACAGTTGCCACGTGCATATGCAGCACATAAAAAGTAACTTACAAGTACATTATCATCGGTGCGGAGAAAAATGTCTGAATTATCCATGCAAAATGTTTACGGTTACAGTATCATCTGGTATGCCTGCTTTTTTGGAAAAAATGGAACAAATAACCAAAGAATGCAGTTTCTGATAGATCTATGTTACATTTTCACAAAGCTTTACATAAATTCTGATTTGGTCAGGATGTGAAGTTCCCTGATAAAACTAACTTGTACAATGATGAGTTACTGATGATCATGACCAGTTTTATGACCTGACAATACCTATCTTTAGCAACCATGGGCATTGCAGACACAAAAAGACATCTGCAATGGTTATTTAGGTATTTCATGTGTCGTAAGGATATACGATTTATTGGTATTTAGCATTGCCGAAACCATCTGAAGAAGATGGGTTCTCCACACACCTCCACAGAATATGGTAACGGATATAGTGCACAAGAGAAAAAGAAAAATAAAAACTGTAAAGGGTAATATCTAGGGATTAAATATAAAGAGTAAAACATTGGCTAACAAAGGGAAAAATCTAAACGCTAATGATAAACCCTACAGCTAACTGGAAGTAATTTTACAGCACTGGCCAGGCATTAGTATTAAATGTAGGTTGACGTACCAACAAAAGTTTTAACTTTACTTGACAGATTTACCATTGTAAATTCCTCTGGAATTTCGTCAATATTTTTGCATATGCAAAAATTATATTATGGAATGAAGCAAAGTTCTGCCTACATTTTCTTTTGTTTATTTGCATCTTTTTTACTCATCAGATAGTTTACAAATAAGGATGTAATACTAAAGGTTTTCGAGGACAAAATATTAATTTCCAAAATAAAACCGTCACGACATAACAATGTTTCAACTGTCCTTGAATGTTTCAAAAGCAAAGGATAACATTAGCCACATTTGGTGTGTCCCCCTCTCATTGTCATCACAGCATTTATAAATTTAACCCATTTTTCTGCATGAGTAAGTGCAAGTTAGAAATTACTCTGTTTGATGGTCAGTTTTTAATATTTTTTGATAGATTTTTTTTTTTTTGCAACTTAATTTCTAGACATCTGATGCTCTTTACATCAAATACCCAACTTTGTCATTTTCATGCCACCAAGCCTCCAATGAAGCTTGTAAGCAGTTAAAGAACCATTTATGGAGAGTAATCCAAGTTTAAAACCAGAATGCAAAAATGCATTGTGGTTTCAATGATACATAAATGTTCCACTCGAAAAATACCATAATGTACCATTATCTTCTCACTCAAGTGTTGTACTACCATGTTCATAAGATAATTCTGTTATTTCACATGACCTTTCACCTCCACCAACAAAAATAGGGATCATCTTCCCACCATAAAGTACATCCTCATACCACATGTAAAATCTATTCAAGTTTCCCACCTTAAGATGTGTTAACACCTATTTTGACCTCCATAAAGCCATTGATAGATAGATGGATGGAAAAACAACATACATACAGAGAGACAGCTATCCTGACATATTGCATTTAAAAAGGTTTTCCAGACTATGAACCCAGTTGACCCCAAATGACCATTGACCAAAACTGATAGGGACCATCTTCTGACCATAACGCATCCACATACCACATGTGAAACTTATCCAAGTTTCCTATCTTGAGATATCACATTAACCAGATTTTTAGACTTTGACCCCAGGTGACCCCAGAGGACCTTTGACCTCTGCCAAAAACAATAGGGACCATCTCCTGACCATAACAAATTCACATACCAAATTTGAAATATATCCAAGTTCTTTTCTTGATCGAGATATTGTGTTAACAAGATTTTCAGACTTTGACCCCTGTTGACCCAAGATGACCTTTGACCTCCACCAAAAGCAATAGGGTTCTTCTTCTTAATTTAACACATCCATGTACTAAGTTTGAAAACTGTCAGACATTCCCATCTTGAGATATCATGTTAACAAGCATAGTGTCACAAACACACACCCATACACACATACACACACCATCATGAATGCATAGGTTTCTTTTCCTCAAAACCAAAATGTAACTGAAGAAAATTTCTAATGGAAATTCCCATCTTTTTTGATGCTCACCAAAGATCAGAACAAGACTTAGTGTGAATTCATTTAAAACCATAGTTGCTTTGGATGTTGCTGCTCTAACCCATTCAGCCACATAGTCACTGTGCCCACTGTCTTCTCCCCCTCCCCCCCCCACCCCAAGATTTTGTTAGGGATATCAAATAATTTTGTTACAAAGTGTTCTCAAGAACCCTAATTCATGTGGCAAGCTAAGTTAGGGTTAAGGTACTCTGCCTTTTAGATATTCTACTTCTTACCTTCTCCCTGCAATAATCTGTCATGTTTGCAAGTCATCTATAGCTTGTACCTCCACCTAGTCATCATACACTTGTCAAAGGCATCATGAAACTTCATTTTTGCATGAGAGTCCCCAGTCATAGCAGCAACATATGCATTCCCAAACATGTTAACACCATTCTTCATAAATCACTTATTTGTCAAGTTTGCAAGTCACCTATAGCTCAAACCTCCACCTAGTCATCATACAATTCCCAAAGGCCCCAAGAAACTTCATTTTTGCACGAGGGCCCCCAGTCATGGTAGCATAATATGCATTCCCAAACATGTTCACACCATCCTTCATTAATCATGCATGCACCGATTCTTTTATACTACACAAACCAGACCTATACAGTTTATCATTTTGTCACTATTGTGAGTCCCTATATTTACAGCTGTAAAAACAATTTTATTTTCCAAGAAGCCCAAACTTTTACTTTTTTCTATACAAACACCTGATTTTCACTTTCAATTGGAAAACCTGATCTATCTGATGAAATACTGTGCCAAAAGTTTTGTAAGGAATGATCCACTGTTTCTCCCATCTTTTTCAGCTAATGGGATTTCCCTGAAGCTAAATATGAAATAATCCCGATGACACCTTGTTATCTTCAAAGCATATAAACTCCACCTGTGGGCTGGAGGTTAAAGAATGTACTCATAGTATTGTTCCATCTGTGGTAAGTTAGTTTGTAAGTTACATGGAGTTTTCTGGCCCAGTTTCTACTAAAGGGAAAGACTAGCACGGTGTTTTAACTGTATTTGAAACCGCACTTGAACGAGCGGCATTTGAAAAATGTATTTAAACTTTAGGCGTGCTGTTTTATCTAGTTGACACTATACAACAAGTAAGTGATGATTTGTCTTTAAATCCCATCTAATTAAGAAATCAATAAGTATAAACACACAATATGTATGTATACCATAGCAGCTAAATATCACTCATTTTGAACCAATGTGTGATGTTTAACAAGAAATTTTTAACTGGCTAGTGAAAGTGCTAATCCCTATCCTAATCCCTAACCCTAAGAAAGAACACAATTGATACAATATAATGACAACAGTCAATCAAGAAAATCCTTGTTAAACAAATCAGCTACTCATTTCTACTGCAAATTGCAATTCATGCCATGTTATGCCAGATACAAAATTTTCTAGCAAAAACCGCCACGCCATGGTCTTGTGATGAGAACAATACTGAGTCAAAAACCATAGTGCTATAGGTATAAAAAGCACTTTGATCCCACCCACCTGGCCACACCAGCTATGGTAGTCTCCATTTACAAAACTTGAAAAGTGTAAATAAACTTTTTGCACTAGTAGCAGAGGAATTTCCATGGACACTAGCAACAACTTTAACCCATAAGCTCTTATCAGAGGTTGTTTTCACCATGACAAGGGGGGATTCTTTAGTGAAGTGGTGAAATGCCAATTAAGCTGCTTACTCATTGCCAAGGGGACTGTGGGTTAATTAAAAAAGGATCATTTAACTGCTCATACTGTAGCATATGCTTGCTTTACAGTTTTGTGGAGACACACATAAAGTGCAAACTCAGGTCCCTTTAGAGAGAGAACTTGTCATGTTTACAACCACCCCTTAATTAATTCACAAATTTCTGTGATACTTGCAAGATGTAATTATCAAGCTTAGCTGACACATACGTGACAAATTCAGATCATACTTAAGTTAGCAACACACAAGTGAGTGACCCTCTCCTCTGCTGTAACAAAACTGAAAGTGAAACAATTCCTTCTTAAGCACAGAATATGATGTAATCCAAAGAATTTAGTAATGAAAGGTATACATCATGGCAATTACAAATTAAGTCAGGCTAGAACCCATCTTTCTTTTATTAGCCTAGTTACTATGCTTCATCAGAATTTTACAAACAATATGGAACCAAGATAGCTGATACTATCCCTCTTTTCACCTTTCAATGAAGCGTGCACATCAAAATATACATTAAATGATTGATCACTCTATGAGGAAAAAACATTCCTGATACATCAACATGAAGGAGGCTTTCTAAAGGATAAAATTAAATAGCATACAGCATCAGTATTTAAGGAGGTCTATCCCAACTAGCTGGTGAATGCTTTCAACGAACATGAAGGGGGTGGCCTCACAGGTGGAGTCATTCATCAGTATGATGTATCACTCTGATGACATTTAATGGAAAAAATAAAAGACAACATGAAAAGAGATGAAGCAAATAGTTTTAGTAAGTTTAAGAATATTTCTGGACCTCATTTTAAAAAAAACCAATGTGATCAAACATGCAGAAACTCCAATTTTAATTCAGTCCCGTATGTTAGTATTTGTTTGGTTAAGTATAAACTATAAAAAATTATCGATTTACAAAACAAGAAAAAGAATAAAGTTTACAGAAAAAATTTGGAAGCTTATTTTGACTGGGTGAACTTCTCTGTAATCTTTTAATTTCTCTTTGTTTTAGTTCTGAAAACAAACAGCAATTTTGAGCCATTCTTTCACAGTGTAAACTTGTACATCGACTTTTAACCCTGGAGGTCCCAGTTTGATTGTGAAATTGTGCCATACCAAAAATTTTGATAAATGGAACCTACTGCTTTTGGGCAAGATAGTCTGTAAGACTAGCAATGGAGTAAGAAACAATCCAGTGCCCCTAACTGCAAAAAATGTCCCTAGATTAAACCAAGAGCTAGTTAAAAGTTCAAATATAAAATTCCAACAACAGAACCAACATCCTAGTACAGATCTCAATCCTTATACTTTAGTCTTTTTCTCATAAGTGTCCCTTTTCAGAACACAAATGAGATGAAAGGGGGGGAGGTGGTGTGAAGGCTGTGGCATCACCAGAGAGTGATGGTGGAGCAATATCTCTATTTGCCCATAGCCAGAGGTCGCCCTCCCCCCAGTCACATCCTGGACAAATTATTTTGTAATATATTAACAAAAAACAACTTGAAATTTCCATATGCTAATATTGCACCAGATTGCCTTGGAGGGTACATAAATATTCAAATATTTCACAAAAGAGAAGTGCAGATTGAGGCACCATCCTCCTCTGCACCCCATGCCCCATGATTATGCCTTAAAACCCTGCACGTGGACCAGGAATCAGACCTGCAGTAGGCCAAACAAGATTTAAAATCCTAGGCTTGCCAGTGCTCATAGCTGGATAATAGTCACTTAATGCATCTTGTGGTATCTTGCAATTGAGATCTATGCGGTTACTTCTTTCTACCCAAATGCTTGTGGAGGCCACTTGTGAGGGCTCATGATCAATGCAAAGCTTTGATACCTCTCAAGAATTCAGGGAGAGCTTTCAAAAGATCATGTTGGGTCTCATTAGGGAAGACAGTTCATTAGGCATAAAGTTGCCTCTATACAATTTATACCCCACGCCCCACTTTTTGTTGAAAAAGTGATGTTACAGCAAGGTCAACCCGACTTCCTATTATCAGCTTTCTGTCAACAGTAGCTGCCATGTCCAGCACTATGTAAACAAAGAGTTCCACTAAAAACCCCATTCATAAAGGCAGAGACTGTTTATTCAGTGCAAGCCAAGTTTGCAACCAGAGCTGCCTCAGCAGACCAGGACAATAGGCTTATCTCTTTGGACACATGTAGGTTGGTTGTGCTGGCACTTAAGCATGATGAATTGCGTACAAATAAAGAGTGACTAGACTGCACAGAGGTAGCTTATGCCTAATGTGCTTAAGAATGTTAACTTCATAAATAGCAAAACACATGCTGTTCCGATTGCGGTAAAAAAAATTGATTTTCTAACCTCAGTAATCTACTGTTCAACTGAGGTATATCAGGTGTCCAAATCCACTGCTGGAGGTCTATTATTATCACTTCACAGAGCTTCTAGTCCACTTGGGTTGCAAAAAATGACACGGTACTACGGGGCTTGGGTTTCTTGACATGCATGGATAAAATGCCTTTGCATGGAGTATTACTGTCAGTCAATCATCAAATTGTGTAATTGGGCAAGGAAGGAAATCAACTGCATATTTTTACCGTGACCAATTCGTCATGCAGGCATTTGGAAGCCTCTTGATTACAGAAGTACATCAATTACCAAATGCAGTTGGAAGTCCCCCCCCCCCCCCAACATAAACAAAAACAAAGAAATCGATTGTTCTACTAGTTGAAGTAAACAGTCTTCCTGCCTGCTGATGGGAAAAAGCAGAGGATTGCAGAGGGTGTGAGCTGCTGTTAGGATTTTGGTTTGGGGGCTAGATTATAACTACAGTTTGTAAAGTACAAAGACTTATCCATCTTGTGTAAGCTATTACTCCACATCTTGTGGAGAAAGTTCGAAAACACAACTTTTTCCAATCCATTAACAAGCTTCCAATGAATAAAGAGCTACAACTTTGAGCAGGAAGTCAGTGTCTTACAAAGACTTTGTCACCATTTGCGAAAAAATTTTCCAGGTAATGTTTATAAAAGTTTCTTAAATCTTTCTTCACAACACTTTAAATATTTGGAATATTGTACAATAGATAGTGAAAGATAATTGTTGGGTAATGAGAAAACCAGATATTAGGCACATATTGCAAAGCAATGCTACAGAATGTAAAATTCAAAGGAATATGTTTCCTCCAATTTACCCTAGAAACTCCCTGTGGAATTGTCACTCCATTGCAATTCTTACCTTTCCAATCTGATAAGAGGTGTGCAAGCGATGAAATTCTTGAGTGTAAAACCCTGCAGTTCTCAAGATGAAAAATGTTGCAAGACTTGTTTTCAGGCGACACATTCCATCCAGGTCTCTCACAGTCATAAGTGCTGTCTAATTATTTGGAGAGACCTCAGCTCATAAGTCTGGGTACATTTTTTGAGGCCCTCACGCAGGGACTTAAATTGACAAATAAATATGTGACCACTAGTATGGGTTCGACAAATTAAATCTAACACATGGGCAAGTGGTCATTAGGTAAGGTTAGGTTAAATGGAGTTTTATGGCCCTGTTTCCACCTGCTCAATGTAAAGCTTTACATATGGACAAGTGCTAAATGCTTTAAAGGGCAAGAGCAGACACCCGAAACTTGTTTTAAGGTACATACAGCTATTATCTCAAAATGACCTTCTGATTTCACTTTAAAAGTATCTTTCATAAAATTTTAGAACTTCAGTATTGCATATTCAAGTTAACCAAGCAGTTTATACTACCAGTAAATTTCACATTTGAGGAGAAAAAAATAATAATTGTCATATGAATCTCAAGAACCAATCCTGAAACAGGACAGTCTACTATACTACTTCAAGTTGGGGTTACTGCTCTTGCCCTTTAGTTGAGTAGTTGTGCTATGGTCTATGATATTGGGGCTGTACTGCTTTACCAATTGAGAAAAAAGTATAAGTTTAAAAAATGATGGCCAATGGTCTAGAATTTTAAAGCCCTAACTGTCCACAAGGTAGTAAAATGATTCCTGCTGGTCAGTGAACAATCCTTCCATTTATAAAAAAGTCAGCATAAAGTTATTCTTCTACATCACACCTAGCTTAACCCAGATAAAAAGAAGTTGAGCCATTTGATTCAAACAAACCAAACACACACACCTAGCACGGCATTTAGTAAGTAAAATCATCCTTCAAAGTAATTAAATCATGCAGAATTTTCTCCATCATCCATCAAACAGGTCAGCCCCAATTAGTTTGATGTGGATTAGCTGGGAGGGGAACACTGCAGGGTCTTTTGATTCAACTTTTTTAAACAGTATAGCTTAAAGGCCCAATTCTCTCACTCCAAACAGTACACCTACCAATTCTTCTAACCATCTTACTTAGGCCCCTCCCACAATTGTCTGAAATTAATCCTCATGCAGACACAATCTCAGTTTATATTTCTTCAGGGTGAGTATAGAAAAGCTCAATGTGCATAATCAAAACATTCAGTACAGATGTTGAGTAATATAAGCTTTGGTACTCTGCATTGTTTGAATTACCAGTCAATCAAAAAGCTGAGCTAATTGAGAAAGTTTCTCGTACCCGGCCCCTACAAGAACTGCAGTTTGGGGTGAGAGGATTGGCCTTAATTTTAAATGAGCAAATGGTATGGCTGCACATTACTTTTTCATACATCAAATCAAGCTTGCAAAGACTGCATGGTCAAATGGTTATGACATCTAACTTGCATATATGAGTTTTATTCCTGGGAGGGTTATACCAAAGACTTTAAAATTGGAACCTAGTGCCATTGAGCCTGGTGCTGAGTATAAGCAATGGAGTTGGGAAAACAAGCCAGTGAGTAACCCCCCCCCCCCACCCCCAAAATAAACAGTCCCCCCCCCCAAAGAAAGAAAAAAAAAACAGTCCAACTTAAACCAGTTAATTAACCAGAAAGCCAAAAGGCTTAGTGATTCCTTGCCGCTGAAATGTAAGGCCTTTTTTCACACTGACATTGCTTGGCAATGTTTTTCAATTAACAGGGCTCCATAATGTGCCCACAAAGTACACATGCAAGGCATCCAATCTTGCTACATTGAGATCCCCCTTGCCCGTTGTGAACCCAAATGACATTTGACCTCCACCAAAAACTTCTGGGACCATGTATTCACTATGTGCCATCTACAGGACAAGTTACAGGACCCTACAAGTGACATTTCTTGAAAGACTGTGCAGGAAAGCTTGTCAGGCTTTGAACATGCTGACTCCAAATGAACTTTGACCTTTCAGAAAATCAATAGGGATCATCTACTCAATATGACCAATCCACACACTAAATATGAGCACAGTCACATGTACCGTTCTTGAGATATCGTGTTTACGAAGTTTTGACCTTTTGACCTCTCATGACCCCAAATGACCTTTGACCTCCACCAAAAACGATAGGGATCATCTACTCAATATGGCCAACACACTCCCCAAATATGAGTATAGTCACATGTACCGTTCTCGAGATATCGTGTTTACGAAGTTTTGACCTTTTGACCTCTCGTGACCCCAAATGACCTTTGATCTCCACCAAAAACAATAGGGATCATCTACTCAATATGGCCAAGGCACACACCGAATATGAGATTTGTCACACTTACTCTTCTTGAGATACCGTGTTTACAAGCAATTTTTAAGAAATTTACCTATTGACCTCTCGTGACCCCAAATGACCTTTGACCTCCACGAAAATCAATAGGGATTATCTACTCAATATGACCAACCCACACACCAAATATGAGCATAGTCACATGTACCATTCTCGAGATACCGTGTTTATGAAGTTTTGACCTTTTGACCTCTCGTGACCCCAAATGACCTTTGACCTCCACCAAAAATAAAAGGGATCATCTACTCAATATGACCAACCCACACACCAAATATGAGTATAATCACATGTACCGTTTCGAGATATCGTGTTTACGAAGTTTTGACCTTTTGACCTCTCGTGACCCCAAATGACCTTTGACCTCCACGAAAATCGACAGGGATCATCTACTTAATATGACCAACCCACACACCAAATATGAGCATAGTCACATGTACCATTCTCGAGATATCGTGTTTATGAAGTTTTGACCTTTTGACCTCTCGTGACCCCAAATGACCTTTGACCTCCACCAAAAACAATATGGATCATCTACTCGATATGAACAACCTACACACCAAATATGAGTATGGTCACATGAACCGTTTCTCCAGATATCGTGTTTACGAAGTTTTGACCTTTTGACCTCTCGTGACCCCAAATGACCTTTGACCTCCACCAAAAACGATAGGGATCATCTACTCAATATGGCCAACCTACACACCAAACATGAGTATAGTCACATGTACTGTTCTCGAGATATCGTGTTTATGAAGTTTTGACCTTTTGACCTCTCGTGACCCCAAATGACCTTTGACCTCCCCCAAAAACAATATGGATCATCTACTCGATATGACCAACCTACAAAGCAAATATGAGTATAGTCACATGTACCGTTCTCGAGATATCGTGTTTACAAAGTTTTGACGTTTTGACCTCTCGTGACCCCAAATGACCTTTGACCTCCACCAAAAACAATAGGGATCATCTACTCAATATGACCAACCCACACACCAAATATGAGCATAGTCACATGTACCATTCTCGAGATATCGTGTTTATGAAGTTTTGACCTTTTGACCTCTCGTGACCCCAAATGACCTTTGACCTCCACCAAAAACAATATGGATCATCTACTCGATATGAACAACCTACACACCAAATATGAGTATGGTCACATGTACCGTTCTCCAGATATCGTGTTTACGAAGTTTTGACCTTTTGACCTCTCGTGACCCCAAATGACCTTTGACCTCCACCAAAAACGATAGGGATCATCTACTCAATATGGCCAACCTACACACCAAACATGAGTATAGTCACATGTACTGTTCTCGAGATATCGTGTTTATGAAGTTTTGACCTTTTGACCTCTCGTGACCCCAAATGACCTTTGACCTCCACCAAAAACAATATGGATCATCTACTCGATATGACCAACCTACAAAGCAAATATGAGTATAGTCACATGTACCGTTCTCGAGATATCGTATTTACAAAGTTTTGACGTTTTGACCTCTCGTGACCCCAAATGACCTTTGACCTCCACTAAAACAATATGGATCATCTACTCAATATGACCAACCCACACACCAAATATGAGCATAGTCACATGTACCGTTTCCGAGATATCGTGTTTACGAAGTTTTGACCTTTCGACTTCTCGTGACCCCAAATGACCTTTGATCTCCACCAAAAACAATAGGGATCATCTACTCAATATGGCCAATGCACACACCACATAAGAGCATAGTCACACTTACTCCTTCTTGAGATACCGTGTTTACAAGCAATTTCTAAGGAATTTACCTATTGACCTCTCGTGACCCCAAATGACCTTTGACCTCCACAAAATCAATAGGGATCATCTACTCAATATGACCAATCCACACACCAAATATGAGCATAGTCACATGTACTGTTCTCCAGATATCGTGTTTACGAAGTTTTGACCTTTGACCTCTAGTGACCCCAAATGACCTTTGATCTACACCAAAACAATAGGGATCATCTACTCAATATGGCCAATGCACACACCAAATATGAGCATAGTCACACTTACCCTTCTTGAGATACCGTGTTTACAAGCAATTTTTAAGGAATTTACCCATTGACCTCTCGTGACCCCAAATGACCTTTGACCTCCAAGAAAATCGATAGGGATCATCTACTCAATATGACCAACCCACACACCAAATATGAGCATAGTCACATGTACCGTTCTCGAGATACCGTGTTTACAAGATTTTGACCTTTTGACCTCTCGTGACCCCAAGTGACCTTTGACGTCCACCAAAAACAATAGGGATCATCTACTCAATATGGGCAATCCACATGCCAAGTATGAGATCCCTCAGACTTACCCTTCTTGAGATATCGTGTTTACAAGCCAAAGCGTCACATACGCACACACACACACACACACACACACACACACACACACACACACACACACACACACATACACACGACATCACCATCGCATAGATTCCTTGCCTGCCTACGGCAAGGAATCAAAAAGGGAGCTAAGGAAATAACTGCACCATATACAGACATTGCTGTACAGGCTAATCAAGTGTCCCTTGGCATTTAAAGTCATGCATGTGTACAGTACAACCCAACTTAACTTTAATTAACATGAAGTCACATTAATTGTGGGCATGCAGCAAATAAATAAAGCATATACTGTAAATCCAGTTTGTTCAATATTCGTAAGTGTCACATGTTGGGATCAACAAAATTTAGAGCAAAATGCTCTATGCCAAATTAGATAAGCAAAAATGCTAGAGCCATGGCCAGTCATCTCCCCTCAAAATTATGGTACCACTGCAGAAGATAAAAAAGATTTTCAGGGGGAGTTTGACACACAAATGTGACCAAAATGATTTAGGTGTGGCAACTTTTTCTACGTGGAGGTAGAAAGTAACTACGTGGAGGTAGAAAGTGGAGGTAGAAACTAACCATCTGACCATCTGAAGTATGGTCAAAGTATCTTGAATGTATGAATGAAAACAACTTTTTGGGGGGAATATCACATCCCTTACCCCCACCCCTATCCTGGCAATTGTGAGGTCTGCATGTCCAATTTGAAGTAAATGCCATGAATGCATGCCCATGAAACTGAATTTGGTATGTTCCGTACGTTTGTTATAAATAACCAGAGAATAATTTCAGCGTCATGGTAATTTACAATATGATCACGCCATTGAAAACTAACCATCTGACCATCTGAAGTATGGTCAAAATATCTTGAATGTATGGCTTGAATATGTTCTGATATAATTGATGACTTCAAAGTTTAATATCTGTGCATACATATGTGACCTTTCTGTTCAGGTCAACTGGTAACAAAACATCAGGGCGCTGCGCCGGATGCACATAGCACACCGTTTTTATCTTACATCCTGCCATCAGCTGTATACACACATTAAAGTGTTACTTGTTGACCTTTGACCTATTGAGCAATATACTACTCTTTGAAAAAACTTCAAACTCATCTATTACTGAGTGAGGTATTTATAGCACCTCAGGTCCAAAGGAGCACTGTAGTCCTCACTAGCATGTATGACCTCACTAGCACATATGACATTACAAATTAAAAGTACTTGATTAAAATGATACTTTAACATTCAAAATTAATTAGCATTTGAAAGGCAGGTAAATGAAGTAAAAGTTCATGTCTTACCATCTTGCATTTTGGGGATCTGTGTCCAGGCACGCTCTGACCACATACAGGAGACAAGATACCAGTTTAATTGTTAGATTAAAAAGACGAATTCGAACACCTGCAAGGAGTGAAACAGAGGAATGAAACTGAAACATTTTACATTCTGGAATTTTTCCAGGTATATAGGCCTATACACAAATAGGCTATGCAATGTACTTGGAACCTAACTATGAAGTTCTGTGAAGAAGTTTAAGGTTAACTTCACAGAATGCTTGAACTCCCTTTCTCATCCAGGCAAAGTATTAGTTGAACTATACAGGGAACCCTAAGGTCCATGATTCACCTGCTGTAGGCATTGCTGGAATACTGCATTTATCCCAATAACTAAGTCTACTATATTTCCTATTTCCTAAGCAGTGCCTTTTCTTTATGAAAAAAGGGGATTTCCCTCAAATTGTCTCATTTCACCCACATACTTAAATTTGCTAGTACAACAGCTTTACAGGCAAAATTCCCCCATCTCATTGGTATCAAGTCAGTCATATTGAGAGTAAACCTCATTGCAATGCAGTGGCATAACCACGGGGTAGATGTTTGGAGGGTCAAAACCCCCATGACCCAACCTTACAATGCAAAAAACACCTAAAAGAGCAGTCAAATTTTTTCTCTATCCTTAGACTTGTCCCTCATGTGATGTCCCAAAACCGCTCATGACACCAACCCCCCCCCCCATGACACAATCCTGGCTATGCACCTGTTGCCATGCTTTGTCATCCTCCCCAGCCCCTATGTGTTTGATCCACTATAAAATATTACTAGTATTTTAGCACAAAATCATTTATAAACAAAGAATTAATGAACCTTCAATGATGAATGTATCAACCTAATTTGTTACATCATTTTAAACCCATGGGAAATGCCTCTCACAGAAAATTGATTTTACTCAGAGAATTATTATTTTTTGAGGAGGAGGTTGAAAAAGAGTACAAAACGAGAATTTAATATTCCTTTAATGGGCTCAATGCGTTAATATTTACAGCCTAATGCCAGAGTCAAAGGGTCCTGATCAAATGAAAATTATCATAGTTAGCATAATAAGTCAAGTTTATGTCCAATAGTTAAAGAAAAAGTTAAAAAGTTTAAATTCGGTGGTGCCTGACTGTAAACAGTTTCGTGCATTCTTTGAGAAGTGTCTCAGTGGTCACCAATTTTTTAAAAAGGGATTAAACCATTTAAAGAACTAACTCACAAAACAGTTACTTGTAAAAAGGATATGGCGATTGTCTGAAGTTGACCATTTGTCTTTGGTATGTGAAGGAAACCTCACAGGTTTGCAAGAATTTGTTCAATTTCATGAACCAACTCAATAGGCTGCTTTAAAGGGAAATATTGTGTTTGTTTTAAAAGGAAATTTCATCCTTTTAGAACCAATATTTATTGGCAAAGAGTGATAAATACTTACAAATAAGGCATATGGTGGCCTTCTTATCAAGAAATAAGTTTCCCTCAGATAGAAATTTAGTTGTTTGTTGCTCAAGAATAATTTGTTCACCCAAATTTTCAACATTTCAAAAGATGCAACTTCCATAACTCTTCTTCTGCATAATATTTTGAGGAGATGAAGCTATTGTTCGGGTATATTGTTAAGACCAAATGACTTGAAAAGGATAAGATCTGTCTACTTTTAATGCTACATTGGAGCATTTTAACAAAATATTTCCCTTTTAGGAAAATATTGGATTTAAAATAAAGGAAAATGCACACACCAAGAAAATATAACTCCAGTTGTTTTGAAACCATTTAGTTAATTTTTACTTTTACCTTTCCCTTTTTTAGGTAGTTTTACCCCAACAGTGTAACTGTCCAACTTGGTGACACTATATAACACATTCGTGTTGGTGTGTTGTTAAACCCCATCTAACTAACTAACTTAAAACCATTTAGTCTCAACAGTAAACCCAAGCAACAGCTTAATCTCTTCCAAATATTAAATGCAATAAAAGAAAAAAGAATGCAGCGGTTTTGAGGAGCAAATTACATTCTTGAACAGTAAAAAGACAGAATTTCTATCTGTGAGAATTTTTTGTAAGGAAGGCTACAATACCACCTTACTTTGAATGATCCATCATTCTGTGTCAATGTAGATTCTTAATTGGAATTTGTCCTGTAAGACAAACTAATTAATATTTTCTTTTAAGAAAAAAAATCTTACATGAAAATTGATGATTAATGTTCTCTTCTAGCTAGTTAATTTTTCACAAACTGAAACTGCTTCCTTTACAAGGAGTTTTAGAAAATTCTACCAAAAAGTTGGTTGTTTTATGAAATTTACATGATGAATCATTCCATCTTACTTTTTGTTACATCCTCCTTCTCTGCCTGATTACGTCTTATTGCCTCAGGGAGGAAATGAAACACACTACATATACACTTGATACAGACAGCAAGTTGTCATATCTGACTAATTGATTGACAGTAACAAATATATTTATATACACTCTAAAATCAAAAGAGTGAACTTAGTCACTCTTTGATCGAGTGAAAAGTGTAAATTCACTCCATAAGAGTGATAATTCACTCCAAGAGGAATGAAGTTCCCTCCAAAAAGAGTGAAGTTCACCCCAAAGAGTGAAATTCCCTTAAAACAAGCGAAGATTCACTCTTGATGGAGTGTCCACAGTGATCGCTCTTAAAAAAAAGAGAGGTCATTGCAGGCACCCATGGAAGAGTAAATTTTCCCTTTTCCTCTAGTGAATTTCACTCTTTTTGGAGTGAACTCCCCTCCTCTTGGAGTGAATTATCACTCTAATGGAGTGAATTTACACTTTTCATTCAATCAAAGAGTGACTAAGTTCACTCTTTTGATTTTAGAATGTACACCAAAAGTTATGTAACATTTGGGGTTCGCTAACAGACCAGTCAAGTATGTGTTAATTGCTTTTCACACAGTGTGAATACAATGAAAGCATAGACTAATTGAGGGCACAGATCATGTAACAAACTCAGATACTGGTTACACCCCACAATGCCTTCGATCTACTAGGGTATCTATGCTGCATTCTCAAGAAGCAATGTGACGGCATGACTAAATATGTATCAACATAATTCGCAACTTCTTATCTTATCTTCAGTTTTTTCTTTTAATAATTGCCCCTAATCATCTAGCCTCATGAATTTTTAAGCTGTACAGTACAATTAGAACTAATAAGGTTTAACTTTCTTCTTAAACCATTGCTTACAAATTACTTTCTGATGCTAATGGAGCAGTGACTTTTACAAATTGACGTGTGTCACATGGCTAATCAACAGCAGATTTTGACCAAAATTTGGGAACTATCCTGAAGACTTAAACTAACTGTATGTTAATAGTTCTGATGCATATACCAGTGCTTCTGGATGAAATTGCATTCACCTTACCATTGACCTGCCAGTCAGAATTAAAGTACAATAGCAGAGACTTCTAACGGTATCTTGTAACAAAATATTTTTTGTCAAATACATCCCATTTAACCATTCACTTATAACTATCTGTAAGTATAGATTGTTCCCTTGTTTTGCACCAAATGTTATATAGTACCAGCAGATTGTTTGTTTCTTACTGTTCTTAAAAAATAACTGCGTTTAATTTAACCATGACACTTAAAGGGAAAGAGCAGCCACTGCAAATTAATTTTGAAACAAAAAAGTTTATTCTCACGTATTGCTTCATTTTTCTCATGATCCAAGTACGTTTCATAATAGTTTGGAACGTAAACATTGTAAATCGAATTTCAATGTAATGAGTTACTCCCCATTAATTTTCTAATTTAGTGACGAAAAAAATGTCACATGATTTGCAAGAGCCACTCATGATAAAGTGTAGAATACTACGTTGTAGACTAATCCACATAAAAATGAGTGTATTTCCTCTTTAAAATGAGCAATACATTGAATAACTTTCATTGCAGACATGTATACCATTCATGAAATAAGTTCACTGTGCTCAAGAAGTGTCTATCAGATGTCCAGCCAATATGTAGCACTGCAGGATAGCACCTACAGTTTCTATTCACCCAAATGTCAAATCCATTAATTTAGCTGGAGGAGTTTCACCCTCTAGTCACAGGCATATGGAGGGTACATTTTGTGAGGGGACAACAGCAATTATGCCTGAATAATGGCACCATTCATCATGTTTTGCTCATGTTCTGCCCAAATGACCAACCGCTTTTGCTCCAATGGGGAAGGCGAGTGCACCCCCTGCAACCCTGCCTTGAAAGCCTTTGCCTTCTGTGCCCAGTACAAATACAGGCCAATTTCTTTCATCCACATTTTCTCGTGATATTTCCGACAAGATGGCCTCTTTGCAGGGAAATGAACTTTCTAGGTGAAAGACAAAATGGCAGGAACAGTCTGGATGACATTCCAGATTCCATACATGAGACAATGTATCATGCTAACACTGATCTTTATCAAAACATATCCATTGCTCTGACAATGCTACTAACCATGCCAATATCTTGAGCAACTGCTGAAAGACTTTTCAGCTCAATGTGCAGAATAAAAATCTACTTGCATTAGTTCAGTGATGAATAAAGACAGACTGACCAGTTTGGCACACATGCACATCCACCGATCCTTTCCAGTAAGCACTGATATTGTTCTTATTAGAAATTTGCATCAGATGGCAATCATTGATAGTGCTGGCCTTCCTTGTAAGCCTATTCAATAACTAGCCATGGTTGTATTTATTGGCTAAAGTTGTATCAAAGACATTAACTGGCTATTATTACACCAAAGACATTTCTGGCCTATATCTTTCCTACAAGTATCAGAAATTGTGCAAGTAAAAGTATAACTACTTTGTACATGTGCCTTTCTTATTTTAAATATATGTGTAGGAACACAATACTGGCATAAAAACATAACATTCCTTACTTTTGTTGGGCTTAAAGAGGCTCATTGAGTTGGTTTATGAAATTCAACAAATTTTTCCAAACCCGTTAAGTTTTCTTCACATACCAATGACAAATGGTCCATCTCAGACAATCCCTATAGCCTACATACAGATAACTATTTTATGAGTGAGTACTTAATGGTTCAAGTCGGTTTTCAAAAATTCATGACCAGACACTTTTTCAAATTATGTACAAAACCGTTACAAGTCAGGGCACTGAAACATTCAAAATTTTAACATTTTCTGTGAATTTTGGACTTGCAACTTGACTTGTCACACTAACTATAAACATTGTTATGTGATGGTAACCCTTTGAGACTCTCATTAAATTATTGATATCAACTCAATGAGCCTCTTTAAATGTGACTGTGACTCAAAGTTTCATGATTCATTTTTCGGATGCTGTGATTTGGTGATGTGCTGGTCTATACTTCTACAATAAACATGTTTGTGTTTCCTTTTGTATTCTGTATTGGATGGCTTCAAAATGTTAACGTTGGTTATGAAGACACCAAAACATGTACCAAATCATATTTATGGACCAAAAATCTAATCAATATGTAATTTGATGTAAATTGCTTATAATGTAATATGTTGGAATAGAAATTTAAAATGTTTATTAACTACTCTACCCTAACATTTTACAAATGGTGGCTGACCAGGAAAGTTTAAATGCAAATCTAATGTTGGTAATACGAGGACACCAAAAGTGGGACAAAATGGTATCTTTTGTAACCAATGTTAGATTTGGTGCATACATGGTCAGGGATGCAGAATGTGAGGATCTTTAGTCAAAAGATATTGTCATATCATTGCAACTTGTAAAATGAACAAATCTACAGTTAAAATAAACCAATTTCAGTCTTTTAACTTCATTTTTGACACCTAATTCTACTTTGGTGTCTTATGTAACTAACGAAACATTACAACCAGTTTTTGTGACATACAATATTTTGTCATCTAACAAACATGAAGCTTTACATTTTGATGGCAATTCCCAGCACATTTATTAACAAACTGCAGCAATTAAATCATTAATCATTCTTATCTTTTGCTTTAGATCCAAATGTCTGACTTTTGTAAGCCAGTATATTGTGTAATACACATATTATTTTAGTATTACAGTATTTTAACTGGAGGTTTTTTTTTTAATGGGGGGGGGGGTGTGTGGGGGTTTAAGTGCTATTGAATGAGGTGTCTCAAATTATCAAGTGGCCAGAAAACCAGAATGACACTTGTTTCACTTCTCCTTCTATGGTAAGAAGGTGAATGGTCATGGTTGACTACACAATTGCACTAAGTCACTTTTGACATTTGCAAGTACCCAACTCCATAAATATTGGAATTACCCAAATGACTTCTGAGGTAAATTACTAACTGCATTAATTGTTACATTATAGTATATATCAAAGACTTTAAAGATACTCACTTGACCGCTGATTCTTTATAAAGTAAAGTTGAAGCCTCTCTTTAAATGTTTGCTCGTGGACAAAAAATTCCACCTGCACCCTGCAAAACAAAGAAAACAACTCTGGTAAAAACAATTAAAGTAGAATTACAATGACAGAAACAAAAACCTCTCATTTTTACACAGATTGTAGTTCAATTGTTACTTAACAACATCCTTTTTGATTTTTGTAAATAACTCCTCACAAAGTCACAAACGAAGGGAATAAAAACGTGGGTTTTCTCCTACTCAACACAACCGAATTCACTCAATTTGAGAACACCGATATGACCTCGAATAGCACACGGGTCAGTGCGTGACGTCATTGTGAAGAGTCGAGCTCTCTGCCTGTGGTGCAAAGAATCGTACACATCTGTGTTGAGTTACTACGATCACTGTGCAAGATTGCAGGTGACTTCGAATCAATGTCCAGGCAGTTGGCAACCCGCGGTTTGCGGGCGGATTATGGAAATCACGTTATTCATGTTCATATCAAAATCTGCAAATATAGGCTACCCCTTTGGCAACGATAATACAACTTTCACCTTTTCGGTTCCAATACCGCTAGTTAGATAATGCAAGTCCCTGCATAGAATAGGCTGGGGCAGTTCGCCAATACCTCAGTTTCACAACCAGTTAAGCTTCACGGGTTATGGGAGCTACTTTCTGAAGAATGTTCGCAAATGTCGACATTGACTAATTAGGCCTAATTTATCAATTGAATGAGAAGAACACATTGAGAACAGTGCCCTGCCTGCTTGGTTCGTTCACACAATGGCTACCGGAAATCACACAAGTGGCCTGAGTCACAGTGAACGAAATCGTGACAGTCAACTTACCACATATCCGAGAAAGGTATTAAACCCATATAAACATCCAGAAAACAAAAAACGAAACGAAATAGAAAACCCTTTCAATCCATAACAAAGTGAATAAACTTCCACAGTCCCTGGAGAAGGCTACGAGAGAACAACTGTGTTGATCCAATACACAAAAGCATACAAGTAGGCAATGCATAGCTACGCTGTTTTACTGCAGTGATGTCCCGCTTGTACGGTCCCGATATTTCGGTAACAGTGCTAATTATACTGCGTGCTAAGTTTCACTGAAGTCATAACCCTGAAAAGGAAAATTAAAACGGGAAACAAAACAAGCTCACCAAGTGTTTGGATAGTCCCGTATATATAGGAGAACTCACCTTCGAGTCTGCCAACCATCGACATTCCGCGGTCAGAATGGCCTCCAACCAACCAGACCCCGAGGTCGAAGAAGAACCAGCTGAGGGATATGTTGAATTAGAATGTGTGGATTCTCCATTTAGTGATTCATCATCATCTTCAGAGGAAAATGATGAATCAGAAAATGATGAATATGATGACAGTGATCTTGAGGGAGGAGAGGATGGAGCGGAAGGTCATGTACCCAGAATGGGACCTAACCCTTACATGTTTGAACACGGTCCTTGCTGAAGGAGCTCAACCCAGAGAAGAACAACCTGCCGCGAACCCTGCCAATCAGGGCCGTCTCCAAGTTCTAGACTGGTTCGTTTTTCCTTTCTTATCTCTCTCTCTCCTTTTTTTAATTTTAAGTAAAATATATACGTAGGTACTTAGAAGAGTCTGTGTATGATGAATGAAGTTCAAAAAAGTTTCTTGTTCTCTGTGAAAGGCGCGCTTTGAAATTCGTATAGGCTACGAAAACGTTTAATAAGTGTTGTACGCAGTGGATGGAATGAAGAAGAGACACCCATTTAATCCCCTAAAATCACTTTTAATCACTTCTCACTGGTCAAATTGTAAGAGAGCGGTATCGGCAATGTTCTACACGGTAGTCACCCCCTCCCCTCCCGGGCTAGGTTTTAGGGATGTAATTGTTTGAAACCGTATTGAAAGAGTATTTTCCGAGCATACTGTATGTGGCCTCACCACTATAAGAATACACAAAATTTCGAAGGGGGGGGGGGTGTATTAAAACTTATGAGGGTGGCAGCACCTAACCACCCGACATGCACCTCCCCCTCACCAAACCCGCCCTTCCTCTTAACCTCCCTAATGTGTGATAACATTTTTCAGACATCTAAAGGAATTTCTCCCTATCATCGTTATCCTTTAGTGAAGGGGTCTGTTATGTCCATTTGTTTGCAGCTTTTCTTTTTCCCATTTCATAGCTACATTTGACAGTAGAAATTTTAGCTCAAAACCTTTTCCCACTATGATATGGGTATTGGCACCGGTGAGGCTAAGGGAGAAGGCTCAAGGAGTTCGTGTAAAAGTAAATTTGGGCGGAGGGCGTGAGAAATGGTGACTGTCTGAAAGACTATAGCGGAGCGCTTCCACCCCATCAGTTGGCAGGGAGCGTTGAGAAAATATTGGAAAATCACGACCCCTTGCTGGAAATGGCATTTCCTAGGCTTGTTAGTAGAATCTGAACCTTCGATAGTCGCCTTATGAGCTTTTTTCAATAGAAGTTTCATTCTAGTAAAAACTGAGTAAATTGTAAAATGATGAGGACATTACGAGATATACCACTGCCAAGTTGGGGAAATGGAAAGTAATAACTGGAAATGAGCCTGTATGCACGGTTGTACATAAATTAACACTAAGAACGCGGCGCGACGGAATGGAAAGGGGGGGGGCTGAGTGCGAACGAGTATATCTAAGCGGAGCACCACCATTACTTGACGCAGTGCAGGTGTATTGGACCGATCAAGAATGTGTTCAACCTCCACTTCCGAAATTCTTGCCGCGGTCCCCACTTCTTGAAGCCTTTGAAATTTTTTTTTATTTATTTTTCATGGTTCCAACGACACTGCAACAAAGATACGTCTTTTCCTCGAAAAACTGTTGAAGATTGTGTTGCGTTACTGAAATTCCCAAGTCGTGTACGCACCACATGCTCAATGATATTGGCGCTCTAGTAGCCAGCCAGTGTCTTCAATTTAGGTTTCACTTTGAAGTTCATCTTTTTCTGTAAAACATACTGTGGATCCCAATCGTCTTCGGTGAAATGTGCAGAACAAATCTTTGTGTTCTTTCCGTGAGAAACACCAGGGGCCCGTTCCACGAAGAGTTACGCACGATCTTAAGTATGATTTACTGTTGGCTTAAGTATGGTGAATCAAACTTAAGATTGTGCGTAACTCTTTGTGGAACGGCCCCCAGGTGCCACAAAATCTTTTCTCGTTCTCCTCACAAAGCGTATCCAGAGTTTCCTGCACTTATCGTTGGTTTTCTCGCTCGGAAAATCAAAAAAGCTCAGCGAGGGATCTGCACTTGTTCTGGTGCATCCCCCAACAACACAATTTCTTGGCATTTTGCGTCAATTCGTAGTTCTAGTCCAACAGCGAAACCTTTTTGGTTTGATGTGATTCACGTTGCATGCTGTACTGTACAACCACAACTAACGCTAGCTTGCATATACTTTGCACGTGTGTATGTATACACTGCACTTCACCATGTAAACAAGCTTAGGTCACGATAAGAATGAGTCTTCACAGTGACGTCACGGGTCAACTTGGAACACGTGACCACTGCAGTTCTTTTAGTGAAATGTTCGATTTCTATCATGAAAAATGGGCTGTTTTATCCCCAAATTTATACCATTTCCTGTCATTAGTTTTACTTCATATTTGGCACACTTCAAAAGTAAGCCTTAAGGAATACTGGAGAGAAAACTTGGGCTGTTTTCTTTGATGGCAAATGCCATTGTAATTCTACTTTAAAAAAAAGAATGACAATGAACATCCCTACGCCCTCCTCTCAAAAAAAAGGAAACAGAAAAACAGTGTTGTTCCACACAATCCAGGCATGAAACTCAGGTGCCAATTTATGGGGAGAACCAACAGAGCAAATAGTTATTCCCACTCCTGAAAGTTTGTTTCCCTTTGTTTCCATGGTTACAGTTTGAAGTTAGCTCTCAACTGCTGGTTGGCTTCAAAGTAATATCCATTTTGGAAAATATTTTTATGATTAGTACTTGTTGTAAGTTATCCTACAAAATACAGAAACAAGCATTTTTCATATGGATTGTTGGCGAATTCATAAGCTTTGAGATATGAGGTATACAAGTGCACTCATTATATCCATTTGACAGCTGCCTGGCAGCTAAGGCTTTAGATGACATACACCTCTGCTTCAATTTGTTGCAATTGAGAGCTAGGGGGGTAAAGCTCATATAAATACTGAATGACATGATGGAATATTAGCCTTTAAGGCGATCTGTCATTGATACCACAGTATTTAGGGAAAAACTGCTGTTCTCAATTATAATACTACTTGACCACTGGTTCAGTACTCCCTTTTGCTGCTGCAATGAGTAGACATTTTGGTTGCTGTTCTGGTACAATACAACCCCAACATTATGAAGGTTTCAATGACAACTTTCAGCCAATTCTGAAATAAGTGCATATCATTAGGCATAAGATACCTCTTTGCAGTCAGGGCAATGTTTGTTTACACTATTCGTCATGCTTCAGTGGCTGCACAACCAGCTTACATGTGTCCAAAAAGATAAGCCTATTGTCCTGGTCTGCTGAGGCAGCTCTGACTGCAAACTTGGCTTCCACTGATTAAACAGTCTCTGCCTTTATGAATGAGGTTTTCAATGGGACTCTTTGTTTACATAGTGCTGGACATGGCAGCTACTATTGACAGAAAGCTGATAACAGGAGGTCGAGTTGACCTTGCTGTAACATCACTTTTTGAACAAAAAGTGGGGTGCCGGGTATAAATTGTATAGAGGCAACCTTATGCCTAATGTCAAATGGGGGTTCAAATTATTTATGGTGCATTGAGGGGATCGATAGATCCCCTTTCAGTTTATTCTTATGGCACGCCAAAAGGCTCACCAAATATGATGATGTTCTAAAAATACACGTACATGTACTAAAATTACACGTTCATGTACCAAAAATATACGATGATGTACTAACTTCATATGATCATGATGTAAATTTACACCATCATGTACTAAAACCATAAGTTCATCATGTTAAATGTTACGTTGTACATGTAAAATCACATGTTGTACATCTTAAAACACATGTTGTACATGTAAAAACGTAAGATCACCATGTTATCATTGTATCTTCCGCACGCCATACAGAGTGAGCCTTTCGGCGTACCAGAAGTCCGCCAAAAGGCTCACCGAATTTGATGTAGTAAAAGTACACGTTCATGTACTAACTGCTTACGATCATGTACAGATTTCATACGTTCATGTACTGATTTCATACGTACATGTACTGATTTCATACGATCATGTACTAAATGTCAGTACATGATCGTAAGAAATCAGTATATGATCGTATGTTACAACGTAACATTTAACATGATGAACTTATGGTTTTAGTACATGATGGTGTAAATTTACATCATGATCGTATGAAGTTAGTACATCATCGTATATTTTTGGTACATGAACGTGTAATTTTAGTACATGAACGTGTATTTTTAGAACATCATCATATTTGGTGAGCCTTTTGGCGTGCCATATATTCTGAGATAGACTACTATCAAATGTCAACCTTCCTGACCATTTTGAAATGCTTGGATAGGCATGTAATTGGCATTGATAACAGTGCTTAATTGACAAGGTTGTGCACAGAATAAGTTTTTCCAAATGAAAAATGCCCCAGACCCTCTACTGGATTTTGTAAAAAAATCCACAGGTAGTTACTGATTGGTGGAAATCAATTTTCAGTTTCATCGCAACAGGACCACCATGATGAACAATCTCTTCTTTGACATCCAAATGCCCCGAATTAGGATCAGCTGGCTTACAGTTACTGTCAATAAAATTAGACAAGCAAGTAGCTATTGTGATTTACATACTTCATTGTGCACCAGCCGCAAACTTGACCAACTATATTTTAATCTATATGAACTACACTATAGTATACTACAAAATTTGCTACCATTGCAGACTTCACATGTAAATATGTAAAATGTATACAGAGCTTCCCAGCAATTACTAGACAAATTTGGAGAATAAATGGTGTACATAGCATGCTGTCTTATCACTCTTATGTCAAAGTGACCTGTATGATATTTATGACAGAAAAAAGCTGACTTGATGCTAACAGTGAAAAGTCTTCAATATTTGCAAAAAGGAAACTGTTCAAGTGTTAATAACATTCTGATATTTCGATAAATATCCACAATTGATAGAAAGATGAAACCACAATAAACATACACATTAACAAAATGTCCTTAATTTCATGCTGTAGGGCTTCAGGGAATTTGAATAAATTCCCCTTTCCAACGTAAACCTCCTTTTATCCATCAATTGTACCATGACAGTACTCTATCCTCACTGCCAACATACCTGATCCAGTCTAATGATCCCCCATCCTCCCTTTCCAGAAAACCCTGGTTATATATGTGCCTGGATTAAAGCTCCAATATTCATATATCTCCAATCAACATATATGTTTTCCCACAATTGCCTACAATTGCC
Source organism: Holothuria scabra (assembly GCA_037179385.1). Classification (NCBI taxonomy): domain Eukaryota; kingdom Metazoa; phylum Echinodermata; class Holothuroidea; order Aspidochirotida; family Holothuriidae; genus Holothuria; species Holothuria scabra. Next base: position 26,956,839 of record CM074185.1, on the reverse strand, counting down.
ATGCAAGGGTTTAACTAAAAACTGAAATAGAGGCAAAAGCACGTTTAAAGTGCTCTCCAGATTAACATAACCCATTATGCTGTCCTTGCTTTGCAAGATGATAATTGCAGACACTTCTAAGAGTACATTAAGAAGAAAAAACCACATAAAGAAGACAAATAGGCTACATTTACAGTCACATAAGATACAGATCTTTTTGTTTCCTTCGTGTTGAAGAACCCATTCTTAACCACTTGAAAAGACTTCTTTTTGAAAAGGACATTTCTAAAGGGAACATGAAGTTCTTAAAACTATGAATGTATGCTTTAAATAGCATTTACAACAATTATAAAAGATGCATTTTGCAAGATCTATACAAGGGTCTCATTACAGAAGACATTAAAGGCATCGTTTAAACTCAAGTAGGTCTCCTTTGAAGGTGAAAAAGTTTCTTAATCTGAATAAAGGTTTCTCAACCTAATGATATTAACTATAGCAGTCCAATTTTGACTATCCTTTTTACCTGAAAACAGAAACATCAAATTCCACCCATGTTCATAAAGTGATAAATAATAAAAAAAAAATGAGAGGAAAAAATCCATTTGCTCTTTCAGTCTTACCTCCAACAGTGTTCCAAATTTCTATAACTAAAGTAATTTTACTTGATCTGGCATAAAAATAGCCTTCAGTAGTCCCTGCTCAACATTCTCTGCCATCCCTTTTTTTTTGGAGGGAGGGATATACCTTTGAAAAGCCTGGGTGCCAACAGAGAGCCTAAATTAAATCAGGATTACTTTATCTAACATTTAAAGCCTGTGGTTTCACCACAGGTGGTAATCATTTTCTAAAAAATTAATAATTTTATTTTTTGAAAAAAGATTACTTGTATTATCGTTTTTATGCTACTTCAAATTCCATGCAAAAATTGTTTATTAAAACACTGAGGAATATTGTGCACATAGAATTATCTTGGGCATATGGGACATCACGATTGGGACAGATGACAGACAGGAAGGTACTTGCCCTGAAAATAATCCTGATTGGTACATGGCATAATTCCTGTCATAGAATTTTATGCCCTTAAATTAGCAACACTCAACCCCACCTCATTAATATTCTTCCACACTTTACTAATTAATCATGGCTGTGATACAAACATCAACCTCTAGGACTTTCACTTTCTGAGAAAAGTAGAGGTATATTTCAAAAGTTTAGTACTCAAGGCAAACCAGTGAGTAATTTAGAACATCACTTGTAAACCTGATGCTACAGATGTTGGATTTTGTCAAACAAGAGAGGCATACTTTTATGTAGATTAGCTGACCAATCACAACTCACCGTGATGACATTTTTTCAGTTTGCATGTTGATAGAAATCACAAGATTATACCTTCACAAATTGCTGTCACTGAGAGATTTTATGTATTCCAGATGATATTCCTAGCAATCAGTCCAAACCATTATTTCCTTAGAAATCATTTCTTCCCGTTAAAGTTGCTCTGTGAATTTGAAACTTTAATTTGCAACTGTTCAGTGTACAATCTGATATCAACACTTGACAGATCAGCCACACCTAAAGTTTAGATTTGAGTTCCTGCTTAGCACTTAATGCCCTGCACATTACTTAAATCCCAAGCATTTATACAACTGGGAAGTATCAATGTTACTTGATTCTCACTCAATAGCACAGATGGAAAAGCATATCACTGATGGAAATTATATACTTTAGAGAGTAAGCCATTATTTTGGTTGAAATAAAGACTACTGAACTCTCTCAAAGACTGTGGGTTATGCAAAAGCAACAACCTAGCATTCTGAAAATATATAACCCAGGTTCATCATGTGGCTTGATGAATAGATGTACTAAAAAAAATTATCCCTCCTTGTTGGAGTTCATAGTTTTTTTTTTTTTTTTTTTAATCTGTCCAGCTGCAGTAGTCATGCATGCCCTCCTTCCTATATTCTTCACAGGACCATAAGTAGCCAATGAGGTACTGTTTTCTAAATGGCAATATGTTCCTTATCTTGTCAGGTTAAAATCCTCCATAGAATGTTATGTGTCACTTTGCAACATCAGGTGAAGTTTCACATAAAGTCACACCACCAAACAGTAACCAGAATCTTTTCTTCAAAAGTTAATGTAAATTTGCTTCTCCTTTTTACAGTATAAAACCAAGAGCACATTTGTTTGCTTGTGATAGCTAGACTAATCTTTTACTCAACTAGTCACAAAAATCTTCACAGACAAAAACAATATGTGAGATCTAGTAAAGCATGAAAGAAATATTAAAAATTCACATTAAATTGATAAATCCGCAACGTCAGAATCCTTCCACACAAAGCATGACAACACATACAACATGCTGTATAGCTGAAATTAATTCAATAATGGCCATCTTGGTCAGATCACAATACACAAACTGCAGCTCTATGCATTAAAGGCGATCTGTAATAAAATATGCTAGTGGACTGATTTGGGTGAATTTTCACACTCAGCAAAGCATACAGCATGGCTTTCTCATGCAGAGGAATTCTCCAGCTCAAAAACCACGGCTTTTGGATTACTGCCACATAATCCTGAAATCAATATTGCATAGTTGAGTCTGCTACTGTACTGCTAGGTAATACCTTTTGATCGCTAACATCTACAAAAGTCCTTGAGATGAACTACCTAAAGTGTGTATACATGTAATGACAGAATTTATACGAAGATAATACCCTGCACTTTATGAGAAAAGGTACAAGGTTTCACTATGCAGCTGACACAAAAATTTTTGACACTGATACCAATAACAGATGAGCGAAACTGTAATAAACATATTTGGTAGCTCATACCAGCAGCACTTTTTTCATTTTGAAATTGATAGAGTATCAAATTCCCTGGGGGTAAATGCTTGTTTCAAGTAAAACTGGATTTGCATGAAAGGATTCCTGACATTAAACAGCCCCAGAAAGGATTGTAAGCATATACTTGTGCTCTCATATTGCAATGATGCCTACTCAGCATATTTAATATCTGACCGTAAAATTCTGGTTGCAGATATATAACGAGGAGCTCTGCTAAAATTAAATTAAAATGCCAAGCAATATGAGGAAATTTTGGACATATATCTTGTCATTTTTCATACAGTGAAAATGGGTCAAAAAGTACTTTTTTCATAAATTTTACTTTCAAACACTACAATTTTTTTTACTTTAATGCAGAAGACACTTCACATAAATCACATAAATCTTAGAAATTATTTTCAAAAAAATAGATTATAAGGAATAATCTGGATTTTTACCCAAGCCAATAAAGTAAATGTTACCATGGAAACATTGATATGCTGGTAGATGAATAGTATTATGTTCACATTAAACTTCAATTGCAAGTGAATTATGTGTCAAGTGCACTGCCAGCATGCTTGATAGAAGCATATACTCAGATAACTGGTAACATTTTGATGAACATCTTTTGGAATTAGTTTAACATTAAAGGCATTCCCCTGCACAGTTTCAATCCTTCCAACCATTTACTTCTGGCCCCTCCCACAGCTGTCAAATACTCATTCACATCCAGAAACAATCCTTTATACTTCTTCAAGTAGGGGTGGCTGCTCTGCCCTTTAAAGAAAACTATTGCATTTAAAATGTACCATGGTAGGTATGGCACGCCAAAAGGCTCACCAAATATGATGATGTTCTAAAAGTACACGTTCATGTACTAACTGCTTATGATCATGTACAGATTTCATACGTTCATGTACTGTTTGCTTACGTTCATGTACTGATTTCATACGATCATGTACCGATTTCTTACGATCATGTACTGACATTTAGTACATGATCGTATGAAATCAGTACATGAACGTATGAAATCAGTACATGAACGTATGAAATTTGTACATGGTCGTAAGCAGTTAGTACATGAACGTGTACTTTTACTACATCAAATTCGGTGAGCCTTTTGGCGGACTTCTGGTACGCCCAAAGGCTCACTCTGTATGGCGTGCGGAAGAGACAATAATAACATGATGATCTTACCTTTTTACATGTACAACGTGTGTTTTGAGATGTACAACGTGTGATTTTACATGTACAATGTAACATTTAACATGATGAACTTATGGTTTTAGTACATGATGGTGTAAATTTACATCATGATCATATGAAGTTAGTACATCATGGTATATTTTTGGTACATGAACGTGTAATTTTAGTACATGAACGTGTAATTTTAGTACATCAACGTGTATTTTTAGAACATCATCATATTTGGTGAGCCATTTGGCGTGCCATAGGTAGGCATAAAAAGAAATTATATAGCTGTCATGAAAATGATTTCATTTGCGCTCAACAATTAAATGCAGAAATTATAAGCTTCATTTCCTACAATAATCCATTAGAAGAGTTATAGAACTTGCATCATTTGAATTTATGAACGTTTGGGTGAACAAATTATTCTTAAGAAACAAATGCATTAACACCTATCTGTTAGACACTTATTGCTGTATCTAGAACTACAATGATCCTGTCTTTGTTTATCTATCATTTTTTTATCTATACATATGAATAAAAAAATAAGCACTTTCTTTCCATGAAAGTTACAAAAAGTTTTCCTTCAAGGTACGACAGTGTGCCTGTAAGAAATCGATGTTATTTTGATAAAATACACTTGTATCAGGTTTTAACACTGTTTGGACTTGGCATGAAATAAATTTGTGTAAGGATGGAGGTGTCCTCTCTTTCTTTAAGCCCTTTCTTTCTTTCAGATTGGCCTACTGGCAATTTAAAATGAGTTTTTAAATTTCAAAGATGCAGAAAAAGCACACGTAATTTAAATTCATACCTTAAAAATATTCAAGTAAAACAAAACTGCTTCACATTTCAAAACCTGAGGGGTTTCTATATCAGGTTCGATGACATTTCCTAGGGATCTCCAAATAAACGTCATTTAGAATCTCAGTTAATGTTCACATTATTTCTTTCAAGAAGACAGAATTTCAGCACTTCATGTCAAGAATAATTTATCATGTCTGACACTTGCAGGGTCAACGGCACAGAAAATGAGCCAATATGAAAGAGTACTGAACTCTGTTTCTGGTAACATTAGATATCGATGCTGCTTTCAATCCAGCATGCAGCATCTGTCAACAGAGAGAATTCTTTGCAGTGTGCAGTCTCAAACGTGATTTATACTTGTCTTAGGATCAAGAGACTACATATATTTCAGCATTAGTGCAAAAGGATTTGTTTTAAAAATGACTGTGATTGATCATGTAAAAAAACCATGGGTCAATATAAAAATTGACTCCAACTTTTGTTAATGAAAGTTTAGACACGGGGAAAATTGAATTATCTGCTCAAAATTTGGTTTATATTATGGAAAGGGGAAATCATTTTCTGTTAATTAACATCACTATAGGTTCTACAGCATATGCACCTTACCTGATTTGAGTCAAGTGTATGACTACAGAATTTTTTTTTTTTTTTGGGGGGGGGGGGGGGTAAAACCAATGTCAAAGTTATATTCTGAATCAAATCTACAGTAAAGATGCAAAGGTTTGAATATGAGGATGCCGGTCTGTTTAAAACAACAATTACTCTAGTTTGAGTCATTTTCATAATGATTCAAAATTGGGACATTTTGTTGTAATGACTCACATTGACCTTACATATGAGACCAAAATAAGACCCTAAAATTTGAGTTAAGCCATACATAACCTGGCACAGCATTCATAACAGGATGACAGCTGATTGTCGACATACTTGACGACATTGTCATCTCAGAATAGAAAGAATATACATAAAATGATTCAATTTGCAAGTGCACAAGTGTTGATCTCAGTTGGCTCAATGGTCCAGGGTGCAAGATTTCTCTTTACCCTTTATATGTTCTTAAAATATGTGAAAACTACTAACATTAAGGTGTATACAAAGATTAACAATCCTAGGCCTCTTCAATGCCAGTTCAGCTGCTGGAACCGCTTTGCAATTTGCTTAAACCATTTTTAAAATATTAGGAATATTCTCATTTAAATGGTTTCCTAAGCCAAGAAAATGGAAAATTTGGCAATTAATAGTTTTTACCTGCAACAAGCTGTCACATCCATGCTTTATACTCAAATTATAACTAACTTTGATGCAAATCAATGTAATTAATCAAAGAACCTTCATCATACTTGAGCCACAATAGGACAGTTCCAAGCGTTATACCGTGACATTCAGAAGACTTTTTCAAGTTTCAACTGGTATCTCATGGGCTTTATTATAAATCACTGAACAAATTACACTACAATTTAACTGATACCAGGGTCTCTCTTAAAATGTGCAAATTTTTTCCAAGATGTTATTTAATTAAAATACACAGTTAATTAATCGCTGCCGTTATACCGTGACGTAAAATGGACATGACTTTTTCACCTAAACGTGTATACTCAAAACTCTTTGAAGTTTAAAGAGTTACCATGTTACAAGGTTGTTGTCCATATTCTGTAGTATCCCAGATACATTATGAAAGTAAACATTTGATAACTGATTCATCAACTAATTAATTATGCACTGAAGACTTAACGAAGGCACTGTTATACCGTGACTGTTATACTGTGACAAATGAATTTCCCACACAAAGTCAATACAAAATCATAGCACTTATGGGAATGATTGAATAATTTCATGTACCATTGGCCTTGATGCCCCAAAGTTTCCCACATTGTTTTAGTGATACCTATGATGAATATTTAGCATTTGTATTTCTAAATTTGAGAGCATCCATAATTTTATGACATAAAAATAAAACATGCATAGCGTTATACCATGACATGAAATGTCAGTGAAAATTAATCTGTCACTCTCCTGGACAATCCTTCCTCAAAATCACAGATTTAACATGCATGAGTGCTGTATCTGTAAAACTAAATTCAAGTGACATCACACACCTTGATATTTTTGTGTCTACAAGTAATGTACAGAAGACCCATATGCATTGAACATTTCTTAAGGTATGTTGAAATGTTCGGAAAGTTTTCACGACTCCAGATTGAACCAGTATAATGGGACCACAGGAATAATATGCAAAAGCAATTTTCAGTAGGTTATAATAGCCTAGGACTCATACAACATTGCTCAGAACATATTGGAGAAAAGCAATTTTGGCAGAATATATTATTCCAATGAAACATCATATCATATGAACTGTATGCCAAGGTCAGAACACCCATTGGCAAGTGTACCTTGTGAGCAAACATCGCAAGTGCAGGTTCCTTTTGAAAGAATCGGTAGTGTGGGGTGAAAAAGTAATAAAGTTTCAGGTCTCAGAATATTGCCCCACTCAAGTGACATCCATAAGGAAAGCTAGCCTGAGTCTATCAATTTCTGTTGGGATTTCATTTGAAACTTATCCCAATGTTCTGGGAAAAATTGCTATTCATTCATGAGAACGTCACATGGTATTCACGGCTACTGAAATTATCAACGACCAACGATTACCCACATACTTTATTCCAACACAGTGATATCATAGAAAAGTATGTAATTATAATGTATGGGCTATAAATATTGAGATAATCATTGCAGTAAAATGTGAAGCCTAAAATGGTGACATTTTGCTAATTACATGGAAATCTGTTGATAATATAAGCCACTTCCAGTTAGGTCAACTGAGGTCAAGTGTTTAGCCTGGACTGGTTCTTGGTGGTCAAATCATGCAGTGAAAGAATACTCTCTGAAAGCATTATACATTTAGTTTCCACAGGTCTAGCAGGGGGTTTGAAGTTTAAAGGGAAAAATTGGGTTTGTTTTACAAGGGAATTCATCCTCTGAAAACCAATATTTAATGGCAGAGAGTGATACGTAATTACAAATAAGGCAGTATGGTAGCCCTCTTTTCAAGAAATAAGTTTCTCTCAGATAAAAATTGTTTGTTGTTTGTTGCTCAGGAATGATTTGTTCACCCAAACTTTCAACATTTCAAAAGATGCAACTTCCACAACCCTACTTGTGCGTAATATTTTGAGGAGATGAAGCTATTGCTGGGTTTTATAGTAAAGACCGAATTATTTGAAAATGACGAGAGCTAATTACTTTTAATGCTACAGTGTGATAGAGCATTTTTAACACAATATTTCCCTTTAAATCTACCTCCTGCTCAGAATATTGTCCCATTTTTAGCACTGGAATCGACTAAATGCTTAAGGCTTTTGTTGCAAGCTAGGTTTATGTCGGCTGATGTACACAGTAATGTAGGATACAGTATGGCAACTGTATATACCACAAGGCATGCTTACTTCATGTTCTGTACTGTATAACATGTATCATACAAAATCAACAATTGAACAGTGACAAATTTTCTGCTAGCCAGGCAACCATTTGCTACATTATGTTGACTCCACCCCTTACCAATTTGCTGATGATGTGTCCATTCATTATCATAAAGTTATTTTTGTCAGATTGTAATTATGAAGAGATTGGCTGAAAGTTGGCAGGTTATTGCATTGCATTACGTTTTATGTTAGTGGTAAACCTACAGAATTGTTCTTGTAGCTGATAAAACTTAGCAAAGGCCTACTTAATACAGAAGGCTAAGGAAAAACTTGCAATCATTTATCTAGTATGCTATGTCTAAAAGTAAGAAGAGAGCTGGATTCAAAGCTATATATTGAAGGCAATGCAAAGTCAATGGGATGTCACAGTATAACAGGATTCTGTCACGGTATAACGTTATACTGTGACAGATTTTAATTAGTGATAATTGAGGGAAGTAGATGAACTTGAAAGTGAACATTAATTTGGAGAGTCCTGATGTCCTGGATTTGCAAACAAAAGATTTCTGCAATTAATTGCTTTTTGAAGGAATATCTGCAAAAATATCAATATTTGCTGTTATACCGTGACATAAATTTGGTAAATTTAATTGACATCAGTAAAATAAAATGAATTACATAACCTGAAAAATATGGCCATTTTGTTACTCTCTGAGGTTTAACAGTACATGACAATTAAGTTTCATAGAACTTTCATGGTGATTATTCATGTAAATAACACACCTTTTTGTGTGGTGTTTTTCATGTTTTTTCTAATTATTATAATTACTAATTATGAATGTTAATTTCAGAGGACAAAATTGACCAAATTATTTTTTTTCAAGTAAATCCTGAAAATTCAAACTCTTAGCTTCAATATGATATCATATTTGTTATGATTAGATGAGTTTGAAATTTTGTGACCCATGTCCACTTTTGCTTGGAACTGCCCAGTAGCAACTCACATTTGATGTCCCAAAAAACATGCATTTTGACTTTTTTGTTAATCTTTCTGATGGTTTAATCATAGGTCACAGAGGTCATAGAGTACAGTCTATATAGTCCCTCCCCAACTTTCCTCCCACCCTGCAACTTCTTTCTCCCAACAACTGCTCTTCCCCCATGCAAACATCAAGCCAAATGGCCAATGATTCATACTATTATTGGCCTGCTCCGTATTACCTTCTATGTATAACCATACCATTTCATTTCCGAACAAACCTAGGACCTCTTTTCCAGGCAAGAGACGATAAAAACACAGCTGCACATGTAACCAAAGAATCAAAAGTTGTTTTGATGCGTCTGATTTCTTTGAAGTGTTCATCAAGAGCAAATTATATCATTAATGTCAAAGGACATGATGGAGCCTGCTAAACAAGATACCACCATGTCTACCATTTAAAGGGCATGAGCCATCAACCCAATTTGAATTACTACAGCAGTTTATCCTACTTCATGTATATGTCATGAATGTGTCTTCTGAGAATCACGTGACAATATTTTCATTGATGAATTTTTTTATTTATAATATATGTAAAATAACCCATTGCTTTACTTGAGTATGCAATATTAAAATGCCAAAATATAATAAACATATACTTGAAAGTAAAGTAATAAGAAGTTAGTGAGAATTAATTAACTCTTATTTCAAAACACATTTTGGGAGACTACTGTTTCCCTTTAAACAACTGCCTCAAACAGATTACAATGAACATTTATGTGCAGGGACCACATGCTGTCATACTGCACATCTGTGAAGATTTGCAACTTCATACACAATATAGCCTATGAGGTAGCCAATCAGGAAACAAATTAATACATTTTAAGGTTAAGCATTTCATGGAAATTATTCTCTTATTATTTTTGCAGCTGTGATTCGATGCGCTATGAACGTACAGCATATGACGCAGATAGCAGAATTCCTTGTAGATGACGCTTAATTCTTGAAATTCTCTAATACTGCTTTTACATAATGACAGTGTAATGGAAATTGGCTATGAGTAACTCTGACATAGTTCACACAAATTTGGATAAATTGTAATCTGTGATATATTCCAAGGTTCCCAACCTTTTGTACTTGCAGTCTGAGTCTCCCTTATTCAATTGTTTTGCAATATCCTGGTGCCCCTTTTTGCACCAAACAAACTGAAAGAACTACAACTGATGTATAATTGTCATATATATTTTGACATCATGAGGAGGGGAAAGAGAGGGTCTGGAAAAATATCTAACTTGTTTAAATCCTAACTATGTCCTCACATTAAACACCTAAAATATGCCCTCCCCATATATCCTACAATGCCCCCCCCCCCCCCACAACCACATTAAATCATTATAGAAGTGTCTTTTTATATCACTATTATTTTTTAATATTTGTCTAAGTTTATTATCTATTTTAAGGTGTTTGACTTCTAGGTGAGGAAGCAGTCTGAGTTTGCATTGATCACATGACACCTTGAAAATTTCTAGGTGGTTTGAAAGATGCAGTACAACATCTACCATACATTTTTCATTTCATTTAATTGTTTCTTCACAGTGCATCAATGACACGGTTATTACTTCACAAATTTAAATTACACCTAGGGTTATTGCATGCATTACGGCTGCATTAACACATGGAAGTAAACAGATCTCCTCACCTCCCTAGGAAACAAATTTGTATAAATATTCCTAAAATTAGAAATGCACAAGTAGCACATTTAAAACATGGGCCACTATGACAGAGGGTCTGTATATATGTAGCTGATGAACATGGGTATTTATTTCCTAGTTATAACATCTTTCAGCTTTAGATGCATCAGAGGATTTGTACATAGTTTCCCATATGTTTTTTTGGTCCCATATGATTTTTCCATCTATGACGGACCTTGAATGTTCATGCCGTGAAGTCAACGTGAGGAGTGTGATTTTGTGCGCACCTAGATGAAGATGGGGACTCATACACAACTATAAAAGTTTAATAAGACAGCACACCTACTACTGTCCTTAATATTCACGAGGAGTGTAATTTTGAGCAAACCTGAAAAATTAAAAACTCAAGCCTGAATTTTGTAAAAATGTACAGGGTTTCCCATAAAAGAAGCTAATAAATTAACCCTAAAGAGGATTCGAGCATTCTTCTGACTGGTTTTTTCATCCATTGACTATTGAACACAAATTTAAAAACTTTTAGGCCTGTTTTCATGCACCTAAAGAAGCAACTGAGAACAATTTGCTAAGGCACCACATTTTTAAGTTAGTGCCTCCACTCTTCACACCTATTGAAGTTTAAAAGGGGGGAAAAGATGGCACTCTCAGTGAATGGAATGCATTGGTACAAGTAGAGAGTTGTTACAGATATCTTAACACTTCCCCAGTGCAAGATGATGCAGGCAGCACATTTTGCTCATAAGGAAGGGGCCAGGGAAGTTTCACATCTGACAACAAACAAAAGTGACTTGATGCTAATGCTCTGATTTTTTCACATATGGATTATTGTAATAGCCTGTTCATTAACCTTCCGGACTCTACGTTACATCCACTTCAAAGAATTCAAAACTTTACTGCTAAATTAATCCTCGGTAGATCCAAATTTGACAGTGCCTCTCCCGCTTTGAAAGAGCTACACATTCTGCCCATCAAAGCTCATATTGAGTGTAAGATTCTTCTCCTTGTGTTTAAATGTCTCCACAATTTAGCACCAACTTATTTATCAGGGTTGATTGAATGCAAGCTTCCTATTATGCTACTAGATCTTCAAAAGGTTTACTTCTTCATTTCATTTATTTGTTTCATCACATTACATATTATAATATGATGTGAAAGGAAGTCATCCAGAAAACCAAAATTGGCTTAACAAAGTGGATGACTCCCTATAACCAAGAAAAAAGATAATAGATACTTACAATTTCTACAAAACAAACAGCAAACAAAAACGTACATACATAACTATGACATGTCTCCGTATTATACACTCACATTTGGAAAAATTATGAGCATACTTGAAAGATATTAAGAATAATTTCAATTTCACCAAGGGAACTTAATAATTATCAATGATGCCTTCCTTAATCGCCTTCTTAAAGATAAACAGAGAGGCAGAATTTTTTACTGAGTCTGTGAGGGTATTCCAGATTTTAGTGCTACGATTACGCAAGCTAAACGATCCAATGTTCGTACGATAGTAATGACGATGGGCAGATTTAGCGTGTCTAGTACTATGCCTATGAACAGAAGTATTGCTAATTATAAAATTATGAAATGTATCTGGTAGTAGTCTATTCCAAGCCTTGTAAGAAAATACAGCAATGTTGTAATCAATGATGTCGGTAAATTTGAGTAATTGAAACTTTTTAAATAGTGGGTTGGTGTGGTCCCTGGGACCTGCATGAGCTAAATGGCGAACCGCTCGTTTCTGCAATGTAGTAAGTTGGCTGAGGTAAGAACTGTTAGCCCCGCTCCAGACAATGGAACAATAATTTAAGTGGGGAATAATTAAAGTCTGGTATAGTGTCATGAGTATATTTCTTGGCAAAAAGTGTTTTAGTTTGGATAGTACGCCCACGTTTCTTGAAATTGTCTTGGAAATATTTGTAATGTGTTCTCGCCAGGTGAGCTTTTCATCTATGTATACTCCTAGAAACCTCGTTGTGGTCACTTGCTTAATAGCAATCCCATTTATACAGACATCACTACCCCGCCTGCTAGTTCTATTATTACCAAAGATAATATAGTTAGTTTTACTAATGTTTAAGGATAGCTTGTTAGCAGAGAACCAGTTACATATCTTACTCAATTCAATTGAAGCGGTATCATACAATGAATCTACACTCTTATGTCTGAAGAAAATGTTAGTGTCATCAGCAAAAAGTATAATATCAGCTTTATCAGCAACAAAATAAATATCATTCATATAAACAATGAACAGGAGTGGCCCCAGTATGGACCCTTGGGGTACCCCACAACGAATATCCTTGAGACTTGAAGTCATACCCTTGTAATAAGTATATTGGGATCTATTTGAGATGTAGCTGTGAAACCAATCTAGAACATTACCTCGGATACCATAAGTCTCTAGTTTAGCAAATAGGATACTATGATCAATTGTATCGAATGCTTTACTTAGGTCTAGAAATACACCCATTGAAATATTATTACCATCTAAACTTGTGCATAGCTTGTCTAAAGCATCCGATAGGGCTAATTCAGTTGAATGGTTAGGACGAAAACCATACTGTCCTTTACAGAGGATATGAAAATTTTTAAGAAAATCATGCACTCGGTTAAACATTAACCTTTCAATTATCTTTGCAAAACATGAAAGTAAGGAAATAGGGCGATAATTTTCAAAAGCTTGTGGGTCCCCCTTTTTAAACACGGGTAATACTTTCGCCGTTTTCAATTTGTTTGGAAATACTCCTGTCTTGAACGAAAGATTAAAAATATAAGTAAGTGGTGTAGCAATAAACGGTAACACCTATTTTATAATACTAGGTTTAAAATCATCATACCCCGCTGCTTTGTTGGGCTTCAGACTGGCATTAGCTACATTCAAAAATTCATCTTCAGTGACCGGGTACATAAACATAGAATTGGAGTTAATGGCAATGTTTCCAAAGAAGTGATCTGCATCGCCACTGGTTGCAATCTTGTCTGCAAGTGAAGGCCCAATATTAACAAAATAATCATTGAAACTTTCAGCAATATCTTTATCGTTATCAATATTATCGCTGCCATTTCTAAAGGTATCAGGGTACATGAAATCTGCACGATTTTTATGCAAAATATCGTTAATATTTTTCCATGTCTTTTTAATATCATTTTTACATTCTCTGAATATTCCACAGTAATGAGCACGTCTGGAAAAACGGATAATATGATTCAGTTTATTTCGATAATTTTTATATACTTGGTGGTTCTTAAGAGACGGAAACTTTAGATAAGAGCGTAGAAGCTTCTGTTTTTTTCTAATAGATGTTAAAATTCCTTGAGTAATCCATGGGTGTTTCTTTCTCCATTTCTTGTTTTGGTTCACTCGTTTAACTGGAAAACAGATGTTGTAGGCTAGATTGAAATGATCAAAAAATATGTTATACGCCAAATCAGCGTTTGCGACTTGTAGAATATCTTCCCAGGTTTTATCTGCTAAAGTTGCGTTAAAGAGGTCTTTATTACGGGCACTATAGTCTCTAAAAGTAATAGAACTCTTTTGATAGCATTCTTCCTGAATAACCTTAACAAATACAGGAAAATGGTCACTTAGATCAGTGACAAATATACCAGACATCACACTCCCGTTGATATTTGTAAAAATATTGTCAATTAATGTTGCGGTTGAACCACTAACTCTGGTTGGCTTACTTACAGTAGGTTCAAAGCCATGTGACGTCATAGTATTCAAAAACTTAGTAGAGCTAATACTGTTTAGCATATCGATATTAAAATCACCCATGATATATGCATGACAGTTATGGCTACTGATTGTATTAAGCACTTCGTTGAGATGAAAAACAAAATCATTTATAGCACTATCTGGCGGCCTATAAATAACACCAATGATGACCTTTTCGTTTATGGAAGGGTCACTTGTTTCAATGAATAAAGATTCAATAGTATCATTAAATGTTGACATATCATTAAGTTTTTTGAAACTTGTTAAGTTGTTACGTACAAATAAACCCACTCCACCTCCTCTTCTATGGTTACGATGAGATTCTATGAAGGTGTAATTATCCATCTGTAGTAAGGGGGATACGTCATCGGTAAGCCAGGTTTCAGTGAAACCAATGATAGAGAACTCATCATGGAGTAATGACAGATATGCTCTGATGTCATCAAAATTTCTATTCAAACTTCTGCAGTTATGATGGAGAATGCTAAATCTGTTAGTACATGACAAGCTATTATATGAGTCTATGTCATAATACTCACACGAGCCTGTTGAAGAGACAAGCTCCTCCGATCGGTTACCCTGCGATTCTGTGTCAAGCAGATTACATGGTTTAACAGGTGAGTGTATCGCATTATTGAAATCATTATCATCTTCGATATGGTTAAAAGGCAGAGTACCTGATGCATTTTTGAAAAAGTCCCCTGGATTACTGCTGCGATTAGTATGGAGACTCATCAAGTTTTGGATGAAATGGAAGTGTCGCCGAAAAGAAAATAAGGACGATAAAAGGATCCTGTGGTAGCCGGTCTCTCAAATTGTTGTGTAAGTATGCCGTGAGTAAATTTAATATGTAGTTATCTTCACTGACGAATTGCTGCTTGCGGAGTGCCAGGATGTGACGTAGTTGCGGAAGGTGCCCTATAAAGTTCCCCGTTTATGTACAGCTCACCATCTCGAAAACGTGGGCGCTTACCTGCTCTGTATGCTTCGTTCATAATGTTTTGCAGTTGTGATTTCTTTTTGAAGTCTTCGGGCAGCAGATCTTCTGCTATGAACAACCCCGTACCTTCCAGAGCTCGTCGGGCCTTGGTAATCACGCTTTGACGTTGAGGTCGGTATAAAAACTTAGCAATAATGTGTCTCGCTTTTCCTTGTAATTTTCTACCAGTGCGGTGGGCGTTTTCAATATCTACATTTGTCATTTGTAGGTGCTGTGAGAGGACTTGTTTCACCTTATTGATGGCATCTTCATTTGCTTGTTCAGGGATACCCCCAAACCGCAGGTTGAAACTCCTGGAGTAGCGTTCAGCTTTAACTTGGGCGCCATGCAACGACCTTAATTTGTCTTCAGTGGCCCTGTGTATCTCATTATATTTGTGCAGCAGTGCATCTAGGTCAGCCCTCAGCTCTTTGGCAATGGCATCAGATCTAGTTTGGGAGCTTTGAAGCTGCTCAACAGACGTGTCCAGAAAACTCAGGTTCTGTTCAAGGCTTTTTTGTGTTGCCTCCAGGGCAGCAATACGATCTTTTATGTCCCGTTGATTAACAAGGATTTCGTCTATTTTGCGGTTCATTGTAAGAAAAGCCGAATCCATTGACTGACGTAGGCCCGTAATGGTATCATCTGGGCTTGTCACGGTCGGGTTGTTCCGGCTACGTAGCGCAGGAGCCGTATAGTCATCTGGCCCAGCTTTCAAATTTTGCATGGTGTTTTTTTCTGCAGTTTTTTGTTGCTTTTTCGATGTCATTTTCCAAAACTATGACCAGATCCTGAATGTAGAGGGATCCTTTAAACGTGCACCACGATTTCACACTTGGCTTTGTCACGGTCACTTTAAAAAACTGACTTTTGTTGAGAGCCGATGTGAATGCCGGCTTCACTCGCGAGCTTCCATTACTTAAGGTTCCTTTCACCACTCGCAGTTCTTTTACG